>OZ008364.1:1200000-1860217 GCA_963931975.1 Cataclysta lemnata
TACCCCCTTGGGTATAAAGAAGATTTACATTATTTAGTCAGAACAACAGACATTAACTTGACTGTACAGTACGCGAGAATATCTCTCAACACTATTTACAATACAAACCTACCTCCAAAGAAGATGTTTAGTTAATAACTTAGATAAAGCACAACGTAACTTGGTATTAAGCTCAAACTGTTACATATTTAACCGTTGTACTTAACCGTAGCTCACAATTAACTAACTGCTGTTACCTAGAGAACTATATAAGTGAAACGCTACTATATAGCAAGGTTACTGTATGCAGTCAAATTAACCAGCTTCATATTGGGATAGTGGTGTTTGGAGCAAACTGTTGTAGCGTTGAATATTACCGTGTTAAACTGAAAACTTAAGTTAGAAGGTAGCCTAAGCTGTAGGTCAACTCAAGTCTACATACTCCTTCGGGGGGATAAATAGCTGTGATTTACATTCCTATAAATTATTATGTGGAGCTCGCTAGCAGTGGCATAGCGCGCTCGGCATGCGATTGCGTGAACTAAGCAATTTCCGCTAAGGCCGGTCATTGGATGGGTAAATATTACCTCGAGTTCTTACGGGCTTCGGAAGGCACGTTAAGTAGCTGGTCCCGGCTGCATCTACACATACATACATAAATCACGCTTATATCCCCGTAGGGGTAGGCAGAGGTGAACTAGCACCCACGCTTCGCTAATTATGTTAGGTCCCATGTAATAGGTGGCGAGCCTATTGCCATTAATCGGGCACAATAGTCGCAGCACATTGCTAGGTGGTATAAGATGAACGCTGCTGCCCATTCCTCATCACTGATTTATTCGCCTTGTACGACACCCACGGGAGAGGTTTGGGGTAGTGACAATTGTATTCTACTCTGCCGTCACCACGCGGCTTATCTGCAGTCGTTAATACCCACCAACCCGCACTGGGCCAGCGTGGTGGGTTATGTCCCATTCTCCCTATATTCTTCCATCCGTAGGAAAGACCTGTGCCCCAGCTGTGGGGGCTTTAAAAGGCTGGTGATTATATTATGTATGTTCTCAATTTTGCCTATAAAGCGTTTTCCTTAATTTTTGCCGTGTGATGACGGCACAGCCGTGTGGTGACGGCAGAGTAGAATACAATTGTCACCACCCCCATCTCTCCCGTGGGTGTCGTACAAGGCGACTAAGGGTAAAGACAGCAATGAGTAATGGGCAGCAGCATTCCTCTTGTACCATCTAGCAATATACTGCGATTGATGTGCCCGATAGATGGCAATAGGCTCGCCACCTATTACATGGGACCTAGATAAATTGGCGATAAGTGGGTGTTAATTCATCTCTGCCTGCCCCTTAGGGGATATAGGCGTGATTTATGTATGTAATAGAAAACGATAAAACATTCCGAAATTCAAGGAAAATAGTCTCTCCTTCCCCCTCCCTAAGAGGGAGTCGCGAAGTTTTTAATAAGTGCGTATTGACATTTCTTTGCTCGGTCGATCTTTTGAGGAGTTGTTGGAGTTATTTACTCGGCGCTGTATTTTGGGCGGCCATATTGCTTTATTTATTTACTCTACGCTACGTATATTCAGTGTCGCATATACATGTACATATACGGGGAGGTTTTACGTCGGGATTTGGCTGGGACGCCCCGTTTCTTTTCGACAATCATTTGCTGTTGATACGCGGATCGGAACGTGTCGGCTCTAATGCTAGTTTCCTTTGCTTTGTCGTTGTTTTTTTTAAACAGTCTAATAGATACGCTGGTTTTTATGATATAACAACTACCATAGCACATAAATTACTAGTGATTTTTTCGAAATCAATAATAGTAGGATTTCAGCTATTTTTAAGTTATTTATTTCGTTTTAGGAAAACATAACGGTATGATAACATGCCGTTAACGTGCCGCGTGGTGACGGCAGGGTAGAATACAATTGTCACCACCCCAAATCTCTCCCGTGGGTGTCGTACAAGGCGACTAAGGATAAATCAGTGATGAGGAATGGGCAGCAGCGTTCCTCTTATACCACCTTGCAATGTAGTGCGACTTTTGTGCCAGATAAATAGCAATAGGCTCGCCATCTATTACATGGGACCTAACATATTTGGCGAAACGTGGGTGCTAGTTCACCTCTGCCTACCCCGTCATGGATATGGGCGTGATTTATGTATGTATGTATGTATGTTAACAGGACCGTCACAGTCAGTCTGGTCTATACCAACGAGGTCATGTCTGGCGGGCATGTCCGTGTAGTGAGTTCCTGGCTTTAACGTGCCTTCCGAAGCACGGAGGGAGATAGTACATTTTTGGTCTGACATCCCATGGCCGGCCTTAGCGAATGTTGCTTAGTTTACGCAATCATCTAGCCCGCTACACCATGCCATTTGAGCTCCTCGCACGACGGGTCCATGGAATGCTAAAAGTTTTCGTCTCGTCTGTGAATGCAAAAAGCGGATTCCCCGATTTCCAACTCCGCATCGCTACTTAGAGTTCACTTCCTGTAGCAGACCTAGAACGGGCCGTGGACAAAATCCACTACCTGACAGTGTTTCGTCTCAGGTTTCAGTGGAGGTTAGAGAGAGGAAAATGTGTTCTTGTCCCCGAGGAGACTTTGTCCACGTCGTCACCCTGACAAGTGGAGAGGCGAGTTGAATTGCGCGCCTGATGGAAAAATATCAGAAATATTTCTCTCTATATTTAGCTTCTGCTGTTGGCTGCGAACTTGCTTTTGACGGGAGCTTCGAGTGTGCAGTCGATTTTAAAAGACTCCTCTGACGCTTTCCACGGTGTTTTGAACAAAATTTTTAGCGAAAATCTTGCTAGGAGCAGCTTCCGTTGTAGCGGAATCAAAGGGGAATACGCTATTTATTATATTAGTTACATATATCACGCCTACATCCCTGAAGGGGTAGGCAGGGGTGAATTAACACCCACTACTCGCCAATTAGGTTAAGTCTGGTGAGATAGATTGGGGGTGGTGACAATTGTATTCTGCTCTGCCGTCACCACACGGCGTCAATCAATGATGAGATATGTGATATTATGTGAAACAAAAATTGGTCGGATTTATAATACTTGCAATCAACCAAGTTATACTTTTAAAAAATGGGTGTTAAACTGTTTATACACCTCTGCCTACCCCTTCAGGGATAAGGTAGGTAATTTATGTATGTATCTTTTTACAAGCTGTCTAAAGGCCTGTTTCACGATCGATAAATAAGTTCTGAGTAGCTTACATGGCAGTTCAATTGACATATTATATTTCAAAATACAACTTTCAAATGATTTGCCAAGTAAGCTACTCAGGACTTACTTGTCGATTGTGAAACAGGCCCTAAGTAGTATTAAATAGAAGCAATATTGTGGCTGAGCATATTCTAATGGGGCATTATAGTTTTTTTTCACCCCAAGGATATAATCCACTTACGGTGTACAGAGTTCACTTATGAATTATTAATACGAGATAACGATGGAGCTCGAAGGCTGGGCCGAACATGAAACTAACTCCCAAGTAAAACTTATCTAAAGTTTCACCCTGGAACGAACTTGGAATAAAATATACAACGCACACACTTACCGAGACGAAATTCATTTGAGAGGAACCTTGCAAAGTTGAAAATTTCCACATTCATACTTGCCAGCTTATCTCACAGTGTTGACGTTCCCCGGGCGAATATCGAAAGTCGTTAAGAGTTTCTGTTGTAATTATTTCTTAATAATAATTCAGCAGTAACTTTCTTGTATTATTTTCTATTTAAAAACGTAAATACACACATAAATCACGCCTGTATCCCCTAAGGGGTATGGCTGAGGTTCCACTATTGGTTCTGCGTTAAGCGTGTTGTGAATCCTGTGAGCTTTAGCATATTAATTTTCTTGAGGATATCAAATGCATTTCATAGTATAAACTAACAAAAAGCCGAGACATCATGGTTGAGGCTAAAGCAATATTAACCATTGTTATTAGTGGTCCTTATTGGTTTCGGGTTGACAACTCTCTCGCACATATCCCGAAGGATATAATATGTAACCCACAACGATAGGATCAATAATATGTATTGAGGTTTATTTAGATGATATAATTGTTTCTACGAACAAAAAGTTCTTTAAACTTTTATACATACACACATACTCAAATCACGCAACCTTATAGGTGAAGCAGCCAGAGTGAATAAACACCCACGTTTCGCCCGCCAGTCCCATCTAACAAAGCAGGCGAAACACAAGCCGAGGGGTGAGAAAAAACTTCTAAGCCACAATTTAATAAGGGCTCTAAACTCTTTAAAAAAAAGTACATTAAAAAAGATTGATGGTGCAATGTGCGTGACAGCGAACGCTCGTGATGGCACCTCGGCGGTTAATTAAAGCACATCTTCATCGTATAATTAAGGAGATTGCCGAGCATTCCTGCCGACTCGTCATGGTGACGCGCGCTGTAATGTGAACCGACCCTTAGGTATGTTTATGTTATTACGCCGTTATTAAGTTGGTGTACTTAATAGTTAATAATCACAGGAGTTAATGGCATTGATGTTAATTTCTGTTAAGTCAATTTGGGTTCGATTTCAATAGGCTGTGTTCAATAGGGCTAAGTTAATGTTACAGCTAAGTTTCAACTATTTCGGTTGATATACATACATACATGCGTCACGCCTTTCTTGCACAGGGTAAGGCCGAGATCACTTCTTTCCGCTTGCTACGATCGTTACATACTTTTTTCGCTTCATCTAGTCTCATTAATGTCTTCATGTATGCTCTTTCGGCTACCTAACTCTTGACCTGAATCTTCTTACTTTTTAAATATTGCTTCAACTTCCGACATCAGTAAATCTTTTTCGTCTCTTTCCTTTCACTCATCCATTCTCCATACTTTTTGTTAGAAACTCCTATCTAATCTGTATTTTTTGTTGATTATTTGATTATGACAGGATAATTGAGGTTGAAAAATAAGTGACTAATAAAATAAACAAATTGTGAAGAGCTATCGAAAATATTGATTTATTTGATTAATTATTTATCGTTGCGTATTCTTTCAAACCACACCTTTCTGAGATGAGATGTTGGTAATACATTGAATAATAACACTTAATATTATTTAACTACAGCAAAACTATTCTTTCAACTATACCTAAACCAGTTCGATAACCTTTACCACCAGAACGGCCGTCTCTACAATTGTCAAAACGAAACGAAACCAAACAAACATTGTCCCACGGCACCTTTTATTGGATAGAACATGTAGAATTTAATCCAATCACAAAATAGCGCGGATTACGAACGTACGGTTTCCGAATCGGATTTTTTCGATGGCTGCAGGGCGGGTGAATGGATATTTTAATACCATTTGTCTACTAGCCGATTAGGGACTGACATGCATCTGAATGCATCATTCTTTTTTAAACGTCTTAAGCTTGCTTGTTAAATAACTGCACTTATTTACGCATAACCACAAAAGTCTAATATTAATGACACTGACCCCCGAATACAGAAACGCTACTCAAAGTTTGAGTCCTGCTTAACATTTAAATATTGTCAAAATTGACGTTTTCCATACAAATTCTTACAGGGATTCTCTCTCTCAGCTATTTAAAGTGCTCGGGGGTTAGCGCCAACATTATCAGGCGGTCTACTCTGAAACTCCGAACGATTAACACACATCTATCCGTCTTTCTCACGCCACTGCGTGTTAAAATAAGAGCGACAAAGACGCAAAGACTCGATCGAAATAAAGTTCCAAAGTAACGCCTCAGGCTTTTGAAATAATGCCTATATTTTATACCTACATGCATAAATAAATCACGCCTATATCTCGGAAGGCAGGCAGCGTTGAATCAACATCCACGTTTCGCCGATCAGGATAGGACCCATGCAATAGGTGGCGAGCCTGTTGCCATGTATCGGGCACGTAAATTTCAGTATATTGCTAGCTGGTATACCTAAGAGTAACGCTGCTGCCCATTACTCATCGCTGTCTATACTCTTATTCGCTTTCTATGACACCCACGGGAGAGATGAGGGTGGTGACAATTGTATTCTGCTCTGCCGTCACGACACGGCTTCACGGTGGTTAGAAAATGTTCAAAATATTATCGTCTTGATGCGGAAATATAACCCGCGTCCTCTGCAATCCGCCAGATGACTCTACCACTCGTCAGATAGCACATAAATCACGCGTATATCCCCGAAGGGGTAGGCAGAGGTGAATGAAACACCCACTTTTCGCCAATTAATTAAGGTCTCATGTAAAAGGTGGCAGCGAGCCTATTGCCATATATCGGGCTCATAAAATCGCAGTATGTGACTAGGTGGTATTATGGGGAGTCAGAGAGCGCTTTTATGAAAAATGTTCCTAATATATTAATATTTTAAATATAAAACCAATAAGTATCAAAATCCTATCCGATATTGTGCATGCAACAAAATTCCTGCCACGTTAATTATTTATTTGTGTTTGTAACAAATAACCCGGCATTACGTGGCTCGCTCGCGAATGATTTTATTGAAAAAGCCACAATCCTCCAACTGTCGGTACACCACAACACGCTTCAAGCTGAAATGTTATAAAATTAATTGAATACACTATTATGCTATCAGTTTAAATTGGTTGGTTCACTTTTATTGACACGCTTGTTGTATGAAACCTTGTTGGTGTCCGTTTATTTCTTGATGGTATAGTACTTTTTTTTTTTACATATAGCTGTGGGTTATGGCTGTTTCTCCCTATATACCATCCTTAGGGTAGGCCAGTGCCCCAGGAGTGGAGACTTTAAAAGGGCTGCTGATGATGATGATGATGTATAATAATAATATTTAAGTCATCACCAGTTCTTTGATTTCCCCGGGGCACAGACCTACCATTTGAATGGAAAATAGTTCATAATCCAAAACGTATGCCAAGTACCGATTAACGACTGGAAAAGCAACTAAATACATTCCGAAGCATGTAGGAACCCATCCAATGACAGGCCTTGGTGGAGATTGCTCAGTTTAAGCAATCGCTAGCCGAGCGCGCTAAGCCGCTGCGTGATTAAGCTCAGATAACACTCAAGTAAGCTTACATACAAGGCGGAGAAAGGAATAGGCTTAGAGTCTAGAAACTTTGTCTTTCTCGAATTGCGTCGCCCTTTCAAACCGAGTCAATCCCAATATAACAATACTTCACCTTTTTATTTACATACATAAATCACGCCTATATCCCCAAAAGGGGTAGGCAGAGGTGAATTAACACCCACGTTTCAGCAATTCAGTCAGGTCCCATGCAGTAGGTGGCGAGCCCATTGCCTTATATAGCGGGCACAAAAGTCGCAGTACATTGCTAGGTGGTAAAAAAGGAACGCTGCTGCCCATTCCTCATCACTGATTTATCCTTAGTTGCCTTGTACGACACCCACGGTAGGGATTAGGGAGGTGACAATTTTGTATTCTGCTCTGCCGTCACCACACAACTCTTAAAAAAATCTTACCAAGTTGAAATTTGACGCAGAAAATAAAAAGTCAATCCCAATTATAATCGTACACAATTTACGTTCTATATTTTATATGAAACAATAATCGTTACTCCCGGCATCACCCCGCCCAAGGGATTACGTTTCCTTTGAAAGTTTTCTAAACAAACGTTACAATCCTTCGAGATTGATGACTGTACGTTCACGGAACATGCATAAAAGTTGTAAGCGGGACACACTGACCTCGGGGACGACGAGCTTGATCGCACCATCGAACCTAACACGCTAAGAGAGAGCTTTTTTTGGCGTCTTTTTCTTAGTAATACTAGTAATTCTGAGTAATATTCTTTTAGAAGAAGCTTATATTACTACCCTTAAAATGAAACGTGTTGACATCTTATAGCAATGAGTATTAGATGTTTATTTGAACATTATGAATAAACGTTAGAAATATAATTTCCAAGAAAAACGCACAAATGAGGAGGACGCGATTTCGAGGTAGGCCAAGTTTTATATTGAAGTAAATGTTTTAGAATATCTTAAATTATGTCAAATTAAAATGTTTGTCACAACATACAAGGTTTTAATTAAAAGAGTATTTATAATAATTGGCCTCGCAACTTATTATATGACCTAACTTAATTGGCGAAGAGTGGATGTTTAGTTCGCCTCTGCCTTCGGGGATATAGGCGTGATTTTTGTATGTATGCATGTATTTATAATTACAACATAAAAAGGGATGTTTCCAGTAGTCATCCGATTGGCGCGCCGCTGTGTCCCGCGCTCCGGACGTATTACGAAACAAAGATCCGGGAAAGCTCCCGAATACTTAGAAATAACGATTTATCAATCAATGCTTAAGCAAACTTACTTGACTACTTTGTAATTCTTATATTTCGGCGGAGTTTCGCTAAGTGGGGCGATATTTCTGTCTTATTTCCCGCGTCCTGCGGTGTTTGGACAGGTGAATCCGCGCCGGTATAAATATTGGGATTAGAAATCGCTTCGTTTTGTGTTGACCTTTGAAGATCGGGTGCTTCATCGTTATTTATTTATGTTATATTATCATTAGCACCTCATAGAACTAGGGCCTTGTTTCTATTATTATTATCATCTTTCACACAATTCTTCTTATAGATACTTCTTCTAATCGATCGGTAACGGGATTCATCGTTGTTAAGTTATGACTTACTATGAAATCAATGCCTTCATCTTTCACACAATGTATCTTCTATACTTCTTCGTTCTTCTTCTCTTCCACGTCCATCATCATCTTCATCTGCCTGCCTTATTCCCAGTTCACCTGGCGTAGATGTTGTAGATGATATCTCTTCCATTCATATTGCTATTACACTGCTGCTACTACACTACGATACTATTACACTTTGATATTCAAGTCTTCATCATTTCCCTGCTCTGTTGCCACGTTATCTGGTAGTAGGCACAGTATATTTCCTCTTCCACTAAAATCGGTCAGACGTCATCAAACCACGACGAACGGAGAGTGTTAGAAATGACAACCTCACAACACAGCAGTATGTTGGATTTCCAAGGTTTTGGATAAGGTTTTGTTTTAAGTACTGCCTGCCACCATCCCCCGTTGGGTAGTGGGTGATAATTAAGTCCTGTAAGACTTTTATTTTGTGAGTTTCTATCTCTATTCTTCGGTCCTTGTAAGCCATGAGCCCCAGTAGTGGGGACAAAAAAGCTGGTGGCGATGATAATGAAGACTTTGTCAATAAATAACATAGGTTCCACCAAGTTGCTCCCGTTCCGCTAATTTCCATGTTATTTCAAACTGACATCTCGAACCCTTCTCACAGCAAAGGATATAGGCAAATCTAGATTCGGATTCTATGCTAAGGCGATTTTCTTTTATAACGTCCTGATATATATTGTGGTATGGGCTATCTAATATCGATGCCAGCGGAAGTTGTGGTCGATTACAGACATGTTGTGGTTAGATCGTGGAATCGGTCATTTCGTGATCAGCCTACCTGGCTTTAAAGGGTGTAAGGAACTCATGTTAATGTTATTGTTAATCATCTTCATGCCCTATTCCTAGTTGATCTCTAGTCGGCGCAATATGTTTTATACATACATAAATCACGCCTAATACCAGTAGGCAGAGGTGAACTAGCACCCACGTTTCGCCAACTATGTCAAGTCCCATGTAATAGGTGGCGAGCCTATTGCCATTTATCGGGCAGGTGACTCGCAGTATATAGCTAGGTGGTACAAAAGCAATGCTGCTGTCCATTACTCATCGCTGCCATAACCTTGTTGATTTCGGGTCGACGTAATATGTTTTCTCTTCCATTATATAGGTCAGTCGTCATCAAGCCTCCCACTTCTTATAATCAATATCATCCATCATACCGGCAAGGTGCTAGTGATGCATTCATCTACTTTACTTAGCTTTCATTAATGCTTAGGAAAGTAGTGAAAAGGACCATATCGTGAGACCGAAGAAACTAACCCCCGAATACAGACACGCTACTCAAATTTTTTGGACTGCTTATCAAGTTAAGTGGACAGCACCTGTCATAATTTGTATGGAAAAATTTCAATTTGACAATAATGGGGGACAATAAGTAAATGTTAAGCAGGTCTCAAACTTTGAATAGCGTTTCTGTATTCGGAGGTAGTGATTGGGATGATGCTCAAAGTTTAGACTCAATTTTACGTCCGGCCGCCGAGAGATTTTGGAGAATTGTATTCTGCTCAGCCGTCACCACACAGTTATAGCTGGAATAGTACATACATACATACATACATAAATCATGCCTATGTCCCCGAAGGGATAGGCAGAGGTGAACTAGCACCCACGTTTCGCCAACTATGTCAAGTCTCATGTAATAGGTGGCGAGCCTATTGCCATTTATCGGGCACAAAATCGCAGTACATTGCTAGGTGGTATAAGAGGGAACGCTTCTGCCCATTTCCTCATCATTGATTTATCCTCAGTCGCCTTATACGACATCCACGGGAGAGATTTAGGGTGGTGACAATTGTATTCTACTCTGCCGTAACCACACAGCCATAGCTATAGCTGGAATTGTACTTAAATAATTGCATTTATAAGTGCAATTCGAACGGCAGATATGGAGATGCGACGTTAATCACTCGACCTGTCACACATACGTCACGAAGATAACGGTGTGACGTGCGTTGTCATTATGGAAGCGTGGTAGCTTCCGAGTCCCGGTTTCGATAGTAAACATCCGGATGAAAATTGTGTGACGTAATTAATGTTATCATACTTTACATACATACATAAGTCTTCTATACTGGCCTGGAAGCGAACATATAACGTAGAATAGGCCAGCCCCGACTCATCCTATGGGTGTCGCAAAAGTCCACTAAGGGAGATTGCCCGGTGTAGACCAATAAGCACCTTGGGGCACCCGAATGGTGGAGGGCAAACCACCAACAACAGCATACCCAAAGACGGTTGGTGTCAAGCAGGCGGCCGGCTGTAAAACCTAAGCCAAAACCTTGGGCAGTATGGATTGGAATGTTGTCATTTTAAATCACTCTCTTCGTTCATCGGTCTCTCAACATGGTCCTTTCCGTCTCTTTTCTATACATTCATTCATAACTAGCACCTTTCCGGTGTGATGGATGATATGAATCACAAGGGAGTGGATGGCTTGATGACGTCTGACCGACATGAATGGAAGAGGAAACTTACTGCGCCGACCCCAGATAAACTGGGATCACGTCACGAAGATGAACTACGTCCATAGATATATTATAAGCCCCTTAATCATTTAAGTTTGTTCGTAAGGCAAAATCGAATAAAACCCTACAACTTGCTTAAGTAGTCAGCACAGTCAATCGATTGGTTAAATGTGATATTTGCAACGTAAATGTACGCCAATCAATTTCCAACCTCACCTTGTTAGCGGCAAAGCACATAATCGGCTGGAACTTTCACTCTGACCTGTTGTTGCTTGTACATGATTCGAATAAACAAACTCCTCAAGGAAAATATCAAATTTCTATTGAAACAAGCTCATGACGTCAATATAATATAAAGCACGGGACGTCACGGGCAAATGTGTACCTTAAGCTCACTGAAAATAGAGTACGTTTTCCGATACTTCTTCCAGTGTTTATCTTGCGTCTCGCTGCTTAGACGACAAAATGTGTACAATCTGAAAAGAAATATAAGTACCCATATTATTATGTACTTATATAGTAATATAATGACAAGCTTACGCCAAATCTTGCCGAATATAAAGTCAAGGGCTTACACGTGTACGACGAATGAGAACAGGATCGATCGCTTGAGAGAAAATTGCCCTAATTCCAATAACGTAATATAAGTGTGACACCCCAGGGAGAGATGGGGGTGAAGACAATTGTATTCTGTTCTGCCGTCACCATGAGACTGAGGGAGAAGATAGCTTAGTAATGGGCAGCAGCGTTCCTCTTGTACCACCTAGTACTAGTACTGCGATTTGCGTGCCCAACAAATGGCAATAGGCTCGCCACCTATTACATTTGACTTAACATAATTGGCGAAACATACACATACTTACAAATATTAATCACGCCTATAACCCCGAAGGATAGGCAGAGGTTATTTAACACCCACTTTTCTCCAATTAAGCTAGGTCCCATGTAATAGGTGGCGAACCTATTGCCATCTATCGGGCACATAAATAAAGCAGTATAAAGCTAGTAGGTACAAGAGGAATGCTGCTGCCTCTCATTGCTATACCTTTGCCCTTAGTCGCCTTGTACGACACCGTAGAGATGGGGGTGGTGACAATTGTATTCTGCTCTGCTGTCACCACACGGCACATATACCTACATTTATACTAAAATCATTCCTATGTCAGATGCTGATTATAGGCAGTGGTGATTAAACACCCACTTTTCGCTAATCAACCTACCACCATCACACGGCGAAACGTGGGTGGTAATTCACTTCTGCCCCTCTTCGGGGATATAGGTGTGATTTATGTATAATAATAATAATAAATAAATAAATATTTTAACACTCACACCTATCATCTAGCCCAAAGTAAGTACCCTAAGCACTTGTGTTATGGCTGGATGGATTTTTGATATAATTAAATATATAAATGTTGAAAATATACTAAATAAACATATACACAACCATGACTCGGGAACAAACATTTGTGGCCATCACAAAGTTTGCCCCTACCAAGATTCGAACCCGGGACCTCTTGGCCAATACCCAGCGATCTGGGAATTCGACCAAGGCGGCCGTCAAATGTATGGGTATATCTTCCACTGACTGATATATTTCATCGCCAGAAACTCCCTCAGACTTCTAACGATAATTTTCTCGAAACACAGCCTCCACATTATTAAGGACACCAAAAAGTTAATTAAAGATAATCATCGGCCTCGCATATATTGTAATAAAGCAAAACATTGTATGGGCTTCGTACAACACTCCCGAATAATTAGAACCTCTTCGTCATAGATGTAAAAACTTCTAGAAATGGCACAGGAATATTTATTAAACCAACATACTAACTCCCTAATACAGAAACGCTGCTCAAAGTTTGAGTTCTTCTTACCTATTATGTGTTGTCAAAATTCACGTTCTTCCATACAAAATCTGACAGGTATTGTCCACTTAACACAGACTTAAAAAATACAGAGCTCAAAACTTTATCAACTTTATTTAAGGATAATATTATTGACTTCTCTTTAATTTGTGTCGGTGATCATTCTAAAAATACTGACGATTTCTATGCAATTCATTCAATTTTATGACGGATGACCATAATTAAGAAAGTCATTGAAAAACTGCAAAGAATGTGTCAGTAGGTATTATTATAAGAATAGAGGCTGTTAGAACATGAAGTAGGTGTACATAAAATATCCTTTTACATTGTTGAGCAGTGTATAATTATCATGTATAATCCACCCCTATTCAAATATCACTGTAAGCATTAATACCCATAATTACGCAAGCCTCGAAGGAAATGTGTCATACAATGAAGCGTGCCTTAAGATAACCGGGTATAACCGGTTTCGTCTGGATACAGATGTCTCACGTCCGGATAACCCGGTTTGATGTGTGCTGCGATGTTAAGGTTGAATTGTACCCTTCGTAGTTCAAGCTTAGTAATTATTTGCGTTGTAAATAATTATTAATAGGGAGCAGGGAGTAAATTCTTATTAAGATATCGTCTCTGTGTCATTGAATGTCCCCACGGTTGGGGAACAGGCCTTCCCTATGAATGGAAGAATATTGGGAGAATGGGTCATAACCCACCACGCTGGCCCAATGCGTATTGGTGGGTGAAAGGCAAGTATTTCATAGTAATTCGTTTGTGACATAGATTACATAAGTCTCGCCTTTGTTCCCGAAGGGGTAGGCAGAGGTGTATTAACAGCCACATTTAATAGCCTGTTGCTGCTTATAGGTTTATTGAATCATGAATCTATAAAAAAAATAATCATGATATATAGAAATTTTGCAAAATGATTTTTATAAAGATTTTGGTGGTCAGAAAAAGTTCGGAAAATTATGGTCTCGATGCGGGAATCGAACCCATGTAAATCAGTTTTTTTCTAACCACCAAAATCTTTGTAATTTTTCTAACATTTGTATAATTTTGAAATTAAAATCGAGCATGATTTTTGTGTTAATAAAAGTTTTTTTTTCTTTACAGGTAAGTTGCGTCTGCTTTTCGTGGTAAGAGTGTCATCATAATTATGCTTCTTCTTTCTATTTGGTCTTCTTTACCAAGACCGTCTTTGGGAAAAACGGATTTCGACGAACAACACATAAATAAACTATGTAGCATTTGAAAAGGTTTGTTATACGATGGGTGAATTAAAGCATCCAGTCACATTCTCCATCTCTTATGTTATCTCGGCTGCATATCGCGCTCAAACCGAAACGTTTAATATTCTTCTTCGTCTCCTTACCTGCCTGTATCCCGCTCTAGGCGGATTAGGCACAACATGTTTTCCTCTTCCACTCCTCTTTATCCTTCACCAATTCCTCATCCACTCCTCTCGCTATCATATCCTTCTTTAGACAATCCATCCGTCTTTTATGCATGAACACTGTTGGTGAATGGTATTCTTCCCCGCCTTCAACACACATCATGCTTATCAAAGTAATTTAGAACGGGATCATAAAAGAAATTGCTAATGTTACCTTTTCAGACTCCACACTGCAACGGAAAAATTGAAACGCTGCCATTCAATACCAGACACAACAGCAATAGCACAAAGCACATTTTGCTAAATTTTATAATCCACCCTCGGCAATATTAATAATCGTATACGATCGTATCCGCAAGATAGTGTTTCAGTGACGCAATAGATGGCAGCACTGTTATGTAGTCATTTGGCTACCATCTACCAATTAATATAATGGGGAGATGGAGCCTGCTGGAGCTAGCTTCTTAATTAATACTGATCATTACGACGGCACGTCTTTTAACAAAGGATTGTGCTAGCACGTATGGGGAGGGATTCAGCAAGTCTTCGATTAAATGTGTTGTGTTTGTTTGTTAACATTTGAAGTCAACAGCAACGTACAGTACAATTTTTAAACACTAATGAACTTAATTAATAATTTGAATCACCAGATAGACTGGGAACAGGGCATGGAAATAGAAATAGAAAATAGAAATAGAAAAATATTTATTGTTCCCAAAAATATTATTTACAATTTGTTGGGGGAATTCTCTCTTTAAGTTTATAATAAACCTGTACTGAGAGGTTTCCGCTCTTCAATCGGTGTGCAATAATTAATATTTATATGGGTGCAAGCGAGCAACAACCAAAAATCCCATGAAAAATGTGACAACATAAAAAGTCAACTGTATGTCACGATAGTATACAATACAATTTACCACTTAGATTGTGTTCACGTACAGAATCATCATTAGTTTAAACTATTTTGCCACAAGAAACAACACAAACCACAAAACAATGCAAAAATATAACTAAATAATAATTTGAAAACTAACTATATCACAACGATTATCTTTACTTTTTAGCATGTTGCGTCAAGCAACGGGAACAACACAATACAATATTAAGTGCATAAAAATTGATGCTTACACGAGATAGTTGCATTTTTTTTTACGTTACATAAGTCTACGGCGGATTATAATCAAGTTATCTTAGAAATTTTAAATCCCACAAATAATTACATTATTTTTAATATATCAATGAACAAAAAAACTCCGATATCAACACTACCCGGTGACACAATTAACAATACGTTTGCGGGTTTCCAAGAAGTGCAATCACGTTTGCGAATGAATCAATTGAACAATGAAACAAAATTAACAATATCAAAAGACTTATTTATACAATAATCATGTCCAACCACTTGTTTGGTTAGAGCACTGAAACTGGAGACTTAACACATTTAAATTTACAATATATGAAATTAATTTGTTAGTTACTATGTAATAATGATTTCATATTCCTATGGTATCAGTCATATAGAGCTAAAATTACACCAATTTAATTATGTATAATTTATCAAGATTATTTAACACCTACGTAATATAAACATAAGATGGAGCATAACATGATCATACGTTGTTTCTTACTATTAACTAAGAAAATCTAACTACTGAATCTAAAATGGAGGGTTTAAATTTTGTCAGTTTATTTATATGTGTGTATGTTTTATTTGCATAGTGTAGTTATATTCCTCCATGAACTATTCATCCAATTTAGATGAAGAAAGGTGCCCATCGATTCGATATTATTGCCCGGAAAACAAAGACTGCGTTTTAACCGTCTTTATCAATAGGTGGAGACGATTTTTGTAAGTAAATTACTATTTTAACCGATATATAACTTTTTTTTTCCCGCGAGTTTTTACTTACTTATCCTATCATAAGTCGGTTTACAGTTTTTAATTCTTTATGTTACTTGTTTATTTGTTATACTTCTCTATTCATTATTATCTTTTCTATTTTGTCATAATCCTGATTTTTAATCCATGCAGTTAAAACTTCTTTACATTCTTTATAACTCATTGTGTATATTTTCAGTATTCTATTTAAGGTATTATATAGATGCACAGATTGAGACTTATATTGTCTTTTCGAAAAAGTAGTCCTGACTCTTTTTATTCTGATTACTGCAAATGGGTTCCTTTTGTTGATTATTACCTGATTTGGACGAGTTTTTTTATGAAGTAATAAAATGCTCTTTACAATGTATAACTTTCTTACGGTTAGGACATTTGTAACATCATAAATAAGTTTAGTGCTGTAAGTTTTTTTCTTAAACATCATAACTTTTAATATAGCTCGTTGAGCTCTTTCAATACTAATAAATTTTGTCTTATCCGCTCCACCCCATATTGGCAAACAGTACAGCATGACTGATTCAACTAAAGTTTTATATATATAGATCAGAAGGTTTTTATCTGCAATATGTCGAAGATTTTTGAAGATCCATATCATTTTTCTGGCTCTAGAAGTAACTGTTTCAAGTTGTTCGTGCCATGACAATAGCTGATCAATATGTACACCCAAGTACTTTGTAGTTGAAGCTTTTGTTACTTTAGGACAGGTACAACAAGTTTTTGAAGAACAATTATGAGCTACCAAATTGAAATTTTCATCCGGTTGTGTAGCTTTTTTGATAGAAAAAGGAACATAATTAGTTTTATTGATATTTAAAGTCATGAGATTAAGTTGCATCCAGTTAATCACAGTTTGCAGTCCAACCTCAGCCCTAGTATAACATTCCTTCCAGCTATTACCGGAAAACAACAAAGCGGTATCATCTGCATATGAGATAACCCTACCGTCAGCAAGTACAAGATCAGTTAAATCGTCAATATATATCAAGAAGAGGGTAGGTCCGAGAACACTACTTTGTGGCACTCCGTATTGTGATATCGATCTATCAGTACTAATCGTAGAACTGTCCAATTTCACTCGCTGTGTTCTGTCCCTTAAATAGTCCGTTAGTAGCTCAAGAAAAAGGCCTCTTATACCTTTATTTTCTAATTTACGTAAAAGAATGGGAATAGAGATGGTATCAAAGGCTTTTTTCAAATCCAAAAATATGCCAAGAGGTTTCTTTTTGTTGTCAAGATCATTTACTATGTTACTTGTAAGTTCCAAGATCGCATCTTCGGTACTCCTAGATTTTCGGAAACCATATTGTGAATTTGATAGGAGATCATATTTATCTAGAAAGTCCAAGAGCCTCTTGTTTATTAGCTTTTCCAGGATTTTAGATATTGCTGGGAGGACTGAAATAGGCCTATAATTGTTTATATCGTGTCTGTTTCCACTCTTATAGATTGGATGAACAATTGACCGTTTTAAAGAGCGGGGGAAGACGCCTTGTTCAAAGCAAAGCTTAAATAAATGTTCAAAAATTGGAATTAATTCATGTCGCGCATGTTTTATGAAATTTGCTGGGATCTCATCCCAGCCAGAGGCCGAGGAAGACTTTAAACTCATTATTATTGAGTCGATCTCGCTTGTGTCGGGTTGAAATAAAGCAATGCTGTTTACTGTTGTAGGAAGGGAGCATAAGTAATCGTTGGTAGATTCTTTACTCGGATTTTTTAAGATTTCCTCTGCAAGTAATTTTCCAACATTCAAAAAATGGTTATTAACTAAGTTTGCAGATTCTATGTGTGAGCTGGAAATGCTTAGTAATTCAATATTTTTATTTTTTTCTTTTTCCGTATTTGTTAAATTTTTAATAGTTTTCCATAACAACTTGTTATTACCCTTAGCTTTATCCAATTGACCACGTTCATATTGTCGCTTAAGTTTTTTTATTAGATTATTACAATAATTACGATATCGTCTGTAAGTTATTTTAAGTGTCTCATTATTTTGATCTTTCTTAAGCTTCTTTTGTAAGTTATTTCTATTTGTGATACATTTTAGTATACCTGGTGTTATCCAGGGTTTTAATATTTTGGATTTACTCTGTATTTTTGAAACTTTTGTATTTAATTTTAATGAATTTGTTATATGCTTTAAAAGTTGGTCGGTGAGTATATTAGGATCCGTAATGCTTAGAAGATCACGAAGATCGGATTTCCGGAGAGTTTCTAAAGCATCTTCATAATTAGTAATTGTCCTCATTAGAGATTTTTTTATAGGTTTTGAATTGGAATATATACTAACGACCACAAGACTATGGTCAGTTATTGTAGTTTCTAAAACAGCGATGATTACAGAGTAGTTAACGGGGTTCAGGTTCAGTAAGACATGATCTAGACAACTATTAATTCTAGTAGCAAGTCTATGCCCAGGTAGTATACCGTGTTCAGCAAGAGTGTCTAAGTAGTTATTTGTAGCGTTTGTTGTAACACCTTCTATTATATTTATATTTATGTCACCTATTAAAACAGTGTTTTGATTTGACAGTTTGTTATTTACAATGTATGTATTCAACGAAGAAATAAAGTTAAGTGTACTAGAATTTGATGGTGATCTATATATACATAAAATACAGATATCAGGCAGAACTAATTCGAGACAAGATGCATCATTTAAGTCTACTTCTTTCACTTTATGAGGTATTGAATCCCGAATATATACCACAACACCATCGTTTTGTGTCACTTTTTTGGATGTATTATATGTAATGTAATTAGTTTTGAGGGGCAGTGGCTTATCAGGATCAATCCAAGATTCCGTTAGAATAATAATGTCAGTACTATTTGGTATTGTGTCAGCATTAATCTCAAAATTGTCAAAGTTTTTATATATGCTTCGGATATTCTGTGTAATAACTGTGTAAAAGGGGCGTTCGTTTGATAAATATTTCGAAAGATCTTGAGGTGCACATTTAAAACTGTTAACATTGCTAGTTTTATCTAATTCCTCAAAAATATATTTTTGTGTATTATCCATGAATACATTTTCCGTCATAGAGATGTTGCGACTTAAGATAGTAATGAGACGTTATGATCATGCTATTTTTAATAATTGAAAGTAAATTTGTTATGAATTGACAGGTATTTGCATTTAACAGGTAATTAATCCTTAGTATACTAATACATAACATATTTATTTCTTTTGACAAGTTAGTTTGAATGCTGGTATTTGACTTTATAAGATATGAATCAAAATTGGTTTGGTTGGTCATTATAGCTAAAAATAAGATTTTTAATACAAATTTAGAACTAGAAATTAAATATTTACCTAAATACGAAGTCGAAAAGATACATTTAGATCCTGCTGTTGAGATTACAAATAGTCACATATTCATTAGGTTTTGAACTTGATAATCGGTTTTGATCCATATGACTGGCGATTCATCTTCTTTTTTCACGTAAACTCGGCCGAATGACGTCCAGCAATATTTGTAGTTCTTTGATTTTTTTAAGTCTCTTGCTAGGAAATAAAGCCTATTTGCTTTTGGTGTTAACGATTCAACAATATAAATTGGAACGTCCGGAAAGTTATTTAACCCAAGGTGCTTGCCACTGAGTTTATTATTTTTGTTTCTTATATTATAAGACTTCGCTTTTTTCAGTAATTCTTGTTTCATGAGAGTGGAATTGAACTCAACGATTACTGTCTTACGTTCAGTCTTAGATTTTGTTTTGTAGATATCTGCTATGTCATTTTTCAGGATGTTTATACCAAGAGTATCAGATAGTTTTGGGATTATCAGATTAACAAGTTCCTCATTTGTTACCTTACTATCAATAGGAACATTTTTAATTTCAATAGTTTTGCTTAAGTTTGTTCTACTAATATCTTCGACGCGGTCTTCTAGAAGCAAAATATATTCGTCTTTCTTTCTCATTTCGGTTTCCAGAAGGGTGACTTTGTTTTTTAATTCCTGGTTTTGTTCAGTAAGGAATGATACACACTGCTCGATTTTTGAATTAGCATTTTGTATTTCCTTTAGAATTGGAAATAGCTTTTTTATTTGCTCATCTTGTTTCTGGGAGGCCGATAGCAGCAGTTCCTTCATTTCAGTCCGAAGTTCAAAAATCTCTTCACTCTCCGCTTTGTTAAGACGCTTCCTCTTGCCCTTAGCAGAGATTAGATTGGGTGTATTATTGTCTTCCAGTTCAGGTAGGTTAGGTTCAGAGTCTGATCTTTTAGACATCGTATTAGAGTTATCCATATCTTGAGTATAGTAACGTTAAGGTAGAGGTTCTGAGTTACCGTGGTCGCACTCTGGATTCAGGTATCACAATAAGCAAAGTAATTGTTGTTGCAATATATAATTTTCTATTTATTGGTTCTTTAAACACTACGATTTCGTGTAATATTAATAAGTTATCAGTAGATCGATAATAAAGAATATTTAGGTTGATTTCCGCTTGCACGTATTAAAATATTTCCAGTAACATGTGACACGTCCGTACACTACAACAACACCGAACAAAGGCATGGAGAAGGAAGTAAGAAGGAGGGAACCTTAAATAATAATATTTAATTCTTATGCCATGTCTTATGAGGAAGACCCAGGCGAATCTTTCATAATAAAGGCCAGGCCACCCGAAACCGACAGGCATGTATGAAGAGATTGATGAGATTGGATGAAATGAAAGAAGTAGGTATATAACTGCCGCACTGAGTGCGAGACGTCAAATAACGTTAATGAGTACTTAACGTCAAAAAATGACAATTCAAAACTAGTCGCTATTCTTGCCGGGTCTATGGTCTAGATTTAAATGAAAATTTTTGACATTAAATACGCATTAAAGTTAATTGACGTCTCTGAGGGCGGCAGTAAGGATCGTAACAAATGGAAAGAAGTGATCTCTGCCTGCCCCCGTGGGAGAAAGGCCTGACATATATGTATGTATGTATAGCATAGTCATCAAAGCACTCCTACCTAACGATGTTGTTGGTCGACACAATTTCGTTGCAATAAAAAACGCACAACAAAACGCATCGTTAGAAGACCAAAAAGCAACAGCGACAGCCGAAACCAAACGTACCTGTTTGAATACGAACCAATTTCGCTCGCGCACCCCAAAAATAAGCAATAAAAACGCAATATCCATATTCCTATTGTTATGATACATCGAGAAGAGTTACATGATTTGTGGACAAACTTTTTGAGAACTTTCAACGGGCCGCCAATCTAAATCGAGCAGTAAGTCCCGCGGCAGAAGGCCCAGAATCCGATGCGATGGGACCACGATAACTGGCCAAGAATTCTGTAAACACACAGTCTCTAACATATTGCGATGTGCGCAAAACAATAAAAGGTTCTCCATCTCGGCTACCCCAACATTATCCCTTGCATATAATTTAGGAATCTTATCACCGAACGCTGTGGCATATGTCTTTCGTATACGTGCCGCACTAGCTTTGGTCTACGGCTTTGCTTGCGAGAATCGAGTATTGTTCTAATATTTTTATGCCAAACGGCTAACCAATTTGGACTTTGAAAAAGCGATATGATAAAGCCATTCATTGCTTTGAACTGTCAAAAATCTTTGGATTTTTGAGAAGTAAATTAAAGCGATAAATGGCTATATCTATATGCTATAGTCGACGGCCGCGTTGGTCGAATGCTCAGATCGCTGGGTATTGGCCAAGAGGTCCCGGGTTCGAATCCTGGTAGGGGCAAATTTTGTGATGACCATAAATGTTTGTTCCCGAGTCATGGTTGTGTGAATATTTATGTAGTATATTTTCAACATTTATATACATAATTATATTAAAAATATGTCCGTCATCTAGTATCCATAACACAAGTGCTTAGGCTACTTACTTTGGGCTAGATGATAGGTGTGAGTGTAAAAAAAAAAAAAATATAGTCATAGGCGTTATTAATAGCGATTTATCGCCTTGAACTGTCAAAAATCTAATAACTTTCGACAGTTCAAAGCGATAAATGGCTATATCATATCGTTTCGGTGGTCATGTTAGCGAGCATGATATGATAACAATACAGATAAGAATCATCTGAAGAAACAAACGAGAATTATGCTATAGGCATGACACTCAACGGTAGGCGGCAGGCAGAGTTTGCAAGAGAAGATCGGATCATTGGCTTAACGCGGCTTCGGAAGCACGGAGGCCTAGATTAATAAGTTTCAAGCCACACTCTCGACTCAAACTGTGTCCAGCGTTCAGTATTTCAGCTCGCAATTTAGCGTATCTGATCTGTTACAAGGTCATCTCTTACTGGCTTCTGCAAGACATAATAATATGGTAGCAATAATGAGTTAATTACTTCTTTTTCCAGCCCTGTTCGAACTTTAACTATCAAAAAAAAATTGAATCTATACCCCATTATCTTGGGCTTGAGACGAAATGTAAACAATCTTGATTTATGTCTCTTTATCTACGAAATGCTCTTAAAAACAAGAAACGTGTATTCTAAAATACATCATCCAAATTGTAGACAAATAAACTGTTCGCTGCTTTGAATTGATGTTACACATTTTTATTTTTATATTTTATATTAAATGACACATCAAGATTGTTTACCTTTTGTCTCAAGCCCAAGTGAATGGGGTTATAGACCATAATAGACCCGGCAAGAATAGCGAATAGTTTTGAATTGTAATTTTTTTGGCATTAATGATGAGACATTATTGATGAGTACATCAACGTTAATTGATGTCTCTGAGTAGGGCCGGCAGTTAGTCGCCTTTTTCGACAGCTGCGAAGAAAGGTAATAAATCGTATTTCAAAGATTATGGTGGTTAGAAAAAGAATTTCAAAAATTATGATCTTGAGGTGAAATTTATTTATTTCTTCTGCGAGGGTACCTGTTGGCTTACAACGTGAAGTGTAAAGGTTAGAAGAATTTCGGCAAGTTAATTAGTGTCTTGGGTGGCCGAGCGGTCAGGCACCTGCCCGGATAGCAGCGGACGCGGGTTCGATTCCCGCCTCAAGATCGTAATTTTTCGAAATTCTTTTTCTAACCACCAAAATCTTTGTACTGATTTTTATAACATTTATATAATGTTAAAATTAAAATCGAATAGTAAATCGTATTTCAGTGATCAACGAACAAACAGACGTTTGTTTCCGCTTCATAAACGTACGAAACCTTCTGTTTCTTTGCATTCGAGACTTATTGCTTTTATCTCGACTCTTTATCGCCCGCTTGTTGGTACACGCGGGTTTCCCCGTAATTTACGGCTAAATCTGATATCTGGTTTGCGTTAGAGAGAAATGTTTATTTTTTTAATGGTTGCTTAAAATGCTATCGACATTCTTTTCGATTTCTCTAATTGGCTTGGTAAATTTCAGTTGGTATCACTGTTTGCAATCTACCATGTGCAAAGAATATAACTATTAGACGGCTGCCTAGGTCGAATGCTCAGATTGCTGGGTATTGGCAAAGATGTCCCGTAGGACAAGAGATCCTGGTAGGGGAGAATCCTGGTAAGGGATATCGACAAACTTTGTGATGACCAAAAATGTTTGTTTCCGAGTCATGGTTGTGTATATGTTTATGTAGTATATTTTCAACCTTTATATACATAATTATATTAAAAATATGTCCGTCATCTAGTATCAATAACACCAGTGCTTAGGCTACTTATTTTGGGCTCGATGATAGGTGTGAGTGTAAAAATATAAAAAAAAAATATTGTGCTTATAAAATGTTATTCTTGGCCGTGTGGTGACGGCAGAGTAGAATACAGTTGTCACCACCCCAAATCTCTCCCGTGGGTGTCGTACAAGGCGACTAAGGATAAATCAGTGATGAGGAATGGGCAGCAGCGTTCCTCTTATACCTACCACCTAGCAAAGTACTGCGACTTTTGTGCCCGATAAATGGCAATAGGCTCGCCACCTATTACATGGGACCTAGCATAATTGGCGAAGAGTGGGTGCTCGTTCACCTCTGCCTACCCCTTCGGGGATATAGGCGTGAATTATGTATGTATGTTGATGCGGGAACTATAATAAGTATTATTATAAAAGTATAGTGTATTATTATTACATAATAATATGGTAGGCATGAATGGTGTAAGAGGAACTCATCGCTTAACCCTAGTCGCCTTGTACGAAGCCCGTGGGAGAGATTGGGGGTTGTGACAATTGTATTCTGCTCTGTTGTCACCACATGGTAGATATCTATTTTGATTTAATTTGAACATTATATCAATGTTAGAAAAATGAGTACAAAAAGAGTTGTGGTAAGATAAAGTTCAAAAAATTACAGACTTGATTCCTTTTAACGTCTGGGTTAACTGAGTGATTAAGCCATCAACCCGAATCGGAGAGGAAACGGGTTTGATTCTCGCATTAAGACTCTAATTTTTCGAACTTTTTCTTACCACAATAACCTTTATTTGTTTATATTAGATTTGCGACATTTGCTCAATTTAACGCAGATTCGGTCGTGATGACATAATTAGTTGCCAAACTCTATTTGTCAATCATTCCACAAGTTTCAATGTCTTGTCAAGAGTTTTCGTTGCGGAGATTGAGCCTCTTGATTCTGCGTCGTATCGTATCTCCCAGTAGGCGTAATGGATCACAATTTATATACCTACATACATACATACATAAATCACGCCTATATGCCCGAATGGGTAGGCAGAGGTGAACTAGCACCCACGTTTCGCCAAATATGTCAAGTCCCATGTAATAGGTGGAGAGCCTATTGCCATTTATCGGGCACGAAAGTCACAGTACAATGCTAGCCTAGGTAGTATAAGAGGAACGCTGCTGCCCATTCATAATCATATTCAGATTTATCCTTAGTCGCCTTGTACGTCACCCACGGGAAAGATTTGGGGTGGTGACAATTGTATTCTACTCTGCCGTCACCACGGGGCCGACTCAACTTATATACCTACTCGCAAATATCCAGAAACAGGCATGATTTGCGTACCAAATAGGTACTTATTAACATTTCCATTCATCTGAGGTCTTTGTCATGTTTTTTCAGTTGAGTTCGGAAAATTATTTCTTATATTAGTGGTATCGGCACCTGCCCAGATTGCAGACGACGCGGGTTCGATTCCCGCATCAGGACAAATGATATTTCGAAAATGTTGCGACCTTAATTTCTTTGTACTATTTTTTACAGTACTCAATGTAGGGTTGTTTTAAAATAACTACTTCTTCAAGACAATTGATTCAATGCTATCTGATAAACTGAAACCTTTGTTTCAATTATTTTATTTAAGTATAGTCGACAGACCTTAAAAAAAAATACTAATCACCATCTCTCAAGCTCGTTTAAGCTCATAAGTGACTTGGCCCAAATAAATGTATGAAAATATAATTATTTATACCTATATTCAATTGAATAGAGCAACCAAAAATGCTTTAATTCTACCAATATAATATATCCGAACAAAAGCGTACAGAGTGCTTGAAAAACATTGAAAGCTGTGAATGTTGGGTATTCATGATGTCTGACGTATTTTTCGTCACAGTAATCACGACGTAATTCTATATGAAAAATAACATGTTTCAACAGAAGCAATTCTGAGGAATTTGTACTCAGTATAAATACCAAAATGTTTTCGATGGCGACCTCTGTTTAACCCCGAGCGCAAAATAAACGCTAACGAAGAATTTAAAACACCAGTTTATCTCTACCTACACTCAATTTGCATACATGCAATAAATAAATCACGCCTTTATCCCCGAAGGGGTAGGCAGAGGTAAACTAGCACCCACGTTTCGCCAATTATGTTAGGTCCCATGTAATAGGTGGCGAGCCCATTGCCATTTATCGGGCACAAAAGTCGCAGCACATTGCTATTGCTAGGTGGTATTAGAGGAACGCTGCTGCCCATTCCTCATCATTGATTTATCCTTAGTCGCCTTATACGACACCCATGGAGATTTGGGGTGGTAACAATTGTATTCTACTCTGCCGTCACCACATCTCTACCTAACTCAATTTGGCACACAAAACTGCTCATCAGCTCTCTACCTACGTTTCCATGTTTCCAATTCCATTCATATCGGTCAGATGTTTTTTATTTATTTATTTAAACACAAACATACACAAACTTTACAGGTTCTTAAATAAGCACCTAAATAAGAACCATTCACTCTCTTTTAATTCATATGTGTGTTTTTTTTTGTTAGACAGGGCAGCTCTTGCCATCATCAAGTGAGATGAACTCACTTGATGATAAGTGACGATAAGGCCCGGTTGGAATTGAGCTTCACCTGGAACCCTCAACTTCAGAGCGGCTGGCTATCTTATCACAATTGTCGGAACACAATAATGCTGTTAACATTATTAATAAGGCGACAGATTTTGATAAGACGGTGGTAGCTAGCCAGGCGGACTTGAAAGAAGTCCTACCACCAACCAAATCGAGTACAAATTTGCACCCCCGGGGGATCGAACCCGGGACCTCTGGGTCTTAATTCCGGTGGGCGAACCACTAGAACCCGGAGGCGATAAAAGGTTTTAACACCTAAAAGAGGGTCGCGACATTGTCCGTAATTTTTACGGTCCCAAGCAACCGCGGAATTCCACAGTCGCAAACGAGCTATGAGCATGCATATTAGCACAGTATACCCAGAACAGTAGTTTATCTGCGGCCAGTCGGCGAGCTGTTAGCCTACTCTTGCTTTGACGCTAGGTATATATTATGATAAAAATTACAATTTTCGCTGGTGTACACATTTGTAATGTTTCCCACACCTTTCCTTTCCCATTCTGTACTACGAAGAAGAGAGAAGGCTAATCTTGCAAGTGTGTCGCCTACGCATAGATATTTGACAGTCTGTTACCGGCTTGTGGCGGCTGTGTGGTGACGGCAGAGTAGAATACAATTGTCACCACCCCAAATCTCTCCCGTGGGTGTCGTACAAGGCGACTAAGGATAAATCAGTGATGAGGAATGGGCACCAGCGTTCCTCTTATACCTACCACCTAGCAAAGTACTGCGGCTTTTGTGCCCGATAAATGGCAATAGGCTCGCCACCTATTACATGAGACCTAGCATAATTGGCGAAGCGTGGGTGCTAGTTCACCTCTGCCTAACCCTTCGGGGATATAGGCGTGAATTATGTATGTATGTATGTTACCGGCTTCCGCGACATCCGTAAGGAAATTGGACAGAGATTCGCACATCCGCTATATTACATGTGTTGGTGATAATAAGTGAAGAAAATAGTGTACGTTTTAGCTTTAAAGTGAGCTAGAGAAGAAACCGGCGCCGGTGCCTGCATTGTGGCTTATTGTCGAGGCCGATTGGGAGCCGCCATTATTCCACACCACAAGGCAAGTGTAGGGCAGGTTCTTGCTTTTCCTTTAACTTCTTACTTATTTATTTATTTATTTATTTAATAGTTTATTGTACACGAGAATTAAAACACAAGGAAAAACACTAAATTAAAAACAGTACAAAAGGTGTGGCTTGTTTCTAAAAGAAATCTTTTCCAACCCACCTGTGACATTATTAAGAGACGTGGATGTCGCGTGTACTAATAGATACCTACATATTTACATAAATATTAATAATATATATTACCTATAAAAAATAAAAATAAAATATATACGTATTTCTATTTTAGATAATTATACATATACCTACCACTACTAAATAGATACATACCTACATGTACAATATTAGGAGAAAACAATTGTTTAAGATAAGGAAAGATAGTGCTCTCTCGGCTGTCACCAGCCGGTTCTACATAATAATTATCTATAATTAATTTAGAGCAGCGCCTTACAGTCCACTTAGGAATTTCGATTCCACCATTCCACCACCATTTCGCCGCACCACTAGGGTTGTAACTAAAGCGGCGGCTGCGAACACGAATGTGCCGGGTGGGGACGAGCAGCGAGCGAACGTGAATCGCACTTGTATACGTGCGCGGTCACACCGAACCCCTAAGCCCCCGTATTTTATGTCAATGCGTGCGTCACAGTGCGTGCCTACACGGCGCCGAGTACGAAAGCACACATTCTAATGGGCAGCGGCCAGTTTGTATGAAGACGTTTTACTGTCCTGGGTATACTGTGGCAGGAACCAATAGCATTGTAACCTTTTTCGCCCCCGCCCCCCCTCTGGGGTGTCTGTCCACCCCAACAAGTATTCCCGATGCGTACCGCAAGTATTTCGCCAGGTATTCCACTTAAATATTGGATGGCCGTTTTGAATTTCACGCTGCTATCTCTTCTACTTGTGTTCTCGTGAAACAAATGACGTCCCCACTCCAGTAGGCCTAGCACGGCACGTGGACAAAATCTCTCTCCACCGCTTGACAGTGTTTTATCTCGGGATTTAGTGGGAGTTAGAGTGAGAGAAAAATATATTCTTTTCCCCGAGGAGATTTTGTCCACGCTATATAGGCGTGATTTATGTATGTATGTATTTATTAATTTGCCTGATGACATTAAATGGCTGACTATTAATACGTTTAAATCTGTTTTGAGAAAGTGACTACAACACTTATTATATATTGTTAAAGAATAAAAATTTATCTCATCTTAAAGACTTGATTGTGTAGCCTAAGTGAACTGGATAAAAAGGCTCTGGTGGTTGCCATCATCATCGTCATCTTAACTTGCCGAAATTCTTCTAACCTTTACACTTCACGTTGTAAGCCAACGGGTACCCTCGCAATGCAGAAATAAATTTCAATCATTTCAAAGCAGATATTTTTTCAAATACCATTTATATAATGAACAAACATTTATGCATAAAACATTTATATAATGTTAAAATTAAAATCGAATAGTGGATAAAAAGGATTGGTGACAATTGTATGATATGTATGATATGAGATTGTATGATATGAGATGAGACAATAACTCTTGGCATTTCATGGATTCACCGTTCCGGTCCATAGTATGGCAGAAGGATTTGACATGTGAATTGCCGCGAGGCAGATCCCAGACTTTCCCCTCTTACAGGGCTAGAAGGAACACCGGAGTGGTTTAGTGGATGGTGCTGGTCGCTTCGTGCCTTGGCGAGTCCCACACACGCCAGTCGCCTAGCTAGCGGCTGGTATGGTACTTCAAAGCGTTCCACTGCGAAAAAAAAAGTATGGCAGAAGGAAAAGTCAGTGGCAGTTTACGGGATCCCTTCACAACACGTCAACACTCACTCACCTTCGCCCGAATTCTCTCTCTGCCCAGCCATCTTCTTCTTCTTCTGCCCTGTTCCCAGTCTATGTGGGGTCGGCGCAGTATGTTTCCTCTTCCATTCATATCGGTCTGACGTCATCAAGCCATCCACTCCCTTTTGATTCATATCAGCCATCACACCGTAAAGGTGCTAGTGATGAATGAATGTATAGAAAAGAGACGGAACGGACCATGTCGAGAGACCGATGAACGGAGAGAGTGATTGGAATGACAACATTCCAATCCATACTGCTCAAAGTTTTGGCTTAGGTTTTACAGCCGGCCGCCTGCCTGACACTAACCCTCTTTTGTTGGTAGTTTTCCCTCCACCATTCGGGTGCCCCAAGGTGCTTATTGGTCTACACCGGGCAATCTCCCTTAGTCGACTTTTACGACACCCATGGGATGAGTTGGGGCTGGCCTATTCTACGTTAATTGTTTGCTCCCAGGCCGGCATAGGAGACACTTCTCTCTCTGCCCAGCCATACTATTATCATTGTTCCAGTTACCATGAAACAAAGTTAAGTGTACAGTTCCGCAGTTTCTCGCCCATTAAAAATGTAATAACACTTATGGAAACCACTCCATCCAACGGCCCGCCGAGCTCGCGGCAATTATAAAGCCAACTCCGAGTACGTGTGCGCCCGCATCTCCGCGATCATCCAATTCTGCAGCGATCTATATAACACCTAATTCAACTTTGGCGAGATAAATTCAGTCAGAAGTTGGGAATATATCGCCTTCTTCAATCGTCGGGCGAGCCGGGGTTAATTTGGACCGTTCGCTGGAAGTTTTGTCTCTTAAGCCTTGGCGGTGAGTTTGCTTGTTCGGAAGGAATCGAGAATTCCTTGAAATGTTAGTGGGAACTTTGCCGGCGTTGTGATGTCGGCCTTTCGTCTCGGATTTGGTACATACATACATAAATCACGCCTATATCCCCGAAGGGGTAGGCAGAGGTGTACGTTTCGCCAATTGTGTCAAGTCCCATGCAATAGGTGGCGAGCCTTTTGTCATTTATCGGGCACAAAAGTCGCAGTACATTGCTAGGTGGTACAAGAGGAACGCTGCTGCCCATTCCTCATCACTGATTTATCCTTAGTCGCCTTGTACCACACCCACGGGAGAGATTTGGGGTGGTGACAATTGTATTCTACTCTGCCGCCACCACACGGCTTCGGATTTGGTGCTGTGTAAAATTGTGTAGCCAAATTGTGTAGAAAACGGCACAGTAGACATAATAAACCAACTGGCATCATTGAAGATCAAGTTCATGATCCTGTTCATCATGTTCAAAGTATCAAAACGACACCTGAGAAATAATACAAAAGAAATCATAAGAAATACATTTTCATTAAAAAAAAACCAAAGAGGGTTGGTGTCAGGCAAGCGGCCGGTTGTAAAATCTAAGCTAAAACCTTTAGCAGTATGGATTGGAATGTTGTCAGTCTAATCACTCTCTCCGTTCATCGGTCTCTCGACATCGACCGTTCCGTCTCTTTTCTATACAATCAGCGCATCACTAGCACCTTTTCGGTGTGTGATGGATGATGCGAATAAAAAGGAAGTGTATGGCTTGATGACGTCTGACCGATATGAATGGAAGAGGAAACATACAGCGCCGACCCTAGACAGTCTGGGAACAGGGCCCATAGCCAAGTGGCAATCGTGTCATAACGATAACGCGTCGAAGTTCGACGCGATCGGCCATATTACTTTGGTATCTACAGCGTCTTAGCTTGCGCTACCAACATAACTAGGAACTTACGAAGACGTTTTTGGTCACGTGATTTCACGACGACTCACGTCAATTCCCATACATTTTGCTTTATCGAACTTCCTTATCTTTGTCGGTATGTTACTTTGTCTAGGCCTCCAGGACAGGCAGAAGAAGAAGAAAAACATACTAAACGTAATGAATACTGCTTTCTCTCATAAATTATTATTATAAGTACAAAGATTTTGGTGGTTAGAAAAAGAATTTCGAAAAATTATGATCTTGAGGCGGGAATCGAACCCGCGTCCGCTGCTATCCGGGCAGGTGCCTGACCGCTCGGCCACCCAAGACTTCTTGGGAAGAAGTCGATTCCCGCCTCAAGATCATGATTTTTCGAAATTCTTTTTCTAACCACCAAAATCTTTGTACTAATTTTTCTAACATTTATATAATGTTAAAATTAAAATCGAATATTATTATAAGCTTTACCGGTATATTTTTATACCCAAAACAACGAAATCTCCTCTAGGGTTAATTACAATGACGCTTGGGAGACACAGTTATTTGAATCATACGCATGAATCAACTTAAGTATTATTATCCATAACCTTTTTGATACTTAAGTTTACTTTGCAGTAATTAGTATGTCTTACGTAACCAAGACTCGTTTCTGGTATACTTACGTACTAATACCATAAATACATAAATCACGCCTATATCCCCGAAGGGGTAGGCAGAGGTGAACTAGCACCCACGTTTCGCCAATAATATTAGGTCCCATGTAATAGGTGGCGAGCCTATTGCCATTTATCGGGCACAAAAGTCGCAGTACATTACTAGGTTGTTTAAGAGGAACGCTGCTACCCATTTCTCATCACTGTTTATCCTTAGTCGCCTTGTACGACACCCACGGGAGAGATTTTGGGTGGTGACAATTGTATTCTTACTCTGCCATCACCACACGGCTTACTTTAAACCAAATTTTGTTTTTTACTCCCATTTCGTAATTTACAAATACGTCTACTAAAATTGCAATTAGAAATGTTATTCCTAATTACCTCATGTAAATTTATACAACTTTTCCATACGGTTTAACTGAGAAAAGTTTTGTAACGAGAATCTTCATAAAATTTGAATTCATAAAAAGCATGAAATATTGGCTAAAACTTTTGGCGCCATGGCGTATACTAATTAAAACACATTTAACATTGTAAACGTTGGAAATGGTAGTAGAAAATAAATTCACTTTCCTTGTGTTACAATAGCTCATTAAACTACTACTAGTACTAATAAAATTGTTCAAACAATAACCAAATAACAGGTACAACTTGATTAAAAACTTCTACGTATTTTGTCTGAAGTTCGATTTAGTCGTGCTTATCTTCGACAGCAATATCATATTATATCTTAGCAATAAAATTGCCGAAGCTTCAGTCTGGAGACCGATGTAAGGTATCGGATTTATTGGCAATAAGAACGTCGTTAATTTTTTGAGTATATGATAAATGACAGTATATAATGCCCCCTAATATTTACGTCGATGATATACTCCCACTACTTGATCGCACAAAATGAAAATGTTTCTGGAAGACTGGGAACCTAGGAATTTATAACGTCCAATTGGTTCCACAAAATCATTTTCTGAAACACCCATTTGTAAAGCCAAAGGTAAAGCTATATCTCCCTTAGTAATTGCTTGAATATAAATTACAGGGGGCACCAATAGAATCGTGCCTATCAAAAAGATTCCCATCTCTTTTCAAAGGCGGAACAGTATGAATGTAATTTATCAGCCATTCAAATTGGCAATAAGAATTATCGGTGACTTAATGACCCCAAAATTTGGGCAAAACTTTTGCGGGGAACAACGCCCGGGAATATATTAGGGCAATTTCATATATTGCCCACCATTTTTCCCGGGTAACATTTCACGAATTCCCGTGTAACGTAAAGGGAATCGATTGCCGAAATCTGATCTCGCGAGCCCATAATTCGACGTGGAATAATTGCTAAAAGAGTGAACAGCAGAAAAAAGCCTATAAAGCTAATAAAATCAGGGCTCCTTTGGCCTGTGCAAACCCATTATCATCGGAGTTGTACGCAAACCAGCTGATTTATTGCGCCCGAACACTGAATATATTAGAGGGGATGGTGCGGTGAAGAAAATGTACTGATTTCGCCCCCGAGTCGGCCCCCCTTCGCCCCCGCTCTGCTCTGCGTTCAGTATAACATATGGTGCGGTTTTGGGCCGATTTCGTTTGTAACAAGATACGACTGTAATGTTGTTGGTGCTCGGAATATGGATGAAGACACGGGGCGGGAGGTGGGATCGGTAATGCGAATGTTCTGCTACTTATCACGCGCTTAACAGGAGGTCTTAACGAAATATTTCAGTTTGCAGATGACTCAATATTTGTTGAAAGGTACACGTACAGATTACAATCTGAAGATTAAATAACATTTACTGATGCTGGAATCGAACCCTCCTCCACTGCAATCTGCAGGTTAAAAAGTAATCGCCTGCCCGCGTTGTTTTTATATTTTAACCATCGGTTTTTTTATAGTTCTTCCATACGATAAAATTCCAAATTATAAGAATTTGGTTACAAAACCATTTGATCTCGAGTTCTTTCGTGCTTATCAAGCGCCGTTTATTCATTTGTGCAGTTATGACTGCGGTGGTTAATGACCACCAAGCTGGTGATAAATTATATTTGGAGAACAAACGCTCTCTTGGCTGATGCCCATCGCTTCTGAGCATCCGACCGACGCGGCTGCCAAATATTAAACCGCTTTTTTTTACTTTTTATCTTAGACAGGGAAGCTCTTGCCCTTCATCTCACTTGATGGTAAGTGACGATAAGGGCTGAAGATGGTATCGAGCTTCACCTGGAACCCTCAGAGGGGCCGGCTATCTTGTCACACATTGACGGACCACATTAATGCTGTTAACATTATTATTATGGCGATAGATTTTGATAAGACGGTGGTAGCTAGCCAGTCGGACTTGAAAGATGTCCTACCACTAACCGACCGAGTTGGTACAAGGGATAGGACCCGGGACCTCTGGATCTTCATGCCGGTGGGTGAACCTACTAGAGCACGGAGCTTCCGACAAATCCCAGATCATTCCGAATTTATGCGATTATCAAAGTTAAGATAAAACGGATCGAGATGCTTTCAACTTTGGGGTGGATTCGAGAAATGTCCCGTTAGGCTGCTGCAGAGGAAAAAATTTATCAAGTTATTAGTTCAAGTGGCGAACTTGAAGGTAAGTAGACAACTTGGGCCATTATCCGCGAATCTATACCACCAACTTGAAACTTTGAATTTTGTATCTGATTAGATGGCGGGCATCGGGAATTTGCTGGGGATGGACGTTTTGTAACTTGGACTGTTCGGAATTTTACAAGATTAACGCCTGTGTGTCTAGTATATATCGGATAGTGGTCGCAGCAAATCGTCAAGCATCCTCAAATGGGCAGTCAGAGGCGAAACAATATCCACGTTTCGCCAATAATGTTAGGTGTGGTGGCGAGATTTTAATAGATATGTAGTATAAGAGGATTTTGCTACTACCCATGACTCGGCGCTGTCATAACCCTTAGTCGCCTTGTATGACACCCGCGGGATGATTAGGGGTGGTAACACAGATATTTCTGGTTAGCACTTTTGCACATATCACAGAAAAACAGTATTGAAAATATGTTAGCCGTGTGGTGACGGCAGAGTAGAATACAATTGTCACCTCCCCAAATATCTCCCGTGGGTGTCGTACAAGGCGACTAAGGATAAATCGGAATGGGCAGCAGCGTTCCTCTTATACCACCTAGCAATAGCAATATACTGCGACTTTTGTGCCAGATAAATGGGACCTAACATAATTGGCGAAACGTGGGTGCTAGTTCACCTCCGCCTACCCCTTTGGAGATATAGGCGTTATTTATGTATGTATGAAAAGATGTTATCCATGGAAGAAGAAAGTAGAGAAAGAGGATAATTCCTGCCAAATAGAGACAGAGGAGATTAGTTTAGTTTAGTTTAGCTGGGCTTTATCCGCACTTAGCCCCCTGATTGGGCCATTGTACGTGTCTCCCTATTATTGCTACTCCAACCATCCCAGATTTTCCCAAAAACCTAGCAGTCTTTTCAGACTGCTGCAAGCTTCCGGGACCGATACTGGGGATTGGAAGAGCCTTGCCCGTTGATCTGCAACGCTCCTGCATTCTATAAGCACGTGCTGTGGCGTTTCTTCTGCCTCTATGCATCCTCTGCATAGAGGGCTGTCTGAGACAGAGGAGATAGTATAAGGCGATGATGATGAAACGTGTAACATTCGATCCACTGCTCTCAACGTAACCCGAAAATCTCACAACCGAAGTAGCCAGCCGGTATTTTATATAGACGAGAAATTAAGTACCATGTGGATTTCCGCAATGGGCCATTAGCTGAAAATTTATCAATGTTTATTTAATTAGGGACCCGTTCGCGCAATTGCCAGAATTGAAATTAACAAGAGCCGAAAGAGCATAACACGAAATCGATTCGGTCCTACATACATACATAAATCACGCCTATATCCCCGAAGGGGTAGGCGGAGGTGAACTAGCACCCGCGTTTCGCCAATTATGTTAGGTCTCATGTAATAGGTGGCGAGCCTATTGCCATTTATCGGGCACAAAAGTCGCAGTACTTTGCTATGTGGTAGGTATAAGAGGAACGCTGCTGCCCATTCCTCATCACTGATTTATCCTTAGTCGCCTTGTACGACACCCACGGGAGAGATTTGGGGTGGTGACAATTGTATTCTACTCTGCCGTCACCACACGGCACAAACCGTCACCAATCGATTCGGTCCTAGCGATGTAAATAATAATAATAGGGAACTATATTTTTTGTCACCAGATTTTATATTTGTCATTAAAATTGTATCACCAAATAAATAAATCTATTACCACGAAATATTTTTGTTATAACATAAACAAAAAGTGTTACCAGGTATGAATTATCACATACATACATACATAAATCACGCCTATATCCCCGAAGGGGTAGGCAGAGGTGAATTAGCACCCACGTTTCGCTAAATATGTCATGTCCCATACCCATAATCCTAATAACCTTAAATCATACCCATAATAATATATAAAGAAAGAAGATAAGGTTCGTCTAAGCCAGTGTTTTTCAATCTGAGGGTCGCGACAGGAGGTCGCAAAGCCTAAATCAAGGGGTCACTGTCAAAAGGAAAAGGCAAGGTTCTATACTACAATACAAAACACAATTTCAGTGTGACTGAAATGAAATAGAGAAATGGAGACTAACTTTTTGTCTAAGGTGGTCGCGAGAATTTTCAAAAAGATTAACAGACACTAGTCAAAGCCATGACTTAGTTTGTTCCTCTCTTTTTACTCTTCGATGGATACTAGCGATTTACGTGATTATATTTCACGAAATATCCGTTTCAGTAGATTACATGGGCCCGATACGCAGAAATTCAATTGTTGTTAAGCCGGATCCGGCTGAAACCGGTTCATACGAGATATATCTAACACTAAGGGTTAATATAATAAGTACCTATCGATATACTGCCAGATAGATGGCAATAATCTCGCTCCCTATTACACCTACCTAACCTTTTTTTTTCCGGAGTGGAATGCTTTTAAGCACCATACCAGCCGCTAGCTAGGCGACTGGCGTGTGTGAGACTCGCCAAGGCACAAAGCGACTAGCACTACCCACTAAACCACTCCGGTGTTCCTCCTAACCCTGTAAGAGGGGAAAGTCTGGGATCTGCCTCGCCGCAATTCACCAGTCTTTCCTCAGACATGGGACCTACCCTAGCGAAATGTGGGTGTTTATACATTTGCTTGATTTCTGTGTGTCTTCGTTCCCAGTTTATCTGGGGTCGGCGCAGTATGTTTCTTCTTCCATTATTATTGGTCAGACGTCTCAATCCATCCTTTCCTTTTTAATTTATATTATCCTTCACACCGGATGCTAGAGAAGAATCGATATATAGAAAAGAGAGGGAAAGGACCATGTGGAGAGTGATTGGGATGACAACATCCCAAACCAACCTGCTCAAGGTTTTGGCTTAGGTTTTACAGCCGGCTGCCTGTCTGTCACCAACCCTCTTTGGGTATGCCGTTGTTGGTGGTTTGCCCTCAACCATTCAGGTGCCCCAAGGTGATTATTGGTCTACACTGGCCAATCTCCCTTAGTCGACTTTTACGACACCCCAGGGGTGAGTCGGCGCTGACACATTCTACATTATTTGTCTGCTCCCAGGCCAGCATGGAAGACTGTCGTGCAAATGAATTCTGTACTTTTAATTGTCAAATTTTTGTTTGGTATCAAGTAAACATTTTTTCTTCTTCTAATGAAATTACTGGCATCCGACCGTTAAGTTTACGTGTCCCAAACGAGGCACCAGACCGATTGCCTCGAGCCAAACTCAAAATAAGGCCTGATCTTAGAAGTACCGAAGAAATCTCTAAGTTTCAAGTTTTCAAAAGGTCCTCGCATCGATCCTTCCAGGGATCTTTATCTGATCTCAAAGCAGTAGGGCTGACAAAATAAATTAATGATGGACCTACGTTGTCCTTTTGAAGCATTCGGTCACCCATTTTTTTTTGTCACCAGTCTTAGCAAACAGTGCTGAGTTTGCGCAATCGACGAACATTTAAGTTCTGTTAATATTGAGCATGGATTTTGATTTCCTACTTCTTTATCTTCCTGCCCTTATCCTACTTTGAGTAGGACAGACACATTTCATGTCTTTCTCTTCCACTAGTCTCTATCACACGTTAGTTTAGCATGAACTTTCCATTTTATCATAATCTTTCTCTCATTCTTGGTCTAGCATCCATTCTTGACATATCTCTAGTGCCGTAACATATTTATTTATTAGCCACAAAAGAGACATCCCTAGCCTCCGCTGTTTGACGCTAAGAAAACGCCGGTCTTTTATTGAAGCCTATTGTTCCTCATTCATTGTTTTTCGTACGTTCATTATCAAACTTACTATCTTCACAAATTGTTAGTTGAAAGGCATTTGCGATTGCCATTCTGTGTGATATTCATTGTTTGTTCCGGCTCGGATTTAAATCTATAATTCAATCGACGTCTATTTGACGTTAGTTGATAAGATAGTAGTTTTTGGTGCTGGTTTTAATTAATTGTGGATTCATTATTTCGGTTGTAAATCGTCCGTTGTTTATGGGGTTTTGAAATAATAGCTTGGAGATGTTAAGCCTTATTATTGGCTCATCACAAAGGAAATATCCTACTAAAGGACATAGTTTATCAATGCGAATTTTTCTTTGACCATGACTAAGAAAAAAATATGATTAAAATATAATAGTTGGTCGCCATTTTGGATTTGAAAGATGCCAACATATACGCTGCGGCATCGAATCGCCATCGTGAAATTTCATGCGTATTTTAAGTAGGTGTCCGACTTAAAGTAAACAAGCGAGAATATTTATTGTATTTTTAGCAGTTCCTACACTGTTCAGAGCGTGTAATGTAGCCACGGTGTTTATTTACCCAACAATGTAGCTGGACAAACTGAATCTGCAATTAATATCACGTCAGAGTTGGCTCCGAATCGACCAAATTTGAACGTCGGACAGAATTTATTCACCTAATAAATTACCGAGATAACAATATTTCTGCGTTAGTTCCGAATTTCGTTTTGAATAAATTATTAACTCTGTCAAAAGCTAATGAAAGTTGCAAAAATTAACTTTGCGGTAGAGGTATTCTTCAGAAGGAGCTGGATAGCGCAGTAGCTTGACACGCTCAGTCTGCGATTACGATTACTAAGTAAGGCCAGTCATAGGATGGGTGACCATAAATTTCGTAAACTAAGCAATGTTCGCACAGGCCTTCAAATTTGGTATTATGGACTCCCGATGCAGCCGGGACCAACAGCTTAAAGTGCCTTCCGAAGCACGGAGGATGTCGACTTAAAAAAATTTTGGTAACCCATCCAATGACCGGCCTTAGCGAATATTGTTTAGTTTATGCAATCGCAGGCCAAGCGTGCTATGCCACTGCGCTAGTGAGCTCCGCCGTTACCCAGTAAGTATATCGCCAAATTAATCTTCCGAATGGTAAACACGAAAGGAATACATCGGCTCAGCCACCGTCTGCTGGAATTGACAATCTTAAGGCTCCAAAATAATGGGCAATGAAGATATACTGTAAATTGAACGATGGAAAATACGCTGGAGATAAAAAGGCGTTCTGTTTTGGGTAGTCTTGTCTTGAGCCCGGATTACAGATATGTACGATATTGTCCTTGCTTGGAGTATTGCTTTTTAGTAATTACTGTGGAATTTTTATTATAAGGAAATTCGTGATACTTTTTGAGTTTTCGTTCAGGGGGACATACATGCATACAACCGCCTCCATGGTCAAGTGGTTTGCCCACCGGAATAAGACCCAGAGGTCCCGGGCTCGATCACCAGTGCAGTATGTTTTTTTTCCATGCATATCGGTCAGACGTCATCAAGTCATCCACTCCCTTTTGATTCATATCTTTCATGACGCCGGAAAGGTTGAATGAATGTATAGAAAAGAGACGGAACTGACCATGTCGAGAGACCGATGAACGGAGAGAGCGATTGGAATGATAACATTCGAATCCATAGTGCTCAAGGTTTTTCGTTGCCGACCGCCTGCTGACACCAATCCTCTTAGGGATAAGTTTCTAAACCTAACACGCGTGCGTAACGCTAACAATGCTTCCAATTTCCCACAGAAACCCTAATTTAATAATCAAAATTGACATCAAAGACACAATGTCCTCCCTCCAATAAAATTCCGATGAAAACACATTTCCTCGTGGCATTAATAAAATTGATTGGTTCTTATTCCTATCCTCGCTGATATACAATAAAATCCATGGTTGACGGTGGCCTAACGTTTGCACAGAAGCCGCAAGAAAAACAAACCTTTACTGTCCTACAGAGAATGTCACTTTGGGAGGAAACATTTCTCGTGTAATAATATACCAAATTTCTTCCACGGGCCCGAACTTGGTATTAAGAGTAGCGACTAGCGGAGCTTTTACTTTGCTCCATTAGTTAATTTGATTAACTTCATCTACTTCATTCAATTTGATAAAATAATTTGACGTACGGTAATCTTTATTGCTGTTCATCCAAAGGATAGGCGTATGCTACTTTGTTTTCATAATAACGAAAACTCTAAGCATTCCTTGGATTCAGCGTGCGGGTGCCGGGTCCATAGTGTGCCAGAGAGGGGAGTCAGTGGCAGCGCCTGGGACTTCTGACCCAAGTGTAGGTTTACGGGGCCCTTTGACAACTAGTCAACACTCACCTTCGCCACGCTGTCTACTCTCTCTACTCAGCCATATTTGGTCAGATTACAATTACAAAATGTTAAAAAAAATTACATACATACATAAATCACGCCTATATCCTCGGCGGGGTAGGCAGAGGTGAACTAGCACCCACGTTTCGCCAATTATGTCAGATCCCATGTAATAGGTGGCGAGCCTATTGCCATTTATCGGGCACAAAAGTCGCAGTACATTGCTAGGTGGTAGGTATAACAGGAACGCTGCTGTCCATTCCTCATCACTGATTTATGCTTAGTCGCCTTGAACCTACGACACCCACGGGAGAGATTTGGGGTGGTGACAATTGTATTCTACTCTGCCGTCACCACACGGCAAAATGATCATAGGTTTATTACATACTCGTATTAAAATGTGTCTGTCATCTATTGTCCCTAACCCAAGTTCTTAAGCTACTAACTTTCAGCTTAGAATGATAGGAAGAAGTGGAAGAAATATTTATTTACTTAATCATAAAATACGTATTAATGCAATCAATTATACAATTACTTCTTTAACTGATTCTTCAGACAGCAGCACAGCTAGTAAGTTGACTAGATCTCTTCCCCTCTCCCGTGTATCACAAAACCCTCACCCTGCCCTACCCCCTTCTTGAAAACATGATAATACGTCATATTTATCTACGCGGTCCGCACGAGCTGTCGTGCTTATGGTTGTGTTATACATTTTTATTCGCTATCATTGCGCGTACCACAATTCGGGGTAAGCAGATATTTTTCGTCGGCAAGAATATTTCGGTCGTCGGTAGGAATATTTCGACAATATAAAAACGCCTTGGTATAGTTTTCTATTTCTTTCAAGTGATAGTTCTATAGCGTCGTTTCGAAGAATATTGACGAATATCATTCTTCTGCCCTATTCACAGTGTGTCTTAGGTCCTCGCAATGTTTGCTCTTCCATTTCAAAAGGTCACACGTCATCAAGCATTCACTGCCTTAAATTCATACAATCAAATACAAGGATAAGTGGAAGTAAATGACAGATAAATGGAAGATGGATCGGATTGGACCATGTGGAGAGACAGACGAACAATCGATACTGCTCAAAATTTTGTCAGGACAAATAAGTTTTCTACACTTTACTGAATTTAGACCGACTTGGTTGGCCGATTGGTATAGATATAGATCTGGCCGGTTCCCCGCATGAAGACTGTAATTTTTCGTCACTTTTTCTAACCACAAATTTATTATGTTCAAATTAAAATCAAAGTGAGAATTTTCTAGCTTTATTATTTTGTCCTTTTTAAAACATTGGATCAGAAAGTCGTCGACATACTGATCGTCCATAAGGAAGCTCCGCCGGAATCCAATGGCCATCTATCCTCGAACTCCCCAAGGACCCCTATCGTCAAGCCGAATTGCGATCCCGAATCCAGACACGAATTGAAAGGTAACTGCTCCAGTTATCCCTTAGGGGAATGACTTCGGGGTTTTTACAGGACAGCCTTCGTGTATCCACGCTCTTGCCGATAGAGCATTATCTAAATATTTTATAAGTTCACTTATTTTGGGCTCGAAGTCTTTTAAGATAGTGTTAAATAAATAACGTTTCTAGATTTAGATACAATACATACATATATCAAACCTATATATCTTCAGTCGTCCGTTTAAAAATTTTTACAGAAAAAAATACGTGAAATGTGTCAACCAAATCACCCCAGTGGTGTGGTAAAAGACATAGGTAATGTTCCCTTATTATTTGACGCTTCTTGTGTTCACATCTTTTGTCTACCCGCCACCAGGGCCGCTGTGAAGTGATCTAAACGTCGGGTTAAATATTAAATATGCCAAACAACTAATTATATGCAAGTATTACCTATGCGTAAATGTAGTTTTATTTCAAGAGGCATAGATGCCTAAAGTGGTCTGACGTAAAACCTAAGACAAAATCTTGATCAGTATTTAAAATCTTAGAAAATAAGTATTTTTTTTTATTTTTCCGTTTTATTTAATATTTACTTTATAATTTCTAACATCTCTATGGGACTGTTACCGTGGTATATACAGAACGACAACTTAAACATAATAGAAAAATAAAATGAGATCGTCAAGATATGCAGACACATAATAACCCAGTCCTCGTTATCAAGTCACTTCAAAACAGACCCTTATCGCCGCTGACTTAAGGCATACGTGACATTTGGTGTTATATCCGTGGTTGCATTAGGTAGAGTAGGGCCAGTTACCGTAATAAGATCTTCAAATTAACTAACAGCGGATGTGGTGGGTCAGAATAATTGTATCAATCATGCGGTAGGTTATTTTCTTTTTTGTATTATTACTATACTATGCATTTCATTTAACAACCGTTTAATGTCCCACTGCTTGGGTACAGGCTTTCCCTATGGATGAAAGCATATAGGAGGAATGGGCCATAACCCACCACGCTGTCCCAGTGTGGGCTGGCGGGTATTAACGTCTGCAGGTGCAGCCGGAGGAACTCGAGATAATAATTATATTTTTTGTAACCAATCCAATGACCCGCCTTGGCGAACATTGCTTAGTTTGCGCAATCGTGGCCATCACACCTGAAGAAAATGACTATGTCACAACTGACACCAACCCTCTTAAGGAATGCTGTTGTTCTGTGTATTAAAAGGCGGAAGCAATGAAACTAAATAGAATATGATTCTAATTAAGTTTTTAAACAGTGTATTTTTGTTAATTTTACCTTAATTCTCTCTATATTTTAATTATTAATAATATTTGTATCTGTTTTGTACAATAAGGAGTATATCTATTTATATGAATAGTTTACGACTCGCGTAGCAGCTTTTCTAAAAAAAAGAATACTTCTTCACTGAGAAAAAGAGAAAGAACGCTCAGCATTTACACAGTTCAACTCAGCTTACACCCTTTTAATTAACTCGGAGGTAAAGCCGGCCCAATGCCTCTGTCAATAAGGGTCACTTTGGCCCAATAAAAATTTAAAAGCGCGCAACTTGTTTGGGGAATGTAATGAAATCAACATTGGGTTCTATTCAGCGATTCGAAGCCAATGTTAATTGCTTCTGACGTTTCCTAAAAATTGACTGCCATCTTTGCTGTGCGAAAATCAACCTTCTGATAATGGAGTAAGAGCGCTTAGGGTTCCCACAAAAGTGGTAGGGCTATCACACCCTAGGACGTTGGCGTTTGGTCCATGTCATAGCTGTTAGTCGTTATTAGAATATAGGTACAATGTAGAATGTAGGCAATAGGCTGGCCCTTATTACATGGGGCTGATAATAGTTGGTGAAACGTGGGTGTTAATGCACCTCTGTCTACCTTTTAGGGGTTATATTATAGGCCTTATGTATGTGCCTTATGTATGTGGTATGTTGATTTTCTCAAAATATTATTTTACAAATTTACGATATATTTCCATATTTTGGTGGATTTGTCACGGTAAAAAACCCGCAGCCATGCTAGATAATTTGCAGGCATAACGTTGAGAAAATTTCAATTTAACCTCACTGCAGTAAAAGAGCACAAATTAGATTATAAAGAAGTGAGTCGGGGCTTAGCAATTAAGAATTAAGGTTTAATCATACTAAAAGGTGTTGATTGCTCGCGCTGGCTCGTGACCAGTGGCGGCTGTACCTTAAGCGCGCTCGTACGCTGAACCAGCAGTTCAAAAGATTTAAAAATTAAAAAATCTTAATATTACTTCATCCTCATTTTTAAATTGCTATAATAATATTTATTCTTTTCTATTATAATCTTATAAATCTTTGTACTAATTTTTCTAACATTAATATAATGTTAAAATTAAAATCGAATAATATTTATACTTTAAACTAACAAAATCATAACAAATGACATTTCCAATTACAATTTAAGCGCTTTGCTAAGCTAATAAGACTTATTTTCCCTGTAAATAAATGTTCTCGTGCGTTCCGGCGAGCGCAGGAGAGCTGCTTATATATCTTGTATGAGTTACGAGCTAAGACGTCTGGTGCGTTAGACAAAAGATAGTTCATAGAAATGTACCGAAAAATGAGAATGTTCTCGTGCGCCGCACAAGCGAATCGAAGCACAAAGAGCACCCGATAGTTTGGCGAAATTCGCGCGCGTTATGGGATGACCGATGACCTCTCGTTATTAGTATAGTATCGCTGTATCAGTGATGCGTTAAATATTGTCTGTTTTTTTTTATTACGTTATTGTTATATTATCAATCGTTATCGTCGTTATATAATCAACATACAAGTTGATTATATTTTATACTGTGTATGTGGTGTGAGTGAAAATGAGCATAAACATTATAGTGAGCACATAAAGTGCACCACCAGTTCGACGACCCACCAGCCGCCACTGCTCGTGACTCGGACCACACTTAGACAGCTTCCACTGACACGACATTTGGCACGCTCACGCTAATTGCGCAGTGTGTGGCGCGCTTTATTCCTTCTCGTTTTTAATTGCTTAATGACCACCCACCCTTATACAGAACAGGGCGCATTTTATTGTCATCGAATTTTAATACAGAAACAACGGCCCAATGGCATTTAGATCGTAAGGCGTTTAGCATAAATTGGCAATAATTTATGCCAAGGGGTTTTGTTGTTTCTGTTTCTCTCTCTTCTCGATAGCTGTCCCTGTCTGTGGTTAAGCGCCCAAAGTCAAGTATTTAAGTTGAATTTAAATTTATTAACATTAATCGAAATTCTCTCGGGCACTCGCAATGTTAAGGTTTTCGAAGCGGTTATTCAGAAATCTGTGAATTATTTATTTGGCTTATATATTTATGTAAATAAAACCAAATATCATTGATATATTAACTAATATTTATGTAAAAACAAATATCATTAGTGCATACATAAATCACGCCTATATCACCGAAGGGGTAGGCAGAGGTGAATTAGCACCCACGTTTCGCCAATAATATTAGGTCCCATATAATTTATCGGACACAAAAGTCACAGTTCATTGCTAGGTTGTATAAGAGAAAATCAAAGTTTTTTGATGCATAGTTAACTAAACCAATTGTTAAAAAATGTTACCAATCTTTAAATATCAGACTTATATATTATTGACGACAGAGTAGAATACAATTGTCACCACCCCAAATCTCTCCCGTGGGTGTCGTACAAGGCGACTAAGGATAAATCAATGATGAGGAATGGGCAGCAGCGTTCCTCTTATACCACCTACCAATAGTAATGCACTGCGACTTTTGTGCCCGATAAATGGCAATAGGCTCGCCTCCTATTACATGGGACCTAACATAATTGGCGAAACGTGGGTGCTAGTTCACCTCTGCCTACCCCTTCGGGGATATAGGCGTGATTTATGTATGTATGTATGTATGTATGTATATTATTTAAACATTATTAACAATATCAGGCTGATATTTAACCATTAGTAACACTAGTAACTAAAAATGTTACTAATTGTTAAATATCAGTCTGATATTTAAAGATTAGTAACAATTTTTAACAATTGGTTGAGTTAACTACGGATCAAAAAACCGGCCTTTAGTCGCCTTGTACGACATCCACGGGAGAGATTTGGGGTGGTGACAATTATATTCTACTCTGTCGTCACCACACGGCACTATCATTAGTACATTAACTAAATATTTAATGGCACCTTTCTTTGACAAAGTCAGAGTCATGTAATTGGGAAATAAAATATTGCTTAACATGGTTTTATAGCCCGTTCTTCACAGACCAAGGTCTCTTAGTTATGTGATTGGGAAGCTGAAATATTATGGTTTCTATTCTGGTTGTATCTGTCAAGATTTCCTTTCCAATTGCATTTAAATTTTCTATATTTTTACCATATTTTTTATACTATTACCTATCATTACCTCATAATTATATTATGCCGACGTTTCTTTCATTTTCAAAACCAAATCGCCTATTTCAAATCCTATAAATCTAGGATGTTACTCACAGCATATTTTACTGCTCTTAAAACATTAATATACATGTGGTACATTTCCTTTATACATGGAATATAATATAGTTTCTTTAATAAGACGACTATGGGTCAGTCTGATGGCCCAATTATAAAACGGCTAGGCTGCGGACGTAAGATCCACCGCATATATAAATTACGTTCAGCTGTCGATGTGGTCCAAGCGACTGGCGAATCGCAAAATCTTATATCATAAATATTTTGCCATCCGATTGTGATGCTTACCGATTGGTCATAATTTGACTAAAAGAGTAAAAAGCTATAATATAAAGTAGTGCTAACTTAAAGAGGTGACTTAAAGTTTCACGGAATCAATTGATTATATTTGGAATATTGTAGCGTCTCAAAATAGGGTTTCGTTTCAATCTTAGATATTTTTATCAAACACAGGGATTCAATGCTAAAATGGCCAGTCCCAAATAGTAACAAAATCCACTCTCTCTTAACTTGGGCCACACATAAATGCAGTCAGAGTGCGTTCGTTAGTGGCAGTTTTGGAGTTATGCCAACGAAATATACGGAGCGAACGGATCCGGGATACTGGGGGTAAGTTATTTCTATAATCCCCAGTAGTTGTCCGAAATTGATAATAGTATAACGTAATGAGTTTAGGGAGAGGAGTTCGCTTGCTTGTGATGTCATGTATGTTAGTTTATGCTAAGCTCACGTCTGATAGAGGAGAGTGGAAGATCAAGAATCATGTGCCGACCCTTAGGGCCAGTTTTTTATTGCATAGTTAACTTAACCAACGATATACTAAACTATTCGATTTTATTTTCAACATTATATAAATGTTAGAAAAATTTGTACAAAGATTTTGGTGGTTAGAAAAAGAATTTCGAAAAATTATGGTCCTAATGCGAGAATCGAACCCGCGTCCGCTGCTATCCGGGCAGGTGCCTGACCGCTTGGCCAACCAAGACACTAAGTATTAGGGTTCGATTCCCGCATCAAGACCATAATTTTACGAAATTCTTCTTCTAACCACCAAAATCTTTCAACTATATACTAACTAAATATCATACATACATACATACATTAATCACGCCTATATCCCCGAAGGGGTAGGCAGAGGTGAACTAGCACCCACATTTCGCCAATTATGTTAGGTCCCTTGTAATAGGTGGCGAGCCTATTGCCATTTATCGGGCACAAAAGTCGCAGTACATTGCTGGGTGGTATAAGAGGAACGCTGCTGCCCATTCCTCATCAATGATTTATCCTTAGTCGCCTTGTACGACACCCACGGGAGAGATTACTAAATATCAGACTGATATTTAACCATTAGTAACATTAGTAAACATTTTTAAATATCAATCAATATTTGTCATAAAACCGGCCCTTAGAGTAGAAGGGAGAAAAATAAATTGCTTGCTTGTGATCCGTTTTGGAAGCAAATGACTGCCGATTCTGATGCACACTGCAGTTCGCTTCTGTAACTGCCGAACTCAGAGACGTCAATTAACTTTAATGAGTATATAATGTCAAAAATTTTCATTCAAATCTAGACCATCTGGCAAGAATAGCGACTAGTTTTGAATTGTTATTCTTTGACGTTATGTACTCATTAACGTTATTTGACGTCTCTGATTGCGGCAGCAAGAGTGAAATAAGTCCCTTGATTCTAAACATTTTGATAATTATTTTAACATTTATAATAATGTTCAAATAAAAATAATAATCTGACCTTTTTGTAATACACAAAACGCGTTTTGTAATACAAAAAACGCGGACATGCCCGCGCGGACCTCGTTTGTATAGGCCAGACTGACTGTGACGGTCCTACACTAGGAAGGTAAACATCGCACAGACCTAATAGAAGCGAGGTCCGGCGGGCATGTCTGCAGGCATATCCGTGTAGTGAATACCCCGCTCTAGCGCCATCTCTGATTTACACGTTCAGGGATATCTCAAACAAAACATTAAGAACAATTCTTCAGGAACAAACCAATTAACACGTGTTTTCGTGTCCAAGTATCGCCGCCTTAACGATGTTTCTCGACATATTTATTGATTTTTCGATGAATCCCTAAATATTTTCATGCAAACTTTCGCGTTTATGGTATCAATTGGGTTCTTTAGCTAACTTAGCTAAGGCTTAGGCGCTTCCATAGCTAAGCCTCTGGTGGGTTCTGTCAAATTCGCGGCGTTCAAACGCCAGTTAAATTTAACCAGACCGCTGTTAGTAACAGTCGGTCGTTTGACAGTTAATTACAAGCACCACCCGATGTGGTCACTATTGGTTTAACATGGAAATGTTAGCGCTAGCTGAAAGGATAGTTCACACAGAACGAGCGATACGATACGACTAAGACTTAGGGCCGATTTTTTTGATGCATAGTTAACTCAACCGTTAACTGGCCGTGTGGTGACGGCAGAGTAGAATACAATTGTCACCACCCCAAATCTCTCCCGTGGGTGTCGTACAAGGCGACTAAGGATAAATCAGTGATGAGGAATGGGCAGCAGCGTTCCTCTTATACCTACCACCTAGCAAAGTACTGCGACTTTTGTGCCCGATAAATGGCAATAGGCTCGCCACCTATTACATGGGACCTAACATAATTGGCGAAACGCGGGTGCTTGTTCACCTCTGCCTACCCCTTCGGGGATATAGGCGTGATTTATGTATGTATGTATGTAGTTAACTCAACCAATTGTTAAAATTTGTTACGAATCGTTTAATATCATACATACAATACTTAAATCACGCCTATATCCCCGAAGGGGTAGGCAGAAGTGAATCTTAGTACCCACGTTTGGCCAATTAGGTTGGTCCCATGTTAAGGTGGCGAGCCTAGTAAAACTGTTTTATATTTGAGGTCAATACAGATATTTCTTTCTTTCTTTCTTACAATGGCTGGTTATTTTTCCTAATTTAAAATAAGTCGAGCGCTCCACGCACTTGAAATACAGACAGGCCCAATTGTAATCTCGAATCCGCCGATAGCCAATCACGAAGAGCTTACGGGGCCCTATCCAAACAAAAGTGGCCACCTTATCTCATTTCGCCGTAGCATTTCTTCTTAAGATACTGTGGCGAAGAATCATGGATTCCCCATGGAACATGGCATGGTAAGAATGTTTTCGTCTTCTTTCCTTATTCCAATTGTATTAACGGACGATTGACAATCCATCTATCACGTTAGCTATATAAACTATAATAAAATGACGCACTCCCTTAATACTGCATATATACATACATAAATCACGCCTTTATCCCCGAAGAGGTAGGCAGAGGTGTATTAACACCCACATTTCGCCAATTAGGTCAGGTGCCATGTAATAGGTGGCGAGCCTATTGCCATTTATCGGGCACAAAAGCAGTACATTGCTATTGCTAGGTGGTATATGCTAGGAGGAACGCTGCTGCTTATTCCTAATAATTGATTTATCCTCAGTCGCCTTGTACGACACCCACGGGGGAGATTTGGGGTGGTGACAATTGTATTCTACTCTGCCGTCACCACACGGCTTACTACTGCCCATGCTAAAATAGTCATATATATCTATTATACATACATAAATACATTAATCACGCCTGTAAATCCTCAGAGGATAGACAGAGGTGAATTACCTCTCGCATTTCACCAATTATTATATTAGGTCCCATGTAATAGGTGGCGAGTGGCTGTTGCTCATTACTTATCGCTTTCTTTATACTAAGGGCCTGAAATGAAATGAAATGAAATGAAATATGTTTATTTGTTAGAAACATGGTACATGGTCAGATGTTATATGGTATTTTTTAGTCTCTTAACATGTTTCGCTGAGAATTCAGCATACAAATATTGGTTTACAATAACAATTATTATGGTTACATGTCTTGTTATTTAGATTGTTGTTGACATAAAAAAAATAATAAAAATTGAAATGGATTTAAAAAAAACGTCATTTGATTAAATAAATAAAATGTCAATTAATGTTTCACAATCGACAAGTAAGTTCAAAGTAGATTACTTTGTAGATCATTTGACAGTTGTAATATGAAATATGTGTCAATTGAACTGCAAAGTAAGCTATTACTGGTACGACTACTAGTACCGATATAATAAGTTTTTAGTCACCCATCCAATGACCGGCCTTAGCGAACATTGCTTAGTTTTCACAATCGCTGGCCGAGCGCGCTATACCACTGCCCTAGCAAGCTCCTCAAAGTTGATACCACAACTTCATAATAGATTATTAACAATATTAATTTGCATTCATTCAAATTATCCGCAGTTATTTACATAGCAGCTGAGGTGACATCCAATTAAAACCATTCATTACGAGATTTATTACATTCATTGTTTTATGATGTCATAAAAGGCGTGAATTGTTATGATGGAAAATTCCATAGGACGAAAATGCGGGATGTTTACTGAACGAATGTACTTACATACAATCACTCTTGTATCCTTGAAAGGGTATGCTGGGTGAATTAAAAACCCTACTTTTCACCAGTTAAGTTGGGTCCCAAGTGGCGAGCCTATTGCCATCTATCGGGCACTTAAATCGCAGTATATTGCTAGGTCAGTATATTGCGCTGTCATTACCCTGCTAGTTCACCTCTGCCTACCCCTTCGGGGATATAGGCGTGATTTATGTATGTATGTAAAACACTCTTCTTTAACAAGTCACATTTATTATGTGACTTGTTAATTAGCGTTCTTTTCTTTGTCTTTATCAATTTCCGATTCTGTTAACGTCTATTTTTGCTCAGCGCAATATTATAACTAATTAACGAGGTCATAACCCCTGACGGGGCGATGACCGTACAAAATTGGCTCGAAAGAAAACTTGCTAAGGAATCTTCTATACAGAATAAAATAATATATGCTAATATTATAAAGCTGAAGAGTTTGTTTGTTTGTTTGTATGGTTAAACGCGCTAATCTCAGGAACTACGGGCTCAAATTGAAAAATTATATTTGTGTTGGATTGTCCGTTTATCGAGGAAGGCTGTAGTACATACATACATAAATCACTCCTGTATCCCCTAAGTTGTAGGCAGAGGTGAACTAGCAACCAAGTTTCGCCGGTGGCGAGCCTATTGCCATTTATCGGACACAAAAATCGCAGTGCATTGCTAGGTTGTATAAGAGGAACGCTGCTACCCATGCCTCATCAATGTTTATCCTTAGTCGCCTTGTACGACACCCACGGGAGAGATTTGGGGTGGTGACAATTATATTCTACTCTGCCGTCACCACACGGCACTAAGACGGCTATAAGCTATATAATAACCGACGCCCAGGGCGTCCTCTAGTATAAAATATTTTGTAATATTTTGATACCGTGCGTTGATTCCATGTGTATTTTGACGCCGTGTGGTGATGGCAGACCAGAATAACATCGTCACCTCCCCCTATCGCATCCGCGAGTGTCGTACAAGGCGACTTATGGTTAAGACAGCGCAGCGTTTCTCTTATACCACCTAGCAATATACTGCGGTTCACGTGCCCGATAGATGGCTATAGGCTCGTATGGCATGGGGCCTGATAAAGCTGTGCTATTACGCCTTTACCTACGGGGAATAACAAATCTGATTTTATAAACGAAAAATAGGCAGCAGCGATTATGTTGCAATTACAGTGGTTTTTATTTCAATATTATGTTACATATAAGTAAAACAATTAAATAATAAATATTTTTACACTCACACCTATCATCTAGGCCAAAGTAAGTAGCCTAAGCACTAGTGTTATGGATACTAGACGACGGACATATTTTTAATATAATTATGTATATAAATGTGTTTATGTAGTAAACATAAACATATACACAACCATGACTCGGGAACAAACATTTGTGGTCAATTAATACAATAACGTATTAGGACAATAACTTTTTTTAAATTTTCTGACCTTTTCTTTGCCTTGAGCTGGCGAAACGTAGGTGTTATAACACCTCTGCCTTCCCATTTCGAAGGGAAATAGGCTAGATATATCCATGTACGTATGTTGACTTCAAAAAAATGTACAGTGAAAAAATCGGTAAGAAAATTTCCAAAAAAATTACTGTCCACCCTGATTGGGAATATGACGCGAGCAGTCACGCGTCACGGGACACACGAGACAAACACCCAAAACCGAGCTCGGTACAGCACGCACAGATCGATCCGGTACTGCGCCAAACTAAGCACAATGGTAGTAAAAAATAAAAATTTAACAATCCGCGGCGGACGCCAAGTTATATATATACATATAGTATATGCGCTATGCGTATCTGCTTGGCACGGGGTCCTGAGATTTCGGCCGGCGACAAAGGCTTTCGCGGATAATAGCGTTTGGGATGCACGAGTTATTGCTTAGGAGGAGTTCTGTAGCGGAGTTAAGTTAAGCCAATTATAATTTTTTTTGTTAAAAAAAATATTATAGTCTTGATACGGGAATCGAACCCGCGTCCTCTGCAATCCGGGCAGATGCCTATACCACCGTGAAGTGTAAAGGTTAGAGAAATTTGGCAAGTTGACTAACGTCTTGGTTGGCTGAGTGGTATAGGCATCGGCCCAGATCTAGGGATCTGCGCTAGCCCTAACCTTAGCTTATTGGCGACGTGGGTGTTAGTTCACCTCTGCCTATCCCTTCGGGAATATAGGCGTGATTTATGTATGATATCTTATAGAAAACGGAGTGTGACACCAGGAATCATAACGGGAGTCTGCTTTCGACAAGCCCGCATTGGGGAGTGCATAAAATGAGAATCATTATTCATTCCCGAACACAATCTTGACTTAGCGCTTGGCTCTTTTTCCGTCTAGCGCTAGAATGATAAATGGACATGGAACTCTTAAAGCGTCTCGCAGCAAAGACGTTTATAGAAAAAGCATTGTTTCCGTATCTCAGACGATGCTTCCATGGGAGGTTGATTAATTTGTTTAGAATGTCGCTCGCGTCGGGATCAAAGGAATGATGCGACGCTTCGGGCGGGGATTATACATTCCTGTTTTTCCCGCCCAGTTCCCTGTTTATCTGGGGTCGGCGCAGTATGTTTCTTCCGTTTACATCGGTCAGACGTCATGAAATCAGCCGTCACCGGAAAGGTGCTAGTGATGAAAGCATCTATAGAAAAGAAACGGAAAGGACCATGTCGAGAGACCGATGAACGGAGAGAGTTATTAGGATGACACATTCCAATCCAGACTGCTCAAGGTTTTGGCTTAGGTTTCGCAGCCGGCCGCCTGCCTGTCACCAACATTATTTCGCCGCCAGGCCAGCATGGACGGCCTTGAGTATCTTAACTGCATTATTAAGGGGAATTTCCGCATTAAGCTCACTCGGAACAAGAGCGGTACATTCACGAATACAGAACGTAAAGCCATTAGTTATGATCCAAGTGACCATGACTGGTCCCTTCTGAGGACACGGGCTTAGTTTAGAAAACAATACCTTTCCGGCGTCTCTTTGTTTTGTCTCTTCTTCATTAATCTTAACGCCTTGACAATGGGGTCCAGTAAGAAACCGGGAATCTTGCCGAAGTCAGGCTTGGTACGCAAGGTGGAATCGGCACCGTATTTCCGCTGTGGGAAAGTGAATTTTCCACTGGGACGGGGGTCCTTTGGGCTGTTTTGGAGTTGGCGACGCCGGCGTTCGGTTTGAGTTGTCTCCGATAGTTTTACAATCCTTCAGATGTTTCAGTCCAATAATGTTGTGGCTAACTCAGCGATGTTAGAAGGAGAAAATAGTTGCGCGTAAAATTTAAACTATAAACGTTTTATAAATTACTAGCTAATCTAAAGGGGTATAAAAATAGCCTACTACATGTTCTTAGAGCTGCCAAATATACACAAAAAAAAAAATTATATTTATGGCTTAAATGAGAAAATGTCACCACAAGACACTGACGATCCATACATACATAAATCACGCCTATATCCCCGAAAGGGTAAGCAGAGGTAAACTAACACCTACGTTTTAGGCACCCACCACGTAATAGATGGCGAGCCTATTGCCTTTTAGCGGGCACAAACATATTCCTCCCCTCAGTCCGATTACTAATCCAAAACTCAAAATACGTCCCTGGCTCGTTTGAGTTCAGCGTAAACGTATTTCTTGTCTTTTGTATTTACGTCCCCACGCTCGCGAAGTACTTACATCCCTTTTAAGAACCCCTCAAATAATTCGGAAGCTTACGACCCGTTTCCAAATGCAAGCAAACAATATTTCCCAGATATACATCGGACGGAGCAATCGGGAACCCGTATCAATACAGATCTATATCATGTTTATGGCACAAAAGCTTTTTATGAACACCGTTTGGTCCTCTGTCAAGCTCGCTTCCATTGTGTAGCGATTCCACAAGCTACGAGGTTCGGTTGTAGCGTCTACGGTTTCTACGGTTCGTAGCAGCCACTAACTACGGCATGAGAATGTTATCTACTATTTTAGTAATCATCATACTGAGAAGCTCGCTAGCGTAGTGACATAGTCTGCGATTACGTAAATTAAGCAATGTTTGCTAAGGTCGGTGACTTGGATGGGTGACCAAAAATTTATATCTTGAGTTCCACCGTGCTTCGGAAGGCACGTTAAGCAGTTTGTCCCGGCTGCATCTGCAGTCGTTAATACTGACCTATGTTATCCTATGGCATATTATGGCCCAACCTCCCTATATTCTTCCATCTATATTAGGGAAGGAGCCTGCCCCAGCTCAAATTATTATACTTTTAATATAATTGTAGTAGGTGTAGCCATGTGGTAAGGAAAAAAGTTTCTATTTAAATAATTGCTTAAAAACAAAAAAAGCTAGTTCCCCATTCATCGTTTCACAAGCCCCGGTCATTCCCTTTAATACCGTAAAACACACATCAAGTACGAAAACAGTATAAGTGTAAAAAAACACAAAAAAGAACCAACCCCTTTTTTGCATGCGAAATCAAAGCGCTTTACACGGTCCACATTTCTCGTTGGTCAATATAGTGATGGCGTGTTCTATTTACTTTAAGCCCGCGAGTAGCATAAAGGTGTTATTCGGAATTCAGAGTTTTTTTTGCATTAGCTTCCGATATTTCACCATTTATTTTGCCATATTCGACGGCCGGTCCGGTCGAATGGTCCAATCGCTGGCTATAGGATTTGTGGTCCCAGGTTCGAATTCAGGTAGGAGCATTTTTTTGTGATGAACACAGACATTTGTATATCAGTCAGTTGTGGTTGTTTTGTTATATAGTATAACTTATTACATACACATATACAACCTTTATAGGGGGCTGGGGGGTAGAGGTTTATCAACTTAAAAGCTATATGCTTGGCACCTGTATTATGTTAACCAATTTCAGTTGCTTTGGTCTACCCATCTCTCTCAGTCATTGAGAATAATAACAAAGTGTGATAGTGACAGATAGACCAAAGCAACAGAAATCGGCTTACATAATACAAGGTCTTATCCCTCTTCGGTTGTGTTTACAAAAAATGCTTAGCAAATTTAATACAGTCATGTAGACTTAATTAGCATCTTAATGATATTCGAACACAACAGAGATAAACACGCTCAGAGGATTATACATCCTTCGAAAGATGACATGATTAAAATATGTCTTACACAAACATCGACCTTGTTACAAGAGAAAACGCCTCGGGGTTATTAATGAAAATTATTCTGTCGCTCCACAGAACACTAGCTCGCACATATTCGTCTTCGTTTAAATTATATCTTTTGTCTGGGGAATTCAGCTAGTTTGCGTGTAGTGTGCTGTAAATTGGTCTTCCAAGCTGGCATGGGAGCACTATAAAATAACGTAGAATGTGCCAGATCCGACTCATTTTATTGGAGGCGTAAAAGTCGATGAAGGGAGATTGCCCGGTGTAATCCAATTAACACCTTAGGGCACCCGAATGGTGGAGGGCAAACTACCAACAACAGCATACCCAAAAAAAGCTTAAGCCAAAACCTTGAGCAGTATGGATTGGCATGTTTTCAATCCAATTACTCTCTTCCTTTATCAGTCTTTGTCAGTGTGGATGGATTGATAACGTCTGACCGATATGAATGGAAGAGGAAACAAACTGGGTCGACCCAAATGGACTGGGAGCATGATAGGGAGAAGAAAGAGGTAGAGTACTGTAAAGACTCATCGTTGAGGAGGTATATTACGTTATTTCTAACAATTTATTATTCCTATAATGATGCAGTAAAAGAATTCGTAACGTTTTTGATTTATGACCCTTTTCTATTTCGGAAGTGATATATTAAAACAGGAGTTCTGACGGTAACAACGCTTTCCAGCTCTCCAGCATTAGCCCGCTGCAAAAGTCCAACAAAATTTAATAAGTTGCACAAAGCTCCGTGCTCCTGATTCAAGAATGCCTTTGCTAAGGTCCGCGCAATAGTGTTTCAGTGCACCAGTTAATATTTGATTTAACATTACTCATTTAATTTTCAGCTGCCGTAGATCGAGACTTTTCCAATTAACTGTAACTAACTAACAGACAAAGGCCCCGCGGAGCTGGCCCCACTTGTTTAAAGTGGGAGTGGAAAGGTCTTGAGATCTATTTCTTAAGGTCGTTACGATCTTAATGTTACTACAACGGTGCTAGACCTGCAATGATTGTTGTTCAATGCATTCATACATAAATCAGGAAGGCAGATGTGAATCAACACCCACATTTCGCCAATTGTGTCAGGTCACATGTATTAGGTGACGAGCTCATTGCAGTATATTGCCATATATTTCTGAGACTAAGGGCCTGTTTCACAATCGACAAGTAAGTTCTAAGTAGCTTACTTCGCAGATCATTTGACAGTTGTAATATGAAATATATGTCAATTGAACTGCAAAGTAAGCCACTTCGAACTTACTTGTCGATTGTGAAAAATAAACGTCATAGGGCCTGCCCTATGACGTTTATTTTTTGTTTTAGATATTTAACACTATCTACACATTCTTACTGCATTTATATATTAGTGCCGTGTCGTGACAGCAGTGCTGAATACAATTGTCATAACCCCCCATATCTCTACAAGGCGTGTTCGCGTCTTGATCTTGCTACGCAAACTGTCTTGATAGCTGTCTTGATAAATAAAGAAGCCTTGATTGTAGTAAAACGTAGATTTTATATTAAAAACACATGATTTACAATAAATACTTGATACACGCTTGCTTATGACAATGCCTTGATTTCAAATGTGTGGAAATTATAAATCTAATACGCGATGAAGACGATAATTATAAAAATGCTGACGCTGTGACATACTTAATGTACGTAACCGTACAAGGCGAGTTTTGGTGTAGACAGCGGTAGAGCTCCTCTTATAAATTTGACATAAATCGCAATCGTACTTACCACATAGTACGTTTTTCGGATTGATCCGCTTTGGACGGTGAAAATACTGCTATTCTTTTTTTTATATATATATTTACACTCACACCTATCATATAGCCCAAAGTAAGTAGCCTAAGGACTTGTGTTATGGATACTAGATGACGGACATATTTTTTAATATAATTATGTATAATGACTCGGAAACAAACATTTGTGGTCATCACAAAGTTTGCCCCTACCAGGATTCGAACCCGGGACCTCTTGGCCAATACCCAGCAATCTGAGCATCCGACCAAGGCGGCCGTCAAATTCATAGAATTAAACCGGACATTGTAGTAGTTAACACACCTTCATTGTCCATACGTCACAGTAGCACTGTACAAATAAATGTAAAAAAAAATGTTTAATGAAGAATTAACATAAAACAGACTTAGACCACTTTGCATTCCAGTCTGTTTGCCAACGTTGTTTGCCTGGCCCCGCATGTAGCGTGATTGTTCAGGCCCGTGTTTTGTATTTTGACCATTTATTGACTATGTTTTTTTAGCCCAACAGCTCAACTTTTATGTAAGCCCTAATTTTATTATTTTTAACGATGTGTGTGATTTTAAAAATACACGCAACGAAGGCGGCTTAGAACGGTTACTGCCTAGAACGGGCACTGTCGTGAATCAACATAATTTTCAAATAATTGGTACGTTTTAAATTTAAATAATTATATAAATTTTAGAAAAATTTGTACAAGGAAAAAGTTATGGTGGTTAGAAAATAGTTCTAAAAAGTCTTGATGCGAGAATCGAACCCGTTGTCGTGCAACGTGAAGTGTAAATATTTAATTATGGAGAAATTTCAGCAAGTTCATAAACGTCTTGGTTGGCTGAGCGGTTGCAGTGAACGCGGGTTCGATTCCCGCATCAAGATTTTTTTTTCGAACTTTTCCTAACCACCATATTCGAAGCCTAGTTTGGGCAAAGCTAACCATCGCATTAATTATTTATGTGACTTTGCTTAGGAGCTAAACCGATGAACATCAATGATCAGAAACTATTTCCTTTCGAGAACTCCTTGGGCGGGCTCGGAATAAAAACTCACTAAGAATCCTCACGCTTTAATTAGGCTGCCTTATCTCCCTTCGACAGCCCTGGGTGGGGAAAGTTGAAAAAGTCAATAATTACCTTTTCTCACGGTCTGAAGTGCCTTTTACCACTTCGCAAATAGATTGGGGTTTTATTATTATGAGAACGGAGGGAGCTGTAATTGGAGATAAGGGTGTTGTGTCGTAAACAAGGACACTGCAGGATTTGTAGTGGAAAATGGCAAAAAATGACCTCTTACAGGCGTTTGTTTGGTGTGAAACACTTCAGTTCGATTCGATGAGTCTGGTGTATTTCTTGGACCATACCAAATGACGCATAACGCAGCGGCTACGTCGTAGCACTGGGGCTTTACCACGAACTCTAAACGCGACTCATTTCCCATTGTTAAAGTGAGAGACAACGCTATTCTTCCATGCTGACCTAGGAGCGAACAAATAATGTAAAATAGGCCATCCCATGGGTGTCGTAAAAGTTGACTAAGGGAAATTATCCGGTGTAGACCAATAAGCACATTTTCTACTCCCTGCCCCGTTCCCAGTCTATCTGGGGTCGGCGCGGTATGTTTCCTCTTCCATTCATATCGTTCAGACGTCATCAAGCCATCCAGTCCAGTTTGATTCATATCACAGAGACGGAGTCCAGAGACCGATGAACAGAGAGAGTGATTGACAACATTCCAATCCATACTGCTCAAGATTTGGGCTTAGGTTTTAGAGCCGGCCGCCTGCCCGACATCAACCCTCTTTGGGTATGCTGTTGTTGGTGGTTTGCCCTCCACCATTCGGGTGCCCCAAGGTGCTCATTAGTAACCGAGCAATCTTCCTTAGTCGATTTTTATGACACGCACGGGATGAGTCGGGCAGGCACATTGTACTTTATTTGCTCAATGTTTTCTGAATATTTATTTGTATTAATGATGCTATTCTATAGAGTTGTATGGGATTCCGTTAACAATAAAACGTTCCAACACAGTTGGGCAGCCGTAAGACATCTCTGAATATTTAATCAAACACACGCTTCCGCTCCAACCCAATAAAATATTAAGGAGACTGGATGATGCAGACATTAAAGTTCTAGGAACCTACGGGGGGTTTCGCAGACGAGAAGCCGTGTAGCGACGGCAGAGCAGAATTCAATAATTGTCACCACCCCTATCTCTCCCGTGGGTGTCGTACAAGGCGACTAAGGGTAAAGCCAGCGATGAGGAATGGGCAGCAACAATTAATTCCTCTCATACCACCTAGCAATATACTACGATTAGTGTGCCCGATATATGGAAATAGGCTCGCACTTTTTACACGTTACCAACCTTAATTGTGGATTTAAATTCTCACCTCTGCCTTTCCCTTCGGCGATATAGGCGTGATTTATGTATATATTATATGTAATTTTGTATCAACGCAGCATATTCTCCCAGCCCTGTTCCCAGTTTATCTGAGGTCGGCGCAGTGTTTCCTCTGCCACTCATATCGATCAGACATCTAGCCATCCACTCCCGTTTGATTTATATCATCCGTCACACCGGAAAGGTGCTAGTGATGAATGAATGTGTAGAAAAGAGACGGAACGGACCATGTCGAGAGACCGATGAACGGAGAGAGTGATATGAATTATGTCTCAGCCTGCAACGAAAAACGCTACCGCTCATGACCAAACCGCCAGCCTCTAACACCAATTCTAATTGCATTACTAACCCGGCACATTTCTATCGACTTTCGAGACCCCTTTTGTTTTTTCTTTTCTCTCTTTTTTGGGCCTCTCCAGTGAAAACAAAGAACTGCCTCGCATTCGGAAAGTTTCCGTTGAGATAGCTCTCGAGGTAGGTACGTTCGTGGGGAAAATTCAGTTTGGTTTTATTGTGAATAAAGTAAATAAAACTGTGGAACTAAGCAGGCCCGCGGCAGCCGAAATGCCTTGAGCGAGTGCTGTGGCGATTGGAATCCTAATCCTAGAGTTTCGCATTAATAATTCAGTTAGGGTTCAAATAAAAATTAAATGTTTATCTGTCACACCTGACCATAAAGTGGACTTTTTTATATTTTATATTTATCGCCCTTGGCTCGAGCGTCAATTACTTGTGATCTGAGGCATTCTTTGTCTTATCGCCCTTGGTATATAATCTACTATTTTAATGTTAGATAGGGAAAGATTTTAGTGGTTAGAAAAAGAATTTCGAAAAATTATGATCTTGAGGCGGGAATTGAACCAAGTTAATTAGTATCTTGGGTGGCCGAGCGGTCAGGCACCTGCCCGGATAGCAGCGGACGCGGGTTCGATTCCCGCCTCAAGATCATAATTTTTCGAAATTCTTTTTCTAACCACTAAAATCTTTGTACTAATTTTTCTAACATTTATATAATGTTAAAATTAAAATCAAATAGTTTATAAAGCAAACCCAAGCTTAACCGAACGCACGGTATTTGTAAAAATATCTGCTTTGGAATGTTTGAAATTTATTTCTACATTGCGAGGGTACCCGTTGGCTTACAACGTGAAGTGTAAAGGTTAGAAGAATTTCGGCAAGTTAATTAGTATCTTGGGTGGCCGAGCGGTCAGGCACCTGCCCGGATAGCAGCGGACGCGGGTTCGATTCCCGCCTCAAGATCATAATTTTTCGAAATTCTTTTTCTAACCACTAAAATCTTTGTACTAATTTTTCTAACATTTATATAATGTTAAAATTAAAATCAAATAGTTAGATAGGGAAGCTCTTGCCCTAAGGGCCGAGGATGAAATCGAGCTTCAACTGGAACCATCAACCACTGGATGGGCATCTTATCACACATTGTCGCAACTCAATAATGCTGTTAACGATATTGTTATGGCAACAGGGGGCCTACCGCCTAACTCGATTGCTGATGATAGCTGTATAGCAATGCACTGCTTACGGCTCTAGCAGCCATCCTGAATTTTTAGGCAGTACGCGATTTTGTGCCAAATTCATACAAAATCATTCGGCGATCATTCGTTTAAAGCTATCGCTAATAGTTTAGGTACATTTGGTGCGAAATGACAGCATGACGTCATAAACTATAGCTTTTGATTTAGCAATCGAGTTAGGCGGTAGGCCCCCAGGTTTTGATAAGATGGCGGCAGCTAGCCAGGCGGACTTGAAAAAACTCCTGCCACCAACCAAACCGAACACATATTTGTACTCTCTTGGGGATTGAACCCGGATCCTCGCGATCTTAATTCCGGCGGGCGAGCCATTAGACCTCGGAGGTGGTTAAAGTGTTTATTCACTTGTTATTTTTAACACTTAAGTGACGACTTCCTCTATTAAGTATGGAAGACTTCCTTAGCAAAATAATTGTAACTTAATTTAACCTTAGTATATTACTTGATAAATTACATACATAAATCACGCCTATATCCCCGAAGGGGTAGGCAGAGGTGAACTAGCACCCACGTTTCGCCAATTATGTTAGGCTTGGATCGTAGGACTACAAAAAGTTTGGAACAACATATTATTACAAATAAATTTTTGGTCACCCATCCATTGACCGGCCTCAGCGAACAATGCTTAGCTTACGCAATCACAGACCGAGCGCGCTAGCCACTGCGCTAACGAGCACCCCACCCTACCCGACTCAATAAAAAAACCCGAATCGATAGCTCAGCCGCAATAACCGGAAGTCGCCGATAAAAAAACAAAGCCATTAAAAAGGAAAATATTCCGTTCGACCCTTTCCTCCCTAAGGGCGCGTTCCCACTGTTTCGTGACGACAGACTGATAATCGTGTAGTTTCAAGTGTCGTGGCTATTATGTTTAAATGGAGATGTTCACACATAGAACGACACGATGTACTGTCGTAGAACGATACTTGCTAATGACGTATAAACGACAAAGCGACTGCCGTGAAACGACTAAATATCGTCGCGACGACAACATACATACATAAATCACGCCTATATCCCCGAAGGGGTAGGCAGAGGTGACTAGCACCCACGTTTCGCCAGTTATGTTAGGTCCCATGTAATAGGTGGCGAGCCTATTGCCATTTATCGGGCACAAAAGTGTCGCAGTACATTGCTAGGTGGCATAAGAGGAACGCTGCTGCCCATTCCTCATCACTGATTTATCCTTAGTCGCCTTGTACGACACCCACGGGAGAGATTTGGGGTGGTGACAAGTGTATTCTACTCTGTCGTCACCACACGGCTACAATCGTTATAATGGGACAAGCTAGAGCGACAGTAGTTCGACGATAAATTGTCCGTCACGACATAGTGGGCACGCGCCCTTACAGTATTTTTTTTCTATTAGCCGCCAACCCGAAAGTTTGGTCGCGTTCGCACAGAATAAGTAATCCGAAGAATGGACATCTCTCGGGAAGTTAGTTGGTACAAAGATTTTGGTGGTTAGAAAAAGAAATTTCGAAAAATTATGATCTTGAGGCGGCAATCGAACCCGCGTCAAGTTAATTAGTGTCTTGGGTGGCCGAGCGGTCAGGCACCTGTCCGGATAGCAGCTGACGCGGGTTCGATTCCCGCCTCAAGATCATAATTTTTCGAAATTCTTTTTCTAACCACCAAAATTTTTGTACTAATTTTTCTAACATTTATATAATGTTAAAATTAAAATTGAAAAGTTGTTGGTGTTGGTTCGCTCATAATGAAGCCGACCAGCTGTTCCGACTTGCTCGCAAGATGTATGGCAATAGGCTCGCCACCTTGGACGTAACATGATTGGCGAAACGTGGGTGTTAATAAAAATCTCTGCCAACCCCTTCGGGGATATAGGCGTGATTTATGTACCTATGTAATAAAAGTATCAAAAACAAAGACTTCTATAAAAAAAAACTATTACAAAAAGTCCTGATCAGTAACAGTGAATATGATGATTTTTCCGGCGCTGCTTCATCAGACCTAGAACAAAAACTATTACAAAAATTCCAGGCCAGTAACAGTGCTGATGACATTGCCGAGACTGCCTCGTAGAACTGGAGCTGGCCTAAGCTGTGAAAAGCACTTATGAAGACGAAGAAATTTTAGCTAAATTCAAACCGAATCGCTGCTTGGGATCTAAATTAATGCACTCGTTTCCATTCAATTTCAAACGTCACGGTTTTAATTTCTGGAACCCTTGGAAACGCCGCTTCGTCGAGAAATTGTAAAATCAACGGACTAAATTAGTTTGAATTCAGATTTTGCACTCGCAGAACAAAGATAAGGTTTTGCGGACTTTGAACTAGCTTCGTCAGTAATTAGTGTCTAGTGATAGTGGGAAGAGGAGCTCGCTACCGCAGTGGCATAGCGCGCTCAGCCTGCGATTGCGTAAACTAAGTATTGTTCGCTAAGGCCGGTCATTAGAAGGGTGACCAAAGCGGCTAGCTTGGTGAGTTATGGCCCATTTTCCCTATATTCTTCCATCCATGGGGAAGGGATGTGCCCCCGTAGTGGGGACCTCAAAAAGGATTTGCCAAGCCGTGTGGTGACGGCAGAGTAGAATACAATTGTCACCACCCCAAATCTCTCCCGTGGGTGTCGTACAAGGCGACTAAGCATAAAACAGTCATGATGAATGGGCAGCAGCGTTCCTCTTATACCACCTAGCAATGTACTGCGACTTTTGTACCCGATAAATGGCAAAAGGCTCGCCACCTATTACATGGGACCTAACATAATTGGCGAAACGTGGGTGCTAGTTCACCTCTGCCTACCCCTTCGGGGATGTAGGCGTGATTTATGAATGTATTGCCATTTATCGGGCACGTGAGTCGCAGTTCATTGCTGTATGGCAATAGGCTCGCCACCTTGGACGTAACATGATTGGCGAAACGTGGGTGTTAATAAAAATCTCTGCCAACCCCTTCGGGGTTGGCACAGTTCATTGCTAGATGGCATCCCTAAGAGGAACGCTGCTGCCCATTTCTCTTCACTGTTTCAACCTTAGTCGCCTTGTGAGACACCCGCGGCAGAGATTTTGGTTGGTGACAATTGTATTCCGCTCTGCGGTCACCACAAGACCCTTTGTCCTATAATAATAATAGTTCTACCCATAAAAACAATGGATAATGATTACTTTGTCCAGAACTGGTGGAAGGTATCGAAGGCCGGACCTTCGGTTCTGATACCCGGAACCATTACACTAAGAGCCGATTAATATGCCCCAAAAGAGGGTTAGCCCCTTTTAATTCCAGGGCGACTCCGTTACAAATTACAGCACAAAATACCCCCTACCGTACCCATATCACGCGAACTACAGGTCCACAATCAAATGGAGCTTATTAAAACTTCGATGACCCCCGAGTTTTGCCGACGGCGCCCGAAAAAGCCCGACCCGCAGCCGAGATAATCGGGGGTCTTCGAATAAAGCCTCACTCAAACTGCAGCGGTCAGCGGTGGCGGGCGGATGTAATGTAGGTAACTTATGGACATTATGAAACCAGCGCGGCCAACGTTTGTTCGGGTTCGCCACCGCCACCGTCCCGCCACCGCTGCTGCTTAAGTGATGCTTTAACCGGCCAATCTTAGGGCCGGTATTTCAATATTACCTTATCTTAATGCTTAAGTTAAGTCCTACATTTAAGCTAAGTTTCACTTTTGAACGACAGTACCGTATTTCAATCCGGATCTTCCTCACCTTAACTAATCTAAGATTAATTGCAATATTGCAACATAACAAACAAAATAAGTCAATTAGTTGTCATTTGGTGACATTGACTGATACATGACACATGTGCAAACTATTTATCTCTATTGCACTGAGAGTGTTTGGCGCGTTTCGTGGTGTCAGTCAGATTTTTTTTCAGATTTATTTCCAAAATTGGTTCAGAGTGGATTTTGTGCAGTGAAAGTGGTGTTATTTTGATGCACAAGCATCCGTGTTGATGTGCAATTATGCAGAATCATTGAAAACAAGTCTTATGATGTGTTTGATGTTATGGTGAAGATCACTATAAAAAGTGGTTTTATCCATTTCATCAGTCACCATCATGAACTCTATTACCATTCAATTCGCACCAAGCACTTCGATTCGTTAAAATGTGCGACACCCATATTTTAACGTAAAATTAATTTCATTCATACATTTCACCCACTCATTATTTCATAAGACTACAGATAAAATATACACTAAAGACTTGGCTGTATGGGCTAGAAGGCCCTTTGCCTTCTCTAAAATATAGAGAGAATTTAAAAAAAAATCTCTATGGCACTGAAGTTGGCGCATCGTATTTTATCCATTCTAAAACGATTCTAAACAAAAAATAATTTATAATACTTCGCGGCTTAAATTCGCGGCATTGACATTGACTTTTTTTAAAAAAGGTTCTTTTAAACGGCGCTCTGGCTTTCAGCCTTGGGTATTTGTACTATAGAGGTGTGTATCCTTGGTTTTAGCCCTCTTTCTAAAATGTTACTATAAAATACATAAAAACAAATTGGTACATAACACAAACAAAAAATGCTGTTTAGGATTGTATTTTATTAATTCGCGTACTTATCTACATAGGTACAATATTATCTCAACTAGCCATAATTTCCTAACCAGTGTGTTGCTTTTTGTGGGTCAAAAATAAATTATCATGAAGCAACTTTTCTAAAGTAACCAGATGACAATCCTGGATCGGAACTTAAGCGACAGAAATCCTCCGCTTAGATTAAGGCTAGTTAGGGTGGAGTTTAAGTGCCGTTTAATTTTAATCCTACATTGAAATACACATAGGTCGTACTTATTATAAATCCAGGATCAATTCAAGATAAGCTGCTATTGAAATACCGGCCCTTAAAGGTGCGCTTACCTTTAAGATTATATGGACAACTAAAATTGTTCATGTCCCTGCAATACGCGCCGACTATGACGTTGCGACGACAATGTGGAAATAAAATAGACTAAATGTCTTCAAACCGATAGAGATAGAGATGGGAAATATAATTATGCTCCATAATGTATAGAAGCAATATTCCAAAAACATTTGACGCAATTTAATGTGATTGCTCCAGACTGATCCTTTACAGTTGCTTAACAATTATTGCCAAAAAAAACACGCGCAAATACTATAAACATTAGTCAGAGCTCTAGCAGCATTCTGACTCTTTTAAACCGGTTCGCCCAGCGTAATTAAGATCCAGAGATCCCGGGTTCGATCCCCAGGGTGGTACAAAATTGTGCTCGGTTTGGTTGGTGGTAGGACTTCTTTCAAGTCCTCCTGGCTAGCTATCACCATCTTATCATAATCTGTCGCTATAAGTATTATTGTGTACCGACAATGTGTGATAAGATAGCCAGTCCCTCTGTCGTTGAGGATTTCAGGCGACGCTCGATTCCATCTTCGGCCCTTATCGTCACTTACCATCAGGTGAAATAAAAGGCAAGGTAAGGCAAGAGCTGGTCTAGCATAAAAAAAAAAAAAACTTTTACCAAAGCCCTTTCATGAAGAGCAATGCATAACAAAACGCGTCTTACCCTCGCCTTGTCTGGACAGGGTCTAAATCCCGGGTCCGACTCACGGAGCCGACTCGGGAAAATTTTCAACTACCCCAAACACGTGTCGAGCTGAATAGGCAAATGTATGCTGGTTCGTTAAAAGTTCCTAATTGTGCCCAAGTTGAATAAAATTTGGGTTTTAATAATGCGGGTAGCTCGCGGTTTTTAACGTGCAAGTGTGGGTGCGTCTGTGGCACCTTCGGTTTTCCAGTACGTGGAGAAAATCTCCTCGGAGACTAGAAAATATTTACCTCACGCTCTAACTCCCACTAAATCAGGAGACAGAACACTGTCAAGTGGTGGAGACAGATATTGTCCACATGCTAAGTCTGCGCTGTCGGGGATTTGGCTTGTTAGTTGACAATTAGACCCTTATTTAACATTATATTCGACGGCTTAAACACTATTATTATAAATTTAAATCAGGTTGAGGTAATTCCTATTCTTTATTCCTTCCTGATTAGGGGCTATTTCTACCTTCCTTACGAACAATATTATAGTTAGGTATTAGGAATTTTCAAATTAATCTTCCAACTTTAGGCGGTCACTACAATCTAAAATAGAATAAAAGTCATAGGCGGTCATTGTTAAAAAAAAATTGACAATTGGCAAAAAAGTTTTTACTAAATGTGTCTTAATATATTTCAAACCTTGCCCAAATATGGTTCCATAACTGGAGCACAACTGAAGACAATTGATAAAAAGTTTCAACTAAAATGTGTATGTCTTGATATATTTCAAACCGTGTCCAAAAACGGCCCATTACTGGAACGCTTCTAAAAATATTCTTATAAACAAAACAATCTTTGATGATGATTGGCCAAAAAAAGTACCTACCACAAAGTGAATGAAAGACACCCAGAGCACAAAAACGGGCCGAATGTTGTCAACCACTGGCCGCAACAAAGAGGAGTTTCCCACCTTTGTACCGAGTCAGGGGAGCGTAACCGGCCGTCACTAGACAGCAATATCCTGTTACCTAAACATATAAGTTTGAAGCGATTAGCGGAGAGCTAAAGTTAATTTGGTTTCTAGCTCAGGAATTGCGTCACACCCGGATTAATTTTAGGCCAGGTTCCGGTAATTAAGTTTATATGGCGCCTGTTTAAATTGGTATTGGATCACGGAGATAATTAAAGTCATCCATGTATACGTCGTAAAGGAATTTAATAAAACTTAGGGATAGACTAAAATTGATCATGATAAAACGACGCTTATTTGGGAATTAGGTTATATTAGAATAGTGTTTGTTTAATAACATGCCTAAAATAGAAGTAGCATTAATTTAATTTTATAACAATTTGACTATAAGAATTATTGATATTCCTTTTTTGCACTGTAAAATTAAATTATATCATTTAAGCTATTAAAAAATTAGTCAATTTTAGAAAAGTTTAGTTGTATCAGCATATAAGGTACCGGAATATTATCAGTTGTCTTTGTGAATTGAATTAGTGAATTATTTGTATAAATTAACAATTAAAAATTAAATTTTATGGAAATACAATTAATTAATATACTTCTGAAAGAAGATTAAGAATTAAAGATAATGTACTATTTAAATTATGTAGTTAAGAAAACGCTTCATCTTACAAATTGAACTACAAAATAGAAACTCATTTTGCCGGTAGGCAAATTTGTTGTTCCATCTGTCGCTATCTGAAGATTTTCGCCTCCATACTTAATTCTACCAGAGCATTCTGTATCTCCTTTCGATTTTCAGCACTAAGCAGATCTTATTATTACTGGAAAATGTAACGATAAGGCATTTTACAATAATTAATTATTATTATAGTACAATATTAATATTATAAGAAAAGCAGCCACTGGACTGAGATCGGCTCCTTTAAGAGGCACTTCTCGAAATCATTAAGTATTTACGTAATCTTATCTCAACATCACAGAAAATAGGCTTCAAGCGTTTGTTGTCAGACACTACCACTGGGTTATATTAAATGTTTTTGAATAATATATATTGTTTCGGCAATATTTCCAACAAAGGTACTGTGCTAGATTAGCTAAGGAGCCTGTGTAAATTCGGATTTCAAGGCCTCATATTTAACTGGTCTGATGTTTTCAAATAATTACTTGGGTAACGAAACTTTCTCGAAATCTGCTTCAAAGTAACGAAGTCGATTCTAAAGGAGCGAAGAGGGTTTGGTGTGAGTTGGTTTGTCAAACTTATTTTCTTTTGTATTCATCGTTATTCCCTAAAATTTTAACGACAAACGCAACATAATATCTTACTAGTAATTTTATTTCTCGGAGAATGGAAGATAGATACAATGATTTTGGTGGTTAGAAAGATAGATAGATAGTAAAGTGAAATATCGAAAAAAAACTTATAAGAAAATACTGTCAATCATATTAATTTAGTCGAAAAGGGCAATGTCAATTCCAATTATTCAAATAAATTTCGTTACCGTCTCCAAAAGAATAGAAGGAGATAATAATTACGATCAGTTTTTATACCGAGCTACAAAGCAGGAGCGAAGCTTTTTCGCTATAATAAAACAGTTGTGCCAGCATTTCCACTTGCAAGTCATTATTCGACGATTAATAACATTCAAGGGAGATACATTTCAGAGAGTTTCGTTATGAATATAAGTTTTTAAAAGGACTGAAGGAAAATGCTTACAAACAAAAAGCTGACAAAATCTTTTTGGAAGATTTATAGGAAACTTGTTATGGGAATTTCTTGACCAGAACAAGGCTGGGGAAAAGTGGACTGCTTATGAAGCAGTCTATAGAACTACTTTCTCGGAGGAGATAATTAAATAGATAGGCTTCAGCTTTCTGTGAGCAAGTTCTTGTCTCAAAATGTGACTTCAGAAAAATGGTCAAGAATCCGTTATTAATTACAGTCCTTAGCTCCCGCTATATTAAATGTTGTTATTATGTGGTTCTATGCTAAAAAGAGTGTTGTCTCATCAGCGGTTACAGATGCACATTATGAAATTTAATGGTGGATAAAGTGGGATGTTAAGTATCCTAAATCAATATTGATCTGTCTGTCGTCAAGAAAATTCAGAATACCCAATTGTGTAATAAGTGCCGAGTTGACATTATTATAAAATCTGATTATAGATAGGCAATATTATATCCACGTAAAACGGTAAAGTGATTTCTTAATGGTCCCCTGATCTGACCAATCCTTACAGCTTTAATCATGAATCGGAACATTCGGGCAATGAATGAATTTTCTTTGATAATTCATCAATTTTTCTTGCGAAAGGTGGCCAAAATTAATTTCCATTAAAATATATTAAACCTGAGTTTCACGGGCCATTACTCATTCTTTGGGGTTGCCAGTCGAAGAATTAAAAACTGCGCCGAAAGAACATAAATTCAATATTAGCTCGGGCAACGGGATCATCCTCTAATTAATGTGGTAAAATTTTGCAGATTTTTTCAAAACCAAAGGCTCAGAAAGGATTTTTTTAATAGGCGTTGATTTTTCAAATTGATCTGTGAAATAGGAAAATTTAATGTTAATCGAGGGTTCAACCAAGCCTAGTTCATTATTTAATTAGACTTTGAACTTCTAATTCAAATTAATGGGAAGAAGTTTTCAGGTGTAGGACTATCTGATGAATCGTTGTGTTGATTTGATTCAAGGATTAGATGATCTAGATCTAAATCTAATTCTTTGAAATAATCATTCCATTCGAAATACTTTACCATTTCCATTCATCCTTTCATCATTATCATCCTTTCGAGTATTTGGAGAATGCTCAGTATAAAGCTTTAATCATGTTACCCTCCTCCGTTTTCAGATTCAAGTCCTTACAACAATCTGAAGGGTCCACTGGTATCGAATTCTAGACTCCCAGATTCCAGCAGCGTCAAATACCAAACATATTACATCCGAAGCGTTGAGTTGTCGTTGTGTTGTGACCACTTTATAGGTGCTGCCACACTACTGTTTAAAAGTATTTACAAACGTCAGTATAGTTCCCGACACGTAAGTTGACCCAAAATGACGATCGTCTACGCAGGTATAACTCAAGGAAAGGTGTCTAAACTAAATTTTGAACGCGCAGATACCGTCGCACCTCATTCAGAACCTCAATTAATTCTATTGTAAACATTTGATAAGAAACATACTATCACAATGATAGAAAATGTTTTCATGTTAGATAATCTTAGTAAACATTTCTAAACTAGTTAACAAATTGTTACAAAATGAAACATTTGCTATCATAATAACAATATAGTATTCTGCGCATCCAGATATTGCGCTTTTACATTTTTTTTAAACCAAAAAATAAAAGCTAATCCAATGAGCAAATCTTCTTCCATTTTCGTGTAGACGCCTCGGAACGTAGGTAAATAATATGGTAGCCAAACTGAGAGCGAGCCGATTTTTTAGATGTTATAATTGTTTGTAAACATTTACTAACATTTGTTAGTAAATTGTAAATTAGTACAAAGATTTTGGTGGTTAGAAAAAGAATTTCGAAAAATTATGATCTTGAGGCGGGAATCGAACCCGCGTCCGCTGCTATCCGGGCAGGTGCCTGACCGCTCGGCCACCCAAGACACTAATTAACTTGCCGAAATTCTTCTAACCTTTACACTTCACGTTGTAAGCCAACGTTGTTTTTCTAAACACCAATATCTTTGTACTAATTTTTCTAACATTTATATAATGTTAAAATTAAAAACGAATAAATTGAAAATTATTTATTAGTGTTAGAATTTTTTTTTGTAAACATTTTATAACATCAGTGCTGCAGCACTTTATAATTTCACCTTTCTTTGTCCACAGCGCCGCCCAACGCCGTCGAGATCACGAACCATCCTCACAACTCGAAGTTGGAAGTGAAGGAAGGCGAGGATATCGCTCTGGAGTGCCTGGTCAAGAATGCGAAGCCGGCTGCCAAGATTATTTGGTACAGGGGCAATGTGGAGTTGAAGGGAGACAAAGGTATGCGCAAAACATTTTTGCTTATGTCTGAGACGCTGCGTTCATGAAATGTTTTAACGGGCACGGTGGTCTAGTGTTCGCACACCGGAATTAAGATCCAGAGGTCCCGGGTTCGATCCCAAAATTTGTACTCGGTTTGTTTGGTGGTAGGACTTCTTGCAAGTCCGCTCGGCTAGCTACCAACATTTTATCAAAATCTGTCCCCATAATAATAATGTCAACAGCATTATTGTGTTCCGACAATTGTGATAAGATAGCCAGTCCCTCTGTGGTTGAGGGTTCCAGGAGAAGCCCGATTCCATCTTCAGCCCTTATCGTCACTTACCATCAGATGAGATGAAGGGCAAGAGCTTCACCGTCTAACATAAAAAAAATTGTGTATACTCCAGCCATTATAACGAGATAAATAACGTAAACGGTGTTGATGAGTCTTTTATTAAAAAATACACAAATAAAATTTCGTAATAACTATTTCTCAAAATAGCTAATGATTTTGATTTTCTAAAATGGATGGTGTATTTTAAAAGACATCTTTCTTATTTTTAAATTCATTTCGTCGATAAAGAGACATATTAAAACGGTTTACGTTTTTTATCTCGTTACAATGGCTGGAACATAGACGATCATCCATATATAGATTTACAAAAATCTCGTGTCACAGTGTTTGCTATCGAACTCTTTAGAAATGGTTAGACCGACTTTTATGAAATTTTCTGCGTATATTCGGTAGGTCGTAGGCTATTTTTATACCTCCATGCGATAAGGGTAAAACAAAGTTTACCGATTCAGCTAGTAGATTTTATGAAAAATCTCGTGTCACAGAGTTTGTCATTGAAAACCTCTGAAATGGCTGGACCGAATTTATTTTTTGTGTGTGTAATTTTTTTAACACAAAAAAAAGAGATCAATAATGTTTCCAAAGGTCAGTGCCCTTATGGCGGGAATCTATAATGATTTTGAAATAATGACTTACTGCCGCACTCAGAGACGTCAAATAACGTTAATGAGTACTTAGCAGCGGACGCGGGTTCGATTCCCGCCTCAAGATCATAATTTTTCGAAATTCTTTTTCTAACCACCAAAATCTTTGTACAAATATTTCTAACATTTATATAATGTTAAAATTAAAATCGAATAGATTAAGTACTCATTAAAGTTATTTGACGTCTCTGAGTGCGGCAGTAAGAAAACTATAATAGGTGGAACAACGGTATCATATTCTGAAAGTGGTGAATTTCTGAAATTTGCTTCACGCGCTACAGAATCAGTCGCAGACATTATAATCGATTCAGCCAATAGGAAACTAGTAATCTCGCGTGAAGACAGCCCATAATCGCCCCTAATCTGATAGTGGTAACGCTCAGAATTCAAAAGATATTTTATGAGCCCGACATTGTTCGGGGCCACACAATAGGTTTGAGTTGAGTACAACAAAAGCTGCCTGTGAAACGTAAACCCTTATTGTTTTAACGAAATACACAAAATGATTGAAGGACACGAACGAAAACGTACAAAGATCAAAAAAGAAAGCTAAGCCTGTTAGGACGTTCTAGCACCGTCAACGTTTATTTTGATAGAAATTAAATTGTTCGTACATACATCCACACATACATAAATCACGGTTACATCCCCGAAGGGGCTGGCAAAGGCGAACTAGCACCCAGGTTTCGCCAATTATGTAACAGGTGGCGAGCCATTTACCATCTATCAGGCACAAATCGTAGTATATGTATAGATAGGTGGTCTAAGAGAACCGCTGCTGCCCAATATTGTTTGCATTGCATTGCTGTTTTTACCCTTACCCCCGAATACAGAAACGCTAATCAAAGTTTGAGTCTTGCTTAACATTTAAATGTTGTCAAAATTTACGTTTTTCCATACAAATTCTGACAGGTAATGTCCACTTAACTTTTTAAGCAGTCCCCCAAATTTGATTAGCGTTTCTGTATTCGGGGGTAAGTTGCATTGTGACACCAACGGGAGAGATGGGGGTGGTGACAATTGTATTCTGCTCTGCCGTCAACACACGACTGTGTAACATCAGTACCTGTGTACAGATCAATAAATCCAATAGCACTGATTAATATCTGTGATCGGCATCGCTCAGTTTTTTATAGGATGCTAGGTGAAATGATTTTTCCAATTATTCCGTTTCGTTAGCTCAGCAGTAAAAGTTAAATTTTTATTACCCATCCAATTATCACGTTCGGTGATGTTGAATGCGTCAGTGGATTTTTATTTCGATTTAATTGTTTCAGTTACAACTTTGTTTGTCTTTTAGACTGGGCTGGGAGCGAAAAGATAACATGGAATGTGCCAGCCTCGACTCACCGTAGGGGTGTCGTAAAAGTCGACTAAGGGAGATAGCCCGGTGTAGACCAATAAGCGCCTTGAGGCACCCAAATGGTGGAGGAAAAACCACCAACAACAGCACACCCAAAGAGGGTTAGTGTCAGGCAGGCGGTCGGCTGTAAAACCTAAGCAAAAATCTTGCCCAGTATGAATTACAATGCTGTCATACCAATCATTCCCTCCGTTTATTGATCTTTCGACATGGTCCGTTCCGTCTCTTTTCTATACATTCATTCATCACTATCACCTTTCTGGATTGATGGATGATAAGAATCATATAGGTACATACAGACAGCAGTGCAAAGACTGACAACGTTTTCTAATAATTACTTTCGCAAATTCGTTTCTTACCGATCGACATGAACTAAAATTAACTTAATCCAATTCATTCGCCATATTGATATTACCACATATTGTTTTACCAATGCGACTACTTTAAAAATCATTAACTCCCGCTAATTATCAGTTTATGGTTCGCGCAAATTCATCGGACTCATAATTAAGTTGGTAGTTTTAATTCGATCAGCACAAATTTAACAATTAAGTGCTTCAATAAAACATTTGCACATTAGCTTGCGAGCACGTAAGTATGGCTTATGTTAATGATAATTTTCTTTCTCCTTGCAATTTTGATGATAATTGTTATTATTAATCAGCCACCAAGGTTTTATTTACATACACAAATCGCGCCTATTTAACAAGGGGCGCGCCTATTCCAATTCACCCGAAACTTTAATCGCTATGATTTGCTAGACGGCGCACAAGGAACGTCGCTGCTCATTTCACATTATATTAAAACTTATTAAATTTAAAGAATTATGTTCTCTTCCAGGGTTAAGATATCAATGAGTAATGGACATTATGGGCAGCATCTTTCCTCTTGTGCCACCGAGCAATGTACTGCAATTTCCGTGCCCGATAAATGGCAATAGGCTCGTCACCTATTACATGAGACATAACGTAATTAGCAAAAAATGGGTGATGGGTGACCTCTGCCTAACTCTTCGGGGATATAGGCGTGATTTATGTATGACTGTATGATCTCCCCAATCATTGTTCTTTCTGTTCAAAAACCAATCGTATCTTGCATACTACCTGTAAATGTCGATATCAACACAGCCAGTGGGATTGCGTGTTACGTTTTCAATTATATTCAACAAATAATAATTTTATCATTCAACACGTATTCTACAAATCCAGTTTAAGTTCGGCGTACCATTAAATGATATTGAGCAATGTAAGCATTAATAAGATATTTTCTTTGGAAATACGCAGGCGTTTTCGGTTGATTTGACATCAAGCTTAATATATCTGTGTGAGCAATAATTTCATCGTGCTCGATGAAATACGTCTTTTATACACAAGGTGGATAATGCTCTAATCAGCTTATTTAGTTTAAGGATAGCCGTGTAGTGACATACATACATACATACATAAATCACGCCTATATCCCCGAGGGGGTAGGCAGAGGTGAACTAGCACCCACGTTTCGCCAATCATATTAGGTCCCATGTAATAGGTGGCGAGCCTATTACCATCTATCGGGCACAAAAGTCGCAGTACTATTGCTGGGTGGCATAAGTGGAACGCTGCTGCCCATTCCTCATCACTAATTTATCCTTAGTCGCCTTGTATGACACCCACGGGAGAGATTTGGGGTGGTGACAATTGTATTCTACTCTGCCGTCACCACACGGCGTGTAGTGACGGCAGAGCAAGTAGCCTAAACACTAGTGTTATTGATACTAGATGACGGACATATTTTCAATATAATTATGTATATAAATGTTGAATATATACTATGTATATAAACATATACACAACCATGACTCAGGAACAAACATTTGTGGTCATCACAAAGTTTGCCCCTACTAGGATTCGAACCCGGGACCTCTTTGCCAATACCCAGCTATCTGAACATTCGACCATGTCGGCCGTAAAAAAAAATTGGAATGACAACATTCCAATCCATACCGCTCGAGGTTTTGGCTTAGGTTTTACAGCCGGCCGCCTGCCTGACACCCACCCTCTTTGGGTATGCTGTTGTTGGTGGTTACCCTCCATCATTCGGGTGCACCAAGGTTCTTATTAGTCTACAGGGAATCTCCCTTAGTCGACTGGCCAATACTACGTTATTTTTTCGCTCCCAGGCCAGCATGGAAATACACACACACACAATACCCTAACCAGAATATTGAGGCCAAATGAAATCATCGATTTATAGTTTCTCTACCAATTCTATCAGGATCGCGATTCCCGCAAACATACCGCGTCGCTTACACAAACTGTCCGACGGAGAGAGTTGAAGTTTTAATAGAAAAACGCCAAGTCAATATTGAGAGTTGGTCGACGAGGAAGGATCACAAAATATTAGCTGTCGATATTCGTTAGTTGCATCACTAGTGACGCATTGAAACCTCCTCACTGGAAACGGCTTGCGAAGTTACGAGTAAATAATAGAATAAAATATAGAATATGCGAGTTCGTGACCATTTATACTAATATTATAAAGCTGAAGAGTTAGTTAGTTTGGTTATATTTGTGTTGGATAGTCCATTTAATGAGGAAGGCTATGATATAATAAGCGACATTAACGCGAGCGAAGCCATGGGCTGACGGGCGACCACCACTATTATAGAATATGCAAGTTCGTGACCATAATAAATAAAGTCATTGATTAACTGCAAATAACATTTCAGTATTATAAGAAGAATGGAGGCTGATAGAACACGAAGGAGGTGTATAAAATAAAATTTCCTTAGACATTGTTGATGAGTGTACGCACTGTTTTGCATACATAATTAATGCCTATATCCCCGAAGGGGTGGGCACAGGTGTAAAACACCCGGTGGGTGCTGAACTCTTAATTTGTGAATCTCAATAAGTGTTAATAAAACCACAAAGCAATACTGTTCTAAGCCAGTATATTTAAAGAAATTAATTTTAAACTTATATAAAAACGAGGAGTGATAAACGATAGCGCGATTCAATTCGACACTAACGCCATCTATGGAAAATCTTAGTAACTAATTTGAACTAGTGCGCTTGTATTTGCTTTTTTAGTATTTTTGTTCTAAACGTTTGGATATAGGTGAGTTAACACCTGTGTTTCGCCAACTAGGTTAGGTCCCATGTAATAAATAGGTGACGACCTAAATGCCATCTAACGGGCACGGAAGTCGCAGTGCATTGCTAGGTGACATAAGAGGAACGCTGCTGCCCATTACTCATGGCTGTTGTAGCAGATATTACTATACAATCATATAAATAGAGAAATACTTAAAAAATAAACCCTTACTAATTGACAAATTAAATAGTAATCACAATTAAATTACCTGTACTATACGGTGCAGAATCACACGATTTGAAATTGTGACAGTTTCATCGTAGCGGCTACGGAGGTCTGCTACACTGTCCTTACCCTCAGTCGCCTTGTACGACGCCCGCGGAAAAGGTGTCAATTGTGTTCTACTCTGACCGTGGGTGGTGACAATTGTGTTCTACGCCGTCACCACGCGGTCTTAGAATGTAATCGATTAACTTGTCTGGCACAAGTGTTATTGGGGAGCAAAGTTTAGTGATTCAAGTCACATCTAGCCATTTGCATCCCTTAGCCCGCGGTATCGGGTAACTCCAATAACCGCGGTGACATTGACATGAGCCCTCGACTTAAGGTGAACGCACACTTATCCGAGCCGAACGCGTCGAAGTCAACGAATTTATCGAAATCTTTTTATGGAATCATATTATTATGAAACCTCGCAGGAGCCGGAGAGAGCCGGAGTCGAATCGTCCGATTCTGTCAAAAAAGTCAGAATTCGGATGAGGTCATCGGAAATAATTATTAACTATTCGATTTTAATTTTAACATTATATAAATGTTAGAAAAATTAGTGAAAAGATTTTGGTGGTTAGAAAAAGAATTTCGAAAAATTATGATCTTTCCCGCCTCAAGGTCATAATTTTTCGAAATTATTTTTCTAACCACCAAAATCTTTGTAAATAATTATTAGTCATTTCAGTACTATTTTCGATTCCATCGGCTCGGATAAGTGTGCGCTTACCATTATTCGGATGTTCCCCGCCCCCCCCCTCGGGGAGGGGAGGGTGTCTTGGTGGAAAATTATTTTATTGAATTTTTTAATTCGAATCCGTCCGAATGTCTGGTTTAACGTATATCGGGTTCTACTGACATTGCGCGAGTGGTTTTGGCAGGTGAATTCGTTTTTAATGAAGTTCTTTGGCGCACGGTAATATTTGCAAAATCAATTTTAGCAGCTCCAAAGATTTGTGTAGCTTGATGTGCGGTTAGCGGTACTTTGAAGAAAATAGTTAAAAAATACATACATACATACATGTATGTAGGCAGAGGTGAATAGCACCCACGTTTCGCCAACCATGTTAGGTCCCATGTAATAGGTGGCGAGCCTATTGCCATTTATCGGGTACAAATGTCGCAGTACATTGCTATTGCTAGGTGGTATATGCTAGGAGGAACGCTGCTGCCCATTCCTCATTATTGATTTATCCTTAGTCGCGTTGTACGACACCCACAGGAGAGATTTGGGGTTGTGACAATTCAACGAGCGATAATGACACGATATGACACTCCACTCTATCTTCGCCAATAATGTTAGGTCCCATGTTTAGGCACGAAAATATTAGCACATATTAGGGCACGTATTAGGGCACATATTAGGGCACGAAAATCGCAGATCCCAGTACATTGCTAGGTGGTATAAGAGGAACGCTCCTGCCCGTTCCTCATCTCTGCTCTAACCCTAGGCCGCCTTGTTTTACTGCGGGGGAGATTCGGGAAAATGAGCAACGCGATATTACCGTTTAATTGGACGTTCATTAATTCCGTTTCGAATAAATGTCGAGTGCACAATTTCGCCGTTTCCCCATTGTTTTCGCTGGGCCCTAAAGGTAGAAGGGCCATCCTATAAACAGCGGAGCGTGCACAAGGGCCCTCAGAAAAAAAACAAGAAGTGTAAAATTGTTCTGAATTCGTTACGCCGCCCGTACGTATCACTCGCTACGTACTACATGTTGTTTTAATATTATCATCCGATAGATCCTTCATCGAATTGAATTTCTTTCCCGGATTGGAGCTCCTTACCCAACCGTACTATTTCCCTTGTTTGGGATTCATATTTGCAAATGAAGTGTAGTACATAATAATAGTACTGCAGGTCTTACTCCCGCACTCAGAGACGTCAATTAACGTTAATGAGTGCTTAAAGTCGAAGGTTGGTAGTAGAAGGGTACAACACAAGAGAGCGAATCCAATAACAAGAATATAATTATTTAATTCACTAAGGATCCGCTTCACAATCGACAACTAAGTTCTGAGTAGCTTACTTGGCAGTTCAATTGACATATACTTCATGTTACAACTGTCAAATTATCTGCGAAGTAAGCTACTTTGAACTAACTTGTCGATTGTGAAACAGGCCCTAAGGATCCGCTTCACAATCGACAACTAAGTTCTAAGTAGCTTACTTGGCAGTTCAATTGACATTTATTTCATATTACAACTGACAAATGATGTGCCAAGTAAGCTACACAGAACTTATTTGTCGATTCTGAAACAGGCCCCAATTAGTATTATTTTAATCACCGATATACGTCATGCTGCAGAGCGTAACGTTAAGTTACGGCGCAAGCATGATTACGGGTATACTACATGTTCCTTTATTTAAACCAATAATATAAAAACTGGATTTATAAGGTAATCTTGAAGAGTTGAAGGTCACTTTCAATCGCTTTTCATGTAGTCGTTACGACGCGTAGTACACGACCATGGTTTATAACCATTTTTACGTCTACGCTATTGAATAAACAAAAACCTTGCACATGCAACTAGTCATCTCTAGCCACTTGCAATTTTCTCTAAAGACCTACTTAAATACCGCTAGGCAATTCCCATCAAGTGTATCTTCTTTTACCATCGATTACACTGAGTGGTTCTACTCATGGCGTAGGTATCTATAAGTCTTCCTGGTGCATATGATTAAACTTGCACAAGTAATAGGAAACGTGCTTTTTACGAAATATTTATTGATTGCTTAATCCACATGCACCTCTTAACAATTATTGGGGGATGTGATGCTTGTAACATAAACTGAGACTTGTAGGTACTAATAATGAAATACAATCATCAACATTTTATCTGAGGATATTTTATTGACTTTACTTTATGTTGTTTCAGCGATCATTCTAAAAATATTGTCGATTTCTGTGCAATTTATTCAATGTTATGACGGATGATCTTAAGTCATTGAAAAACTGCAAATAATATGTCAGTATTATAAGAATGGAGGCTTATTACTCCGCGTTGTCTTAACCAATACCCTAGGATAAAAAAGTGTTCTTGTTCTAGGTTCTTGTTAGACCACCTAGCAATATACTAGTGCCCATCATCATCATCATCACCAGCCCTTTAGTGTCCCCACTGCTGGGGCACGGGCCTTCCCTATGGATGGAAGAATATAGGGAGATTGGGCCATAACCCACCTGGCCCAGTGCGGGTTGGTGGGTATTAACGACTGCAGATCCAGCCGGGACCAACGGCATTACGTGCCTTTCGAAGCACGGAGGAACTCGAGATAATACATTGTTGGTCACCCATCCAATGACCGGCCTTAGCGAATATTGCTTAGTTAACGCAATCGCAGGCCGAGCGCGCTATGCCACTGCGCTAGCGAGCTCCTCTCTCATACTAGTGCCCAATAGATGGCAATAGGTTCGCCCCCTAATTCATTGGAATTAGCTTGGCTGGCGAAATATGGACGTTAATATACATATATACCCCTTTAGAAATAAATACGCTTCAATCAATTATCGACGTAATATTGTAAAGAAAATTCGTTTCCCAATTGCAGCTTCAACTTGTAAGCTGCAACGCTCTAAATCAATTGAAAAATCTGAAAGCGCGTGACTATCACAGATGCGCTGTTGCTTGTACCTTGGAGAACCCCCTTTGAACAAATATAACACAGCAATAAAGGAATCGTAAAGGGCCTCTTATACCCATTGCTACAGATAATGAACGGAAGGCACTTGCTTTCAACTTTAAACTTGCTGAAGAATACAACGTTGCGTTCTTATAAAACACTCTCGAATACTACGTTCCTCAAAAGTGTGCAATTTAAGATACATATTTTCACTATACAACTCAGATAGAATCGAATGCAAATTGCTCATGTCAAGTTTATAGCTCCAGACTTTTGAAAGGTAAATACGCGAGTCGAATGTTAATGTATGGTTGAATATTGTATGTTTGTTTGTATGCTGTTGAGGTGGGAGTAGCGAGGGGTATACCAGCTAAATACCTATATTAATAACTTAAAGACCTTGCCTTGTCTAGAGCTTTCCTAAGTTCTACACTGGGACGTGTGTATAAGGCGGGTCACACAGAATCTCACCAAATATGGTTTGGTGGGAATTAAAGACTGCTGACGCTGCCGGGGCCAACGGCTTAACGTGCCTTCCGAAGCACAGAGGAACTCAAGATGGTATATTTTTGGTCACCCACCGAATGACCGGCCTTGGCGAACATTTCTTAGTTTACGCAATCGCCGGCCAAGCGCACCATGCCACTGCGCTAGCGTGCCCATTACTCATTGCTGTCTTTACCCTTAGTCGCCTTGTACGTCACCCGCGGGAGAGATGGGAGTGGTGACAATTGTATTCCTCTCTGCAGTCACCACGCGGCGTAAAGCTTAAGTTATACAATAGTATAATTGGCTTTTCACTGGAGGTTCCGTAAAAATAATACATGGTCCGTCGAGCCGGATACTCTGGTACATATGGGTTGGCGAATTTTCCACCATTTCAGGTGCAACAAAGGAACACATAAAATGGCGATTCAGCCCAATCTGTCGCCATATAAAACGCCCAACAAAGTTCAGCAAACAAGCTTTGAAACGCCCAGAAAATATTCGTTTTCGAAATTCGCATACATCGCCGTTTCAATCCGGCTAACTTTGTTTGGAAGCTTTCCGTTCATACCAAATGTTTCCACGTGAAGGTTAGATTTAATTATGCCGCAAAGAGAAACACTAACTGATTTTTGGACTAGCAAGTTCGCAATTATATTGTCCATTGGTAAATCAAAATTGAACTATGGAACAGTAATTTCTTAGTTGTTGTACCCGGAACGGCAGAGCAGAATACAATTGTCACCACCCCCATCTCTCCTGTGGGTGTCCGGTCGAGCAAGGCTACTAAGGGTTAAGACAGGAATGAAAAATGGGCAGCAGCATTCCTCTTATACCACCTAGCAATTTACTGCGATTTATGTGCCCGATATAATAAGCTCGCCACATATTACATGGGACCTAACTTAATTGGCGAAAAGTGGGTGTTAATTCACCTCTGCCTACCCCTTCGGGAATACAGGCGTGATTGTATGTATGTTTGCATGTATGCACCAGGAGCGCTGCCTCCTATATTATAACTGTTAGTCGCCTTGTACGACACCTACGAGAAACGTAGTGGTTAACCTATTCTTTTAAAATGAAAGAAAGCGGGATTTATACCACGTACCTTTGTTTTTTGGTTTATCCGATATTTCGGCACAGTTACATGTGCCATGATCACAGAAGAACTTCTAAGATCATGGCGCAACCAAAACACAAAGGTACGTGGTATAAATCCCGCTTTCTTTCATTTTAAAAATGTAACATCCGCACTCAGAGACGTCAATTAACTTTGATGACTATTTAATGTCAAAAATTTTCATTCAAATCTAGACCATAGATCCGACAAGTGTAGCGACTAGTTTTGAATTGTAATTTTTTGACGTTAAATATTTATTAACGTTATTTGACGTCTCTAAGTGCGGCAGTTAGTGACCACGTTAGTTTAAAACAATACATTACATTACCTATTCTGTTCTGCAGTTCGTATCTGATTAAATGCTTAAAGTTCATAGTATAGACATAGAACTGACATATTCAATTAATATTGATTTTTAATAAAATCGCTAAAAGATTTATTGGTGAAAGAAAACATCTTATTGAACTGTTCGACGTTCAATTCTCTCAATACAAAGGAATGTAATAACTATATCTATTCGCAGTATACTTCAAATATAAATGTAATTGAAATTCTCCAAAAACTTACCATTGAACTAAATGAGATAAGACTCCTTTTCAAGCTTCTTTTATAATTCGTCAACTATGTTACGTCCCATGTAATAGGGAGTGCACCTGTTGCGATTTATCATATCCAAATCTGTCGCCTTAATAATAATGTTAATAATATTTATCCACCTTATTATTATATTAATAATATGTATCCACCGAATACAGAAACGCTACTCAAATTTTGGGGACTGCTTATCAAGTTAAGTGGACAGTACCTGTCAGAATTTGTATGGAAAAACGTAATTTTTGACAATAATTAAATATTAAGCAGGTCTCAAACTTTGATAAGCGTTTCTGTATTCGAGGGATAATCTACTGTATTGCTTTGACAGCTGTCTAGTCGGTAGCGCCATGCGACTATCGCAATTCCCGTAACGCAGCGCGCTGTGTACTGGCAAATTTAATAAATTTTATTCAACCTTGAATGTACCATCGTCCAAAACGACTTTTGCCCTTTAAGTTTTACAAGTGGAACCCTCGCCGGGGTCGTGGCATCAAGCGTGAAACGCTAGTTAAACTAAAACAGACCCCGGAGTGCGTTACAAGAATATGTTACTGGCAACTTAATAGTTCGACTATGCAAATAAGCTACCACCTTCGTGTGTAGACGGTTTTATAACTTCGCAGGCTATATGTGCTTGGCGCTATGGAAATTTTAGTTCGAGATGGAGTTTTAAAAGAAGATATTTGTTACTCACACACCTCTCATCTAGCCAAAAATCAGCTTACCCGGTTCTGTTATGAACTGCATCAAATCGAATCAAATCAAACATTTATTTGCTTACCGTGTACTAACCAAAGTACATAAGACTTAGTATCGTTAGGTATTGAAAATTGTTTTCGATGGAGATCAAATGTAGGTATATTAGTAAATATTGTGTACTTTAGGGACCTACCAAATTCCTTACAAATACTGATTCTGTTAAATCAAAGACAATTATTGAAAATCGCTGGAATATCTAAAATACAATTAGACACCAGGCTAAATATAACTTAATTCACTAAAACCAGTGAAACTAACATTAAAACCATTAAAACGTAGCTTCACCTCAAAAATAAATCACACTTTGTGAACTGATAACCTTTTCGAAAGGTCAACAGTGATTTGTTAAATGGCTTCAGCAGTTTCGCTAGTTAATTCAATTATAGGCTTCCGATTTCTCTAGTGTGTTTCAAAATGTAGCGGAGAAACCGATTTATTATTTAGCATCAAGGTCAAATAAAATGTGCCGAGCTCCGTGGAATATTCTGTAAGCTTTAGCACTGCCTTTGGGCAGATTAAAAACGTGTTCTTGCTCAGAGCTCCAACTAAATTAAAGGCATTTTTGTGGAATGGTGAGTTTTTTTCCGTCGATTTTCGAGGAAAAGTTACACCTGAAAGTAAATTGGACGAGAAGTTTTATTTTAGTCGACACTAAGTGTCGATTTCGGTAATAATGCTTGATAAAATTAGACGATATATTAATATTCGAGTTAAAAAATTAAGTAACAAAATAGGTTTTTTTTATTTTAGACGGGGAAGCTCTTGGCATTCATCTTACCTGATGGTAAGCGACGATGAGAACTAAAACTTACGTATTGTCGGAACACAATAATGCTAATAAACAATATTATTATGACAGATTTATGTAAAATGGTGGTAGCTAGCTAGTCAGAGTTAAATAAGTCCTATCACCAACCAAACAGAGTACCAATTAGACCATGGAAGCGTTTAAAACTTAACAAGGTATGTCGGCAACAGGAACCAATATTTCTTACACAATCCTCTATCGCATTGGTGTGGTGGTGACAATTGTTGTATTCTGCAGACAACACAAGGCGCATATAAATATGTATGCTGAGCCAATATTCGTAATGCAGGTCGATGTTCCCAATAGCATTGCTTCTTAGCATCTCTAGTTACTACTAGTTTCCGAACAGTTTAATCGCAAATGCACTTCAACGAGCCACCGTTATGCGATTTGAACCGATATATACAGTCATATATAGACATAGCCTCTCGTTATCCCAGTTAGAAACTGTTCCTGTCATTTCAGTACTGCAATGAAGCGTCAATGCGTGTAAAGATGGTGGAAGTAAGCATATTTGGTTTGCGATTTATATTGTTAGATGGTCATCCATTGTTAATAATATTGATATGGACTGTATTTGTTGACTAGAATGGAAGAAGATGTTGCACGGCAACGACATTTATTCACAATGAGAAACTATCAGAAACAAGATGCTCAAAATATCATAAAATAAAATAGTTACGTTGACAAATTTAAAAATATTTACAAAAACTATGAAATAATTAACTTAAAAGAGGACGGATTCGCAAATTCCATGCTTCTCAAAAAAACTAACGTAGAATAATCTAAGTCAAATTCTGACATGAATAGAGCGTGCCACTATTGTCGAGAACAGGTGGAATGAAGTCGAGCCCGTTGCTAGGCGATTACGATTCAAAACACATGTGACTGGGAGACCCTGAGATCAGTCACTATCATCATGCCTAAAACCTCGTAGGACCCTATAGTGATGATGATGTATGAAGTGGGTGTCGAGAAAGTTAATCTACTAAAGGTCTTAGCTAGAAATAGTTGTCTGATTCATGCGTATCCGCAAACATGTGCCTCTAGCAGTGGGAACTGGTCTGCTACCAGCAATATTAGTCTAGACTAGATAATATAACTTTCGAACTTTCGTAGTGGATCTGTATTGACATAATTGGATTTTCGTAGCAGATCTATTACGTAATTTAACTTTCGCAGCATACATTTACTACCTACTACCTACCTACTACGCAGCAACAATTCTGTAAGCATAGCACGGGACATAGACAAATCTCTCTCCACCACAGACAGTGTTTTGTCTCTGAATTTAGTGGGACTTAGAGCGAGAGGAAAACATGTTAATTTCCCCGAGGATATTTTCTCCACATTCCGTGCTACGGGGACTAGTGTGCGATTTATGAATATTATGATTTATGAAAAAAAAAATTTCAAGACTTGTGTACTTGCAGTTTACAATTCATTGGCTGTTAAATTAATAATACTCTATTTTGTTTCAGTGTCCAAAGAAGAAGTCAAAGAGGTGGAGAACCCGAATGGAAACCGCAAGGCGATGAGATATACTACAATATCAAGGTACCTGTACCCATTTAATTTTTTAAGACTCAAATAGGAGCGTCTAGAGAAAGTCTAGTTTTATGGACTAGATAAGTTTACCTCATAAAACAAATCTGAACTCAGAGAACTTAATAAAATTTTGCTTGTGGTAAACGAGGTTGCCCAAATTGGGTAAAATTCTATTCTTCAAGAAGTGTCTTATGAGAGTCTCTCAAAAAAAAGAAAGGTAAATTAATACAAAACAAAAAATACTGATAAGACTTTATTATTAAAAAATAATGTGAAGTTTTGTCACAACAGTGAAGTTAATAAGTTTAATAATTCATAATTATGGACTTGATAATATTGAAATACCCGAATTATCGTAAGTTATAAATATAGTATTTAGCAGAAATCATCAATATTTTAAAAAAAAATATTACATTAGTGGGCTCATAGAAATAATATTTTCATAATACACCCAGAGGGAATGCTTAAAGAAAATTTTAAAGGTGAAACCTTAAATGATTGTATGCCACAGAGAGCTTTCTTTAACCAACCCTTTCTGACTTCTCACCAAACGAATATCTTTCAGCCATTTGCAGTATTAATGTGAAAGTTTCCAAACTTTCAAAATCACTCTCGCAATCAGTCCCGAAGTAACATTTCACGCTTACCCAGATAATGGTCCGACGGTGATCATCCGGCACCGCCCAATTAGAATATTAATTCCGAAACTCCAGAATGGACTCATAAAAGCGACGACATAACAGAAATTCGTACAATCAATCCTGCCGACAGTCCGCTTACAGCCCGTGACAACTCGACCCGAAAAGTCTGTCCAAACATGTCTGAACTTTAAGTTGAACAAACATAAATTACTTTAAGCACGGTGTCAGAAGCGAGACGGTTTCTAGATGTGACACTTGGGTACCCAGTGGCAAATCAATTCTGTCTTCAGTCAATCTATACTAATAATATAAAGTTGAAGAGTGTGTTTGTTTGATTGGTTGGTTAAACGCGTGAATCTCAGAAACTTCTGGTTCTAATTGAAAAAATATCTTTGTGTTGGATAGTTCATTTAATGAGCAAGGCTATAGGCTATATAACAACCGACATTAACGCGAGCGGAGCCACAAGCGACCACTAGTAGCAATATAAATGTTGATGTTTCTTTCTTGCACTCACACCTACCATCTAGCCCAAAGTAAGTAGCATAAGCACTTGTGCTAAGGATACTAAATGACGGAATTTTTTTAATCAACGTAGTAATAAAATAACTATCTCAATTGAAAAGTATTTACCTCATTAAGATGCTCAAAGTCGGTCAGAGAACTAGGTATAACGATTTGGTTGCCATTGGCTCCTACAAAATCCTCTGTAATCCGGGCGGCTGAGTTTTTATGACCACTTTTTATTTAAAAAAAAACAAATAGCCTCGCGTGTATTTAGATGTTTGGCATTATTATTTATCCCGACGTTTCGATCACTTTACAGCGGCCATGACCACGGCAGCTGTGAAGTAAGTAATTAGTAGTAATGAGTAAAGTGATCGAAACGTCGGGATAAATAGTAATGCCAAACATCTAAATATACGCGAGTCTAATCCGTAAAATATGTTTTATTTCAAATGTGTAGTGCTCGTGCAAATATAAGAGAACATTACCTCTTTTTATTTTTAATAATTCTAATATATATCATTTGTTTGGAGCAAATAGTCTGTGGTAGTAGTGAAGATAGATATTAATGTAATTAATTTATTCCAACCTCGACTCTCGGTCGTTGCAAGGTAAACTTAAACTTTCAAATGCAATCCGCTTGCGAGTTCTAATAAAAAACTTAAACAAAAGGATGCCTATGATGAGGATAATTTTGGATTCAACGCGTATATATTCCACGCCTGTCAATGAACTGGCACACGAAGCCCGCTCTAGATCCGCGTCAGAGACACATGACGGAGGCACAACGACACTTGAAAGTTTTGAAATGACGACGGCGACAACAAATGACGCAGCCGCTAGATTTATTTATTTAGTTGCGACAGTTTATGGCGGTCCGTCATTCGGAGTTTCCACGGTTTATTCGGGGCGCCCCCCGTAAACCGGGGGATTCTAAAGACTGCAGATCCTCTCTGCGAAGTTTGGGTTTTCTGTGTTTCAGTTACAGTGCTTGTTGGTATTGCCTTTGCAATCCGTTCTCCTCGCGTTTATTGTATTGTTTTTTGTGTTTGGCTGTGATTGTATCGACTTCTGGTGACATTGGCTCGTCTTGTTTTCCTTTAGGACCGGCGCAGATTGGCGGCACGGCATGGCAGGGTAATTTTGGGCGACGAATAAAAATATAACATTTGTCATAGATTCTGAGTCCCTATATCGTTATGTTATAATAATTATTATGGCCTATATGAGGAACGAGGAACCCATTACCCATCGCATTACCCTTAGTCGCCTTTTACGACACCCATGAAATGTATGGTATTCCAGACCAGTATAATAATTATTAAGTACCCAAATTTCACATTACAATTATTATTTTTAATATGAAGCAATCTGTGTATCAGATGCGACACGTCATCGCGAGCCGGTCTATCACAGTGGCAATATTATCACTCCACCCAGCTCATTGAAAATGGCTTTTGACACCGATAACTGACGCGCACCAATGATTCCCATGTTAATCCGGATTGGGGTTATTCTATACTAGTGGTCGCCCACGGCTTCGCTCGCGTTAATGTCTGTTATTGTGTAACCTATAGCCTTCCTCGATTAATGGACTATCCAACACAAAAATAATTCAATTTCAATTCAAGACAGAGCTCCTAAGATTAGCGCGTTCAACCAACCAAACAAACAAATTCAGCTTTATAATATTAGTAAAGGTTTTAGAATCGAAAATCCTGCACTAGGCAAAAATATTTGAACTACGTACGACTTCTTCCAAGTCCTAGATACCACCATCTGTCGCAATAGTAATAAAGTTAACAGCATTAAATTGTATTACGACAATATGTGATAACATAGCCAGTCCCTCTGTGGTTAAGGTTCCAGGTGAATCATAAGCACAACATAATAATGTTAGGTGATCGGTTGAGAACAACTCGTCTAATGCTTACATTAGCTCTATGAACTACGTATGTCAGTGCAATAAGTAGTAAAAACAGCACCAAAAAAGTCATAGCGGAACGCCGAATCAAAATTGTACTCCACACCAGAATTAAACTGAATAATTCAATTTACGAAACGGAATATTTCAATGTAATCAATTTATTTCATGAAAAGATATTGCCGGCAACCAAATCTAAAATTGCTGCAGCTCAACTCCAAAATGAGATAATTAAAGTTACACCATTAATTTGCAAGCTATAATTGTATTTCCGCGCACAGGATCAGGCATATCCGTCACTCGCAGTTGTAAATTTGCTAGCGTTACTACATAAAAGAAGTTTTTTATGAGCTCTTGGTAATCATCTCACCTGACGGTAAGTGGCGGCTAAGGGCCGAAGGACGAATCGCTTCACCTGGAATCCTCAACCACAGAGGGGCTGACTGTCTTATCACAAATTGTCTGAACACAATAATGCTGTTAACATTCTTATTAAGGCAACAGATCTTGATAAGATGGATTCTGAAGATTCTGAGTTCCTATTGGTCGAAGAGTTATGTTATAATTATGGCCTAAAGCCTTCCTCGATCCAATACAAAAAAAAAATCAGTTTGAATCAGTAGTTCCTGAAATTAGCGCGTTCAACCAAGCAAACAAACTCTTCACCGTGATAATATTAATCATTTATAGTCAGACGCCAACAAGTCATCCACTCCCTTTTGGTTATTATCTTCTATCACAGCGGAGTGCTAGTGATGTTATAGGTACAAATCTTCTTCTCCTTCTTCTCCCTGCCCTGTTCCCAGTGTATCTGGGGTCGGCGCAGTATGTTACCTCTTCCATTCATATCGGTCAGACGTCATCAAGCCATCCACTCCCTTTTGATTCATATCATCCATCACACCGTAAAGGTGCTAGTGATGAATGAATGTATAGAAAAGAGACGGAACGGACCATGTCGAGAGACTGATGAACGGAGAGAGCGATTGGAATGACAACATTCCAATCCATACTGCTCAAAGTTTTGGCTTAGGTTTTACAGCCGGCCGCCTGCCTGACACTAACCCTCTTTGGGTATGCTGTTGTTGGTGGTTTGCCCTCCACCATTCGGGTGCCCCAAGGTGCTTATTGGTCTACACCGGGCAATTTCCCTTAGACGACTTTTACGACACCCATGGGATGAGTCGGGGCTGGCCTATTCTACGTCATTTGTTCGCTCCCAGTTCAGCATAGAAGTTGTTATAGGTACAATAAAAAGTAAGAGAGAAATTTTGAAACTAAAAAGAAATTGTTCGAACTGTTTTTCTTTAGATGCCTTGTTCCTCACAGACATAGGGGAGAAACAGAAAAAAAAGTAAGATACCCATCAATGAGTGGGAGGCCCTTTTCGGTAATTACAGTGCGTATTATCTTTTAATTACGTGCGCTCGTTACCCGATACAGGTCCGCTGTAATAACACAAGACAATAGTCTGTCCGTCAATAAGAAGAAGGTAAAATATTGTTTACTAAGTCCGTTGTAATTAGAACATGTTTTGATATCATATATCAGATTATTACGTGCGACGGTTTTTGTTTGTGCAGACAAAGCGTAGGTACCTACTGCGAAAACAAAACAACCGCTACAGGGACACAATGGCTGACCGCATAAATTATCCTACGCCAACAGACGCAAATCAAACAATTTTTAACTTTATCCCCGCGGATTTGAGAGCTAAATTCAATTTAAATTTCGCCCGAAAGATGTACGGACGGTTGCGATAGATCCTTTCTGTGTCCGCGTGTTTGACTTCGCGCAGTCTGCTAATTTGGCTGTCACTCCGTCGTCCCACGTTCAGATGAGTCCGCTAATCTGAGATAATGCTGGATGCTGTTCTGTGCTTGGAGCTGTTTTAACCCGACGCGCTAGAAGGTCGCGAAAAGTCTTGGTTGGTGGTAGGACTTCTTTCAAGTCCGCCTGGCTAGCTACCGCCATCTTATCAAAATCTGTCGTCATAATAATAATGTTTACAGCATTATTGTGTTCCGGCAATGTGAGATAAGATAGCCAGTCCCTCTGTGGTTGAGGGTTCCAGGTGAAGCTCGATTCCATCTTCAGCCCTTATCGTCACTTACCATCAGGTGAGATGAAGGGCGAAAGCTTCCCTGTCTAACATATAAAAAAATGAGTCCGCTAATCTGCGATAATGCTGGATGCTGTTCTGTGCTTGGGAGCTGTTCTAACCCGACGCGCTTGAAAATCGGCAAAAAGTCGTTTTGGGAGGGATTAAAATATATATAACTATAGTCGGCAACTTCGTGCGCGACCCTCCTGAGGTATGAGAGACGGTGGCGGGGACGGGGCACTGCAGATGCCAGCGGGGGCGGGCGATGCGGGGAAGAGAGAAAATGCCCCTCCCCGCATCACCCACCCCCGCTAACATCCAGAGCGCCCCGTCCCCGCCACCGTCTCATACCGTAGGAAGGTCTCGCATGAAATTGTCGGACTATAGACCCCAGATAAGCTCCAGAGGCGCTACTCTAGAAGTTTATTTCGTTCGATCGAGTCGTTGCGTCTTTGTCGCTCTTATTTTAACACGCAGTGGCGTGAGAAAGACGGATAGATGTTCGTTCGTTCGTTCGGAGTTCCAGAGTAGGCCCCCAGGTCCAGTTGGACCCCCGGGGGTCTACGTAGGCGTAACAAAAAAGGTGGTTCGCGATTCGAAAGGTGGTCCACGAAAATGTATCTGTTCCGATAGTGAAGAACTAAAATGTTCACTTATCTGATCAGTTTAGGCAGCTAATTAAAAGCTCAGCGATTGTTACTTATAAAAATTAGCATGTCTACAAGGTTTGATATATCCTCGTAATAATAGATCCTTATTATTGCTCTGACTGGAACATCGCATACTGTAGCCATTTTCCACTGCGCGTATCTACGACTCATACGCTGTGTGTAAAGTTGTGAATTAATTTGAAATTTCACACGAACGCTGAAATTTCACAAAATTAACGCCCGACGCTGTCACTATCGTTGCGTCGGTGGAGTTGTGTTTCGTTCGTGCTATTTTTAAACGCGGACAGCAGCCATTTTACAAAATTTTAGTTTTACAAAATGGCCGCCTTTTAACTACACTCTTATTGCTTTCGCGCTCGTACCGCCGCTTAGTATATTTTATCTTCATCATCGTAAATCACGCCTATTTAACCCCGAAGCCATGTTAGGTACACAGGAGGCGAGACTATTGCCATCTATCGTACACCTAATTCGCAGTATATCGCTAACATCGCTAGGTGGTGTAAGAAGAATGCTGCCTGATTACTCATTGCTGAGTTTTTACCCTTAGTCGCCTTGTACGACACCCGCGGGAGAGATAGGGGGGGTGACAATTGTATTCTGCTCTGCCGTCACCAAACACCATCGCTGTTGCCTGTTACCACTGTCCCGTTGTGTTGCGTGACGTTGCGTTGGCGCCATTTTCGAACGGCGGCCATTTTAGAAAATTTTAATTGCTTATCTTTTTTGCGGGGAACAGGCGAAGGGCGCGCTCGTACAGCCGCATAGATTACGTTTTATATTTTACTTTAATTATCTGCCACGGGCGAAACGCGAAAAGATGTGGCCGCTGTTATTTTAATTTTAATTTTAATTTTAATTTCTACCGGCGACCGTATTAAATGTAACGAGTGATTGTTTCGAGGAAATTGTTTACCTACTTTTGGTATTGTTATAGAAAAGACTAATCGAACCATAGCCCCCAAACACTGGTTATATGTATTTGCATAAATAGAGGCTCCGATTTAAATAAGACTAACTGCCGCACTCAGAGACTTCAATTAACTTTAATGAGTACTTAATGTCAAAAATTACAATTCAAAACTAGTCGCTTTTATTGTCGGGTCGGGATGATCTAGATAAAAATGTAATTGATAAGTTCCCAATGTACACCAATAACACCCTAGCAGCGGCATCAGAACAAAATCTAAACCTGTGAAATACATACAATAAATCACGCCTATATCCCCGAAGGGGTAGACAGAAGCGAATTAACAGCCACGGTGTAACAACTTGCACATACAACTTGTAAAATCTAGTCACATTGAGTTATAAGGTAAACGCTAGTAATAGTAGTTCAATGTGTAGTTATACATTTTTGACTTAATTTTGACTGTATTGCAACTATATATAGCGACCCCGTCAATCGATTTCAAACCCTATCTCCTTGTCAACAGGCTCCATTTCAAAGCGACGGCCGACGACGACTACGCCGACTTCACGTGCGAGGCGAGGCACGAGGCGTTGCAGCGAGACACCCCGATGAGGAGCACCGTGCAGCTCAGCGTGCTATGTGAGTAGGGGAAGGGTGCCCAAAACGGGCATGCTACAGTCCGACAACTTCGTGCGCGACCCTCCTGCCCGGCTAGCATGACCACCGAAACACGATACGATATAGCCATTTAGCGCATTGAACCGTCAAAAATCATTAGATTTTACATACATAAATCACGCACGCCCATATCCCCGAAGGGGTAGGCAGAGGTGAACTAGCACCCGCGTAGGTGGCGAGCCTATTGCCAGGACGGTGGTATAAGAGGAACGCTGCTGCCCATTCCTCATCACTGATTTATCCTTAGTCGCCTCTTACGACACCCACGGGAGAGAATTGGGGTGGTGACAATTGTATTCTACTCTGCCGTCACCACACGGCCTCGGATTCTACTACTTTAATAAGCCTGAATTGAATAATTGATTAACTGTCGCACTCAGAGACGTCAAATAACGTTAATGAGAACTTAACGTCAAAAAATTACAATTCAAAACTAGTCGCTATTCTTGCCGGGTCTATGGTCTAGATTTGAATGAAAATTGTTGACATTAAATACTCATTATAGTTAATTGACGTCTCTGAGTGCGGCAGTAAGTCTCTAAGGTTAAATCATAAAGATATAGCCATTTATCGCTTTGAAATGTCTAAAATCCAATGATTTTTGTAAGTTCGACGCGATAAATAAGCCGGGCTGCAGTATGTGGGCGGTGGCGGGGACGGGGCGCTCTGGATGTTAGCGGGGGCGGGTGATGCGGGGAGGAGGGAAAACTCGCTACTCGCCGCATCGCTCTCCCCGCTAGCATCTAGCACGCACCGTCATGTCAAGGTGTAAAAAAATGACATTATTCTATTCTTTCGAATAGACCAAACGTCGACTTGTCAATTGGCAACTTGAATGAAGCAGCCTCAGTATCACGGGTTGTGGACAAAATCTCTTCGGGGAAAAAGCTCGAGAAGTCTCGAGCTCAGAGACGTCAATTAACTTTAATGAGTATTTAATGTCAAAAAATTTCATTCAAATCTAGACCATAGACCCGGCAAGAATAGCTACCAGTTTTGAATTGTAATTTTTTGACGTTAAATACTCATTAACGTTATTTGACGTCTCTGAGTGCGGCAGTAAGCCCCGAGACAAAACACCGTCGAGTGGTGAAGAGAGATTTTGACCAGAGGCGTTACTCTGAAAGTTTATTTCGTTCGTTCGAGTCTTTGCGTCTTTGTCGCTCTTATTTTAACACGCAGTGGCGTGAGAAAGACGGATAGATGTGAGTTAATCGTTCGGAGTTTCAGAGTAGACCTGCTGGTCCCGTGCTAGGCGTTCAGGTGGGCTATTCGTTCGAATAGAATACACATGGACGGTGACAAGCAATAATGTGTCAGTCAACCCACAAAAACCCATATTCCGAGAATTCGACATAGGTTGATAAAGCATCATTTATTCTACAATTTTCAAAAGGGCTCTAACTGACTTGCAACACTTTCTTCAACAAAAAGATAAAAACAATTTTTAATCAAATAGCAAATCACATCATGTTTAGAATCTATGGGCGCCATTTTCTCAAATTGATATTCATATGGCTTGACACATTATCGCTTGGCTACGTCCAAATGTCAATATGTCATTTTTCAAGAGGGGCAGGTAGTAATTACAAATGTTGAAATATTTCTTTCTTTCTTTCTCGCAAATTAATAATTACCTACCTGAATTAGGAGGACGGGACATTAGCCCGCACTTACGCGTTTACGACGCAAAACACTTACCTCCACTCGCGTTATCTCGTAATCGGTACAGGAGGAATCTGGAACTATGTGATCCGTACATAAGACACGGCCATTACGCTGTCTTAGCTTTTTAAAGATGGCCGCCATCATTCTCTTGCGATAATATCACTGGTGGATGATTCGAATGAAAAATGTCGAAAGTAACAATTTTAAGCACGGCTGTAATGGGCAGCAGTTTCTCTTATACCACGAGAGATTTAAATGCCCGTTAGACAGCAATGGGCTCACCTCCTTATATCAAAGCCAGATTATTCGGCAAGCCTAACCTTGAGTTAAAACATAGCCTACGACATATTCTGAGAATATACACAAAACATTTCTTAAAAATCGGTCTCGCAGTTTCGGAGGAGATCGACTACAAAAAATGTGACACGAGTTTTTATATTAAGGGGATCCGCAACGGTCAAGCAGCTTAGCGTCAAACACGTTGATTATCTGTATGTTTCTGTTGCAACAAATCAAACAGACAAACAAAACAAAAAGCTCTTAAATGCTTGACTCAAGCATCAATCATTGTAGACGGTCTTGCCCGTTTTGGAGCCCCATTCGATTTTTTTACTTATCACCTAACTGCCGCACTCAGAGACGTCAATTACCTCTAATGAGTACTTAATGTCAATAAATTTCATTCAAATCTAGACCATTGACCCTACAAGAATAGCGAATAGTTTTGAATTGTCATTTTTTGACATTAAGTACTCATTAATGTTAATTGACGTCTCTGAGTGCGGCAGTAAGAGTCGATAGAATTGTCATAATTTAAAATCGTGTTTTGTCAATTGAATTGAATTTGTCAACTAGTAAATTTTGATTTTAAGAGTATGTATTTCTTGATTGATTTGATAGTAATTATCTGCTATACTGATGATAGCATAAATATCTTCCGCATTCCAATGAAACACACAAAACATATCGAAACAAAGGCATTACGACTCAAACAGCGCGATTGCTTTCGCATCATTTGGACTGAGTGGACGTCCTATAGGTACCAACGTGCCTATATTGCACCCCGTTTACACAGTCACGAGCGAGCTCAATCGACTTAATTAATAATTCATGTCGCTCGGAAACACGCTGGGTCGGCGATGTCGACTGCAAAACTAACATTGTGACTGGAATGAAAACAATAATTCTATCTCGGTGACAATGAGGACTTTTGTGAAATAGCGGCGTTTGTGCAAACAGTGGTGATGAATGCCATATTTTATTAATTTAAATAACGTTACTAAATAATAGGTACTGGCAAAGGTTATATGGCTGGGTGACAAAAAATATTCATAAATCACGCCCCTATAAATATTTTGTGTAGTGTAATTGTATTGTAGGGTAAATATGTAAGTACGTACCAAATTGGTTAATTCTTAAAATATTCATATTTATTTCAATACCTGGCAAACGAAATTTTGCCCTCATCACCTAGGGGAATAAAAAACAGCCTACAAAATCGTTCATTTCAAAGTCAATTCATTTCGGAGAGGAACAGATTCCAATAGGTTCGTATAAGCACTTTAGTGAAATAAAGCAGGTATATTTCTGATTCTTATTAGGTGGTAGAAAATGTCACTTACTTTACTATAAGAAACAATAATTAAAGATCCAAATATATACTCTACGACTATAAAGATGAGGTCGAAACCTCCCCGCATAATTTCGGCGACCAATCCATTGACCTGACTCTCTGGGCGTGTCCGTTTCGCTCGCTATAAACCACTGTTTACATTCCACTACTGCTTTTATTACACTTCACGAAAAAGCCGCTTGTACAAAGGCAGCGGTCAAGAGCGACATGAATTATTAAAACGCTATTTAAGTCGAATCCATTGCTGGCTGAGCTATATTGACTTATCGTGGACAGTCGTCTGCTCATTCAACTAGCAAGATAAATAAAACTGCTTGCTTTTTGATTGAAATTTGATTTTTATTTGAACACTAGTGGTCGCCCGCGGTTTCGCTCGCCTTAATGTCTGTTTTTAATAGCTTTCTTCCTATAGCCTTCCTCGATAAATGGTCTATCTAACACCAACATATTTTTTCAATTTGAATCTGTAGTTTTTGTGATTAGCGCGTTCAACCAACTTTTCGGCTTTAAAATATTAAATAAGTATAGATTATACGGGGTTAATTTAATTTTGTAACACACCAACAAACTCGCTGGACTCGATAGTTAACATCAAATAAATAAAGTAAGTATAAATAAAAAAAATCAACTACTACAGCGTGTACATACCTAGGTACTGCAACGTTTATTTGTTACGCGATTTAATAATACTCAAATCCCTCTCTGACCGAAATACCTATGGGTCTTTACTATGCCTCTGCCTACGTTTTAACCCTTACTGCCGCACTCAGAGACGTCAAATAACGTTAATGAGTACTTAACGTCAAAAAGTGACAATTCAAAACTAGTCGCTATTCTTGCCAGGTCCATGGTCTAGATTTGAATGAAAATTTTTGACATTATATACTCATTAAAGGCGGGTGTCTTACAAGGCGGCAGTATGTCGCCTTGTAAGACACCCGCGGAAGAGATTTAGGGTGGTGACAAATGACAATTAATTTTATTCTGATCTGCCGTCACCAGACGACTTTAGTGCAAAGTTTTAAAGCAATATTTTATATACGATGTGCTTTTAAAAACTCTAACACTGTAATCTTTTTTTTTTCTTTCTTAAACAGTTTCATAATAGAACCGCGACCCTGTGTTCTATGTAATTATGTCGTCATTGTTCTCTTTACCCATATTCTCAGCTTACATTCAATAGGGAGGGGAAACGGCTTATCGATGAGCAATCGCCTCGATAAGGACAGCTCCAGAATTTCATGAATTATTTTGGTGCGTTCCGTCACTGGTTGCAGAATCAACAGTAAAGACGCATTTTTCCTGCTTCCTATTTCGAAGCATAATTTTGTTTATGGTAGTTTTGTAAAGTTCAATAAATGTTATAAGAAAGGATATTACTTGTTTGACGAATGACACGAATTTGCTTCCAGTGGCGGGATTGTATAAATAAATAAATATTAGCTCAATTAGAGTAGTGTAGTGTAGTAACTGACATCAAAAAAGGAAAGATTCTTAATTGGTTGGTCTGCGATTGCGTAAACTAAGCAATTTTTGCTAATGGCCGGTCCATGGATGGGTGATTATACTATCTCGATTTCCTCCGTGTTTCGGAAGGCACTTTAAGCCGTTGGTGCAGTGGTTAATACCCTCGAATCCGCATTTGTCTGACGTGGTTGGTTATTGCACCTATTCTTATATTAGGTAGGCCTGTTCCCCAGCAGTGGGGACATTAAAGGACTCGTGATGATGACAATGAGTTTTGATATAAATCTCACTATGTTTGTCCACCTTACATCGTTAAATCTAGGGGCTTCTCAAAAGTTGATACTAATTTATTTAAAAACAACTTCATATCGACAAACTTCACCGACACACACGCAACACTAGCCCATTGAAATTTCACAGCGTTCACCATTTTTTCTTTTCGTCTAGAAAAAAAATATATATATTAACATGCTCCGAAAAACAAAGGCGACCTCGCAAAATGGACGAAAGTATTCGCTGGAAGCTAATAACCGGCAAGTAGGTGCTTCGCGAAATAATGTTTTCGCTGTCGAAATTTTATTATAATATTTGGGTAATTCGCGTCCTGTTTGGGCGGGAGGTTAGGTACATTGGGAAAATCTTATTTACGGAAACGGCGGGCTTTGAAATTAATAAATTTGCGTGTCTTCCCCGCGAGGTGGGTAGACGGAGAATTTTCATAAACAATGCATACCTAGGTACCTGTTTATATTTTTGTCGATCAAGATTGTTCTTGTTCCTCATTCGAGCTCATTATAAGGTATAGTATTCCTAGCTTTTTCACTACCACCCACTGGATAGTTAGCCGCGTGGTGACGGCAGAGCAGAATTTAATTGCCACCACCCCCATCTCTCCCGCGGGTGTCGTACAAAGCGACTAAGGATAAAAACAGCAATGAGGTTATGGGCAGCAGCGTTACTCATATACCAGCTAGCAACATACTGCGATTTTTGTGGCTGATAGATGGCAATAGGCTTGCCAACTATTACCTGAGACCTGACTTTTTTTCATTCATTGGCGAAACATGGGTGATTAATCACCTCGGCCTACCCCTTCGGGGTTAAATATGTATGAATGTATGTATGGAGACCTATCGCCATTTCATCCAACCTGCGTTTCGTTTTCGTTTTTCATATTTCACAACTTGCTATAAAAACTGTTATCACGCACAGCATTGAATCACTCTATTCCAAGGATCGTGTATATGACATCACACAAAACCTCCCAAGGATATATTGCTTGGGCCGATTTCATTTATAATTCGATACACTACACCGTACACAACAACCCTCATTATTGAACGGGGCCAAATTAAATGGGACCCTAACGCCTTAACAATAGGCCTTATACTTACACGCTCACCTTCCTCCCAATTATGTAAAACAGGTTTTTAGGGGTCATTTGCTAAATTACAGAGGAACTAGCCCCGTTTATCTCTCGTCTGTTTTTTATTGCTCCTCTAAATTGGATGAACTAAAATATAAATGGAACATTAAAAGTTTAAGGGTTCCGCGAGCAATTATAATGAAAGTTGTCGTTAAAGTTTGTACTTAACTGAATATTGAGTCGGGGAGCGCTTTCGCTAGAACTTGTAAGTAAAAGGTGCTTTTTCTAAGCGTACCTACCTAGTGACCTTTACAATCTTCTGCAAGGTTTCTATAACAAACTCTCTCATTAGTAAGGGCTTTGTGTTTTTAGTTACGCCCATTTAGCCCCGAAGGGGTAGGCAGAGGTGAATTAACACCCACGTTTCGGTAATTATGTTAGATCTCTTGTAATAGGTGGGGAAACTACTGGTATCTATATCGGCCACGAAAATCGCAGTTCATTGCTAGGTGGTATAAGAGCAACGCTGCTGCCCATTCCCCATAACTGATTTCTCCTTAGTCGCCTTGTACGACACCCACGGGAGAGATTTGGGGTGGTGACAATCGTATTCTACTCTGCCCCCACGACACGGCTTTAAGTACTCATTAAAGTTAATTGACGTCTCTGAGAGCGGCAGTTAATTGCAGCAATAAACAAGATGGCAGCTCAATCCTTTTGATAAATGGGCTATCTTGATGCTCTTAGCGGCATATTAGGGACCTGTAGGCGTAGCGTGGACAAGGTCTCTCTCCACCACGTGACATCGTTTTATTTCGGAATTCAGTGGGTGTTGGAGCGAAAGGGGAATTTATTTTTCCCCGGGGAGATTTTGTCCACGTCCCGCGCTACAGGATAGCTGTAGGCCTAGCACGGGAAGTGGACAAAATCTCTCCCTCCACGTTTTGTCTCGGGAGTCAGTGGGAGTTAGAGCGAGAGGGAAATAATTTAGTACAAAGAATATTGTGGTTAGAAAAAGTTAGAAAAAATATAGTCTTGATACGGGAATCGAACTCGCATCCTCTGCCATTTTGTACCTACTATTAATTTTTATAACATTTATATAAATAATGTTCAAATTATAATCCAATAAATAATATATATTCTTTTCCCCGAGGAGACTTTGTCCACGGCAACGGGGACTGGGGTTGGTGAACTCTCAAATATGTCGGTCGCAATCTTCTTGTACACTCGCTCGGAAAACGGCTCCCAGTTTCCTTGAGGGGCTTCCAGAGATTCCCTTTGAGAAAAAATGGCGGACCCCCCCCCCCTCTTAATAAATTGGCGGGATGATTTAAAAAAATTAAACGCCCCTTTCGCATTCTGTTTGACTTCTGGAGTGACGATGGGATTTAGGGTTTTTCGGTGCGAAATTAGATTTTGTTCCGCCGTTGTCTCTTCTCGATTTCTGGGGGGGGTTTGACTGGAAAGCGTATGTATGTTTTTTTTTAATGTCGGTTGTTATATAGCCTTCCTCAATAAATGGACTATCTAACCCAAACAGATTTTTTCTATTTGAACCAATAGATTAGCCCGTTTAACCAACATACACTCATCAACAACATACATACATAAATCACGCCTATATCCCCGAAGGGGTAGGCAGAGGTGAAATAGCACCCACGTTTCGCCAATTATGTTAGGTCCCATGTAATAGGTGGCGAGCCTATTGCCATTTATCGGGCACAAAACTCGCAGTGCATTGCTAGGTGATAAGAAGAACGCTGCTGCCCATTCCTCGTTACTGATTTATCCTTAGTCGCCTTGTACGACACCCACGGGAGAGATTTGGGGTGGTGACAATTGTATTCTACTCTGCCGTCACCACACGCTCATCAACAACGTCTAAGGACATTTACACCTACTTCATGTTCGATCAGCCTCCATTCTTATAATACAGACATAATCTTTGCAGTTTTTCAATGACTTACTTAATTATGGTCATCCTTAATAACATTGAATAAATTGCACAGAAATCATCAGTATTTTTAGAATGATAGCCAACATAAGTAAAGTCAATAAAATGTCAAAGTCAAAGTACTAATATAAAAAAATTACTTATAAGTTGAATTCTTTAGAGAAATACGTAGGTACCTGTCAATCTCAGAGTATCCAATCTTAAATGCAGCGAAATGAAATGTTTCATAAAGTTAGAATTTCATTCTGCAAACTCAAATCTTTCAAGACTTTTATTTTTCAGAATAAAAAAGAAATGAGAATTCGAGTACCTAATCGGACGAGCGCTCCCTTCTACATGTATTTATAACGAAATTCCATTGTGTCAGCGAAAATAGATGAAATAGGTATACGGGGATCAGTAATTTATAAATATTATTATCCTTTATTAATAAAGGCATTGTTAAAGACTGAGGTATTTAACCTCCACCATTCTTTGACTATTTGTAGGTATATGTTTATGTATTATATTATAAATCTAGCCCTGTGGTGACGGTAGAGTAGAATACAATTGTCATCACCCCAAATCTCTCCCGTGGGTGTCGTACAAGGCGACTAAGGATAAATCAGTGATGAGGAATGGGCAACAGCGTTCCTCTTATACCACCTAGCAATGTACCTACTGCGACTTTTGTACCCCATAAATGGCAATAGGCTCGCCACCTATTACATGGGACCTATCATAACTGGCGAAACGTGGGTGCTAGTTCACCTCTGCCGACCCCTTCGGGGATATAGGCGTGATTTACGTATGTATGTATTATAAATCTAATACATAAAATTCTCGTGTCACAGTGTTTGTTATCGCAATCCTCCGGAACGGCTGGACCGATTTTTTTTTGTTCATTTGGTAGGTCTGATAATAAGATCATACTGCCGCACCCAGAGACGTCAAATAACGTTAATGGGTACTTAACGTCAAAAAATGACAATTCAAAACTAGTCGCTATTCTTGCCGGGTCTATGGTCTAGATTTGAATGAAATTTTTTGACATTAAATACTCATTAAAGTTAATTGACGTCTCTGAGTGCGGTAGAGTGGCTATTTCTTAATACCATTGTGATAAGAGAAAAACAACGTTCGTTGAGTCAGCTAGTATTTATATATTATTATTAGGTTATAATTATATCTGTCATTTATTTGACGTGTGGTGACGGCAGAGTAGAATACAATTGTCACCACCCCAAATCTCTCCCGTGGGTGTCGTACAAGGCGACTAAGGATAAAACAGTGATGAGGAAACTCCTCATGACGCTGCTCAAAGACGTATTCTTAGTATAGTAGTAGCGTATTCTTATACCTACCACCTATCAATATACTGCGACTTTTGTGCCCGATAAATGGCAATAGGCTCGCTACCTATTACATGGGACCTGACACAATTGGCGAAACGTGGGTGCTAGTTCACCTCTGCCTACCCCTTCGGGGATATAGGCGTGATTTTTGTATGTATGTATTTATTTTAGTGTCCATAACACACCTGCTTTATGTAATTCACTTTGGACTAGATTTCAATCCAATTTCGTCCGTGTCTTGCAGTACGTCTCTCCACCTCTTTCTAGGTGTGACAGTGGTGTACATACATACATACATAAATCACGCCTATGTCCCCGAAAGGCCCACATTTGCCAATTATGTTAGGTCCCTTGTCAAAAGTCTCAGTATATTGCGAAGTGGTATAAGGGGAACGCTGCTGCCCAATCCTCAACACTGATTTATCCTTGTGTGCTGTGTGTACAGTGGTGTGAATGTAAGAAACATGTGTTTATTTTATATGTCTTTCTCCCCCACAGACCCACCAGGGGCTCCGTACATCGAGGGTTACGCCGAGGGAGAGACAGTCAGACGAGGGCAGAGCCTGGAGCTGGTCTGCAGGAGTCGAGGAGGCAATCCTCCCGCTCAGCTCATCTGGTACAAGAACGGGGAGCAGATCCGGATGGCCTACAGGTCAGTGTTTTTCTTCTGGAACTTCTTGGATTACTCTTATTAGTCTTTATTTATAGAATAGAATAGAAATAATTTTACTCTCATAACACAAAACGACGCGCTAACATAAACACTAAGTAAATATGACACAAAACCAAACAAAATACAGTAAAAAGTACCTAATTAACAGAAAAAATAATACATCCTAAAATAAATTATCGTGTTGAACATCATAACTATATATATATAACTGTGCCTGCTGAGGAGCTCGCTAGCGCAGTGGCACAGAGCGCTTGGACTGCGATTGCGTAAACTAAGCAATTTCGCTTAGGCCGGTCATTGGATGGGTGACCAAAAATTTATTATCTCGAGTTCCTCCGTGCTTCGGAAAGCACGTTAAGCCGTTGGTCCCGGCTGCACCTGCAGTCGTTAGTACCCACCAACCCGCACTGGGCCAGCGTGGTGGGTCATGGCCCAATCTCCCTATATTCTTCCATCCATAGGGAAGGCCCGTGCCCCTGCGGGGATATTAAAGGGCTGGTGATGATGATGATGATGATGACATCGCAGGTTGTGACAACGAGGTCCACACTCAGCATGTTGCTATGCTGCGTCACAGACGCAACTGATTTTCAGTGTAGATCTGCCAGGCCACACGAGATGCGGGATGAAGACTGTCTCGTCGGTTGCATCAACCGACGAGACAGTCTCCATCCCGCAGGCGCATTATATTCTTTTTTATATTTATATCGCAATTCATTGTCCCCTGCATAAATGTTCACATATCCGGCTCGAAGGACCATGTATTATTTTTATTGGCCTTTCACCTATTCTAGATTTGGCTTTTGAGCCTGAAAAATGTATCTGCACTAAGTATTATACCCAAGGTATAACCCTTGGTCTAACCTTGGTATAACCTAACAGGTTGTATATTGTAAAGTCATAAAAGTGGATTATTAATAGCTTTCTACTATTATTTGCCAACTTCCCTCGGAGTTACTGTTCTTGCAAATCCTGTCTATCCTAAGGTTGCCTGGCAGAGATCGCATTTTGCGACAAGGCCGCCCATTGTACCATATAATCACATTGTTAGTTTTTTTCTGTTTAGTGTATTTAATTTGTTGGTGTACAAAAAAACCTTTCAATTTATCAAGCAAGAATAATTCAAGGTTTGCCAGTATGGCTTAGACCTTCGCCTGTAAACCCTTATCTTACTTGCCTGCGTCGCGAATATAAACTACGTCTACTAAAATAACCGCCACAAATCAGTTAAAGTTAATTTGTTTCAAATGTGCTCGTTCATTGTCAGGGAATACACATTAACAAAAACTAGTGCCTTTAGTTAGCTCGAAAATTTCCCACAACTATCATCAAAATGGAGTTTTAACTCGAAATGGACCTAAATGATGTCCATTAAATTTAAAGATACAATTATAAAAGTCTGAGAGCCTTTGAAGTACAAACTGTTATAAAAAATTAATAAAATAAAACAAGAGAAATCCCTTTGTGAGGCTACCTTTGAAGTGGTTGGGGATAATTAGATTGTAAAATGACCTTTTAAAAGTACTGCGAATTTATTTTATAGAGGCTAGAGGATCTCGAAACAGCTACAGTTGAATTTCGCTTTATCTAGAAGCGTTCTGCTTCATCAAATTGTTTGGAAAATGAATTAATTTCTTCCATGTTACACTAATTATCTTGCACACTTTTGTGAGAAGCCAAAGCGTGTCCAGAAAGGCTCGTATGGCTGTTCTTAAAGATGTGTTGGTCCCGATATTAATGCATGGAAGTGAAAGTTGGATATGGGAGAAGAAGCATGAAAGTAGAATAAATGCAGTAGAAATAAGAGCTTTGAAGAGAAAGGTGTGGTTTAAAAGAAGACGTTTAAAAGAGGATGCTCGCGTTGTTTGGTCACATCGAAAGAAAGAATGAGAGGAGAACCACAATAAGGATTTATGTAGCCGAAGTTAATAGAGAAATGGGAAAGATCGAAGAAATTGTATAATCAAAATAAAAGCCTTTACAAAAGGCCAGTTCAAGAGTACCCGAAACCAATGGGCATTAATGAAGAGTTTGATGAGATTGGATGAAGCGAAATAAGCATAAGTGGGAGAAAGGCGTGATATAATGTATGTATAATTATTAATTTAATATCTAAAATGTAACATTCGCGCTACAAACTTGTACTATAATTATACAGTACAAGACAATACACTACAACGGCATATCTTTTTGCCTACGCGGAGATTGCAAAAAAACACCACCCCGCCCCCTTGCGTTTCAGGGATCGTATTAAGCCGGCAACAGATAGGGCGTGTGTCTCCATGATTTATGTAGCCCGATGGCTAGTGATGTGACGGCGTCGATAACAAAAATATCGATGAAACTCTTTTTTGTTGCGCCGCGTCCGAGATAAAGGCAGGCAGAGATAGATGGACACCGCTCAGATATTGTCGGAGATAACGCCGAAGTGACGCTCGAAACTTTAATATTTCATCTTCTTCGAGTTTGGCTTATGACCTTTTGTGAAAGGAAATTGTTTATTGAAACGAATATTGTAACATCGCGTTATTTCAACCTTCAAATTAAGATTGTAAGAGGAACGCTCCTACCCATTACTCATCGCTGTCTTTACTCTTAGTCGCCTTGTACGACACCCGTGGGAGAAATTGGGAGTGGTAACAATGGCATTCTGTTCAGCCGTCACTACACAGCTTAGAAGATTAGTTACCTAATCTAATATTTACCGTCTTGGTTTGTCTTTCTTTCAAGGTTTACCAAAGCCCATCATCAGATGTTACAAGGCTGTTCTTCTTCTTCCTGTCCTGTTCCCAGTTTAACGTTACAAGACTGTAATAATTTACTTTTTATAACAATGTTTATAATGTAAACCATATTTTTTGTATTATGTTGCTGTGACCAAAATAAATAAATTTCAATTGTCAGCTTAATCACAGAAATGATTAATTAATACGTCACTATGCAAAGTTCTCGACTATGATATAATATATGGTAATCGTCAATACGGGCGGCTTCTGTACAACATAGAACATAATATATTATTTGAAAAGTTTTGGCATTGTTTGAAATGAAGGTCTCATCAGGAGTACTTAGTTATATTTCAAGGATGAGGGGTTCATTGTTGAGACAACTTGATTGTTGCGATTTTGTTTGTAACCGTAAGTTTTCGACTAGGCACTTCAACAATAAAGCCAGATGTAATTATGTTGTAGAGGCAAAGTTATAACGTGCTATTTGCGTGTTAATATCTTACTTGGGACATAATGTAATATTGTATCAGAATATTTGTCATTCCAGAAAGCATATACATTCATACATTTTTTCGATACAGTTTAGCCGAAAAATGTTTAGCAATGCAATTCTTCATACAATAAAGTCTGAAGCTAAAAGCTTAATAGGAAAAATTGGTCTTTTGTGTTTTGGTGTAAAGTTGTTACACGTATAGAATTGGCCGATCAGAATACATGAGTAGTGGGTAGCATAATTCCTCTTATGCAACCTTAGCAATTTACTGCGATTTACGTACCTGACAATAATGTCAACATGGGAACTTACCTAATTAGCAAAACTATTGAAAATCTATTAAATTTGACGGTACTATCGATACAGCTATGTAGATTGTTTGTATACATCACTTAGAAAATTGTATTAAGACATGCCTTCAGGGGACGGAAGCTGATTTATGGGGCTCACTAACTGCAGTCTTTACCTAGTGATGAGACGTGTTTTATGCAAATATCGATACTTTTCTTTGAACGACTCTTTTTTAGACGCTCGTGGTAGCAACTAGTTCTGGTATCGATCATTGAATAAGAATGATTTTAGTGTTTAAATACAGCTGTTTTGTTACATCGAAAATAAATTTAGCTTTGATTGGCTTGCCAGTCGTAATATAATAATATTTATCATGATGATGGATGGAGGATGAGTGACCAAAAATAGATTATCTCGAGTTCCTCCGTTCGGCCGCCTTGGTCGAATGCTCAGATTGCTGGGTATTGGCCAAGAGGTCCCAGGTTCGAATCCTGGTAGGGGCAAACTTTGTGATGACCACAAATGTTTGTTTCCGAGTCATGGTTGTGTATATGTTTATGTAGTATATTTTCAACATCTATATACATAATTATATTAAAAATATGTCCGTCATCTAGTATCCATAACACAAGTGCTTAGGCTACTTACTTTGGGCTAGATGATAGGTGTGAGTGTCAAAATATTTATTTATTTATTTATTTATTTATCTTCGGAAGGCACGTTAAGCCGTTGGTCCCGGCTGTGTCTACAATCGTTAAAACGCATCAAATCGCACTGGTCCAGCGTGGTAGCCTATTCTTCCAGCCATAGGGGAAGCCTGTGCTCTGGCATGCCCTCTTTGGGCTTTACTTTGCAGCTTTTACGTGCCCAGATAGCAATAGACTCAACCCCTATTACATTACATTATCGTATTGAATCACCTCTGCCTACCTGCTGCCTAGGCTTTAGGCAACATGCCCGCTTTAGCCCACCTTCCGCTACAGCTTTTAGTTTACAAATGACACGGCTGTCGGCAACTCCGATTGATATCCACGCCGTCACCTAGCAACAGGGCGCCCTGGAACAACAAAGCAAACGGTATCAATTAGTGTGAACTCCAATGTTCAATCGAAACGCAAAGTTCCATCCAAATTGACGCTCCGGTCGGCCGATGATCAGTTCCAAATTGGAAGTAGGCCGAACTGCGGCACGGATAATGGATAGAAGTATTCCCGGGTAGATAATTGGGGTGGAAGTTTGTCGTTGTGCGAAGGTTGGTACCTACGTTGATACGCGACGCACACAATCATGCGCGCATATTTACATACGTACTGTTATAACCAACCTTACGCAGTATCGAGTAATCGGCGAATTAAGCACTTTAATTTACACAAAACTAATTGCGCCGCATTACCCGAGTTAGTTGCATTTTAACTCCCAAACCACGTCCGCGCAAACAAAGGCAAAGTGCAGTCCCAAAAAGTTCAGTAAGTGAAAGCTCAATATTGAGAAATAAATAGTGTTTAGTGAACTTTGGTGTATTTTTAAAAAGATTACCGTGCCCGGCCGCCCAACAGTACGCACACGTTGCCGCTACTCGTCTGTGGAATGGACGAACATACATACATAAGTCACGCCTATATCCCCGAACGCGTAGGCGGAGGTGAATCAACACCCACGTTTCGCCAATTAAGATATCGTCTGTCTAATTATCAGAGTTCGGAAGTCCAAAAATATCGAAGTTAGACTTTTGATGGCATCTGGTAAAGATTTTTCAATAATATCATTAAATTACCACGAAAGCTTTATTTAATTCTGTGAGGAATTATTTTAAAATTCATCATTAACTTACAAAATTACTCTCAATGATAAAAATAATTAGTTTTTACTGGCTCCTGTAAACTCAGCTAAAAGGAAGGGGCAAGCTTATTGTTATATTGTATCGGGCACCTAAATCGGATTATATTAATTTCTAGCTGGTCTAAGAGCTGCTGCACGTTACTCATCGTTGCCTGCTACGACACCCGCGGGAGAGTTAGGGGTGGTGACAATTGTATTCTGCTCTGCAGTTACCACGCGGCCAAGCGAAAGTAAAATGAAACTACCTTCATCATCACTAGACCTCATGCTGATAACAACCCAAAATAGTCCACATATTGTCTGTATGGGCAAGATTGCATTCTTAGAGAAAGAAGAATGTTTATATTGAAGTGATTTATTCGATATAAGAGGAGAAAATACCTCTCGTAAAGATGTGCCTTTCCCATAGAATAAATGAAAGAAAATAGCGACAGTTGACCAGCACCATAAAAATATTGGATCAACGACTGCACGAAGGAATTCTAAATAATAGATCCTATCTGTCCTATGGCCGTGTGGTAATGGCAGAGTAGAATACAATTGTCACCACCCCAATCTCTCCCGTGGGTGTCGTACTAGGCAACTAAGAATAAATCAGTGATGAGGAATGGGCAGCAGCGTTCCTTTTATACCACCTAGCAATGTACTGCGACTTTTGTGCCCGATAAATGGCGACGGGCTCGCCACCTATTACATGGGACCTAACATAATTGGCGACACGTGGGTGCTAGTTCACCTCTGCCAATCCCTTCGGGGATATAGGCTTGATTTGTGTATGTATGTATCTGTCCTATCAGGCTACCCCTTCGAGGATAAAACACATATATGTATGTAACCACCGTTACAATCGTACACCTATTTGCAGTTAGCAAACACTTCATGTAATGGCACAAATTAGCCGCCCGCCCGGCCGAGCATGAGAGGTGTCCATGCGTAATCGCCTGTGAAACGCTCCAGCTCGCATTGGCGGATTATTCGAAGACAACGCTTTCAGCCGCTCATTCCATCTAGCAATGTAAATGTACTGCGATATAAGTGCCCGATAGATGGCAATAGGCTCGTCACCGTTACATGGGACCGAACATATTTGGCGAGAAGTGGGTGTTTAATTCACCTGTGCCCTTCGGGCATACAGGCGTGATTTATGTATGTATGTATGTAACGCTTTCGGCGCGTCATGGAAATTGTTAAAGCGGACTGTGGAAATGCTACTGTTACTTGTTTTACGAGTTTTGGGAAGGAAAAGAAAGGCAGGGAAAGCAAGAAATATAGCTTCAGGGAGTTCTACTGGAACCAGCAAAATTTTGAAAGTGTTCTATGAGATAAAAAAATGGGATAGAAAAGACCCTCTATTACAGGAACGCTGCTGCCCATTACTCATCGCTGACTTTGTCCTTAGTTACCTTCCACGACACTCAGGGGAGAGAGGGGGTGGTGACAATTGTACTCTGCCGTCACCACACGCCGCTGAATACATTGCGACGTAATTAACGTTTTTTTCCTCTTTCATCAAAGACCAAAGCCACTTGTAGGATTTGCGGCTTTTTGATGTCAAAGATTAACAGTTATTATTTACCTGGAGTAAGTAATTAGGACGGTATTAATTTTCTTAATTGCGGTTGTGAATTTTTGGGGAAAAATGAGACAAGCGCCATCTATTGGACAGTGGATGTTGGAGAGAGATGACGGCCAGGCCGAAAGGTCTCTTGAGAGAATAGCTAGGAAAGAAGAAATTTCTTATTTAACTGTCTCCTATTTATCCCCGAAGGGTAAGAGGTTATTAGCAGCCACATTTCGCCAAACATGTTAGGTCCTATGTAATAGGGGCTTGCTCCCATCTATCGGGCACGTAAATCGCATTCCTAGGTATATCAGGAACGGTGCTGATGGACCAAATGTTTTAACCATCAGTCTCCTTGCGAGAGTGAGTGAGAAAGAGAGGATTGTATTCTGCTCTCCCAAAGGAGTCGGCAGATATAAATTCTTTCCACTCTCTCATATTCTCACATACGTTTCGCTTCATCCATCGGGTACTCTTGACCTATCCCTTTTTAGAAAATACTTTAAATTTCATTATTAAAAATCCGCTTAGGCCTTCCCGTGCCATTTCCTCCATTCACTTCCGACATGATGAAGCCTTTTTATCACTCTTCTTGCACCCATCCTTCCTACATGCAAACCATGCGAGCGTCCCTTTCTTATTTCTTGTAATTATGCCTTCCTTCAAACCGAACCAGAAAGTTTTTTTGCTCATTTTACTCGAAAAATTACACTTTCAATTTACTTGCTGCTCAAAATTCAACTAACAATGTAATCTAAGCAATGCTAATTTAAGCCCTGATCGAGATTTTAATTGCAGCAATTCCAAAAGCGACAGATAATAAACCTCAGCAGAGGAACAATAAGCGGAATGATGGCAACTATTTAAAAGCAGCTGGCCGTAGCGTTATAAGTAGAATGATAATTTATTAAGCGTCATAATTTAAAAGCATTCTTTTCAGACAATAGCTGGCAAAATCGCCCACATAATTTTCGGCGGAGTGAAATATCGCGACAGCTCACACTGAGCCCGGTCCTATTCAGTTTTGAATCGAATCGCCTCCTTCGAACAGTTTTTCATTCGAGTGGTCTTGGCGCAGAATGTCACTGTCGCAAAAAGCCATCGTAACAATTTGGTCACTTTCGCACCATGTACCACTTTTGCCATATGACGTTTTCGCAGAATGTCCCTCCAGAAAAAAAATCTTATGAGAGTAGAATACTAACACTGCATAGCAACAAATTCCTGGAGTGACATCCTGCGAAAATGTCCTTCTGCGCAAGTGGCCAAATTTTTACCGATGACTTCTTGCGAAAGTGATGTTCTGCGTCAAGCCCATTGATATTCTAAATCACAGATATTCGGTCGAGAATTCAATGTTTTCAGCGCATCCGAATTTTGCACGAATCAGCCTCAATAGTTACGAGCCAATCCCATTCGGTGTTTAACGTCCCGGAAAATAGTTTATCGATATTCAGCCTTGGACATCACTAGCACCCCAAAATGCTTACTTGCCGAGTTTTCTTTGCTGATCGCCGAAGACTGGCCAACCGTTTTTGTTTAATCCTAATAAAGTAACGGCAACTATTGCTAAGTTGTAGGGGTATTGTATTTTTTTTAAAGTCAGTCTCCCTTTTTTCCTTTCACAAGCACAATACCCAAATTGTATGTTACAAACGAATATTACTATATACCTTATATCACTTTTCTATACATGAATATTATTAGTTTTTTTTTTTTTGTAGATTGGAAAAGGCACAATTACTTGTTAACTTGTAATTTAAGGAGCATGATGAGGCCATCTGTAATTACAGCTGCATGCAATTTAATTTTAAAAGCTTGTAATGTATTACATAAAATCCGTGTACTACTGTCGATGGTCCAAATAAAAAAAATAATAAAATTACCACTGGCATCTATAACTGCCGCACGCAGAGACGTCAAATAACGTTAATGAGTACTTAAAGTCAAAAAATTACAATTCAAAACTAGTCGCTATTCTTGCCGGGTCTATGGTCTTAATTTGAATGAAATTTTTTGACATTAAATACTCATTTAAGTTAATTGACGTCTCTGAGTGCGGCAGTAAGTCACAGGAAATTAGGTGGTAAGATGACGTCTGATCAAACTGCGCCGATATCAAAACACTTAAGTTCACTTAAATCACCGACAAACATAATTTAATCACCATCATCATCATTCCAGCCGATATACTGTTGAGAGAGATACTGGTGGCATAGGCTTCACCCAAAGATCACTAAACCGATCGGTCCTGTGCGGCCCGCAGCCAACAAAAATCATTTAGGCACTTAATATACTACACTTTTATCGATATTTCCCGCGACATCGCACAACACTAGGCGCGCTAAGAAAAATGGCCTCCCAATAATATTTTATTATTTTCTATCTTACTCTTTCACCTGATATCGTTTCGTACAAAGGAGATTGGTACAAATAGGCCAGATTAAATATTACATAATGTCGTGCTTTCGTTTATTGTATTATTTAGCTGATCCGGGAGAAATGCGAAACGATGTAATGCCTTTTGTACATATAATAAGCGGGTTGATATCTCTCCTGTCTGTCTTGTAAGTAAGGAACATATAATGTTTTTGCAGAAAATACGTCTTGATATTTCAGGAATGGTGTAATATTCCGAAAGAATAATGGACACGTGCCGGGTGGTCTCAGTGCAGAATACAATTGTCACCACCCCCAATCCCCCCGGGTGTCGTACGAGGCGAATTAGGGTTAAAAAAAATGTGAGGAACGGACAGCATTGTTCCTGTAATACCTATAATCCGATAGATGGCAGTAGACTCCTATTACATGGGAACTAACATAATTGGCGAAATGTGGATGTCAATACACCTGTGCCTATCCCTTCGGGGATAAATACATACATAAATCACGCCTATATTCCCGAAGGGGTAGCCAGAGGTGAACTAGCACCCACGTTTCGCCAACTATGACAAGTCCCAAGGTGGCGAGCCTATTGCCATTTATCGGGCACAAAAGTAACAGTACTATTGCTAATTTGCTAGGTGGTATAAGAGGAACGTTATGTTATGTTAGGTTCCATGTAATAGGTGGCGAGCCTATTGCCATATATCGGGCATAAAAGTATCGCAGTACATTGCTAGGTGGTATAAGAGGAACGCTGCGGCCCATTCCTCATCACTGATTTATCCTTAGTCGCCTTGTACGACACCCACGGGAGAGATTTGGGGTGATGACAATTGTATTCTACTCTGCCGTCACCACACGGCTTATCACCATATTAATATTATATTATTATTTAATCACTAGCACCTTTCCGGTGTGATGAATTATATTATTTAAGAGGATGGAAAGGACAATGTCAAGAGATTATCACACCACAAGCGGTCCCCTCTTGCTACATCAAAATGCGCAAAGAATACCAGAACACGCTTTATCTCTTTACGAGGATATGAAGGAATAACAAGTTAGTGTCAATCAAACGTCAGTCGTGAGATTCCCCTCAAATGACACCCAAGGTATGATTTGATGTCGACTGTCACTGCCTCAGACGCAATTTTGGGAGAGAGTCGCGCGTCAACCTGTTGACGGATGAATCGTATTGAGCATTCGGTGCTGTCGTCAATATTTCATCATTGAAATGCATGCAGAAAAGTATCAGGCAGATTTTAGGGAAAATAAATTTGGAGTGTCACAAGGTAGTGTACTAGGACGTCTTCTCTTCCTGGCCTACATACCTAAATAATATTCCAGACTTGACATAATAAATAAATAATAAATATTTTTACACTCACGCCTATCATCTAGCCCAAAGTAAGTAAGCCTAAGCACTTGTGTTATGGATACTAGACGACGGACATATTTTTAATATAATTATGTATATAAATGTTGAAAATATACTACATAAACACAACCATGACTCGGAAACAAACATTTGTGGTCATCACAAAGTTTGCCCCTACCAGGATTCGAACCCGGGACCTCTTGGCCAATACCCAGCAATCTGAGCATTCGAACAGTCGGCCGTCATATATAAGTGTTTCCAGATGACATTTCTATTATTAATTATGCCTAATCGATTATTTTTAACTGATGTGATAAGTGGAATTTATTACCACCTAATGAAGGTGTTGATGCAATCTGAGCCAGGGGTATGACATCGTTCCGGATTGCAGAGGGCATGGGTTCGATTGCGGCCATTTATAAAAATCAAATCATAATAAAATCGGAGTCTCCACCGGACATAAAGTCGCCGAATCGCAAGAACTCAGGGGAACGCAAACAATATTTCACCACCGCCATATTTTACTATCTTTCACATAAAACTTCGTATAACTAGCAACATTGTCTTAGCGGTACAAAGCGTGTAGATACTTCGCGAAACTAACCAACTGCAGACATCCAAGTAATTAAGATTAAATCGCTGTTTCTTCAGTGCAGTTTGCAGCTACAACAAAAGTCGACAGTGCCAGAAATGCACAGATTACGCAACAAGGCCGATATGTGGAAGTTTATTTGTCTGTGGACGTGTGTAAACTGGAGAATGGAGGTGTTTTTGGCGCGCTTTCAATGACGATATCATCTGGCCGTCCACTCTCTTTTGATTCATAATCTGCCATCATACCAGAAAGGTGCTCCTGATAAATTCTCTTGTCCCTGCCCTGTTCCTAGTCTATTCAGTTGGTCGGCGCAGTATGTTTCCTCTTCCATTCATATCGGTCAGACGTCATCAAGCCTTTCACTCCCTTTTGATTTATATCTCCCATCAGAAAATTTAAAAATGAGGCCATAAATATCCTGAAGAATAGAAAAAATTTATATAGCTATATAAATACTTAATTGTATATTTATGAATTATAACACACTCACACACATATACACACACACACACACGCAAAACATATACATTTAGTAAAAATTTTATGTAGAAAATCCAATTTTTGTATTGTAAACCCTCTCTTTCTGTTATAAAAGTATAAAAAGTAAAACCGTAATTAGACGTAAGCTTTAGATATTTATGTAGATATATTGTTTTTATAAGGTCTGTGGTTTTTGTAACTTGTAATAAATAAATAAATAAAACACGCCGAAAAGGTGCTACTGATGAATTAATGTGTAGAAAGGAGACTTTGGAAACAATGTCAAGAGACCAATGAATGGAGAAAGTAATTAGGATGAAACATACCAATCCATACTGCTCAAGGTTTTGGCTTAGGTAATACAGCCGGCCGCCTGCGAGACACCAATCCGGTCGTTCATTTTATTTCAATCCATCAGTTTCAACCGTTTAGTTCCCATTTATTCGTGGAACAATTGACTTAATACTACGAAATTCACTCAAAGAATATCTTGCTTATACAGTTGCTGGTATTAGTTAAATTGTTCCAAAAACTAAATTCACTCAAGAAATATCTTACTTCGTTGTCACAGGAACCCAGGAAAAAACTCATGATACCACACACAAAACAGACCACAAACAGGCAATCCCGATCCTAAACGCCTTTCTTGAATAAATTTTATGCAACGCCACAGTTTAATGTAACAGCTATAGCGCAGGCACTGGCACCCCTTTCATCCTTTGTGCTGAAATGATTTAAATTTCAACTCCATTCTTGGGCGTGGGTACTCCACAGTTTCCATTTGTGATTTTTAAATGTGATTTAAGTACAATTAAAATGTACATAAGACAGCTGACAGATGACATGATATTCAGTTTACTTTGGTAGAATGAAGAGAATCTTAAAGATCATGATAAAAAATCTATATTAATTCCGGTTACTTGTAATATCTTTTTTTTAATCACAGGACTAAAAAAAGATATTACAGTAGTGGAGGATATATAGCTCGTACAATTTCAATCAAAGAATAAATATAATCAAAACTATGTCAATAGAAAAAACTCCAAAACATAGCAATAGAAGTGAACCAAAACACATTAATAAGGATGCCTTCTAATTGTAAGATGAATATGTGTAGAGTACGGGTCATGGTTGTGTATATTTAAGTAGTATATTTTCAACATTTATATCCATAATTATTATGGTATTAAAACGTGTCCGGCATATAGTATCCATAACACAAGTGCTTAGGCTACTTACTTTGGGCTAGATGATAGGTGTGAGTGTAAAAAAATATTTATTTTTTCTTCTCCCTGTTCCCAGTCTATCTGGGGTCGGCGCAGTATGTTTCCTCTTCCATTCATATCGGTCAGACGTCATCAAGCCATCCACCCTTTTGATTCATATCATCCATCACACCGTAAAGGTGCTAGTGATGAATGAATGTATAGAAAAGAGACGTAACGGACCATGTGGAGAGACCGATGAACGGAGAGACAGCCGGCCGCCTGCCTGACACTAACCCTCTTTGGGTATGCTGTTGTTGGTGGTTTGCCCTCCACCATTCGGGTGCCCCAAGGTGCTTATTGGTCTACACCGGGCAATCTCCCTTAGTCGACTTTTACGACACCCATGGGATGAGTTGGGGCTGGCCTATTCTACGTTATTTGTTCGCTCCCAGGCCAGCATAGAAAACAAAAATAATAATTTATACATCTTAAAAAAACATGTCGCAAACGCTCCACACATTAAAATAGGCACGGCCCCCCCAATTACCGCTGAAGCCGAACCGTCTGCGGACCAAGCACGTACAGCGGGCAGAATAATTTGGCACATTAATAAAGCAGCTAAATCACAGACGCTGTCAATATGGCCCGAAATAGTCCCCGCTAACAATGGCAACATATTCATTAAGCTTAGCCACAGTGTACTCAGAACAGTAGGTTGTACGTCTTCACTAGTGCTTGCCCGCGGCTTGGTTCGCGTTAATGTCGGTTGTTATATAGCCTATAGCCTTCCTCAATAAATGTGCTGTCTAACACAAAAATAATTTTTCAATTTGAACCAGTAGTTTCTGAGATTAGCGCGTTTCAAATCCAAACAAACAACTGGCCGCTGCGCATTAGAATGTGTGCTTTCGTACTCGGCGCCATGTAGGCATGCACTGTAACGCACACATTGACATAAAATACGGGAAATAAAATACATACATAAATCACGCCTATATCCCCGAAGAGGTAGGCAGAGGTGAACTAGGTGAACTCACCGACAGGCCGCAGATGAACTACTGTTCTGTATATACTGTGACTATTTCACAGCGCATTAATAACAAGCATCGTGTGAGCATCTTCAGTAATTAAGATTGAATCGCCGGGTTTTATTCGCCTGGGGACATTTACATACACACACTTAAATCACGCCTTTGTATTCCCGAAGGGGTGAGCGGAGGTGAAATAACACCCACGTTTCGCCAATCATGTTTTTTTATGCTAGAGCGAAGTTCTTATTGCCCTTCATCTCACCTGATGGTAAGTGAGGATAAGGGCCGAAGATGGAATCGAGCTTCAACTGGAACCCTCAAGCCTAGTAGGTACCTTTCAAAGTAAAGAAGGAATAGTCTTAAATGCTTCAATAACGTAGAAAATACAAACGGTTATTTATATTCACTGTTTATTTTCTATAGTACCGCTATTAAGCCCCTCGGCATTCACCGAGATATATTTCTCGCAATTCCCCCTTAGGTATAGACTTACAAAGAAAAACTCTAGCAGTGTCCGTTTACACTGTTTTGTGTAGGCCAAGTGATGATATAGCGGCGATTTAAATCTAAATGCTTCGAGGAAAATATAAAGGGGTATAGGCACAAATGTCAAATATCGTTAGAAAGGTATGTATGTACTCATTGAATTGGTATGGATTTGCTGTTCGATCGGAGTACGCGTACCTTGAATATTAAATCATTTTGTGATTACATCTCTCAGTATTTTTCTTATATCTGTCAAACGTCGTAATTCGTCTATACAACAATTCTATACCTTTCACTTAAGACCTATATCATAAAAATCAGTTTAGCCATATATAACAGAAATACTAAAAGAGTTTGAGATAAATAGATCTCTCCAGTATTAAAGCGCTGACATGAGACAAAAAATAAAGATGGCGACCGTGAGTTGCATACAAAAAACACATATTTATATGCCGATATCTCGAATCGGACAACAATTCGAAATGTGACCCCATAAAAACTTCTTTCCCTCTAGAAAGAACCTATCCATTGCTATACGATTCAAGTCTATTGCTTAGTAGACCAAAATGCCCATACCCCTTTGGTCATTATTATAAATCTGCCCGGCTAGCATGAGCGCCCAAACGCGATATGATATAGCTATTTATCGCGATAAACTTTAAAAAATCATTGGATTTAATACTTGAGTAAGCGTGAATTGAATAATTAAATAAGTTTACATGGCTATTTCTTAAAGAAATAGCAATTTATCGCTTTGAACTGTCAAAAATCTAGTAATTGTTGTAAGTTCAACGCTATAAATGGCTATATCATATCGCCTTTCGGTGGTCATGCTAGCCGGGCTGAATTATCTTCATCTGCCTGATCTGTTCCCAGTTTATCTGTTTCTACTTCTATCGGTCAAACGTAATTAAGCCATCCACTCTCTTTCGATTTATATAATTCATCAAACCAGAAAGGTGGTAGTGTTTAAAGAATATTGTATAGTAAAGTGATGGAATAAATAGATATAGATTTAACTAATGTTAATAGTAAAATGTACAAACAATCATAGTGACATAGACCTATGACGCACACATGCACCTTAATAATAATTAATAACTATACAATGCTCTGTCAAATAATCTCTTCCCAGCCATATAATTTGTGTCACTACTCTAGTCTCTACCTGTCTGTAACCAAAGCCATTATCTGTGCAAAGATTTTAGTGGTTAGAAAAAGAATTTCGAAAAATTATGATTTTGAGGCGGGAATCGAACCCGCGTCCGCTGCTATCCGGGCAGGTGCCTGACCGCTCGGCCACCCAAGATACTAATTAACTTGCCGAAATTCTTCTAACCTTTACACTTCACGTTGAAGCCAACGGGTACCCTCGCAATGTAGAAATAAATTTCAAACATTCCAAAGCAGATATTTTTACAAATACCGTGCGTTCGGTTAAGCTTGGGTTTGCTTTATAAACTAATTGATTTTAATTTTAACATTATATAAATGTTAGAAAAATTAGTACAAAGATTTAAGTGGTTAGAAAAAGAATTTCGAAAGAATGTGACCAAAATACTGCACCACCGCCATGTAGCAAAATTGTAATCTTTCTATACGATAGCACGTTTCCATTCATAAACGGAAGAAGATTAACTAATAGCGTAGCTTATTAAAGCGATAGCCTCGTATCTACCACTTATCGCCCCGCTTCTAACTTGGACCACAACCACTACAGCGTTTGTCATCTCGAGAGTGTATTGTGTAATGTCTTTCAGTTTAATACCGTTTGATATCAGGTCTTTGTCTGTGAAACATAAGCACACCTGTGTGTCCAATGATACAACTCTGTCTGTCAGTGTTTGAGAATATGATATAGTTTGGGGATCAGATGCCAATATCGTCGGCCAGGAGTTCGATAGTGGCTTACATGCGGGCCTGCGATTGCGTAAACCAAGCAATATTCGCTAAGGCCGGTCATTAGATGGGTGACCAGAAATGTACTATCTCGAGTTCCTCCGTGAAGCAGTTGGCATATTAAGCCGTTGATCCGGGTTGTAGTCGTTAATACTCACTAATTTAGCCTCTGTGCTCTAGTGGTTCGCCCACTGGAATGAAGATCCAGAGGTCCGGGTTCGACCCCAGGGGGGTACAACTTTGTGCTCGGTTTGGTTGGTGGTAGGATTTCTTTGGAGTCCGTCTGATTAGCTACCACAGTCTTATCAAAATCTGTAAGCGTTAATAATATTGATAACAGCATTATTGTGTTCCGACAATGTGTGATAGGATAGCCAGCCCCTCTGTGGTTGAGGGTTCCAGGTGAAGCTCGATTCCATCTTCAGCCCATATCGTCACTTCCCATCAGGTAAGATGAAGGGCAAGAGCTTCCCTGTCTAACATAAAAAAAAATTCGCACTGGGCCAGCGCGCCCCATGCCCCCTACATTCTTCCTCCAAGAAGAAAGAAAGAAAGAAAAACATTTATTGACCAGCACAAAGACAACACAGACAACAAAATAAGAGAAAATGAAAAAAAATTAACAATAAATTACAAAAAAAAAATCTTTTTGTGTTGGATAGTCCATTTATCGAGGGAGGCTATAGGCTATAACAACCGACATTAACGCGAGCGGAGCCGTGAGCGACCACTAGTGTTTTTTTATAATAAGCGGGAATGAGGCCTATAAAAACTGACCCTCTCAGGCGACCTGAAGTAAGACGGTTATCAGACTAGGTGACAGTATGATAAATGCGCGGGGATTAGCTTCGATACCTCCGGGTCCCTTCTGATTGTCCGATGTCGATGCGGCTCAAGAGATTAGTCCGCGTTGGTTGTGTTGCGGTCTGGGGCACCGTTGGATATCTCGAATCGGTTTCGGATGCTAAGCGATCTGATCTTTGGTTCTAGAGGCGGGTTTACGCATTTGGGAGACATTTCTTGTGCTCTGCTTTATATAAATGTTAGAGAAAGTTTTTAACAACCTTCGCCCACCGGAATTAAGATCCAGAGGGCCCAGGTTCGATCCGCAAGGGGATACAAATTTGTGATCGGTTTGGTTGATGGTAGGACTTTTTTCACGTCCGCCTGGCTAGCTACCACAGTCTTATCAAAATCTGTAGGCGGTAATAATGATGATAACAGCATTAATGTGATCTGACAATTGTGATAAGATAGCCAGCCCCTCTGTGGTAGAGGGTTCCAGGTGAAGCACTATTCCACCTTCGGCCCTTATCGTCACTTACCATCAGGTGGGATGAAGAGCAAGAGCTTCCCTGTCCAGCATAAAAAAAAAGATGGGATTCACAAAACATTTGAAATGAAAATGATTCTTTCAAAGATTTTTATTCGAACCGAAGTTTGTTTAGTAGTCAGTACAATAATTACAAAAAAAATACTATCTAGAAAGATATCGGAAAAAATCGTTGCTGTCTTTATTCGACTAACTGAATAAAGTTACAAGGTTAGTTACTAGAACTAACTTTGTAAGTTGAGTGTTCTGAAGGGAGTTATTAAATTAGATATGCCTCGGAATAAAAACGAATTCTTTCGAAGTGCTAAATTCAGAAGCTCAATTTGGACCGACGCCACACCTAATATTTTATCGAGAGTTTTTCAGATTTCAGTTAATCACGCCTATATCAGAAAGAAGGTGTAGGCAGAGGTGAATTAACACCCACTTTTCGCCATTTAAGTCAGGTTCCTGAAATAGCTGGCTGGCCCTTTGCCATTTATTGGACACATAAATCGCAGTATATTGCTAGGTGGTATAAGAGGGATGCAGCTGGCGATTACAAATCGCTGTCTGTACTTTTTCCTTTATTAATACCAATTCCCTTAAAGCCAGAAAGCTGTATCTCATCTCTTTTTTAATTTCTACTGTATCCGGATAGTTTTGTTATCCTTTGGATGAGCTAAGTCTTACTAAAAGAACAGACAATCCTCTACCAATAATACGCATCCCAAACCTATCTTAAATAACTAAACGCCTGAAATACTTTTGAATGAGTTTAGTTAAAATTTTTTTCAAAAAACAGTCATTTCTTCCTAGGAAGTTACTTTCTTAAGATAGTTAGCTTTCTGGCTTATCACGTCAGAACACAACTTTAAACAGAATAAAACCAAACAACTCCAGAACAAAGGCGGATGACGTGCAATGTGTACGCCACGGTTAGTTTATACATTATTTTTCCAATTTCACTCGTATTTTTTCCCGCTAAAGCCTTACAAAAGAGGACGGTGGAAGATCATTAGTCAAACTTGGATCCAGCGACAAGGTTACGTCAGTATAAAGCGTCTCCACAAACTATCTGACTCAAGTTATCTGGAGTTGGGAAGCAATTTTCGAGTTGGAGAGTTAGTAATTGATACGGAGGGGTTAAAAAAGTAATATCGAGATGATTCGGGAGAAATCTCAATTATGTTTGGGCTGTTGATTTAGTTGGTTCTAGAGGTTATTTAGCGCGTTGAAGATGATTTGTTTTTTAGACATCTGAGAGACTCGAAAGCTCTTGAAGTCAAAACACTGCTTGTTTTGTTATTTTAGTCGAATCAAATACCAAAATAACGGTAGAGAAGAATACTATAGGACCTGAAATAAGCTGGCGAAGCTAATACACCTTAGCCTACCCCCCAGGGAGAAAGATATGATTTATACATGTATCAAGCTAAAGACTTTCTTTGAAGCGCGGCTTAGAATTTCCACCTGCGAATTCCCTAGTACCTACCTTCGCATTTTTGACATCCCTTAACCAGACATCATAGTCATAGAATATCTCTCAAACAACGTAGGCGTTAATTGATAAATTTCTGTTTGTTGTACAAGCGGAGAGATTGCGCGGAATTCAGATACGCGCACATTTCTATCGTAAACTTTAACCATCAATCAACGCTTTATTTCTCTCACTTTCAACTTGATTAGAATTCGGGCTGAGTTTAAAATTGGCTTTGATTCGTAATTAACTGCTTTATTTAATAGATTGGCTTGCCCCCTCGAAACTTCTTGACGTCCGTCAAATTGTTTTGAAAGTGTAGACATGTTATTTGAGTCCTTTACTTGGAGGGATCCATGGAGTTAAAATTTTATGCGCTTAAGATTATCTTGTTAACTGCTTTAGATCGATAAAGTTATTTAATTTTAGAAAGATGACAATTAGATCTCGTTTCATAAAATGATTTAAGCGATTGAATGAATTGAGCTTAAGAAACTACATAAGTTCCAGCCTTATTACTCTAACAGCCGTACCCAGAGACGTCAATTAACGTTAATGAGTACCTATACTTAATACAAAAAAATGTTCATTTAAATCTAGACCATTTGCTTGACAGGAATAGCGACTAGTTTTGGATAACCGAATAGCACGTGAATGAACCTAAAGTATTAAATGAATTTAAAGTCATGTGTCTAATAATAAAGAGATAATAATATTATATAGATTCTGCACCATCTAAACGTGCAAAATTACTCCCAAAACCTGTCGCCGATAGAGAAATATCCCCCATCACGGGGCACAAACGTCCAAGGGTTGCTAACGATAGTTTGATAAATGGACACCGTTTGCCTCCGACGAAACCGCGGTGACCTTGTTTGTGGAGAACATCCTTCATCCCCGTCGACTCTTGAAAAATATTTTGAAGCTTGTTCTGTTTTTGTATCCTTCATCTTATGTTACACGGTACATATACGTTTCATAGTACTTTGTACTTTCAAGTATCAAAACAAGATATTTGTAATAGAACACATTTTTATATGAGAGTTGTGATAGTGAAACAAGATAGATTAGTAATAGAATAAAATTGGAGTTTTATTATTATAGCAAATTAACGATGTGCATATTATATTGAATGCTTAATATCAGTCATCACATGGGTGTCGTAAAAGTCGACTAAGGGAGATTACCCGGTGTAGACCCATAAGCACGTTGGGGCCCTCGAATGGTGAAGGGCTTATGATTATGATTATGATAGGGCAAACCATCAACAATAGCATACCCAAAAATTGTTGGTATCGGGCATGCGACAGGCTATAAAACCTAAGCCAAAACCTTGAGCAGATGGATTGACATGTTGTCATCCCAATCACTCTCTCCGTTCATCGGTCTCTCCGGTCCCTTTCGTCTTTTTTCTATGCATTCATTCATCACTAGCACCTTTCAGTGTGATGGATGATATGAATCAAAATGTCGTGGATGGTTTGATGACGTCTGACCGATATGAACGAAAGAGGAAACATACTGCGCCGGCCCCAGATAGACTAGGAACAGGGCAGGAAGCAGAAAACTTAAATGATACACGAACAAAGAAGAGGCGAGGGACATTCTAAACGGTTCCCAAAGAGTTATATCTTTGAGCAGTTTACTCTTAAAAACATTTACCGAGTTTCCAGATTAAGTAATAAATAACGCCTGAGAAAATTTAGAGAGGAATTTACAATGATACGGCTTAAAATATGGGACGTGGCGTTTTTGCTGTAGCAATATTTCTGGGGACTGGCGTAGCAGATTCTCTATAAATTTCACTTTAGCTCGGCGCAGTTCGAGGAGAACTGGGTATTTATTAAATAAATACATACATATATAAATCACGCCTATATAGGGTAGGCAGAGGTGAACTAGCACCCACGTTTCGCCAATTTTGTCAGGTCCCATGTAATAGGTGGCGAGCCTATTGCTATTTATCGGGCACAAAAGTCGCAGCGCATTGCTAGGTGGTATAAGAGGAACGCTGCTGCCCATTCTTCATCATTGATTTGTCCTTAGTCGCCTTGTATGACACCCACGGGAGAGATTTGGGGTGGTGACAATCAATCAACAACCCTGGTTCGAATATTGGTAGTTATTCTTGCGGCGACGGACGGTTTGCTTTGTCGAATGGTCAGATCGCTGGCTATTGGCGAAGAGGTCCCGGGTTTGAATCCTGGCAGGGGACAATTTTGTGATGAACACAGACATTTGTTCCCGAGTCATGGATGTTTATAATATGTTGACGTAGTATTTTATAAATGTTTCTGTGTATAATTATTACGTATATTAAAATTTAAAACAGCAACGAGTAATCGCCAGTTGCGTCATCACGTCACAATTTTGTATTCTATTCGTTCGAATAGATTAGCCACTTAATTGTCTAAGGAAGCAGGACGGCTGCTGCCCTTTCAATTATCTCTCATTATCTTAGTCGCCTTAACGACACCCACGAGAGAAGCAGATTTGGAGACAGTTGTATTCTTCTCTGTCGTCTAATAAAGGCTAATACTCATCAATAAGATTTTGAACCGCGCCCTCTCGTGACTTGCGCCCGAAGAAATCGCCAGCATCTTTTACACGTTCATTTGATTTATGTTATAGTCGCTAAATGCTAGAAAAATAGCGACAAAGCCTCGCTCCGTAGCAGGGACAGCGCAGTGATTACTGTGGCACCAATTGAAACGATAAATTTTCGGGTTTTTCCGAATTTGCTTTGGGGTGAGCTAGAAATGGGATTCGTGTATGGAGTACGAATTCGCTCTGATGCAGAAAAAATATTTCAACTGCTGAATTTTTATGATACATACATAAATTACACTTCTAAGAGCACGAAGGGGTAGGCAGAGGTCAATTAACACCCACGTTTCGCCAATTAGGTTAGGTCCCATGTAGTAAATATGTGCTAGCTGGTATAATAAATAGGAACGCTGCTGCCCATAACTAATCACTGTCTTAATTCTTAGTTGCCTTGTAGGACTACCGCGGGAGAGATGGGTGTCGTAACAAGTACTTTGTAGATCACCACAAAAAAGTCTGCAATTCCACATTTATTAATCGGCCTCTGAGGCTTTCTTTAAAAAGCACCGCTTAACCCAAACAAACGCAGACAGAACGCGATCAACCACCAAACACATTCGTTCTCCGAGAATGTTTATAAATATTTTCGCAGCACACAATATTTCAATCTTTCCCGTTCCGTTTTCTGTTGATAATTCAGGTCTGAATTCGTTTCATTTTCCATCCGATACGCCTTTGTGCGGCGTCGGAGTATTGTGAAACTAGTCTCCCTTTCTGCCAGCCAATCATTCTGAAACTGCTATGTTTCTACGGTGCCCCCTGGGGGATGTTAGCAGTTAAATCGTCAACTTTGTCTTTAATTCAGCCTGGATTCGTGAGAGTTATGCAAAAACTAACAGTGGTATTGATTAGTTCTGTAACTAATCGAAATAAAACGTTGGCTGTTCTTGGTTCTGTTTGTGTTTTTCTGTTGGCGATCTATTAGTTTGGTTATTTGATCTGAAGTCTTTGTGAAGGTGTGGAGTGTCGTAAAGGTAGACTAAGGACGGTTGCCCGGGGTATACCAATAATCATCTTGGGACACACGAATTGTTAAGGTCAAATCACCAACAATATCATGTAACGTTGTCATTTTGTCACTTGTCAAAGTCGTCAAAGTCAAAATTGACAAACTGACTGACAGTGACACTGACATTAGTTGTCATAATAATTTTGGGTTTGCAAAGAGAAATTGGCATAATTGGGGACTTATAAAAAAAAAAAAAAAAAAAAAAGGAAAAAGTTCAGATAAGAGTTGCTTGGTTTGGGTGGTTATATAACCCCCAAGTGTTATAAAAAATATTACTTCACTTTTTCCTTGGTTTCCAGACAATAATTTTGTATTTCGGCAGGTTAGGATTTTATTTAGTATTTATTCGGCGTTTAGGTTTCGTTAGGTCTTCAGTGGTCATATTTGTTGCCTAAAATTCCCTTAGAATCGATTTTTTAGAGATCGAAGAAATTGTCAATTTGTCAATGTTATCTTGGCTGTATGATACAGAATCGTTGCCCTAGTCCGGCCTAGTAGCCTTAAAGAATGTCAGGATTCGATTGTCAAACTACACGGCCAATGACGAGCGCTTATTTTGAAATTCGGAAGTGGATTTCATTCCGTTTTAAAATTCCTAGCGAGACGCTGTAAAATTTTGATGGTCTTCTTATCTTGGTGGAATTTTCCAAATTTCAGAAGAATTTTATAAATATTATATCGGAGCAAGAAAGTGATTCTCCGAATAACAGCTGTTATTAAAAGGAATACATACTGTGTCACTGACCCGAAAGGTAAACATAATGAAATGTCATAATAGGAAAGTCTCGTCTTGTCATTTTTTCTCTGTTCTAAATTCGAAAGTAAATTAAGTACATAATTTAATGCCGTAATTGTTGTGTTTCGTCATCATTTTGCATATATTTGGATCGGCAAAGTCGGTTGAAAAACCGTTGCTCGGACAATTCTCTGGATACCTTAAGTTGTATGGACAAAATTTCAAAGTAGAGTTTTTGGCGATTTTCGATATTATTTGATCTAAATTGATTATTAATATCGTTTCTTTTTAACCTCATAGGTACTTGCTGCCGGCTCGAACGTGTGCGATAGCGTTCGTCGGTGGTAATTCAGCGAAACATGTGTATATTAGTTGGTGTTCATGTCAATTTTAGGCTTTTGATTAGGGTGTTTTTCGCATATATTGAGACGTTTTATATTGCACAACTTCAGGGTCCTTTGGTACGAGTAAAGAGACTCCAGTTAAAGCTGTCTTGATTGTGGACTGGACCTAGCGGGTAATCCTGTGAGGAATTGCTACTCCCTACTACACTTCTCTACAGTCAGGTACCTTACTAACCACCAGGCGGCTGAAGGCTCGGAGATAAAGATAGACTTCTATAGATATAGACAGATTAATATAATTTAGATTCATATACTCGTCCCACTCGTTATCGACCAGAACGACTCCACCCGAACTCCTTGGTCTTGGTTCCTTTTAACTACCGCTTATGTAAATTTTAAATTATAAATTGTGTTAGATTTGTATTAAATAGAAATTATAAATTTACTACTGTCCAACTGGTTGTTTTTATTTTATTGTCACCATTAGGTATATTAGGTAGAAGGGGGGAAATCTAAATTATTATTATATAGGAACACATAAGCAGGAAAAAATACAAGTATTACATGGCGCCCGAACATTAGGAAAAAGGAGGTTCTGTTACTTTTTATTATAGTCCTTGTTTCTGGTCTAATTTGCTCAGAGGAGGCTGGTCGATGACGGGCAGGATAAGAGGTTAGTTTTTTTTATTTTAGGAGTGTTATCATCATTGCTATAAACTTAAACCTAATTTGTATAATTTTCTTGTGCTATAAAATATTTTAAACAGGGATATCTTCACTATTATACAGGAATTTTACATGTTAATGGAGAAACTGTAAGTTCTGTTCGATATCTGGAGTGGTTTCTTTAGTTTTTTGCACTGCATTTTTTTTTATTTTACTTTGCAATTTTAATGCTATAATAAGCTAGGTGTAATTAGCAGATTACTTTACTAAATTTCTTATAACCTTTTTACTGTGCCTGCGCATAACAGTGCACTATCTTGGTTCCTTTGCCTGCCTTTCCACACTTTTTTTTATCTTTTAAAGTCATATTGACATTAACATATAAATAAATAAATTAGGTTATTTGCATCATGGAGCAAAGACCAATAACTTTTAATTTGCTGTTGAAAGATGAACTTGAGTATGAAGTTAAGATTAGGGGTGCAAAGCCCACAGACACAGTGACTGCTTTGAAGGCACAGATTCGTTTACTCAATAGGGACCTGCCCTCTGATGAGGTATTCGAATGTGGTGATCTAGATTTTGTTTCAGAATTAAGAATTGTGCAGAAAAAGCTAGATGATCTGGATAAACTTGTTTCATTATCTTCATCAAAGGCAGGCACACTAAAAACTTTGAATAGGATTCAGACCCTTGCACACCATTTATTCCATCGAATCAGTCGGCTGGATGTGGGAGAAGAGATGGACAGCGACTTCTCTTCCTCATTGGCCTCCTGCCAGAAGCGTTTAGACAGTGTTTTGGTAAAAATTGATAACATTTTACACACATTTAAAAGTAGTCTTACACAGGAAAAGCCCGGTGAGCAGTCACCTAGCAGGCCACAGGATTCAAGTGGTTTGGTAGGAGATTGTTCATCTGTTCATAAACTTGGCATAAAATTTGATGGCAAAACATGTGTGAAAGCTTTCTTGCAGCGCTTGGAGGAGCTTTGCTTATCAAGGGGTATTAATGATGGTAGACTTTTCTGTTCAGCATCTGAGTTGTTTTCCAATGAGGCTTTGTGTTGGTATCGTGGTGTCAAGTCAGATGTCAATGACTGGTTTGAATTAAAACAATTATTATTAGAAGAATATTTGCCTACTGATTATGACCACAGATTATTACAGGAAATTCGCTCTAGAACTCAAGGTGCTGATGAGAGTATAATAAACTACCTCAGCATAATGCAAAACTATTTTAGTAGGTTATCAAAGCCTTTAATAGAAGAAGAAAAATTAAACATTGTTTTATTTAACATTAGACCCTTCTATACCTCCCAGTTAGCATTGACCCCAATTGAATCTTGGACAGAGTTAAAAAAGAAATGTAGATTGCTTGAGGGTGCACAGGAGAGATGCAAACATTTCAGTGAACCTATTAGCACAACTACTTTAGCACCTGACTTGTGCTACAAACAAAAAGTTACATCTCAACAGAGGGTTTCTGCAGTTCAGCCTATAAGAGGTGATTTCTGTGTCCGTTGCAGAATCAATGGTCACAGTTTAAAGAATTGCAGGGCACCTTTTGTTGTGATTTGTTATAGTTGTGGTAAGAGGGATGTCACTGCTAGGACTTGCCCTAATTGCAATGCTAGGAAACCTACTTTTGATAATAATGTTTCAAAAAACTTGAAACAGTGAACTGGCGATTAGTAAATAATAATCAAAATTTCCCTAAATATAAAACTAGGATATTTTATTCTAATAGACATGACTATAATAAAATTAATACAATAAAGTCTACATGTCTTTCATCACCAGTTCACTCTATACATACAGATATACGTCCATATTTAAAAGTAAATATCTATGATTTAGGATTCAGAGGGTTGTTGGACTCTGGTTCGGAAATTTCAATAATGGGACAAGATACAGTAAAACATTTTATTAACTTTGCTAATATACATACTTCACATAACTTACAATTCATTAAAACTGCCAATGGTTCTTCATCTCCTGTCACTGGCTACATGTTTTTGCCGGTAACAGTTGATGGGAAAACTTGTGTAGTTAAATTTTATATAGTACCAGGGGTCACTACTGGTCTGCTTTTTGGTCTAAATTTTTGGAAGGAGTTTAATATAGCACCAGAGGTTTTAAAATTATTGAAGGGGGGTGAATTTTTTAATGTAAATGAGCAAGTAAACACTGTTATAGCTACTGATATGGCATTACATGATTTTGATTCATTATCTGAGGAGGAGCATAGGCAGGCTAGGGAGGTCATCTCTCAATTTGAAGATATTTCAGCTGAAAAAATAGGTTTAGGCAGGACACATTTGGTTAGTCACATAATAGACACCGGTGATCATGCCCCCATAAAACAGCGCTATTATGTGGTTTCTCCTGCCAAGCTGGCACTGATGAATGAGCATTTGGATCAGATGCTTAAGGATGATGTGGTGGAGCCTAGCAGCAGTGCTTGGAATAATCCTGTCACATTAGCCATGAAAGCTGATGGTTCTTCTCGCTTCTGCTTGGATAGTCGAAAGCTTAATTCAATTTCAAAGCATGATGCTTATCCTATGCCTTATATAAGCCATATTCTTGACCAGCTTAGGGATGCGAAGTACCTCTCTTCCATTGATTTAAAATCTTCATTTTTTCAAGTGCCTTTGCATGTAGACTCTAGGGAAAAGACAGCTTTCACCATTCCCGGAAGAGGTCTCTATCATTTTAAAGTTATGAGCTTTGGTCTTACTTCAGCTCCGGCTACACAACAGCGTTTGATGGATCGCTTGTTTGGCCCAGAGTTTACTGGTCCTGGAAATAATATTAATATTAATTTAACTAATAATAGTAATAATTTAATTAGTAATAATAGTAAATTGTTCGTCTACCTCGATGATTTAATTTTGCTAACAAGCAATTTCCAGGAGCATTTGGAGTTGCTCCAGTTGGTGAAGGACAGGTTGAGTCATGCTGGCCTCACCATTAACATGGGAAAGTGTCAGTTCTTCAGAAAACAGCTTAAATATTTGGGTCATGTAGTTGATGAATACGGTTTGCGCACTGATCCTGAAAAGGTGAAGGCTATAGTAGATTTTCCCACCCCCACAAGTAGAAAAGAGGTGAAGAGCTTCTTGGGAACAGCATCATATTACCGTCGTTTCATTGTAAATTTTAGTAACAGGGCAGGGCCGTTGAATGCTCTTACATCAACTCGCAAAGGCGCTCCACCGTTCAAATGGTCAGTCGAGGCGGACAGGGCGTTCAACGACCTAAAATTGGCATTAACCACTGCACCAGTATTAGCATGCCCCGATTTTTCCAATGAATTTGCAGTGCATTGCGATGCATCCGATTACGGGCTGGGAGGGGCCTTGACACAAACCATAGACCATGTCGAACATCCCATTGCTTTCTGTAGTCGATCTCTTTCGGCAGCGGAACGCAACTATTCAGCTACTGAACGGGAGGCATTAGCAGTGGTGCATGTCGTTGAACATTTCCGAGCGTATTTAGACAATGGCCGTCCTTTTAAAATTATTACAGATCATGCTAGTCTGAAATGGTTTCTAAATCTTAAAAATCCAACTGGCCGTCTAGCACGTTGGGGCTGTAGACTGTCACCCTATAATTTTACAATTGAGCATCGCAGTGGCTCAAAGAATATTGTACCAGACGCGTTGTCCCGTGCAGTCCCAGTAGCACCGGTAGACATTATTTCCACAAACGACTCTTGGTATAATAATATTGTACAACGTTGCACGGATAAGCCACGAGCTTGTCCAAATTTTCAATTAGTAGATGGTAGGTTAATGCGTTTTACGAAAGGCACAAATAAACTAGGTAGTGATTTCCAATGGAAAGAGGTAGTCCCATTAGAATTTAGAGAGGATATAATTTTACAAAATCATTCTGTACCTACTGCTGCACACTTGGGTGTGGCAAAAACATATAAACGCTTAAAGTTAAGATATTTTTGGCCTGGTATGTATAAAGATACCGCGGACTTTATTAAAAAATGTACTGTTTGCAATGCTTATAAACACAGCACACTGGCAACACCGGGATTTATGGGTGAACCTAAAATTTGTTGCAGGCCATTCCAGTGCATCAGCATAGATCTAGTTGGTCCACTGCCGATGTCCCGTCAGCAAAATATCTATCTGCTAGTTGTGGTGTGTGTATTTAGTAAATATTGTTTAATGTTTCCATTACGTAGGGCCACCGGCAAAGTTATTGCTCAACGTTTGGAGGATCATGTATTTCTTGTGCACGGAATCCCTCAAACTGTAATGTCTGACAACGGTTCACAATTTGTTAGTCGAGAGATTCGTTCTATGTACGAGAAATATAATATCCCCCAAATACACTTGGGACCCGTGTACTGTCCTCAGGTGAATACCGTAGAGCGTTATAACCGTACAGTGATCACGGCGGTTGCGTCTTTCGTTGAAAGCGATCATAGAACTTGGGACGTGAATATACACAAAATACAGTTCGCAATGAATACGGCTGTGAACGAGGCGACCTCGTATACACCGTTCATGCTCGTTCACGGTAGGGAAGCCGTTGCGGATGGCAACATTTATAGTGAATTCACGGATATCGATGAGTTAATCGTGCAACCACGGGATGCGTATATCAGTGATCTAGGTCATCTCAAAGACGTCTTTGTGAATGTAAAATCATCTCTTCGCAAGGCTCATGAGCATAACCTACAGTACTATAATAAAAAGCGGCGTGATATTACGTACAACGTAGGTGATAACATTTGGAAACGTACATACAAACAAAGTGTTGCAGATAGATATTTTTCGGCAAAATTAGCTCCCAAATATGAGCTATGTAAAATCATTAGAAAACTGTCTCCGTTAGTGTATGAACTTGAGGACGAGAATGGCAAGTTCATAGGCAAATGGCACATAAAGGATTTTAAAATTTTAGATTCGGCATCAGATGACTGATGTCACACAGTAACCTTTTTTTTCTTTTATTTACCTTTTAGCATTATTATACATTTTGCTAGATTTTTTTTTTCTCATTTTCCCCCGTGTGTTGGGCGGGCGTAAGAATTCCTACACTGCCATAATTCCACCCGGCATGTCGTAAGAGTCGACTAACGTGGGTAATAGCACTCGTAACAACAGTTGGTGCGGCGGGTGTCCACCACCTCTGTGCCTCGGTTAAGATTCTCTTGTTTCCCATCTTTTCCCACTAAACGTAACTTTTTTCCAAATTTTGTAATGTAATTCTTTTTCTAACATGTATAATTTGGGGAATACACAAGAGAGTTTTAAACCGAGACACAGGGCGGGCACCGGCTAAATGGGCGTGGAGTTAATTTTACAACTTGCAACACTAGGCTTTCTAGCTTTGTGGTTTTGTGAGTTGTGTCGCCATCTGGTGGCATTGTTTTGTATTATCTCGTGAACATTTGTGCCTCTCAAGCATGCTTGTATCGCGAAATAATATTTTAATTATTCCAATATTATTATTCGGTTTTTACCGTGGAATGAAATTTTCTTTTACATTTTAACATTTTACCTACTGATTAACTTAAATTGAAATATTTTAGTGTTTTTGCACGTTTCATTTTAATAAAGTTAGGACTATAAAGTCGGGATTATGGTTTGTGAAATGTGGGGTGGTTGGTATGACAGCTGTCATACTCGTACACATTTCTGTCTATCCTTTTCGCACTTATAGCATTTAGATATTTGTTGCCTGCTGTCATATCGATCAGGCTGGGTTTTGCGAACTATAGTTCTCGGAAATTTGAATCGTTTTAAAATTTTTTTTGGCAAAGGAATTATTTTAGGGGGTTTTCAGTATCCGTTTCAGTCGTATAGGTAGGAAGGTAATGGGATTCGGGTTTGACGTGGGCGTCAAGCACGAATTCACTTACGTGAATTCTTTCGAGGGAAAGGGGATATTGTAACGTTGTCATTTTGTCACTTGTCAAAGTCGTCAAAGTCAAAATTGACAAACTGACTGACAGTGACACTGACATTAGTTGTCATAATAATTTTGGGTTTGCAAAGAGAAATTGGCATAATTGGGGACTTATAAAAAAAAAAAAAAAAAAAAGGAAAAAGTTCAGATAAGAGTTGCTTGGTTTGGGTGGTTATATAACCCCCAAGTGTTATAAAAAATATTACTTCACTTTTTCCTTGGTTTCCAGACAATAATTTTGTATTTCGGCAGGTTAGGATTTTATTTAGTATTTATTCGGCGTTTAGGTTTCGTTAGGTCTTCAGTGGTCATATTTGTTGCCTAAAATTCCCTTAGAATCGATTTTTTAGAGATCGAAGAAATTGTCAATTTGTCAATGTTATCTTGGCTGTATGATACAGAATCGTTGCCCTAGTCCGGCCTAGTAGCCTTAAAGAATGTCAGGATTCGATTGTCAAACTACACGGCCAATGACGAGCGCTTATTTTGAAATTCGGAAGTGGATTTCATTCCGTTTTAAAATTCCTAGCGAGACGCTGTAAAATTTTGATGGTCTTCTTATCTTGGTGGAATTTTCCAAATTTCAGAAGAATTTTATAAATATTATATCGGAGCAAGAAAGTGATTCTCCGAATAACAGCTGTTATTAAAAGGAATACATACTGTGTCACTGACCCGAAAGGTAAACATAATGAAATGTCATAATAGGAAAGTCTCGTCTTGTCATTTTTTCTCTGTTCTAAATTCGAAAGTAAATTAAGTACATAATTTAATGCCGTAATTGTTGTGATCCGTCATCATTTTGCATATATTTGGATCGGCAAAGTCGGTTGAAAAACCGTTGCTCGGACAATTCTCTGGATACCTTAAGTTGTATGGACAAAATTTCAAAGTAGAGTTTTTGGCGATTTTCGATATTATTTGATCTAAATTGATTATTAATATCGTTTCTTTTTAACCTCATAGGTACTTGCTGCCGGCTCGAACGTGTGCGATAGCGTTCGTCGGTGGTAATTCAGCGAAACATGTGTATATTAGTTGGTGTTCATGTCAATTTTAGGCTTTTGATTAGGGTGTTTTTCGCATATATTGAGACGTTTTATATTGCACAACTTCAGGGTCCTTTGGTACGAGTAAAGAGACTCCAGTTAAAGCTGTCTTGATTGTGGACTGGACCTAGCGGGTAATCCTGTGAGGAATTGCTACTCCCTACTACACTTCTCTACAGTCAGGTACCTTACTAACCACCAGGCGGCTGAAGGCTCGGAGATAAAGATAGACTTCTATAGATATAGACAGATTAATATAATTTAGATTCATATACTCGTCCCACTCGTTATCGACCAGAACGACTCCACCCGAACTCCTTGGTCTTGGTTCCTTTTAACTACCGCTTATGTAAATTTTAAATTATAAATTGTGTTAGATTTGTATTAAATAGAAATTATAAATTTACTACTGTCCAACTGGTTGTTTTTATTTTATTGTCACCATTAGGTATATTAGGTAGAAGGGGGGAAATCTAAATTATTATTATATAGGAACACATAAGCAGGAAAAAATACAAGTATTACAATCACGCCCAAAGAAGGTCAGCAAAAAAACATAAGCTAACATCTTGAGCATTGGCGATTGGCATTTGCAATGAAACCAAATAAGAACGAAAGAATTGTCAGAACTAATTTTAATGACACCAACTGATATTCTAAGGGCCTGTTTCACAATCGACAAGTAAGTTCGAAGTAGCTTACTTGGCAGTTCAATTGACATATATTTCATATTACAATTGTCAAATGATCTGTGAAGTAGGCTACTTAGAACTTACTTGTCGATTGTGAAACAGGCCCTTAATGTCACTTCACAAGTTTGACTATTAGCAAAAGCTTCCATTAGCTAAGACATCTGACTGATTTGAAAAGGAGAAGCATATTGCGCTCACAGTATATTCCATGTATTTTCCTTGACTTGTTTGTCCTAAAATCATCATCTAATACAAAATCATCGTTTGCTATAAATTTCAGCCTACGTTCTCAAATTTATAGTTGCAAATAAATTTATATTTCAGTTTTGACCTATAAGACTGCATTGAGCAAGACGTGGGTTGATCAAAATTAAATAAGATTCTTCCGTCATAACTTGAAATTATAATTATATCGTCAAGGTACAGTCAATACAGGTACAGTAAATAGTATATCAGAATTTATATATCAATACCATTCCTTCTGAAAATTTAATCGGCAAGCGGAATATCCGGATGAAAATATGGTTATATTTTCAATAACCAACATCTTGCCTCGGCTTTATTTCATTGTGAACCAGACACTATTACTCCTTGTAGTCACACAGTATCCTTGAGCCAGTATTCACATTGGGTTATCCGCGATCAATCTAGATAATCACGTCTTTTTGTGACTAGAATCCAACCCGAATAACCGTCTGGTTTGTGATACAATAAAATACAGAAATATAATATTAATGAAAAGGAACATTATTGTAAGGACGTGTATCGGAAAATTCTTCGTTTCGCTTCGTTATAACAGCTTTACTCATCCTCCTCTACCTATACATCTGTACAGAATATTGTAAAGATTTCTCTAAAACGACTTGTTGACTTGTAGTTTTAGAAAGTAAAAAATAATAATTTTAGTAATTTAACGATGCTTTTAGTAATTAACAAACAAAGTAATAACATCGCTAATGAAACCCCTTATCCCATCTAAATCAATTTACCATTTCAAAGAGCTTATTTACAATCGTCAAAAAACCCCTTAGGCAGTTAAAATTAAACGTCATCCGCTATAAAACACCGATACCAAAATGTATCTTGAGATTGAAATATCAACCCCACATCAAACGAATGCTAAAACAATAAAACAAACACAGCTTAATGCTAAAAGGAGGCACCAAACACACTTAACGTCTATCTTCAATGGGGGAAAGAAATAATCATTAAAATTTATTCCAGACTTTCACGGTTGACGGCCCCTGCGTGGGAAGATGGTTATCTTTTTAAATAATGCACCTTTGAAATGTGGAGCATCTCTGCCTTGAACTCTGTATCTGGGAAGAGGAATATTTCTCCTTTGATAATGTTATAATAATTTGTCTGGGATAGGTATATTACATTATTAGGTACTTTTTTTAGAGAGATTTGGAATTATTGTGCCAACATGAGTACACGTTATAGTTATGGCCCATTATCACTATAATGCTCTTCTATCTATAGAACATTAAAGGGCTGGTGATGATGATGATGATGATGAGCACATGTTAATATCACGCCTAAATTAGCGTGATTTTTAACTTTAAAAGCTAGTGTTGTTGACTTTGTTAAATTCTGGTATTCATTCATCTAGGATCCATTGCACAAGTGCTTATGCTACTTACTTTGGGCTAGATGATAGGTGTGAGTGTAACAAATATTTATTATTATTATTTATTAATATTGTGGGATCCCACTGCTGGGCAAAGCCCTCAATCTCGACCGATTCAGAGCCAATTATATCCATGTATGAAAATAAAATTAAAAATATAGGTATATTGTTAATTACTTCAATAAGATTGCTAGGCAACTAAGCTGTAGTAGCCTTTTTATATGTGAGTAGACTATTAAAACAAGCCGTTTTAGAATGCATGCATTCACATAAATATTTCTATAAATATATAGAAGTAAAATCCAAAAAATCGTTGTGCTATTTCCGAACCGCTTCTTCTCCTACCAAGAACTGGCCCTTATAATTAGTCCAGTGAATGCAAGCCCTGATTCGAAGTGGCATTTCGAGCCAATCAGATCCATTAGTGGTTACTTCCCATGTAGTAGCGCGCTAATTAGAAGTCTCAGCTTCGATTCCGATCTAGTTTCTAAAACTTACCAACATATTAAGGTTTGGTTTGCTTTGGGGCTATTTCACCCGATCCTGGGTGCTTCGTTACTACATACTAACATACATAGGTATAAAAATCATAGTAGTAGGCTGGTGTTTTAACACCCGTATTTCGCCAGCTTACTCCAGGTCCCTTGTAATATTGGACGAGCCTTTGTCATTTATCGCAGTTTATTACTAGGTGGTATAAGGTGAAAGCTGCTGCTCATTACTCATCACTGTCTTTATCCTTAGTCGCCTTGTACGCCAGCTACGGGAGAGATGGAATAGGCGTGGTGACATTACCACACGACTATTTCCAAATGGTTTTAGGATTTTCTTTTGATTACGTTTATCTAAGATTCTAAATCCAATTAAGTCTTAAATCATGCTATATTTCGCTTGGCAGTTTGATTTTAGGGTAATTGCTTATTTAAACACTATCAACATCATATTCTTCGTTAATTGCAGTCTCAAATTAGACACCACTACAGCTGTCAGTGAATTTCGGTCGCGCAATAATTAAAATGGAAATGTATTTTGTATTTGGAGTGCACCTGTTTGAGTAGGTGCGATTCCATTAAATTCTAAACATTCTGCGCCATATTCGAAACATAATCTAATTTTCACATCAAAAGCAAAATTAATGTGTCTGATTGCGCCTTCTAGTCTTGGAAGACTGACATCAAATTCTTATTTAGTAAACGCTGTTAATTACAACGAATAAGGGCCCTAATAACAAGGTTACGCAATTAAGATTTTGATTTTAATTGTGTAACACGCTAGTATCTGTGTTATTATCCGTGGAGTTTCTCACATTGGGCGATGTCCGTAACAGAAACCCGTGGGACCACAATTGACCACGGACCGTGTCAAGAAATTAAGATGCGTCAGATAAAATCTTAATTTCAATCTGATTTTCATTGGTTCAGCTGATCATAATAGTGAAGCTGTAGGCCTATTCGTTAACTTTTTATGACAGTTGAAAGTGATGATCAGCGAACTATTTACTTATCCATTACTGTTTTCACAGAACAAGTGTCACAATAGCGTTATAGTAAAGTAGTAATGGATCAGTAAATAGTTCAGTGATTATCACTCTCAAGTGTCAAAACAGGTTACCGAATAGGCATACTGTTACTAGTGTTATTAATACATGCAATAGTGTTTTAACACCCGCGTTTCGCCTATTTCTTATCTCAGCCCCCTTATTATGTAAGCTGGCTTCAGTTGGTCTACCCGTCTCTCTCACTCATTGAGAATAATAGCATAGTGTGACAGCGATGGATAGACCAAAGCAACTGAAATCGGCTTATATAATACGGGGTCAGGTCCCAGGAAATAACGGACGAGCTTTTCCCTAATTAAAAACTATATTGGTCTGAATTAAAATGAACATGTTTTTATATTAAATACTTAATTACGGTAACTGACGTCATTGAGACTGTTAGAACGTAAAGCGTAAACAATACTTTAAAAGAATTTAACCTTATAGAATCCACTTAATACAAACGTGGCCATCTTGAATCGATTCTCCCACGGGATCCGAATCTTTACGGAATCGGCGGTCGATTATCGGCGTTACGACTGACGTCCCTTATACCCATAAGCTCGCAGGCTTATATTGGGTCAGAGAAATTCACTTACAATTCTAAAAAGGCCCTGTGTTTTAGTTATTTTATTGTTAAACTTGTCTGTGTTGAGAGCCTCCTTAAACCGTTTGATACTCTGCAGATTATAATGATTTGTATCGCCACTTCGCAATATTATTTCTTGCTTAATACTTTTTCTGCTTAGAATATTCCGGTCTCTGTTGAAGTTAAAACAATGTTTCGCTTCTCTTTTAAAATCGGAATGCTTTGGGCGGCCTTCACAACAGAATATGGTTAAGTTATTTTTTGTGTTGTCTCAATCAATTATAGTAGAACTATTATATTATATTATATATCCTATTCTATTTGGTGTGGGCGCAGTATGTCATCTCTCTTTACCCTCTTTTGTCGCATCATCTCCTCATCCACACCCATCACCTTCATATCTTCAGGGGTCTTCCTCTACTTCGATATCATCAACATATATGTCTATACCAAGCTAACCGGCTTACTTTCAACTTTTCGGTCACTGGCGCCACCTTTAGACTCTCTCTCTCACTTACTAGTTCCTTATTATCCGTTTTTTCACACTCCGTACATACACACTCCGTAAAATGAATTGACACTACATTATTTAGAATTTCTCCTGAACTTTACCAGAACCACTCCCAAATATAAAACTTTTAAAATATCCCCATTACATATCAAGTTACAATTGAATTTCACAACAACCATTATTAGATTTTAATTGAGCCTTTGGCATTGTGGCTCTAATAGGTTTTGCGTATATTGAATCGTTTTTTTAGGATCCATAGCGAGTATTCTATTTCACCAGAGCAAAACAATAGACAGAAAAATTGTTATAAGACACAATATTCCCACATCTCAAACCACTGGGGTCACCGTGAGAGAATCACTGGACCAAGGTAATGTACTTGGACCACTCATGCGAGACACTCACTCGGGTAAAACGTAGAGGGTTACGTGTGTGTGTACTTCTTAAACCTTACGGTTTTTTGATGGTTTTCAGTTCTACATGGTAGGAATTTTCGTAATACGATTAGCATTATTATTAGTACCTATTATTTATTGTATAATATATTGCCGTGTGAGGTGAGCTGAATACAATTGTAACGTCGCTACCCCCAACTTCTCGCAGTAGTGTCGTACAAGGGGACTAATTAATAATCCTTATTCATTTAAGAAAAGAAAGCATCATTAGTGGTTACTAGCAAGATTAACTAAACAATGACTTTAAAGTCATTTATATAAGAAAATGTATTCGAATTTGTGAAGAGTCGAACGCCATCTCACCCTATTATGTTTTGATATATAAACGGATGATAAAAAAGTTCTGTTCAAATTTGAAAAACTATAATATAAAGATCATAAAAGATCTATCACTTTTATTAAATCTCTAAAGACTTTCTAATTTTATGCAAAATTTAATTTAACGCATAATTTTACACTTTTGTTAGTATAAAGTGGAGGGGATTAGCCACAGTGTAGGGGCAAAGAGCATGCCAATTGTTTTTAAAATTTGTAGTCTAACTAATTGAAGATTTAAATAGAGAAAAATTTACTGGAATAAGAATACGGATTTAAGAGGCGCTTGTTAGATTATTATATGAAGGTGCTACACTTTAAAGGCGAACTTGAGCATATTAATTATCCGCCCATTTAGGGAGTCAGATGGAAATTTAAACTTGTACATATTTATTCTTGGCTTTATGGCGCAGTGGTAAGCGCCATAGCTGCGACTGCGTAAACTAAGTAATGTTTGCTAAGACTGGTTACTGGATGGATGACCAAAAAAAATATTATCTCGATCATTTATAAACATACATTTCCATAATATTTACAATAGAACATAAATTGTGGAAACGACACACCGAATCAACCCTCCTGTGGCACAGTGTCATAACTCGCTAAAACGCAAAACGGAAAACAATCTCCGGAGACGGAAGTTTGACTTGCCCCCTTCTCCTCCGCGGAGTCGCACTTTCGAATTCATAATTACGTTTTTAGTTTTCAAACTCCCAAAGTGTTGGTTGCAAAGGGGATTGTTCCGCGTGCCTATCTTTAAGCGAATCTTTGTGCGTCTTTCCGTAAGCCGTTTTTGGTTGGGATTTTTCTTTTTGAAATTGGCACTTTTCAAACTTGCCCGATAAGTTTAAGCGTCTGTAGGCGGAACGGTGTCTTTACTAGTCGGTGAACCATGAATCCTAATGTCGCGTGTTCGTAAAAAAATAGGTGACGACCTAGTCGGAGAACCAGGAAACTTAATGTCGCGTGATCGTAAACAATAGGTGAGGACCTGCATCTTTGGGGGAGACATAATAATGTCTCCTCTGAAACAATGATCAAGTCTTCTTTTTAAAACTCTTTATCGATTATTTGGCTCAGTCAATATAAAGTTACGTTTTCTGGTCGCATGGTTCGGTCGCGTAGAAAGATTGAGTGGAAGGAAAATGACAAGAAGTTTTATATGTCGGAGGTGTATGGAGAAATGGTAAGATAACAGGTGGATCTTTCTTAATCATATTAAAAGTCTATTAAAAAGGGTCAGGTCAATTACCCTACACCGACGGTTATGCATGAGGACATTAATGAGATTGGATAAAGGCAAAGAATCAAGCATAGTAAGTAAACATAAATGATCTCTGGCTTCTCTTGTGGCAAAAGCGCGTGATATATGTATGTAAAAAGGGGAAGTCAGCCCAAAGCAAACCAACATTAGTCTGTATTTTTCATAAACAAAATTCCGCCAACGTAGATATATTGGCGGTATTTGCCGACTGTTAATTCCCTTTAAGAAACGCGCTTTATATATTTAACCTCTATTGTCTCCTCGTGAATAAGCAATGAGAACGATAATCTTCCAGAATTAAGGATCAAAATCGCACGGATTAAACTTTCCCTTATCAAAACGCGTGAACTAGTCGCACGGGGGTCATCAAAGAGCGATGCCACATCTCATAGGTACCCGGGCTGCCTTATTTTACGCGAGGGAATTCTGAGAATAACCAGATAAGAGCAGATAAAGTACGGCCCATGTTAGAAGGTACCAGCCGTCCTTGAGAAGGGAACGACGTAAATAATTTTGCATTTATCGACAGCGTCATAAAGAGGCAGCCGAGATGCGGAGATGATATTAATAATGGATGTGATTTACAGCACGCTTATGAATCTCCCAGTGACTAATATGAAAGAGCGCGTCGCCTAGGTGAATTCGGGAAGTTGGTAGGCATCGAATATGAAATAGCTGGGTAGCTAGAAAATTCAATATCGTTTGCGAGACTTGGGATTGATAGCACAATGTAATACAATACAATACATCTTTATAGTACACTCACTGTATCAAAATTAATAAAAACAATGTTATATTTTTGATTTTTATTTGGATATTAGTTTAAATGGTAGAATATATACCTATTGCAAAGAGGAGAGAGTCAGAGGAAGTTCCAAAAGTTACTGTCTTGATGTGGGAATCGATAAGCGTTTTCTGGAATAGTATAGGCAGCGGATTGCGGAGGACAGAGGATAGATTCGGGCTCCAATATTGTAAAAATCTATACTCCATCAGTACTAATAATAATACTTGACGGCCGCCTTGGTCGAATGCTCAGATTGGTGGGTATTGGCCAAGAGGTCCCGGGTTCGAATCCTAGTAGGGGCAAACTGTGTGATGACCACAAATGTTTGTTTCCCAGTCATGGTTTTGTATATGTTTATGTAGTATATTTTCAACATTTATATATATAATTATATTAAAAATATGTCCGTCATCTAGTATCCATAACACAAGTGCTTAGGCTACTTATTTTTGGGCTAGATGATAGGTGTGAGTGTAAAAATATTTTAATATTATAAAGCTAAAGAGTTTGTTTGTATGGTTGGTTGGTTGGCTAAACGCGCTAATCTCAGGAACTACTGTCTCAAATTGAAAAAATATTTTTGTGTTGGATAGGCCATTTATAGAGGAAGCCTATTTATAGGCTATATAACAACCGACATTAACGCGAGATAAGGCGCGGGCGACCACTAGTTTTGAATATGGCCCGTACTCTGTACACTTATTCGCTTTTACAAGAACAATATCTGGAACGAACTACCGCCCGCCATAAATAAGCAATCAACGAAGTGGAATCGGACAAAACCAACCTAAATATTGCACGAGATTTCACAGCTTCAAACTTTGGAGCGATCAAGAGAACTGCGCAGGACAATTAGCCAAATCGGCGAAACAAGAATTCGTGATTTCCATAACAAATCGCGCGGAGATTAGTCGGGGGAAGAGGACCTGAAGTAGGCACCCTTTCTAAGACCATTAATTAATTTACTCTTAACTATAAATAGACAACATGAAAATATAACCGTACATTCATTGATCACTAACACCTTTACGGTGGGATGGATGATATTAATCAAAAGGGACTGGATGGTTTGATGACGTCGGACCGATATGAATGGAAGAGGAAACATACTACGCCGACCCCAAATAGGCTGGAAGCAGGGTAGGGAGAAGAAGAAGTAATTTCAACAAATTAAGAAAAGAGTTTCATCATCAAAAAGTGATTAATAATACTCTTTGTTATTCTCGATGCGTCATTTTTCACAATAATTTAAAAAAAGTAATAAGTTACTTGATATGGCATTTTAGACTATAATGAAAAAGTGTAATATAGAATCTAATTTCAAAACTGCTTAACATTTTCGAAGCGCGTCCGTACCAGCTGTAGGTCGCGTTTCCACTTTTGGATATCTTTCCCCACTATCCGAATTGCGGTATTTAAAAACTTATCCAACACAAAAAACAACCCCAGACTTCGCGTTCTATAAATATTATAGAACCCCGAACTACGGCCGAGGTTAGTTGGAAACTTGCAGATGTTGGATGGAAATGAATAATTTCCATCGCGAATTCTGTCTGGTGCGCTGAAATTTTAAAAAGTGAAGCGCGAAAACGCCCGTTTTGGAGTTACGCAACTTTGCGCCGGGACGACCGAAGTTTAAGATGTATATGGGGTACCTGCTGGGGGAGGTTTAGCGGTTTAATCATTGTTCTATTCGAGGATGACACTGTATATATTTAGTGATATTTTATATTAAAATAAAATCTCGTGTCACAGTGTTTTATCGAACTCCTTCGAAAGGTTCTGACCGATTTTTACAATAATAATAATAAATACACTTTATTGCACTAGAAATTTCGTAAAATTAGTTGACATAGATGTGAAGACATACAATGTAGGCGGTCTTATCGCTAAAAGCGATCTCTTCCAGACAACCTTCAGGTAGAGGAAATGCGAGAAAGAAGAAGGTAAGGCTGTGCAAGGCATTTAAATACATGTAAAAAATATATAAATAATAATAATATACAAATATATATATACCTAAACATATACATTTAAACAAATAACATAAGAACATACAAATATTTTGCGATATTTTTGTGTATTCTGAGAGTAGGTCGTAGGCTATTTTTTATTAAACCACGTTTACTGGATTAGCTAGTTATAATGTAGTATAGCGTGCTACGTATGAAAAAGTGTGACGGCAACTGGTTCATAATATATTAGTTCTAGGCTAACGTGAAGTCTGTAAAGATCACATGCTAAGTAGGTACCTAACTCTTGCTACTAATTCTCGAAAGAAACTAATGAGAATATTACTTTTACATACATACATACATTAATCACGCCTATATTCCCGAAGGGGCAGGCAGAGGTGAACTAGCACCCACGTTTCGCCAGTTATGTTTGGTCCCATGTAATAGGTGGCGAGCCTATTGCCATCTATCGGGCACATAAAATCACAGTATATATATTGCTAGGTGGTATAAGAGGAATGCTGCTGCCCATTACTCATTGCTATCTTTATCCTTAGTCGGCTTGTACGACACCCACGGGAGACATGGGGGTGGTCACAATTGTATTCTGCTCTGCCGTCACCACACGGCGGACACCAATATTACTTTTGCGATTATAAATAACTATATTTTTTTTTTTACACTCACACCTATCATCTAGCCCAAAGTAAGTAGCCTAAGCACTTGTGTTATGGATACTAGATGCCGGACATATTTTTAATATAATTATGTATATAAATGTTGAAAATATACTACATAAACATATACACAACCATGACTCGGAAACAAACATTTGTGGTCATCACAAAGTTTGCCCCTACCAGGATTCGAACCCGGGACCTCTTGGCAATCTGAGCATTCGACCAAGGCGGCCGTCGATTATGTATTTACGATCTTACAGGGTCTAAGATAGTGCGATATAAGAGATGCCCATGTAATAACATTCGCAAAAGCTATCACTATTTTCGAGATCGAGAATTTCTAGCAATTCTACAGAGCAACAGAGTTACGTGATCATCGGAAATTATAAATAAACGAATTTTGATTTTATCTTCTTGCACTTTTCACAGGGTATCTGGGATTGTCTCCTTTTCATTTACCTAGTTGTATTCATGTGTAATTACACCCTCATTCTTCTTGTTACAGAACCAGCGGCAGGATGTCAGAGAACGTGCTCTCGTTCAAGGCCGACGCGTCCGACAACAAAGCCCGGTACACGTGTGAGGCGAAGAACGTCATGATCAGCAACACCCTGAAAGCGGAGATCGACCTCACTGTCCTATGTGAGTATCACCAAATCCCCCCCACTACATGGTGCCACAGATCACTAAATAGTTAGGCACTGAATTTGGTCCGCAAACGGCCCAAGACCACGGAAATACTATAAAGCAGTATTGTGAGTGGGACTCGGCCGTATTTTTGAAACAAAAGCCACAGCCGTGCCAGCCGCGCGGTGCGTCACAAATGCTATAGCGATGTGTCAAAAATCGCCCCTTACTCTTTAAAAGACAACACACCTTCCGTTCGTCACTGCGCTGCGGCACATTCGCTACACTGTTGCATGCTGAGCGCATGCTGAGATCAGAGGTGCGTACGATAGCTCGCGCTTCGTCTGTTGCCAATAAAACGAATAAGCTTAGTCTTAATTATGATACAGTCACGCTTACGGTTAAGTCTAAAAGATGGGGAGATGTGGAAGTACAAAATGACGAAACAGGACAATAGATGAAACGTAACATATTATGAAGTCAAAATACTGGATATAGTATTACCGTGCCAAGACCATCCGGCCGAGTGGTAGGTAATAGGGATGATGACACTAACAAAGAATCACTGAAATATTGATTTATAATAATAATCGAGTGTCGTACAAGGCGACTAAGGGTTATGACAGCGGGAAATAATGGGCAGCAGCATTCCTCTCATACCACCTAGCAATAAGATGGGACCATGGGTTAATTCAACTCTGCCAACGCCTTTGGGGATATAGGCGTAATTTATGTATGTACATATAAGAAATAAATAGATCATGATGAAAATATGAAAGTACACGAATATTGATTATAGATTGATTGACTTCATCAAGCCAAAAATAGCCGCTAACATTAAAATTTAAGAGGATACAGATAGTTCGCTCGAAATGAAGCACGTTAATGATGGCACATTAAAATAACGCTCAGAATATTTCGCGGAAAATCATTTTGAATATCCGCCCGTCAGACCCGCAAATGCAGAACAAATAACCGTTGAATTCGTACATTTCCGCCGACCACAACAACTGGGATTTAAATCCGTGCGTTAATTCTAAACAAAAATACGGCACTCTCCCCGCATAACGGCTTATCCGCAAAACCTACGAAACTGAGTAACAGCCGATAAACAATTTCCCGTTAGCATTTGTATCGAAGTAATGCCTGTTAAATCGCAAACTTTCCATATTTATTGGTGGGAATGAGGCAATTTTGAAGTTATGCCCTTTCTTTATTTGATATAGATAGGTTATAATAAAAAGGGAGGAAACTTTTCAAGAGCAAACATTTAAATTAGTCAATTAAAAAACCTTCGATTTTAATTCCTTCCAGCCTTCTGTATGCTTTGTTGCAATGTATTAACAGTTAGGCAGTTATTTATAATGAGTATTGTACTTAAGCAGCACACAGCACTTCCTTATATAATTGAAATAACTAAAAAAAGACGTAAAGATATCATTACCACTAATAAAATAGGGATAAAATATGCCTCTACGACAAGATTTTTCGTATTCTTATGTCCATTTCTTTACAATAGGCTCAATGCAACAGCACATATATATATCCACTAAACTACAGAAATTGTAAATTATGTATCAAAAATTCTCTACAATTTTGTCCTACGAGGATACTAAGAAGTTTAGTAAAGTAAGTAAACTGTAGTAAAGTAAGCTTCTAGTTTCTGTGTCATTAAATTAAGAATAATATTTCTACTGTAAGTCTAATTCTATTTAAGTTAACTTATTCTAAATATTGTAGATCAGTTTAAAGTGCCTATGGCTATAATTCAGTAATTAAACTGTTTATAATACCTCGATTAATTATAACGTCTAACTCAGCACCTTTTTACCTGAAACACAGGTTTTACTTAGTTTAGGTACTAAAGTGTGTCGTGCCTAATTCTTTATGTCAGCATTTAAAATTAACATTGCATAATGAACAAATCGCTATTGTATTAATTTTCCTTTTCCTTAATTGTATTTACAGACATACATAAATCAGGCCTATTTTATCCCCAAAGAAGTAGGCAGAAGTAACTTAACAGCCGCGTTTCGATAATTATGGTAGGTACCATGTAATAGGTGGCTGGCCTATTGCCATCTATCTAGTGTGTTGCTCTACTCGTCGCTCTCATAACCCTATAGGGATGATGACACTAACAAAGAATCACTGATATAATGATTTATAATAATAATTTAGGATAAGGAGATTCGTTAATAGTCACTTGGTATCAGATCATACTTGTGATTGATATTTATTTTATAAAAATTAAAGTACAAAACTTAGCAATCCGCCATATTTGCTAAAACGCCGCTTGACGTCATTATTTAGTTATCTCCATTTTGACATTTTTTTTGTCAATCAAATTCACTAGTTTAATATAGAAACTGGCCTTTCTACGGAATAGTGACGTCACACAGACGCCATTGCTATTTTGGCAATTCAAAACATGTTTTTTCTATCAAAATCAAAGTTTTTACAAAAATATAATTTATTTTGGGTCAAGTAGACACGTAAGAAAAACATGGTGTAGTTTTTCAAAATTAGTCATCATGCCTATTGTATTCTGCTCTATCCTCACGACACGGCTATATTGTATTTAGCAATAAAATTAAAATCTTAACAATATAAATCGTTAATGTACATTTAATTATAACTTCACCGTAAAGCACATTTTTTAATATTTAACAGCTAAAGACTTTTCGTAGTTAAAACTCCTTAAATTCGATGAATCTAAATCAGAATCATACAAATGAAAGTGTGTATACTCGAGCAGAATGAACTAATTCCACGTTTGTCATTTAAATCTAAAATTTATGGTTCTAATTATAATTTATTTGATATCACGCAATAAACCGATCGCCCTTAATTTTATCGAGTGATAAGTAAAGAACAAAATAACGTGCTAACGTGGAAGTTATAATATTCACTAAAACTATTCAAAACGGTAAATTTCTTCAATCGATTGTCAACCTTAAATTGTTTGTAGTAAGGCATAAAGTCGATTGAGATAATTTGACTGTAGAATCCTAACATGCTGTCGACGGTACGTTATCAGTAGCTGTGTTTCATTCTGAGTTCACGGAAACTAGGGGTTGTGTGCTTAGACCAAGTTTAGAGTTTCAGGGGAAGTTTCGTGGCTATCCCGAATCCTTTGAGAAAGTAACCCTATCAAAGTGCGGCCTATTCGAAAAGCGCAGCAATCGGATAGACTGGTAGCCCGTTTCAGTTAGAATAACATACGTATGTACAGACGTTATTAGCTGTCAGATTTTAATAAATAAATAAACATTTTTACACTCACCTATCATCTAGCCCAAAGTAAGTAGCTTAAGCACTTGTGTTATGGATACTAGATGACGGACACATTTTTAATATAATTATTATACATATATAAATGTTGAAAATATTCTACATAAACATATACACAACCATGACTCGGAAACAAACATTTGTGGTCATCACAAAGTTTGCCCCTACCAGGATTCGAACCCAGGACCTCTTGACTAATACCCAGCAATCTGAGCATTCGACCAAGGCGGCCGTACATACAGACGTTATTAGCTGGCAGATTTGATTGTATGTTTTATAAAATGTTATCATTATCACATCACGACTATTCTACACCAAAGGACTAGGCTGAGGTGAAATAACACCCACGTTTCGTCAATGAGGTTAGGTCCCATGTAAAAGTTGGCGAGCCTACTGCCTTCTTTGGGGCTCGGAAATAGCAGTATATCGCTAGTTGGTATAAGAGGAACGCTGCTGGCCAATCCCTGTTATATTAATTGTCTCTTAGTCGTGTACCTGTTCGACACCCCCCTATAGTGACAATTGTCTAACCAGAAGCTAGAATAACACCAGTAATATTAGGTGTATGTATATGGCCCAAGGTCAACAACAAATAAAACCCCAATTATAGTAGTTACGACCCTACGTATGTAGAATCCTAGTATCCCAATTATCTTCCGCGTGTATCGCCAAAAGATCACTCCACGGGCCACATCCTGGATTTATAGCAGTCAATTTAAAGTTATTCCCAAAAAGTACCACGCTGCCACTTGTAACTTTACCCCCCACCCCCCAAAGTAGACCCCCGCCCCACCTCATTGTTTATTTACAAAGAGCACGTAAGTTAGACACGCTCCCAGCGGAGTGCGACAACTAGACCGTCACGCGAAAAGTGGAATTTCGGAGCTGCACACTTTTTGCTTCGGCCGTCAAAGTGTGTTTGAATTTTGCCGCTGGGGAGTTAAATTAATGGGCTCTCAGTTTTTCCTCTTTTGGCGCGCTGTATGTGGTTTCAGTAATAGATACCGTAGTACAAAGAATACTTATGGTGGTTAGAAAAACTTCGAAAAATTGTGGTCCTGATTGATGCGGGAATCGAACCCGCGTCCACTGCAATCCGGGCCTGAGCCGCTCGGCCAACCAAGACGCTTCTAACATTTATTATGAGATTGAAATCAAAATAGTAGATACAGTAGTCTTTTTATGATGCCTTCGGGAGATCGATTGTGTGTTTGATGCGCATACAATAATTATTTTGATTTTTATTATATAAATTCCGTGCGGTGACGGCAATATACTGCGATTCATGTGCCCGATAGATGGCAATAGGTACGCCACCTATTACATGGGACCTTACTTAGGTGTTAATTCATCTCTGCCTACGCCTTCGGGGATATCCATTTAATACGGAACCCTAAAAACGAATATGCAAAGAGGTTAACACCAATCTGCTTATAAGATTTTCGCAAGAGGTTAACAGAAAAACATCCAAGTGTAAATCTATGACACATCCATACACGGCGAACTTCAATTGAAAGCCATCCATTCGTAAAATTAGGACGCAAACAATAGCTGGCAGCGTAACACGACAAGGGGCTTGGAAACTAAGCCTTGTCTTAACGGGCTACGGTGGAAATTCATCGGTTCACATTTTATAATTGTCACGATTTGAGATTTAATCCTCCTAGTCCCAAATTTTTTATTGTTCGTATATTTTTTTTCTGTTTGTTGGTTGTGTGATAGATGGCAATAGTCTCGCCCCTTATTACATGGGAGCTGACATAGTAAAGGTTAGTGTTAAAAAACCTCTGCCTACTCCTTAGGGGAGAAAGACGTTATTTATGTATATTTAATTATGTATGTGGTTCAATATGACTTACTAATATAAGTAGGTATAATCGCCAAAAAACTACCTGACCTATGGCCATAGATATACTCATAGTGAGAGACTCATCGTAACTGCATCACCGTTTTATCCCGTACACGACCAATCGAGCCTAACGGGGAACAAGGCAGACATCGAACCCGGACCACCGAGGTGGAAACCCTTTGAACAGCAAACGATTTGGTGAACAAAGGCCGCGCCGATTCCCTATTGAGTTAACTTAACTTATATGTCGGTAGTTTACCTGTCGACAGACATGTTACAGTCTATATTCAAAATGAATAACGTCTCGTTTCGTTTCGCTTTGATGTTCTAATTGCTTTAAAAGTCAAAGAAATACAGGCCATAAACATACATACATACATACATTATGTAAGTATTTATTATTTCTGGGTAAGGTACTTGACAAAAAAATTATTTAATACATAAGTCACTCCCATTTATCTTTTTTTTTTGGGGAGGTAAACTGCAATCTTTACGCATCATCCCTGCAGTACGGTACAACTACAGAGGTACGTGGGACTCGGGGTAGAGGCGTTCCCCCACTACACCACTAAACATCCTCTCCGGGCATCCAGCCAAAGCACACTATGGCAGCCATCCGGGGTCATCCGTTAGGATATGTCACCGGACAACGCCCATTTACCTATCCCAAGGGGTAGGTAGAAGGGTTACAGCTCGATTCGCCCCTTGAATCAAGACTCATGTTTAGCCAGTTACGTTAGGTCCCAATTATAATAGGTGGCAAACCTATTGCTATTTATCGGGTTACGAAAATCGCAGTATATTGCTAAATGGTATAAGAGGAACGCTGCTGCCCCTCACTCAACACTGTGTATATGCCTTATTCGCCATAAACGACACCATAAATACGCGGTTGTTGTTTAGTGGTTTTATGGGGGTTTTTTATTGAAGGGGCAGAGGTGAACTAGCACCCACGTAATGTTAGACAAAAGTCGCAGTGGGTACATTTCTATGTGGGATAAGAGGAACGCGGCTGACCATTCCTCATCACTGATTTATCCTCAGTCGCCTTGTACGACACCCACGGGAGATATTTGGGGTGGTGGTAATTGTATTCTACTCTGCTGTCACCACACGGCGGAGAGCTAGGCGTGAATTAATTACCTACATACGTATGTAGGATTAACCAACTATAACCACTGACATAAATATCTTCTTTTGTCCCCAGTTGCTCCAGCACACGTCACTATCTCGGGACCCTCCGAAGCGAGGGTTGGGGATCCGGTGCCTCTGACCTGCAGTACGGCACCCTCGAACCCGGCTGCGGACATCAAGTGGTTGGTCCTAGGCAAGCACCACAAGGAGGCCAGCAATAGAACCGTCATATCTCCTGAAGGTAATTGCAACCAAACAGTCATAATTATTTCCTGAAGGTAATTACAACGGAACAGTCATATCTCCTGAAGGTAATTACAACGGAACAGTCATATCTCCTGAAGGTAATTGCTATGAAAAATAGGTCGGAAAAGCGCTAGTGATGAATGTATGTTCAAGATTTGTAGTCTGAAAGAAGACGTAATGACCCAGAACTGAGAAAGGGGTGGTTTAGTCACGTAGAAATCTCTTCTTCTTCTCCTTGCCCTGTTCCTAGCTTATCTGGGGTCGGCGCAGTATGTTTCCTCTACCATTCATATCGTTCAGACGTCATCGAGCCATCCACTCCCTTTTCATTCATATCATCCTTGACACCGTAAAGGTGCTAGGTGATGAATATAGAGACGGAACGGACCATGTCGAGAGACCGTTGAACGGAGAGAGTGATTGGAATGACATTTCAATCCATACTGCTTAAGGTTTTGGCTTAGATTTTACAGCCGGCCGCCTGCTGGCACTAACCCTCTTTGGGTATAAATTTTATGTAATGTGACAAGCGATAAACAATTTGAATTTAATTCACATCTGCTCTAATAATAATATGACTTATTTCCTTCAACAGGCGGTTGGATCACCACATCGAACATCACAGTCATAGTGGAACCCAACAGACGGTCTGTGGTGGTGGTCTGCCATGGCATCAACGCTCAGCTCACGGAGAATGTGGTGGCCACGCACACAATCAACGTCCTATGTGAGTACTCTAAATGACTCTGCTTAGATGTGTGTGTGTGTGTGTACACACGCACATAATCAACGTCAACAACAATCCTTCATCTCACCTCTCATGGTAAGTACGATAAGAGCCGAATATGGAATCGAGCTTCACCTGGAACCCTTACCTCAGAGGGTCTGGCTATCTTATCACAAAATCGGAACAAAATAATGCTGATATAAAAATAATATTAAGGCGACAGATTTTGATAAGATGGTGGTAGCTAGCCAGGCGGGCTTGAAAGAAGTCCTACCACCAACCAAACCGAGTACAAATTTGTACCCCCCTGGGGATCCAACCCTGGAGTTCTGGATCCTAATTCCGGTGGACGAACCCCTAGACCATGGAGGCGGTTAAGCGTTCTTCATCGAAGTGGACTTGGTAGTAAAAAAAACACATCCCAAGCGTGCCTACCTGCTCAATAAAAACCCAGTTGACCTCCGAAATCCGAGTCTAATACGGCCAAAGTTAGGAGGCCCCCAGATGATCCGGAGCTCAGTAACTCCATCACATTTCCACCTCATCAGACTTAAAATGTACTGCGCAATGTCTCAACTCTGCGGGGAGGCGCGTGTGCGGAATCTGAACGGGCGTTAATGCATGTAGATGCGGGGGTGACCTCGACGGCGAGCGACCCTTATATCGTAGTAACTAGGACTTAGTTTAGTGGTTAATTCAGGACTGGAGACATATGTCTTTTTGCTTTTCACACGTCCACAGCGTTCTAGTCGGTAGTTTTTCTTTCAAAATTTCGTTAATACTACTAAAAGTCAAAGTCAATGTTCGTTTATTCATATCTGGTATGATTACATACATTTATGAATCGTCAAGACGCTAAGATACCGAAAACCCGTGGTCAAAGAAGCATCTTTTAGTGATGGATGATATAAATTAACCAAAAGGGAGTAGATGGCTTGATGACGTCTGACCGATATATCTACATGGAAGCGGAAACATACTGCACCGATCCCAGATAAACGGACAATAAGGCACGAAATAAGAAGATAATGTTCAGTCGTGTATTTTCTGTTCTAGTAACAGAAAATGAAGCAATACTGATAGTGTTGCTAGTAGGCAATAAATGAGCAAGAAGTAAATATTGCTAGTAGGAACAAATTAGTCAAGAAACAATACTGACACTAACCTTTATTAAACAAGTACGCTGGACTGAAGTTGTCATCCAAAAATTGAAGCCAATTTGCTTATCGCCATCTTGGCGCTGATGGCACTGGTGTACGAAGGTGAACGTCCGCGGAACTATTATAGAGATGCATTTGTAATGTCAAATACAAGCAACAAACGTCAAATTTAGTACCCATGCCGCTCGTTGGGGCGCTTCAAATCGGCACAAGAAACATTTGTCATTTATAATATAGGTCAGTGAATATTGATAGTTGCCATACACTATTGTGATATGTTATTGTTAAGATAACAGTACCTTAATAAGGACCCAGATTTCAGCCGAATCGAAACCGAGTCGTTCGTGGTACGGATAAGGATCACAGACGGAAACAGACACCAATTAATACGCCCCCCCTATTGGGTTTGACGATTATAAAAATACCGATTTATTTCTTTCAAAATAAAATCTGAATTTCAGTCCTGGCTCTGCTTTGTTACTTTTCGTCTTGTTAGAGGTTAAGTTTGTCCGCAAGATAGAGGATTATGATATTCTTTTGAGTAAAGTCGTCGCAATGTATAAGCGGTAGCGGGATTTTTTTTATTTGGAACGCTTACGGCAGCTGAAACTTTTGTAGTAATAAATTACTTTATAAATTCCCGCATTAGGCCATTGAACTACTATTAGGCCTAATTATTTTTGAAAAAATTTCTGATTTTATTTCCTTTTTGATATTTTTTTCTAACGTACACCTAACATGTTAAAATAAAAATCTACATACGTACACAAATCATGCTTATATCCCCAAAAGGGTAGGCAGAGGTGATTTAAACACCCACTTTTCGCCAATAAAGTTAGGTCCCATGTAATAGGTAGCGAGCCTATTGCCATCTATCGGGCACATAAATCGCAGTATATAGGTGATATTAGAGGAATGCTGCTGCCCATTACTCATCGCTGTCTTTACCCTTAGTCGCCTTGTACAATACTCACGAGAGAAATATGGGGGTAGAGAAATAGTTAAAATTTATTAAATTACACTGGTCACATTCGTTACATCAAAACCGCTCGCCGCCCGTCGCTTGCGGCAGCGGAATCAAAAATGATTAATGCCCCATAGATAACGCTCCAAGGTCCAACCGTCCGAGACACGTCGGATCAAAGGCTGCCATTCTATTCAAACAGCCCTCGTCGCCTTTGATGGCGCGGGTTCGATACCCGGTGGTAAAAAATGACTTACAAATTTAACTGGCTTTATCTCCGGGAAATACCTCCGCAGTATGAGTGATGGCGTTTGGGTGTCAAAAGGGAATTCTTGTAAGGGGTTTGGGCTATCATGAGGGAAAATAATAAGGTTGTGTGGGGCAAGAGTGGCTTAACCCTTTATAGAGGCAGTACATACAATTTTTTCATTGGTTGCTATAAACCTTATTACAAAATGATATTACGATGTATGCCGTGTGGTGACGGCAGAGCAGAATACAATTGTCACCGACCAAATCTCTCTCGCGGGTGTCGTACAAGGCGACTAAGGATTAAAACATTGATGAGGAATAGCCAGCAGCGTTTCTCTTATACCACTGCGATTTATGTGCCCGGTAAATGGAAATTGGCTCGCTACCTACCTATTGCATGAAACCTAATATAATTGGCGACACGTGGCTGTTAATTCACCTCTACCTACCCCTTCGGGGATATATAGGCGTTATTTATGGTGAGATGATTTTAATAATATACAATAAATTTTTGGTCACCCATCCAATTACCGGCCTTAGCGAACATTGCTTAGTTCACGCAATCGCAGGCCAAGCGCGCTATTGTCCTTTTAACTCAATACACAAAACCTACGGTTAAAAGCCAATAGTTTGTTTACATTAAGATTATTTCTGATTGGAATGGACTATGATCCCCGGCGTTGTTCGGAGAACAGCGGGCAGCATCATTTGAATTTCTATTTTTATTTACACTGCACTGCCTTCCTATTAGCAAAAAAGCATTGATTCCCAAAGAGGTCCACTGGAGACTTGATGGGGGTCTATGCATACATAAATCACGTCTATATCCCCGAAGGGATAGGCAGAGGTGAATTAACGCCAACTTTTCGCCAATTATCTTCGGTCCGTGGCGAGCCCATTGCCATATATCGGGCACATAAATCGCAGTACAAATTTATATTGCTAGGTGGTTTCAGAGAAATGCTGCTGCCCATTACTCATTGCTGTCTTTACCCTTAGTCGCCTTGTACGACACCCACGGGAGAGATGGGGGTGGTGACAATTGTATTCTGCTCTGCCGTCACCACACGGCCAATGATGGGGTCTATGGGGGTTACTAAAAAGGGGGGGTCCACGATTCGTAAGCGGGTTCACGAATATTTATCTGGTTTCGATAGAAAAGAACAAAACATTTGGCTTGTCTTCAATGTAGGCAGATAATATGTAAGCTCAGCTACTGGTACTTGCAAAAACTTGGATATTCACTCAGAGCACAATCAATCAATTGATTACCAATCAATTCTCTTTTTTTTTCGAAAACTGTTAATTCATAGTTTAGGCAATTTTAGTTACCCACATCTAATCTTCATTTTGTCGAGTTCTGGGAATATACACTCATCAACTTTGTCGTGAGACATTTTATTGACTTTACTATATGTTGTATCGACGATCGTTCTAAAAATACTGACGATTTCTATGCAATTTATTCAATGTTGTGACGGATGACTATAATTCCAGTGCGTCCACAGTTATTTTACCTCTGACTTTTCCATTTGAGAGAAGGATACTTATATGACATTTCCTTAAGTTAGAGCAGGATGATGAGAAGTGTCAGAGGTAAAATAACTGTGGACGCACTGTAAGTATCATTGAAAAACTGCACAGAATATGCCATTATATCCTTAGACATTGTTCATGAGTGAATGGTGTAGCTCTATCGGCACCAGCAAAATTTAGAAAGTGGTCTTCGAGAATAATAGTTTGGAAACCTCTGGGCTAAAGCGAGACAGAAAACTCTGCGAGCGAGATAGCGGGCGGGCTTTCGCTTAATCGCGACTTAATCCAAGCGAGGTTTATCGGGTTAGGAAAAAATACGGCAAGAGTGAATTTCAGCGAACCGAGGCGGTTTCGTTTGTTTTTTTTTGGCGTTCAGGCAAAGGGGTTTATACATTTCTTCTATAAAAAGCCTTTTGTTGTTCCTGCTACCAAAATGTTTGAGCTCGGTGCAGTATGCCTATTGTCACACTGCTTCTTTCCTTCCTGCTCCCAAAATGTTTGGGTTCAGTGCAGTATGCCTGCTGTCACACTGCTTCTGTCCTTCCTGCTCCCAAAATGTTTTGGCCCAAATAATGCAGTATATCTACTCTCATACTGCTTCTACAATGTAGCTGTGCTTTTTTTATATCTAATACTACCCTCCAAGTATGTTTTAAGGCAATTCACGTGGTCATTGAAATCAATAGTTAAGTAGAGTAAGTAGGTATTGGTTGTACGTCGGGTATTGCTTTATTTGAGGGATAAAGGGCCACCAAAGCCAATAAATAAATAAAACCGTCACAATTTCCGCCCACGACGCAAATAACGTCAACCGGTGACAATATTAAATAGCGGCGGCCATTTTCCACGCGGTACCCAAATGCCGCCATGCTGGACCCGGCTTCCGGTTCCGTGAATATGATAATTCGCACCGGAAGTCCGTGCGGCGCACTGTTTACGGTCACTTCGGATAGTTTCTCGCTTTCGCAGCTGAAAATAAATGTTTTTTTCATTACCGCGTTTTGTGCAAGGCGGATGGCGTGGAGTGGGTCACACACTCGCAGACGTGCCACAACACATACACAAACGCGCCACACATACCTACACAAACGTGCCACACATACACAAACTTGCTATACACACAGACGTGCCTCACACGAAAGTGCATAATTCACGCCTTTTCACTGCCAAAGAGATAGGTAGTGTAAATAAATACGAGATTGTAATGTGTAGCTTGTTTCAAAACGAAAATGGCCACTACAGTCCGTAAAACCTAAAAAGTAATACCTTATTAATAATAAACCTAATATCATAACAATTACAGTCTCTTATCCCCTGAAACGACTCAAAAACTCTCAACCTTGCTCAGCCTCGCCAGTTTCATTACACGTTGTACCTACCGCGTTCGCCACCGGAGCTGGCCATAAATACCCCTTTATACCATGTACACGGGAGTCATTACTTTAATGAGAGCGGGGACTTTGGCACGGATTAATTGCTCACTATTACTGCTGGAGTGGTGACAACCCTCAGGGCTGTCGTCGGGCTGGCAACTTTTTCAACCATTTGACATTTCTGGCTGCGTGAGAAAGTTCCTTTGCCAAAATTGTTTTTTTTTCCTTAACTCCGACGTGAGTTTTTGGTTGGTTGTTTTTTGGAAGCATCGCTGTATATTACAAGGTAGTATAAGAGGAACGCTGCTACCCATTACTCTTCATCCCTTAGTCGCCTTATACGAACCCGGGGGAGAGATATGGGTGGTGACAATTGTTACCGGCTCTGCCGTCACCACACTGCTTTTTTTTATTAACAAAACAACTCGTTAGCGTAGGTACAACGTCAAGTATAAGGATTAGAGAAATTTCATTAAGTTAACTAACGTCTTGGTTGGCAGAATTGTAAAGGCATCTGCCCGGTATGCGGAGGACGCGGGTTCGATTCCCGCATCAAGATTATAATTTTAAAAACTTTTTCTAGCCTGTTTTTCTTTGTAATAAAAAAAATTGATATCAAATCTTAAAAACTTTATCAATGACTACGATAAGAATTGCGCACCGTTCTTATCCGAGACGGTCAAGCGGCTTGACGTCAAGCACGTTCATATTCTTCGTGGCTTTGTTCTGATGCTTGTTAAAACAAACAGACATAAAATGTTAATAAATGCCTCAAGCATCAAACAAGCGTTGTAGCCCAAAATGCTTGAAGGAAGCTAAAATCAACGTGCTTGACTCCAGGCTGATTGACCGTCTTGGAACCCCATTTAATATTGCTTGTCATCTCGGAGTATTGTCATTCATAATGTTTTGCCAGTCCTACGAAGGCAGTCCCATTATTTTAACGTACCTTACGTATGATATTCGAACGCTTACCCGCTCGGTCCATCTGGATGCCTCACGGACACATTACATGAGGGAAAAACTGCGTGGTCCGGAATGGGGGTGTCATAGTGCACGCGCTTATACAGTAGTCGATGTCGGTGGCGGTAACAATAAATTAAGTAGGAAAATACTCACAAAGAAAATTGTGATTAAAAAAAGTTCGAAAAATTACTGTCTTGATGCGGGAAAAGAATACGCGCCCTCTGTAATCCCCGCAGATGCCTGATACCACTCGGCCAACCGAGACATTTGACGGTAATTTTTCTACCATTTTTATACATAATGTTCAAATAAATTAAAATAATAGCAGTAGTCGATAATGTTATGTCAGTGTTGGGGTAACATTAAATTAACTGAGAAAGAGAAAAAAGAAAATTATGATGTGGGAAACGAAGCCGCGTCTGCTGCAATTCGGGCAGATGTCTATTTTTTCCTCCAACGAACGTTTTCCTCCAACCAGAATTAAATTTTTACTTATTTTTGTAACATTTGTTATGGAATTTTCAAATTAACACTTTCACTACCGAACACTCGGATCCGACTCTCATGTTACACCATGTTCATGCTGGAATCGAAAAAGGCGAATGGCAATAGGCTCTTTCCTATAACACGGTACTTGATATAAGCTGGCGAAATCTGGGTGTGAATACACCTATGCCTGCCAATTAGTGAGAAGGGCGTGATGTCATGTATAGGTATTATGTAGGTCATACATAATATAGTCCTATTTATAATTAACACAATAACGAAAAAAATCACCAAGAAAAGTCTGTGCCAATGAGAACTTCTACTGACGCCGCGTACACTGTGCAGTCAGTGCGCATAGCAAAAATCATCAATCACATATAGAATGCCATTACAGTGTTTTGCTTACATATATACGGCATTATGGCTGGGCGATTTATATGGAATCGATTGTCATTATCAAAATGGGTCACATCATTACAATCGAGAACCGATATCTCTCTAACCGTCATTCGATTCCAAACTTTTTTGGATTATGACATCTTAGTCAATCTATACCTAAATCACGCCTATTTATCCTCGAAGGGGTAGGCAAAGGTGAATTAGCGTTTTGCCAATTATGTCAGATCCCATGTAATAAGGAGCAAACCTATTGGCAATTATATATGGTGACAATCATATTCTGCTCCGCCGTCACACATACTGCATTTAATAAGTAATAATAATTAACGGCATTCACAGAATAAATTAACGGAATAAAACTAAAGAATCTTAATAAATGTGCGTCTTATGCCGCGTCAAATAGTCAAAATGCTGGATATAGGTTAAAAAGTCCTGTCTTACATACACAAACCAACCCTGTATCCCCGAAGGGGCAGGTATAGGTGAATATACTTTCGCCAATTAAGCTACGTCCCATGTAATAGGTGGCGAGCCAATTGCCATCTATCGTGCACATAAATCGCAGTGTATTGCTATAAGAGGAACACTAATGGTAGTCCCCTATGGGTGTTTTAATTAAAGCCTGTGAAAGAATATCAATAAACGCATTGAACCATTTATTCGCCTTGGCAAAAGGACTACAGAGTCCTTATGAATAAAAAAAAACATAACTTCTCCTATCTTCACTGGTCCATTTCTAAATTATACGTTCTTTGAACCGAAAACACCTCGACGCATTCTTGCACAAAATGGCGATGCAAAAGATAGAATAAGTTAGACTTTCTAGAGACGATATTAATAAATATTCCGTCCACAAAAATTATTGCTTGCAATCTCAATTTTATTTCCATTTTACTACTGCTGGCCTGTAAAGCCATTGCGTCATTTCTAGCTGCATATCCACGGGGGGAGAGTATTTGTCACTTTGCCAATCATCTTGATAAAGTACACGATCCATGGTGTATTCTGCAACTAAATCACAATTCAGTAAAATCTAAGCTTTTTTTTATTTTACTTCCTGCCCTGTTCCCATTCTATTTGGGGTCGGCGCAGCATGTTTCGTCTGCCACTCATATCGGTCAGACGTAATCTAGCCATCCACTCCCTTTTGATTCATATCAACCATCACACCGTAAAGGTGCTAGTGATGAATGCATGTATAGAAATGGGACAGGTCGAGAGGAATGATTGGGATGACAACATTCCAATACATACTGCTCAAGATTTGGCTTAAGTTTTACAGGCGGCCGCCTGCCTGACACCAACCCTTTTGGGCTGTTGTTGGTTATTTGCCCTCCACCATTCGGGTGCCCCAAGGTGCTTATTGGTCTTCACCGGGCAATCTCCCTTAGTCGACTTTTACGACATCCATGGAATGAGTGGGGACTGATCAATTCTGGGTTATCTGTTCGCTCCCAGTTCCAGCATGGAAGAATTAAAAACCTGATACTGTAACCCCAAAAATTATTAGCACTTGTAACAGTAAGTTTGTTGGTTACAAGCTAATGTGAATCTCCTATCATCATTGTCACCCAGATAACAGATCAAAGCACACAGGGGACCCCATTTAATGGCGTCAAAACAGTGACTATCCACTTTCGTAGTCAATTAATCAATTACGGATTTGATGATCACCCCCGCGAGGCGCTATGCGTGAGACTGATCAAAGTACTCTGTCCGACCATTTAATGTTTAATTTGGAGACAGTAGGTCGATTCTTAGTTTGGTCTTCTATGCTGGCCTGGTAGCGAACAAATAACGTAAAATGGGCCAGCCCTGACTCATCCCATGGATGTCGTAAAAGTCGACTAAGGGAGATTGACCGGTGTTGACCAATAAGCACCTTGGGGCACCCGAATGGTGGAGGGCAAACCACCAACAACAGCATACCCAAAGAGGGTTGGTGACACGCAGGCGGCCGGTTGTAAAACCTAAGCCAAAACTTTGCGCAGTATGGAATGGAATGTTGTCCTTCCAATCACTCTCTCCGTTTATTGGTCTCTCGTCATGGTCTGTTTCGTCTCTTTTTCTATACATTCATTCACCACTAGCACCTTTACGGTGTAATGGATGACATGAATCAAAAGGGATTGGATGGCTTGAATGACGTCTGACTGATAGGAATGGAAGAGGAAGCTGACTGACTCGGGGATATATATATTGTGTGAAAAAATATCGAACGGCCGTGATACAATTATAATATACCGCGCAGCGTCAAGCATGCACGATCCAACGCGAAACGCGAGTAGTAATTAAAATAATGACCCCTCGCAGTTCCCGCTATAATTGGGCCATAGCTTCGGCTGTTTGTATAGGTTTATGTTTAACTATGGCCCTGAAACTAACCCCCTAAACAGCCCGTGGATCGCTTATCAAGTGGAGAGTTAATTGTAGTCGTGTATTTCGGTAAATAAAGTATGTATGTGTTGTAATATGTCGCCGCCATGTTGTAAATAGGGTTAAATTACAAACTGTCTCGCTTTGTTGTACCTAAATAATATTTTGAAAAGTTTTCAATCCTCTACTTACCCGGAGTAGACTTTTCCCATTTCACTTAAATCTCTTTGGTAAAAGTATTATCGCTCGCCTCAAGTCAGGGGGTGCCTAGTGTGTGGCGTTTTTAATTTTTCTTTATTATATGAAAGAACATCGAAATAATTAAAAATATTAATAATACAAATTGTAAAAGACACCGTAACCTTCTTTTTTAATGTAAAATTCATGTAGTAATTACTAATGAGACATTACGGAGAATTTGTAAATAAGTAAAAAAAAGTGGGCTTCTTTTACGGATTTTTTTGAGTAACTTAAAGTTATTATTGATTTTGAACAATTCATTTTATCATTTGTGACCTCCAGTATACACCATATTTATTACACAACTCTTACACTAAAGGGTTCCCCTAAAAACTTCTTTGAAACGGCAGTATTTTTGAGACTTGAGCTATTGAATCCCCCTATGGGTACATTTCCTTCAACCAGTCTTTTTTTCCATCCTGTATGTCTGGAGATGATGATAGGAAGATGAGGGGTAGCCCTGCAGTGCGCAGATCCGATATTAGGCTCCCCAATCACATATCGGCGACTAATAACTAGACCAGGGGCCACACAACAAATTAGGGGCACATGGTGTACCCGATGGCAATGTCGCGAATGCTGATTCCACCGGCACGTGATCCGAATAGCGGACGATCGGCCATCCGATATTGTAAACGGTATTTATTGGTGTCTGCTAGGTTTCGCCGTGTGGTGTGCGCAGGGATGAATACGATCGTCGGCGCCTCTGATCTCTCCTGATTCTAATTCCTAATTGTAATTCCCAATCGTATTTCCTAATTCTAATTCCCGATTATAATTCCTAATACTAATTCCTAATTCTAATTCTTGATTCTAATTTGTTATTCTTATTCCTGTTTCTAATTCCTGATTCTAATTTCTAATTCTAATTGCCAATTCTAATTCCTAATTCTAATTCCTATTTCTAATCCTAATTCTAATTCCTAATTCGCATTGTAGAACTTGTTACGACGTTGTATTTGATCTTATTGGTACAACAACACTGTCGTGGCAAATCTAAGAGAAACTGTCAATTATTGAAATTAGTATTCTATTCGTTCTTAAACATTCGCCCCAAGTTATTTGATAATATCTGAAGAAAAAATAACCGAAGCCATTGCCTTAAACTGCATTTTAGAAAACGTCTAATTCCGAAACCCTTTTCCAGATCCCCCTTCGGCTCCGATGATCACCGGCTACATACCCGGAACAACTCTGTCTGCTGGCACCGTGCAGAAACTGTCTTGCATATCCTCAGGGGGGAACCCCCTAGCCTCCCTTACTTGGTTCAAGAACGACAAAAAGGTAAGCTTTCTTCTTTATACTTTTTTTTAATTCTAGGCAGGGTGTAGTGTTATCCGCTGGATTACTCTTCCTATATCTTCCTATGTATCTATCTTTAAACCTCGCATTCTGTAAATCTTTATATGTAAATAATTGCACAACAACTTTCCCTTGTTAACATATATACGGCCGCCTTGGTCGAATGCTCAGATTGCTGGGTATTGGCCAAGCGGTCCCGGGTTCGAATCCTGGTAGGGGCAAACTTTGTGATGACCACAAATGTTTGTTTCCGAGTCATGGTTGTGTATATGTTTATGTAGTATATTTTCAACATTTATATACATAATTATATTAAAAATATGTCCGTCATCTAGTATCTATCCATAACACAAGTGCTGAGGCTACTTACTTTGGGCTAGATGATAGGTGTGAGTGTAAAAATATTTATTATTATTATATTAATTTCATATTACAATGTTGTAAGTTTACACTGCAAGGGAAGCTCTTGCCCTTCATCTCACCTGATGGGAAGTGACGATAAGGGCCGTAGATGAAATCGAGCTTCACCTGGAACCCTCAACCACAGAGGGGCTGGCTATCTTTTCACAATTGTTAACATTTTTATTATGGGTGGTTCATTTCACTCTCAATTTCGCACACTTTCAGCAAAAGTACCTATCTCAAATATAGTAGGTAGGTACTTATAATTTAGATCAGCTAGTTATTTTGCCAGGAATGGATATAATAATATACCTAATATAATATAACACACCGAGATAAGATACCGAGATATTCGGGATGACATTTTTGATTTAGGTCGACTTACTTCAAGGCCCGGTGGTGTGTCTTCGGAATAATGGAGTAATTCTATTTTTATCGAAAACTAGTGGTCGCCCACGGCTTCGCTCGCGTTAATGTCGGTTGTTATATAGCCTTCCTCAATAAATGTACCGTCCAACACAAAAATATTTTTTCAATTAAAACCAGTGGTTTCTGAGATTAGCGCGGTTAACCAACCAACCAAACAAACAAGCAGCAGTCTCTCTTCAGCTTTATAATATTAGTATAGATTCCGCGACGTTCGCAACAGAGCCGTAGCACATTGTGACACGATCGAATACCTCTTTCGGAGGTCGATAATTTATACTAATTACAACCTCATCATCATCACCAGCCCTTTGATGACCCCACTGCTGGGTCACAGGCCTATGGATGGAAGAATATATGAAGAATGGGCCATAATCCACCACTCAAGCCCAGAGCGGATTCGTGAGCATTAACGACTGCTGATACAGCCGGGACCAACGGCTTGGCGTGCCTTCCGAAGCACGGAGGAACTAACTAACCTACAAAGAAAATAAAGTCAGAAAAATATCGATAAGTTATTTGTCCTACTGGCTTAGCATGACCACCGAAACACGATATGATATAGCCATTTATCTCTATGAACTGTAAAAAACATTGGATTTTTGACAGCTAAATGGCTATAATTATAGCCAAATAGGCTTTAGACAGCCATTTATCGCTTGGAACTGTCATAAATTTTCAGTTCAGAGCTATAAATGTAGACCATTTCATATCGTGTTTCGGTGGTCATGCTAGTTGGGTAGTTGTGGGAATAGGACCCGCGTCCTCTGCAATCCGGTTAGATGCATTTACCCCTCGGCTAACCAGGACGTTAGTTAACTTGCCAAAATTTCTCTAACCATTCAACTTCTGGTGATTTATGTATGTGTGCTTCTGACTCTACTGCCTCGTGTCTAATTACTATTTCTTTCCGCAGATCCATTCAGTCACCAAGACGAGCGACAAGTCCGTCTCCGCCGAAATATCGATCCTGACCAACGTCACGGACAACCAGGCTCAGTACCGCTGCGAGGCGACCAACAGCGCCACTGAAATACCACTCTTCGAGACTGTCACTTTGAATGTCCACTGTAAGTGAAGCATCAGTTTTCTTAACAGTCGTATAGTTCCTGGAAAGTAGGGTGAACCAAATTGGCGGTCTTGGCAAAACCACCAACAACCGCATACCCAAAGAGGGTTGTCAGGCAAGCGGCCAGCTGTAAAATCTAAGCCAAAACCTTGAGAGGTATGGATTGGAATGTTGTAACCCCAATCACTCCCTCCCTTCTTCGTCTCTCGACATGGTCCGTTCCATCTCTTTTCTATACATTTATTCTTAGATGTAGCCTTAGATGTAGAGGCTTATTCAATTCAGGCTTATTCAAGTGTTAAAATCCAATGATTTTTGACTGTTCAAAGCGATAAATGGCTTTATCATATCGTGTTTCGGTGGTCATGCTAGCCGGGCAGGTATTCTTAAACGACTTGGTTCCAAAATGTCGACGTAACTGTGGTTGGCTCGACGGTGAAACTAGCCAGGGAATTCGCGTAGTGAAGTGAGGTTTGTTTAAAGCATCTAGCTCTGTCAAAGGTATTCTTAGCCGCACTCAAGTTGAAGTATTGTTGGTATGTGCAGTGGTAGCGTATTTGCTAGGTTTGGCAAATTTAGTAGGTATATCGCTCATTTCATGAAGTAAAGACAACTAAAAAATACTTCAAAACAATGTGTGTTCAAAATTTAAAGCTTTAAGACCTATTTTTGAAGGACGGCGCTTTTGATTTGGGTCTCTTTTATATTGACGAAGCGATAAGCACTGCCCAAATGACTAAAGTGAGCTTTGGTCATCACGCCCGCTTTAGGCCGCCTTCCCCTACAGCTTAAGGTAACTTACAAAAGGAAAGGTAATAAGATAGGCACCTAATAAATATTCAGAACAGCTAATCAAAACCTGGATGAGACGTCAAAGGAAAAATTAAACAATCACCTTATATTGCTCATGAATTTTTTAATCTCGCGCATCGTAATGATTTACATTGGACTTCTGAAGAATCGGGAGTACTGCGTATTGCTTTCGGTTGATTTGAATTTGTAATGAGCAACCTGTAATTAGAGCTTGGAAATCTGCTTCCATAATTCAAATCGCTATTTGAATTTCAGTGTTTGAACTTCCCCGGAATCTAGTTGGAGCAAATCCTTGCATTTATTCTTGGAAATTATTTGTAGCTAGCTATCCATGGTAATTTGGCGCGTTTAAGTCGCGTAGTATTTTGCGTAATAGGTTCGTCTTGGCCGTTATAAAATTGTGCTTCAAGTTGATGCAGTGAAATTAGCTAATTTTACATTTAAGTAATCTTGTGAGAGTCCATCGGTACCATGTAAGATGACGAAGATTGAATTCCTGTCGGTTGTTAGAGGTCCTGTAAATATCTGTTGGTACCTCTTGGTTGTATTAAAATTATGCTTCTATACCTCATTGACTTGGCCTTGAGACAAAATGCAAACAATCATGATATGTCTCTTTGTCTACGAAAACGTTTAATTAAACTGTTAGTTGCTTTGAAATATTGGTGTTACACATTTTTATTTTTGTATTTTATACTATAAGACACATCAAGATTGTTTACATTTTTTCTCAAGCCCAAGTGAATGGGGTTTTGAGACCTATCATTATAGATTGAAGCATCCTGCGCACTCTTGGACACGCGGGTTTTCGATGTCTAGCGTCTTGACGATTCATAAGTGGATTGTAATCATACCAGCGAGGGTCTATCCAGGTGGCTAACAATTCGAACGCATAGAACTAGAGAGACGTTAACTCTTAGCATTCCATGGATTCATAGTGTGTGTGTGCGGACGCCAGGTCCAGGGTGTGGCGGAGAGGGGACTCAGTGGCAGCGCCTGGGACTTAAGACCTAAGTGTAGGTTAAAGGGATCCCTTGACAACTAGTCAATACTCACCTTCGCCACGCCCACTTCTCTCTCTGCCTAGCCACATTTCATACAAATTGTATGAAACTGACGTATTAGAGAGAAATAGTAGATTATATAGCAAGCGAATAAAGCAGTGTGGCGTGTGTGTGTAAAGTTGTTATTTTGTTACATTTTAGTGACTCCACGGATTTTGAACATATACTATGTTGACGATTCAAAATCATTATAATTTTCGCTTAACAATTTAAGAAAGGTCAATCCATATTTGTGTTATGTTGGTGTTCCAAATTTAAATGTCATTATAGCCCTAGGGAAATAATAATGAAATTCAGTACAACATTATGTCACTGTTTTGTACAGGCCTAGATTGACTAACTTTAAATTGAGGTTACCTGATTTTTGAGCTGGTGTTACGAAAACAATTTAATCCCCCTGTTTTTGATACAGTTGCACCAGAAGCTGTGAAAGTAAGAGCTGAACCTGAAGAACTGAAACCGGGTTCTGAAGCTACGCTGTATTGTGATGCAGCTTCCAGTAACCCGCCTGCTACTCTCTCGTGGTGGAGAGACGGTATACCGGTCCAAGGTGAGAATAATGAGTAGGATATATAGAGTATAGGCTATAGAGATATATAGACTATAGACTAACATAACTTGAGTTGACAATATTATTGAGAAGAGATTTTACAGACACTAGCTTTTCTGATCATCACAGTTGGTATTTCATTATCATAAGCATCATCATCATCACAGGAACTTGTAGTTTCCATTGCTGCGAAACAGACCTTCTTTATTAATGGACGAATATAGAGACAAGGGTCATTACTCCAGTGCACACCAAGTGCCACCAAGGGTATTGACGACTGCAGATTCAGACGGTGCAGCCAATAACCATTCGCTAAACATGTTGTCCGAACTAGCTACTGCGCTATCAAGCTCCTATACATTCTGTTAAATGTGTAACTGCCGCACTCAGAGACGTCAAATAACTTTAATGTGTACCTAATGTCGAAAAATTTCAATATAATCTAGACCATAGACCCGGCAAGAATAGCGACTAGATTTGAATTGTCATTTTTTGACATTAAGTACTCACTATCGTTATTTGACGTCTCTGAGTGCGGCAGTAAATCTGTTAAAGGTATCAATTAGTTATCCATGAAGAGTAAACGACAGCAGATGCAGAGAGTACCAATGGTATTAAAGACAGGGAATGCTACCAATAGTCACCCAGTATAAGGGTATTAAAGATTGGGAATGCTACCAGTAGTCTCCTAGCAACGGTAATAAAGGCTGGGAATGCTACCAATAGTGACCTAGCAAGGGTATCAACGACTGCAGAGGCAGCAAATAACCGATGCTTTAACCTCTTCTATCCATTTGGTAAATGTGTAACTTTGTCACAGGTCAACCGATGCAACTGAAGAAGGGTCTGCATGGGGGGACGGTGTCAACGATAGAGCTGAAACTGAATGTGACCAAGAATCTGAATGGGGCGGTGTACACATGCCAGGCGATGAACGAAGCGCTACAGCGGAGTGTGCACGACGCTTTAAGCTTGAAGGTCTTATGTGAGTAAATTAGTTTTTTTATGCTAGACAGCTCTTGGCTTTCATCTCGCCTGATGGTAATTAAGTGACGATGAGGGCCGAAGTTGGAATCGAGCTTCAACTGGAACCCTCTAGAGGGGCTGGCTATCTTATCACAAATTGTCGGAACACAATGCTCCTTAACTTTATTATTATGGCGACAGATTTTGATAAGCAGGTGGCAGCTAGCCAGGCGGACTTGAAAAAGTCCTACCACAAACCAAAACGAGTAAAATTTTGGACTCCATTGGAATCGAAACCGGGATCTCGGGATCTTAATGCCGGTAGGCAAACCAAGAGACCACGGAGGGGGTTAAAAATGTGAATGAATTATTGTATGTGAATTTCATACTGCAAATGAAAAGAAGTGATCTCTGCATATCCCTGTAGGCCTAGCACGAGAGGACAAAATCTCTCTCCACCACTTTACAGTGTTTTGTCTCGGGATTTAGTAGGAGTTAGAGCGAGAGGAAAACGTTTTCTTTTCCCCAAAGATATTTTCTCCACTCCACATTGTATGAATTTCATGTATTCATCAGCCAATATTGTTCCAGATGCTCCCATTTTCGATGAAGCGACACCAGAAACGGCAGTCGGGGCAGAGAACGAACCGCTGATCATCATGCTCAGAGCCGACGGTAACCCTGGCAGCATCACGTATACTTGGACCAAAGACGGGCTGCCGATTACCCAATCTTCGTATGGCAGTACAAGTAAGTATAGTTAACGGCACGCAAGCTGAACCAAAATAACGGTCAAACTACGTCGTCAATGACTGTCGCTCTGTGTGTGTGTTAATCATGTGTTATGTTGTCAAATGTAAAAAATTAGGCTATGGTGAAACTGACATATCGTCATGATAAAAGTTCCAAAAACAATAGGCGGACCTTCGTTCCTTCCTTCCTTTTTTTATTCTCCCTATATTTTAGGGAAGGCAAAGGGTCTAGCCCATACAGCCATGTCTTTAGTGTATATTTTATCTGTAGTCTTATGAAATAATGAGTGGGTGAAATGTTTGAATGAAATGAATTTTACGTTAAAATATGGGTGTTATTTAATGGTAACAGAGTTCATGATGGTGCCTGATGAAGTGGACAAAACCACTTTTCAAGTGGTTTTCACCACAACATCGAACACCATCAGAAGACTTATTTTCAATGATTCTGCATAATTGCACATCTACACGGATGCTTGTGCATCAAAATAACACCACTTTCACTGCACAAAATCCACTCTGAACAAATTTGAGAATTATCGAAAAAATATCTGACTGACACCACGAAACGCGCCAAACACGATCCCCTCCTTCCTTCCTTTTTTCTAACATTGGGGGAGAGGTTTGCGATACAAAAGTCAATATTTGACAGTTTATGTTACCATTTGACACGACGGTCGCCATTTTATTTTCTCTGTAATACGTCAGTTTCATATATTATTTTTTAGACGTCCGAATTGCTTGGCTAACTTGGCTATGCCATGTGGAGTGTTCTTGTTAAAACCCTTTACCGATTACCTGGCTCCGTTTTTTTTATTCTAGACAGGGAATCTCTCGCACTACATCTCACCTGATGGTAAGTGACGATAATTGTCGAAGATGGAACCGAGCTTCACCTGGAACCCTCAACCACAGAAGGGCTAATTATCTTAATTTATCACGAATTGTCGGAACACTATAATGCTGTTAACTTTATTATCATGGCGACAGATTTTGATAAGATGGTGGTCGCTAGCCAGGCAGTCTTGAAAGAACTCCTACCACCAACCAAACCGAGTACAAATTTGAACCCCCCTGGGGATTGAACCCGGGACTACTGGATCTTGTGGGCGAACCGCTAGACCACGGAGGCGGTTAATAACACTTTTCCCAAGAACACTTGACAAGAGAACAGGGCTTCTTGTCAAGTGTTCTTGGTAAAACTCTTCACCGACTATCTGGCTCAGCCAACCTTAAGGTCCGTTCTCTTTCAGTAAACATCTCTGTTCTGTTTCAGGCGAGAGGATAATATCGGAAGGCGGCATGTTGAATGTGACAAGGCTGTCACGAAGCGACGCGGGCGTGTATACCTGTGAAGCAGTCAATTCCCAAGGCGCTTCCACGGTGAACATAACTGTGTCTGTCCACTGTAAGCAATTTTTGTATCTTGTAAGGTTTTTCTGTGAGTGTTCCTTGCTGGCCTGGGAGCGAAAAAGTAATCATACCACCAGCCCTTTAATCTCCCTTTGATGTCATATATGTTGCCTGCGTTATTCTAGACTTAACTGATACAGATCATCACCATCATCATCATCAGCCATTTAATGTCACCACTGCTGGGGCACAGGTTTTCTCTATGAATGGAGAATGGGCCATAACACACCACGCTAGCCCAGAGCGGGTCGGTGGGTGTTAACGACTGCAGATGCAGCCGGTACGGGACGGCATAACGCGCCTTCCGAAGCACGGAAGAACTGGAGATTATAAATTTTTGGTCACCCATCAAATGACAATAATACTACTATATATATAAAATAAATAATTTCTGACCTATTTTTGTAATGGAAAGAAACCTAAGAGCATTATTGACAACAATAAAAACTTTTCAGACCCAGCTGGTATCAAATCAGTGACACAAATCGGTTTACCGAATCCAAATGAAGATGCAGTGTTGAGCTGCACAGCCATCGGTAAGTGTTTTGCTTTCATACCTGATTTACTATTGTCACCTATCCCTGTATAGGACACAGGCCCATGGATGTAAGAATTTAGCGAGAAAGAGTTGATGGGCATTTTAGACCGCAGGTGCCAAACCGGGACCAATATTATATCGGAGCTCGCAACATATTTGGGAAATATTATTATGCAAAATAACAGCAAATTATTACTAAAAGTTCACCTATACAGCGATTTTCTCTGCAAATACTATTTTTATGCAATTAAAGGAAATCTTTAAATTTTATACTAGGCTTGGACCGTATTTGCCAATTTCAAATTGTGCTAGTGATTGCAACATCAAACTCCTTATTGATTATTATGCAACAATTAAAATATTTTTTTCGTGAATTGTTTCAAAGAAAATCGTCAGCTATTGTTAAAGGAGCATAAATCTCAGTACAATCGGATACTTCTTTAGCACTTGGGGAAGGCAGTCCAAAACGATGATAGCTGACTAAAACTAAATTCATTTTTAAAATTGATAATTTTCAGTCTACTAGTCTGCTCCCTTGAGGTGATGATAGGTATAATTATCTTTACTTATATTATAAAACTGAAGAGTTTGTTTGGTTGGTTGGTTAAACGGGCTAATCTCAGAAACTACGGGTTTCAAATTGAAAAATTATTTTTGTGTTGGATAGTCCATTTATTGAGGATTGCTACAGGCTAACGACATTAACGCGAGCGAAGCCGCGGGCAACCACTAGTTTAACAGTATACCGTTAAACTAGTGGTTAACCGCGGCTAACTAAAGTAGCGTAGAGTTTTCAAATCAGAAAATTTTCAGGCAACCCCCTCAGCGCGGACCATATCAGATGGGAGCGCAAGAGCTACGACGTAGCCGGCAAGCCCGTCGCATTCGAGACGAGAAATGCCACTAGCTACCTTACGGTGCCTAAAGCGACAAGGGAGGATGTGGGAAACTTCCAGTGCGTAGTTAACAACGGTGTCGGGGGGGAATCTAGGGAGAGCGTAATGTTGGTTGTCAAATTCAAGCCTGAAATGGATACTTCGCCTAGCGTCACGAAGTCTGCTTCTAATATTGGCCATGTTGGAAGGTTGACGTGCAAGTAAGTATATTCGATCCACAGCTGAGGGCCGGATTTTCAACTGAACCAATTGTTCAAAATTGTAACTAATGGTTGTGTAGGCTACTCGTAACATAATATATGTAATTATTATAAATAAACTAAATAAATGTAGGAGAGTAGCCTACAGTTGTATATCAGTCTGATATTTAACCATTAGTAACAATTGGTTGAGTTAACTTTGCATCAAAAAAACCGGCGACTTGACCAATTGTTAACCAATTGTTAAAAATTGTTACTAATGGTTGAATATCAGTTTGTTAAACAACCATTAGTAACAAAGAATTATTAACTATTGGCTGAGTTAACTGGCATGAAAATCCGATCCCCTTTGAATATGATATTAAAGCTAGTGTCACTAATCCAATTCCATTTAAAAAAGATATTCAAAAATGTAAAAGATTAGGTTATGATGTAACTGATATATCGTCAAGATAAAAGTTCCCGATCAAATTAAAATAAAAAATAATGAAAAAAAACATCCAATTCCGCTCTAAAAAGGTACTAACGCTCGACTTATTCCAGATGCCAGGCAGCACCCGCCCCCAACTTCACATGGTCCAAAAATGGCGCCAAGTTACCAGTGAACACTTCAACCAAGTATTTTGCCGAATTCCACAAACTAGATGCCATCACCTACACCTCTATACTCCTGATTAATGATGTCACTTCGTCCGACTACGGTAACTACGAGTGCGGAGCTAGAAACGACATGGGATTTAGTACGTCTTCAGTCAAACTTGATATCACAAGTGCACCAGGTAAGGGAACTGATACAGTAGTCATATATCGCTTGTCTTCTTTTCGATTTGGTTTAGTAAGCTTTTTTTTAATTCAATCACTCATAAAAGTATCTACCTATTACCTTGTTATTAATGTTTTAAACAACCCTTCTATTTCTCTCGGTCTTAACTTAGGGGACGTTCACTCCGTCCACATAGTCATGACTCCTCATTACATGCCCATGAACTAAAGCCACCTTCCTTTGGGCTATTCTGTCAATGGTGCTATTTTCATACCTCGTCTTCTTACCTATTCCTTAACTATATCCTTGGATCAATCATCACCTTAGCATTATCCTCTCTGCAGAATAATGTATAAGAATCTGTCCTTTTTTTTCTTTATACCAAAAAGCATCGCTTTTGTCAATCGTAATAACTATAACATTACTATTTAATTTGTAACAATCCTATCTCTTTCAGATCAAGTAATATCTTTAGCTGTCACAAACGTGACATACAATTCAGTCAGCCTTGAGTGGGTGCCAGGTTTCGACGGCGGTTTGTCTCCTTGGTACAGAATCAGATATCGGTAAGATGTAAACGTGTATCATAATCTTGCCATACGTAATTAATTCCATATATTTTAACCTCATACATCAAGACGTAAATTTTTCTGGCCAGTAAAATTCTTTCAACATATTATGTAAGTGAAATAACGAAAAAATAGTAATCAATGGAAAACCTGCCTTTGTCTAAACACTTCATTGTTATTACAATTTAATGAAAGAACAAAAGGATGTGGGTCATAAAAATTAGACATTATCTCTTGTATGAAGACAGGTTTTTTCTAGCCAATTAAATTCTTTAGAATTGTCTTTAAAATTGTCTTTTTTTCTTTAACTATATATTCCTTCACAGGAAAATTTACGAGGAGTCATACAAATACGAAGATGTCAAGCCTAGGAATTCCACAACGTACACAATTTCTGGTTTGGAGAAGAACACTGATTATGTTTTCTCCGTTATGGCTATCAACAATATAGGCCAAAGCAAATACAGGCCTGACGACACCAAAGTTACAACACTGAGTAAGTATATTTTCTACATTTTAACTTTGATTTGCCAGCCCCTCTAATACAAATTTTAATGGCCAATCTAGTCGAACGAATAGAAAACAAATGTTTGAAACTTTGAAAAGAGAAAATAACATTTCGACTTCGTGTCAAATGTAAGAGAAGCTGTCAAATTTGACATTTGTATTAAATTCGTTCGAATAAATTGGCCACTGATATAAGTAACATTTACTTCACGAATACTATCTATAAATAATCTAGCTACTTATCTTACACGCATGTCTGTAAATCCCTTAAGTAATATATCAACTGTGAGCGATTGCGGCTATAGTATGGTGGTTATTATTAAATTTAATGAACAGCTGTAAATTTGTAGCGCGAGGCCACAGAATATTATTTTAGATATTTTAAATAAATATTACGACTTCCACTCAATATGTATATTTTCTATCTCCGATTACATGTCATCAAAATATTATAAAAACTGATATGTCAACTGTTGACAAGGAGGTCTGTTACAAATTTTTTGAAGATACATATGATAAAATTAAAATTTGCTTATGTTGTCATTGACACATTATTCTTTGTCTCATCTCTATCTACATGTCGTCCCTTTCAAACCTGACAGCATTATTATTAAATTCAGTCTTTTTTTTTGTAATCAATAATAAAATTCTTTTAGTTATAAGTTATAGTTAAATGCCAAAAATTCCTAAATCCACAGGAATCTGCCCGGATTACAAAGGACGTGGGTTCGATTCCCGCATCAAAACTATAATTTTTCGAACTTTGTCTAACCACAATTTATTTGTAATATTTTTTCTATCATTAATAATATAGTTTTCAAACAAAAAGTCTTATAATAACATATCGTACTTTTTTCACGCAAACATAGACTTTATCCCATCATCAGTACAGTCCAGTTCTGAAGAGTACAACTCTTACAACGTGCCTGGCGTTTTCATAATAACAGGCACCTTAGTTGGCACGGCGTTAATTCTCCTCAATGTACTGCTGATTGGATTCTGTCTGCACAGACGGACCAACAAACGAATCAGAGGTTTGGGATTATCATAAATATCTGACCGACATTTTTCATGTACTTCCAGCTGTTTTGTCATGTGTAGCTCGTCTCTGTTAACATTTAAGTTTGTTTCAATGTGAATTTAAAGAATTTGTTATTACAATAACAGTATTCAGTGCTAACTTCATTACTGTTTAATCTTTGTACGATAAGTGTACAATAGTAAGAAAGTCCAGGTTACCAATTTTTACAAGAATTTTTACTTAGTTCTTTAAAGTTTGTCACAGTGTTATTTTATCTCTATACGTTCTTTAAATACGTGTTCATATGTAGAAAAACAGTCCTTAAAGATCTATACTTCAAGGTATAAGTATTTCAAAATCCTATTATACGAATTCTTCAAATTCACATGAAAACTAGCTTTTACTTTTGTTCGTTTCCTTCAATGTTCTTAGTGGCTTCTGTTTCCTTTCACTAGCTTCATCCGAAGTAGGGGAGCTAAATGTCGTGTCAACGGAATACGTAGACGCGGCAGACACTTCGAAATCTGTCATAGTTTACGTGTCCATCACTGGAGCTATATTGGTGTTGATCAATGCTGCATTAGTTGCTTGTTTTGTTTTCAAAAGGCGCTCGAGACGACTTAAAGGTAATTTTTGTTTTCGTTTGCATTTTTTAGCGGTTTAAGATCTTATTCTATAACTAATTAGACTTCTTTAATTCTATCAGCCGTTTCATGGGTTCCTTTTAGCTTACAATCCGACATTAAACTATTTTACCGTATTATACTGGTAATTTAACATTAAACAAATTTAAATAAACGTTTCGTTTAGAGTATATTCAACATTAGACGTAATTTTTCAGAAGCAATGTTAATATTTTTGTACTATTAAATAATCTTTATAACAAAATACTATTTGAAAAGCAAATCTAAGCATAACTTAGTGCTGTATCCATATGTAGAAATAAATTTCGAACATTTCTGTTGACTCATTCGTGTTTAATACAAAATTTTCTTCTTATTTAATTTATTACTACTTTACCTAACAGTCTATATCAAATGAACTTTCTTCCATTCTTAAATTTGTCGGTTAACTATCAGGAACCTTTTAAATAGGCGTTAAAAGTTGAAATTAGTAGATTTTTACATTTGTTATACGGTTTGGCTGTGTTACATTATTGTTATTCATGTTAGTTAGCTTTAAGTGTAGTTTTCATTTCATTAAATCTTTCAATAATGTACGATGTAATACCGCAAGCAGTACTTCGAATTTCCTCTATTTATCGCCATCTAGTACACATATACCACTAAAAATATATCCATGTCTGCCACGTATCGGTATTGAAAGATTTTGTATTGAATTATGAATAAACGAATTTCGATTTGATGTGATATCAGCCACGGGGAGAGAGAGACAATGATGACGAAACTTAGCAACAATTTATTGGCTTGCGGTATTAAATTGTACTTCTTTAATAAGCCATCCAACACTCGACGAATGGTCTGACCAAGTTATCTTATTAATTAAAATGATTGATGTTGTTTACTGGAACAATCTTAATTGCTGTTCGTCAACTAAAAGTAGTTAAAGTCCAATATTGCTCCGCGGATTTGGCTTAAAACGAAATTGTTATTCATAGAATACTTAATTTGGCTTTAATAGTCTTAATTCGGTGACGGCAGAGAAGGATACAATAATTGTCACCGCCCCCATCTCTGTCGCGGGTGTCGTACAAGGTGACGGGTTGAGTTCACCAATACTTAAACAGGCGATTAAAAGATAACCGTCAGTTTTTGACATTCTATCGTATGGAAGAGCTGTCAACTGATGGTTATCTTTAATCGCTTGTTTTACCTGTTGGTGAACTTCAGCCGTTCGTTCAGACAGCCCGATTACTAGAATGACCACCGAAACGCGATATGTTAGAGCCATTTATCGCCTTGAACTGTCAAAAATCCAATGATTTATGACAGTTGACGAACTTAATGACGTCTCTGAGTGCGGCAGTTATGGCTGATTTACATGTATTAAGTTGTTAAGTAATTTAACTAATTTTCAAGTGCCCTAATGCATGTCAACAATGAATTATGTAATAAGTTCCAAGGATAAAATTTTAGTCACTTAAAATTTAGCTAAAATTTAGTTAACAACTTGACTACCTAATACGTGTAAGGCTCGAGTTCACCAACACTTATACAGGTGATTATAATTTAAGCGACGGTTTTTAACATTTTATAGTATGGAACAACTGTCAAAAACTTGCGATTATTTCTTAATCGCTTGATTTACGTGTTGGTGAACATCAAGTTAAGATTTAGTTAACAACTTGACTACTTACATACATCCATGTAAATAAATAAATGACGCCCATATCCCCGAAGTGATAGGCAGAGGTGAACCAGCCCCCATGTTTCGCCAATTATGTTAGGTCCCATGTAATAGGTGGCGAGCCTATTGCCATTTATCGGGCACAAAAGTCGCAGTACATTGCTAGGTGGTATTAGAGGAACGCTGCTGCCCATTCCTCATCACTGTTTTATCCTAAGTCGCCTTGTACGACACCCACGGGAGAGATTTGGGGTGGTGACAATTGTATTCTACTCTGCCGGCACCACACGGCCAACTTGACTACTTAATACGTGTAAATCAGTCTTTAGAAATATTTATTTATTATATAAATCGGTTTCAACAGAGCAAACTGGCCAATCCTCGAAATCAGCCACGATCGAGATGTACGCACCGTCCTCGTACAACGACACGATGACCGGCGAGACCCTCAGTTCGGTTTCCGAAAAGTCTGAGACGTACTCGCAAGACGACGGGGACGACCGACCACCCCCTCCGATACCGGAGGTGCCTTCCATGCCTAACAGGCATATGTTGAGTCAGGTGAGTGTCAATTCTGTGCTATGGTGGTTTTAACAGGGGTCTACTTCCATACAGCACAAAGTAATAGAATAGAAAGAAAAGTTCGTTATAAATGGCCCAGATAAAGAGTACCCAAAACCGATGGGCATGCATGAAGACGTTAATGAGATTGGATGACAGAAGCGAAAGAAGTGTGTAAGGGTTGTGGAAATCAAGTAGGAAGAAGTGATCTCTGCCTACCCTGTGGGAGAAAAGTGTTACATGTATGTATGTGTGTACAAAAGAATAACCGAATGAAACACAAGGAAAATGAACGAGATTAACTCAAGCTGATTGGCCGTCTCGTAAGCACATTAATTTTAAACATTTGACAGTTGTGATGTAATTTTTTTTTTACTCTTATGGGCCTCGGAGACGGTCAATCAGCTTTAGTCAAGCTCGTTCATTTTCTGTGTGTTGTTGTTGTTGTTCTGTTGCTAGGTCAAACAAATCAAGAGGACATAAAATATAGCTGTTTGACCTAGCAACAGAACTGAAACACACAGAAAATGAATGAGATTGACTCAAGCTGATTGACCGTCTCCGAGGCCCATAAGAGTAAAAAAAAAATTCCCCCATTTCCCCTGCAGTGAGAGCCTTAAAGTGCTGGTTTTGATGGTGAATGCCAGCAACCTTCCCAAGTAATAATTTACAAAAATTTCGCCAGCAAACCGACGCGTACCTGATCGACGAACAAGGCCTCGTGATCCCACCCCCCCTCGACTACCCGCCCCCCAACTACGCGGTGTACGAGGGCGACCACGCCAGGACGCTGCCTCACCCCCACCGGCACAAGGACATCAGTGGTCACAGCACCCTCGGGAGAAGTGCTGGTAAGCTTTTATAATTATAGAATAGAAATCTTTATTCGCTTTATACTGTGTACATATTGATGGCAAACAGGTTCTATTGATCATCAGTATAATACCTGAATAAGAGTGGGCATGCAAATGTTTTTATAATATTTTTACATAAACAAGAGAACAAGCTGTCACAGACACAAGAACATTAGTGTAAATTTAGTGCATGTCCAATAATAAAATGTGGTAGGTATCCAATTTAATAATACTATCTTTAATACGTAATTTTTCTGTACAATAATTTAAGTAGGTAAAAGTATACACAATTATTAATAGTAATGAAATTTCAATACAATAATATAAACAATATAAACATTTTAGATATATTGCATCATTATTACACATTACATAACCAATCTGTTATTACCTGTATAATTATTACAATTATGAAAAAAGTCAAAATTCAAAGACTAAAGAGCAGAGTATAATCAAAATATGTATTATGTCATTATATGTACTAGTGGTCGTCCCAATGGTCGAAATTTGACCATAATTAATTTAAATTTTACGGGGCGGTTTTTGATGTTACGTTAACTCAACCAGTTGTTAAAAATTGTAACGAATAGTTTTGATGTTTAACCATTAGTAACAATAATTATTGGTTGAGTTAAGTATGCACCAAAAAACCGGTCCTATGTTTGTTAGACCTAATCATAAAGTCATAGTGATAAAGTCACTGTCAAATACCTACATAGTAATGTGGGTAAGGTTTCTTTTTTTGTTGGTTTAATGTATTTTTAATACATAATTTAAAAGAAATATATTACCGTTCTGCACTTCTTCTCTATACAAAATATAATCGTGCAAAATTTCGTAAATCGTAAAAAGGGGTATAAAGTTTTTGCTTGACGTATCAATATAGTTAAATAGGTACCTACCTATGTTCCATTCAAAACTCACAGCCGATCAGTTTACTTTAGACTGCAAAAATCAGGCAAAAGTGGCTTAACTGATGCCATTGGTGGAAAACCGCCTAGTGGCAGCAAAGCCGAATACAATTATCACCACCCCCGTTTCCTCCGTAGGTGTCGTACAAGGCGACTAAGGGTAAAGGCAGCAGAGAGTAATGGATGACAGCATTACTCTTATACCACCTAGCAATATACTGCGATTTACGTACCCGATACATGGCACTATTATTAGTCCCTCGACACCTGTTAAATGGGACCGAACATAATTGGCAAAAAGTAGGTGATAATTCACCTCTGCCCCCCTTCGAGGATAAATAGGCTTATTCTCCCTGCCCTGTTCCCAGTCTATCTGGGGTCGGCGCAGTACGTTTCCTCTTCCATTCATATGTCAGACGTCATCAAGCCATCCACTCCCTTTTGATTCATATCATCCATCACACCGTAAAGGTGCTAGTGATGAATGAATGTTTAGAAAAGAGACGGAACGGACCATGTCGAGAGACCGATGAACGAAGAGAACGATTGGAATGACAACATTACAATCCATACATACCGCTCAAGATTTTACAGACGACCGCCTACCTCTTTGGTATGTTTTTGGTGGTTTTCCCTCCACCATTCGGGTGCCCCAAGGTTAAGGGAGATTACCCGGTGTAGACACCAATAAGTATTGGTGTATATCTGAGGATATTTTATGTGCACTTACTTCGTGTTCTATTAGTCTCCATTCTTATAATACTGACATGTTCTTTGCAGTTTCTCAGTGACTTACTTAATTACGGTCATTCGTCTTAACTTTGAATAAATTGCATAGAAATCGTCAGTATTTTCAGAATGATCGCCCAATCCATACTGCTCAAGGTTTTGGCTTAGGTTTTACAGCCGCCTGCCTGACACCAACCCTCTTTGGGTATACTGTTGTTGGTGGTTTGCCCTGCACCATTCGGATGCCCCAAGGTGCTTATTGGTCTACACCGGGCAATCTCCCTTAGTCGACTTTTACGACACCCGTGGGATGAGTTGGGGCTGGCCTATTCCCAGACCAGCATAGAATGCCTTCGAGGATAAATAGATGTCAAGTATATATGTATGTTTTTTTCACAGGCAAAGCGAACTACGTTCCCGCGCCCAGTCCGATGCCGCCATTGGATGGATCCTACTACAACATGGCGTCTGACAGATACTTGTCGTATCCACCGCTCATTGGAGAATACTTACAACAGGTGAGAATCGAGAAAGTAATGTCTAGATTTTTTTGTTTTTTAATCAACTAAGGGCCTGTTTCACAATCGACGGGTAACTTACTTGGCAAATAATTTGACTGTTGTAATATGAAATATTATTATGTCAATTGAACTGCCAAGTAATTCGGAACTTCCAAGCTATTTAGAAATTACCTGTCGATTGTGAAACAGGCCTTATGTCTAAGTGAGTCTGATTACTAGTATTTTTAATAAAATAATGTCAGAAAAATCACGAGAAATTGTTTATCCTACGGAAATCGAACCCTCTGCTTTTGACTTTAGTTTCTTTGCGTGCTGTTCTATGATGTAGAGTTATTAGCATTCGAGAGGTACATACATACATAATTCACGCCTATATCCCCGAAGGGGTAGGCAGAGGTGAACTGGCACCCACGTTTCGCCAATTATGTTAGGTCCCATGTAATAGGTGGCGAGCCTATTGCCATTTATCGGGCACAAAAGTCGCAGTAAATTGCTATTGCTAGGTGGTATAAGAGGAACGCTGGTGCCCATTCCTCATCATTGATTTATCCTTAGTCGCCTTGTACGACACCCACGGGAGAGATTTGGGGTGGTGACAATTGTATTCTACTCTGCCGTCACCACACGGCCATTCAAGCATTCGAGAGGTGAATTAAATAAATATTTGTACCTATCGAGTTATCAAAAGTCGTGGAACAAACGTTCTTGTTTATGGCGTTAGCTATCTACCTTTATTTAATACTGTGTAGTGTTCAAATAAAAATCAATTTATAATTTGTCTATTTCCTTATTGACATGACCCACAAACGTGAGCTTTGATTCAACCTCTGCCTTCAATCATATAGGCGTATTATATACTTATTGACTTGGTCTTACTGCGTGCCCCCTATAGCAAGCAGGCCGTACCCCGACACCTCCTCAGCAGTACGGCGCCCAGCCCCACCCGAAGCCACTGCTGATGAACGGGGGGGTACCCGGGGGTTCCCCCTCCCACATGGCCAGTCCACCCCTCAACTACGGGCTCGATGGTAAGAAATACCAATTCACTTACCAAATTTTCCCATTTTCCATTTCAAAATACACGGTGTTATTACAAAATGTTCAACACTTGTTTGCAAATTCTTCTTTTACTAAGGGCCGGTTTTTTGATGAATACTTAAAAAAATAATAACAATTGGTTGAGTCTACAGTTTGTAATGCATAGTTGACTCAACCAATTGTTACTAATGGTTAAATATCAGACTGATATACAATAATTAGTAGCAATTTTTAACGTCTGGTTGAGTTAACTATGCATTAAAAAATACCGGCCCTTAATCGTTCTTAAGCATCCGTTTCGCAGAATAATGTTAGGTACCTATCGTTTATACCAAACATTATGGAAGGACGCAGAAGAGAAACCAAAGAAGAGATGGATGGATTGTGTGAAGGAGGGTATGATACCGTAGGAGTGGATGAGAAATTAGTGAAGGGTAGAGAGGAGTAGAAGAAGAAGAAGGCCATATTGGATGCCGACGTGATGTCACTCAAAAGCACAAAAAGTAGAGCTCGGTCTTTCGTAGTCGTATTTCCTACTTAGTGACGTCACGCGCCAAAATCATAAATAAAAACAAGATTTCAAGGTATTTAACTGTCTTATTAAATTGAAATCAAAACTCTACTGATTCATTATGACCTCAGCCCGGCTAGCATGACCACTAAAACACGAAAATCATTGTATTTTTGACAGTTCAAAGCGATAAATGGTATAGCCATTTATCGATATAGCCATATAGGCTTATTTAGTTATTCAATTTATTCAAGTGTTAAATGAAAAATGAAAATGAAAATGAAAATATGGTTTATTCATATAGGGTATGATTAAATACACTCATGAATCGTCAAAGAAATAACGTTAAACACTGGAAACGAAAAGGAAAACATTTTCCAATATTTAATGTTATAAGCTACACCATCCGTTCGTAAACTACCAGGAGGCCTTGTTCTGAGAAGAACGGGCAAGAAACTCAGCAAGTTTGTTCCTCCCATACATGAAGTTATGAGTTAATGCAAGATGTCATAAAATGTTTTAATATATTACATATCCTATATAAAGTTATAATAAGCGACGTGTCATGAACGGCATTTGTGCAAATAAAATTTGATAATCTTTCACGTCAATTCGATATGTGCGGCTTCTAATTACAAGGCTTCCGCCGTTTTGACGAATCACTCATTGTCTCTGTGGCGCAGTGGATAGCGCGTTGGACTTCTAATCCAAAGGTCGTGGGTTCGATCCCCACCAGGGATACATCGATCATTTTTACAGAAACAAATATTATATATTCCTTACAAATTGTTATTTTTATTCAAAAACTGTCGGGTGTTATTCAAAAAGATGTTTAACAATTGTTTGAAATACTTTAAACACTGTTTAACGTAAAAAATACCCTGTTTAGTAAGGTTATTCCCTGAGTACCCCTATCCCCGAGGCCCCCGTCCCGGAGTACCTACCCCGATTTATTTGTAATTTGATTAAGTAAAAAAATCTCGTATTCGGGGTCCTCCGGAACGAGGGCCTCAGGGATAGGCACTCGGAGAATAACACTTTAATAACACTCTATTACAAATTCAATAAATGACAATGATCTAACAATTAAGATTTTGATCTATGTGCAATAGGTTCCTACAGCTGACTTATTTTTAATTTATTTTCTAACCAAAACTACCAGTTATAGGTACTATAATTTTGTTCAAATTATCAAACTCAAGCTGAGTGAAACTATAGCGAAAGGATTATAAGAAATGGAATGTAAAAATAAGTCAATCACTATAATAAATTGGTAATCAGTGATATAGAATGTGATAAAAGTATTATTAAAGTAGTTTTCAAATTTCCTTTTTAATCAATGGATTAGGCATTATTACACCTTTTTACAATTAATCCAGCCCGTATGACCACTGATACACGATATAATATTGCCGTTTACCGCGTTGAACTTACAAAAATCATTGGATTTTTGACAGTTCAAAGCGATAAATGGTATAGCCATTAATCGATATAGGCAAGGCAAATACGAGAATGTTATACTTTATCGAATTACAAATAAATCGGGGGTCTCCGGCCTCGGGGATAGGGGTACTCAGGGAATAATCTTATTTAACAGGGTATTTTTATGTTAAACAGTGCTTAAAATATTTCAAACAATTGTTAAACATCTTTTTGCAATAACACCGACAGTTGTTGAATAAAAATAACAATTTGTAAGCAATAAATAAGAAATAAATATGTTTGTTTGTTAGGAATAAATATGTTTGTTTGTAAGGAATAAAATGTTTGTAAGGAATAAATAATGTTTGTTTCTGTAAAAATAGTCCATGCATCCCTGGTGGGGATCGAACCCACGACCTTTGGATTAGAAGTCCAACGCGCTATCCACTGCGCCACAGAGACATTGAGTGATTCGTCAAAACGGCGGAAGCCTTGTAATTAGAAGCCGCACATATCAAATTGACGTGAAAGATTATCAAATTTTATTTGCACAAATGCCGTTCATGACACGTCGCTTCTTATACACGAAAGTGACACAAATCAAAATTTCACTCATGTCAAAGTGATACTTACTGTCATAAATTTAGAACACACATTGTTTACAATAAATTTTTCAGAAGCGTCGTTTTTGTATTAAACCAGCGATGTACATAATGGAAAAGATTTTTTTAATCTAAAAAAAATACTTACCTTATTATTTTCTAGTCTTTGGTCTTGATGATAATAATTGCCGGCTCTATTACGATTTTAATGAAATTTTTGACATTAAGTGCTCATTTAACTTAACTAAGCAACTTTCGCTAAGGCCCGCCATTGGATGGGTGGCCAAAAATTTATTATCTCGAGTTCCTCCGTGCTTCAGAAGGCTCGTTAAGCCGGTGGTCCCGGCTGCATCTGCAGTCGTCAATATCCACCAACCCGCACTGGGCCAGCATGGTGGCCCAGTGCGGGTTGGTGGATATTGGCGACTGCTGCTTAGGCTTACGGCCCAATCTCCTTATATCCCCAGCAGTGGGGGCATTCAAGGGCTGGTGATGATGATAATAAAAGTTTTCCTCTCTGTTGTCCTACAGCGTTAGACAGGCAGTCGTCAGGGGGGACGCTGCGCAGACAGAGGTTAGACAAGATGGCGGTTCCACCACCTGACGTGACGGTGCTCCACCAGGGTAATTGCCAACAGGTAAGACTATCTTCTTTAATTTTTCATTTATTTAAGCTAGGCAGGGAAGCTCTTGGCCTTCATCTCACCTGAACCCCGATTATGTAAGCCTCTTTCAATCGCTTTCGTCTACCTGTCACTCTCACTCATTGAGAATAAAGCGATTCAAAGAGGCTTACATACATCGGGGTTCAGTCATGGAAAAATAAATACTTGTATTATTGTTAATAAACCGTATAGGTATTGTAATTATGTATTGTCATAGTCAGTGTTAGTAATATTGCTTTATTCAGTTAATGTCATATTTTCATGAATTTTTCCTATTAATAATTGAACATTTTAATGGGTATTTCATCAGATTTACCATTTTAAAAATAAATAATAAATGTTTCTGAAAACAGTTCAGTATGAAAGAGCAAATTAAGACTACCAATTAGTGTGAAAAACTGGATTTGAATGAACATTTATTTAAACGCGATACAACGAAAGCTAATTAAAGTGTATTGCTCGATTTTAATTAAAATTAATAGCCTATTTACTCAAATGTTGAATTGAAGCGTAGCATTCGCAGACTTATAGATTAGAAAAATTAATATTTATGTCAAAATATCGCATCTAATTAATGTGAAGACAAATTGAATTCCAAGATTTGAAATTTTTAACTTACCATTCATTTGAAAAAACATGCATAAACAAATCGCGTCCATTTATCCCCGAACGGGTGGCAAGCAGAGGTGAATTAACTGAGAGGTCATGATCATCAAAATGTTACTAATAGTTGTATATCAGTCTGATATTTAACTATTAGTAACAATTGGTTGAGTTAACTATGCATCAAAAACCGGATGCCTGGTATGGACTGTAATGAAAAATAAAAAATATTATTTTTATGTTAATAAAAAAGAGGGGACAAAGTGTCATAAATAAATAAAGTTTAAATTTTGAATTTTAAGGTTGAGATGAGTCAAAAATATGTAAATAATTGTAGAAAAAAAAGGTATATTCGGGCGCCAGACTCACCTGCAAAATTGCACACGGATTGCTACTTGGGAAAGTATTAGAAATTTAATCATAAGGGGGGCTTGTACACAAAGAAAACAACGGTTACTTTGTTGTGCGTGTATTTGGTTATAAAAACAAAGTTGTAAATTAATATTAAGCTGGCCTTAAGGGCTGTACAAATAGGATTATGTTAATATTCTAATAATTGCCTAAATTTTGAAAGAGATTGCATTTATGTTAAAGAAATTAATTTTAATTTTACTTGTTAAGAATTTAGATAGTTGAGATGAGACTTTAGAAAGGGTTCTGCATACCTGCTGCCGGTGTGTGTGTATGGCTTAAGGGTGTAGGGTGCAGGGTTTACCTCCTTCCCTCTCCTCGGTGCTCCCAACGTTTAGCAAGATGAAAAAGGCTTGCAGTCCAGAAAAATAGGCAAAGAAGAAAGGCGAAGAAAAATGCAAAGAAGACTACGGCTTTTAAATTTGCATTATAAAGTGGGTCCAAAATGCATAAAGGCGATAGAAAGTGCGTCTAAATAATTAAATATGCGCCATAAAGTGCGTCCAAACAAAGTGCGGCATAAAGTGCGTCCAAACAAAATCCGTCCAAAGAAAGTGCGGCATAAAGTGCGTCCAAACAAAATCCGTCCAAAGAAAGTGCGGCATACCCCTAAAACAAGAAATTGGAACACTGAAATATCGAACAAAAAACGTGTTTCAATGTTTCGACCAAAAAGTTTAAAATATCGAAAAATATGCTTACCAATTGTTTCTTCTGTTGTCTCACAAAGAACCACACATAGTTCTATTATAAAATTAAGGCAGATGGCCTATGAAAATAAAGATTTTAATTATCCATCGTATGGATCGACAATCGATCTCGAGAAGAGGTCGGCTTGTGTCGATGATGACAGTTGTTCCCCCTACCGTAAAAATTTGTTTTCGGTCGTTGACGAGGCAAAAGAATTCAACAGACACAGCCAAAACATAAAAATTCATGCGACATGAAAAATCATGTCACATTTCACCCTTCCCCAAGAAAAGCATCGAGAAGCGAGGCTGATAAAAACAAAACAAATACCTACACAACAAAATATTATGAACATCAGTTCAAGTAAATTCAATAAACCCGAACCCAAGTTCGTAATGAACCTTGGTTTCAAAACCCAAGAAACGAAACAAACACCAACAAAAAAGGACGATAACAAAAATTTCCTAAAAATCCTGTTTATGGAGATCAGTTGGACACCCTGGTCACTGACTCTAAACACCTTCCTACCTGAACACTAAACTATCCTCAGTATCGAGATCAGTTGGACACCCTAGTCACTGACTCGTAAGCTATCCTAAAGTTTGGAGATCAGTTGGACACCCTAGTCACTGACTAGTACTATCCTAAAGTTGGGAGATCAGTTGGACACCCTAGTCGCTGACTCATAAACTACCCTACCGAAACAAAACTATCCTTAATTTTTGGAGATCAGTTGGACACCCTCGTCGCTGACTCTTCCTCTCTACTCGTCTTTTTTTTTAAATGTGAGATCTGAAAACAAACAGTTTATCAGACTCTAGTAAGCACTATCATGGTCGGCATAACTCCACCAACTTTCCGAACATGATGTGTATGGTGACCAACAATTTGGGTACACAAAGTAAAAAACAACACAATCATGGCTGGAACAACCCTACCAACCTTCCATACATGATGTGGAAGAAAAAGAAAATGTATGTGGGTTCCAACAATTCGGGAACACACAATAAAAACAACACAATCATGGCTGGAATAACACCACCAACCTTCCATACATGATGTGGAAAAGAAATGTGAATGATCCAACAATTCGGGATCACCACATTAAAACAACACAATCATGGCTGGAACAACACCACCAACCTTCCATACATGATGTGGAAAAAAAAGGTGTATGAATCCAACAATTCGGGACCATACAAAAAGAACCACCAGACAAAACCTGAGGAAAAAAGTAAAAAATGGAAAAATCCGGTATTTATTTATACTCGAGTATTAAAGTGTCAAATCCGAGTAAATAACAAAGACAAAGAAAAATATTTATGTCTACAAAAGGACAAAAAAAGATGTCTATAAAAAGACAAAAGCAAATTTGTACAAAATAATTTGCACAAAACGAGGTGTTACAATAATATATAATAATATGTAACAATAAATATAAAATAATTAAAATCTTTTGATGTTAATTCAAAATGTTGTTTGGAGACTAATTCAGTTTATAACCAAGCTAAAACATAACTTCCGTGATATTAGAAAATATGTATTTATAATATTTTGAAAAACTAATTTTACTTTTAAATTACTGTAATATATTTTTAATGAAACTAAATGAACAAATTTTTGATTGTTCTTTGCATATGGAATTACCACCTTTCATTCATTATCATTCATCCTCATTCAAAGACCATTTTCCTTCATTCATCTCTTTCATAAGTCATAAATAACTCCAATTACAAAAACAAAAAAAACAAATTCAAAAATAATTATCCAAGTTTAAGAATATCTTTAATATGGTATCTACCAGAAGTATTTTTATAAAAATATTAGTAAAAAAAATACTATTTGAAATTTTCTCAAAAAATAATGAGTATGTAGCATTAGACAAAGAAAAATTTGTCTCCAAAATACGCCATTAACGTCAAAAGAAGTGACAAGTCGACCCCTATTATATAGAAGCATTATGTAATGCTTTAAATAAAGAAAGAACAACTTTCTTGAAAATTTCTTCAAGTGAAGAAAGTGATTTTGCAAAACCAGAACGATCTGCGATAAATTATCAAAAGAATTACTAAAACAATGTAAAGAAGCATAAAAAATTAAATCCCTTCCAAACGTGTGATACTAACCAAAATCATGTTTATCAAAATGTGAAAACAAAGCTAATTTAATTTCAAACCACGAGTTAACATGAGAACGAACAACACGATACCATTTTTTGGCCAAACCAGTAAGAAATTCTGAAAAAGAAGTCAAAACAAAGTATTCATCAATTTCCCTTGAAATTATATATTCTTCTACATTTGAAATAAATTCCCTAACGCAAGACTTACCGTCAAACGATATTTTACTCTTAGAAAAATCAGGACGCTTAAAATAACCATGTTTAGCAGAACTACGAACAAATAAATCATTAGGCAATTGTGATCCACCAGGCAAGCAAGAATCCAGCAAAGAAGACTGTGCAACGTTATGAGTATGATCAAAGCGAGGAGGCTCTTCAGACATTGTAATTAATTGCGATTCCAATTCACGCGGACATACAGGAAGAATTAAGTCAGTAGTGTCAGTAGCAATAGAAACTTTGTGTGATGGTCCAGCAGAAGCAGGTTTATCCATGTCCATAATGACAAAATTTTAATAATATGATGTGATAACGCTATTTCAATATCAATTCAAATTAAATGAATAGTGGTAAGCGGAAATCTTAATGTTTGAATGTAATACTATTAATTTGCAAAGCAAACAAATGCAACATCTTTTCACAATGTACTTAAAATTACCTAACTGAAAAAAAATATTATAACAAATGATTTATTCAACCATTTATATTTTAAAGTTAATATTTAAAGTAAATAAGTATATTATTAGCTAAAAATTCTAAGTTTATACTGCTAACAAAAATGTCTTAATGTTATGTTTGGTAAAACAACCTCAAAACTATAACACAGAAAATTGTTTTAAGTTTACAAGAAAAAGTCAATAAAAATCCCTAAGTGTTTGGTAGAATTATTGAAATATAAATTAATAGCTCTTTACACCTATAATATGTAAACCGTATTGTTAAAATACAATGAATGTTGTATAAAAACAAAGTATATAGGTTAAATTGCCTATATATGTATAAATATACAAAAACACAATAATGAAAGTTATTCTTTTACACATAAATATGGGGTAAATAAATTCAACAACAAGAACTTTTATTTGGTAGTATGCCGCACAAATTATATAATTCAAATAGAATTAATTATAAAAACAAACAATTGTTTTGTTGAAAAGTTATAGAAAAACAAAATGCAATATCTTTCATATAAAAATGTAAACCACACAACAAAGTAACAAACAAACAAAGCTAGATAATATTCAAGTCCCTGTTTCAAGGTGCCAAATGTAATAAAAAATTAAAAATAATGTTTTTGAAGGTTAATTATAAGGATGTCAAATGTAACAGAAAATTAAAGAGTTTAAATTTTGTTTTTCTATAACTTTGGGGGGAAAGAGATTGGGGGTGGTGACGATTGTATAGCTCCGCCAACAATGTCATCTATGTAAACCATGGTTGTTGCAAATAAAGACTATTCTATTCTGCCTTTACCACACGGCACACAGTTTTAGATAAGAATGGTTGTATTTGTGTAGATAATAGTGTGTAGACGAACTTCATCATCACAGTCATCATCATCCGTGTTCTCTCGATATTCAATTATTACGCAAGATAGATTGCAATCTAAAATTATTTACAATTTTACAGTGACAGGGACATTGAAGGGCTGGTGATGATGAAGATGATCAGATTCTTGTAATAGTAACAGCATTTCCCTTTGTTACAGCACCCGCTCCTCACCCAAACGCCGTCAGTGAAGCAGCCCCAGTCCATACTCAAAGATCCGTCGAGGCACAAGTACGGGAACCAGTATGGCAGCCCAGTATCCTCCAGCACCCCCCAGAACTCCAACTCGAGTCAAATACTCACAGTGCAAAACCTCACGTCGGACGTACCCCAGTACGGCACAATACGCAAAGAGAAGAAACAAAACGTAACCATTGACGAGTCATACAACAAAAGGAGTGAAACGCACGTGGTTTAAGTGTTACGGAGTGAAGTGGAGTGTAAATAAAGTGAAACGAAGTGAACTATAGTGACAATTGTAGATAGATTTGAAATTGTTTTTGTGATACAAACTGGAGCGTGGAAAATTTAGATAGACGTGAACTATTCAATGTATTGTGAGTCCTCGAATGTAACTCACTAATGAACTCACTGGTTGAGTTCGGACTTCGTTTGTGCCAATGTACTCTTTGATTCGATAGAATTAATATTTATAGAGTGCGGTTGCAGTGAGTTACTAAGCGACTTGTAGTGTTAGTGACTTGTGACTCGGTGAGTCACTCACTGAAGGGCTTAAGTCTGGTTGTACAATTCGACTGACTTATCATTATTATTATTGTGAATTATGAATAATTATAATTATGAATTATAAATAATAACGTGCGATGACGTCCAAAAGACATAATGAAATTAACAACACTCATTGTCCAAATGTAATAGATCACTTTAGAAATTATATTTAATTAAGGTGATAATATTATTATTAAATCTTTATTAAGATTTTCGTTTGGGGCATATTATTATTAACTTCCGAGTATTTTGATAATGAAATCGTTCGATTCCCATGATGGATCTCTTTGAGTTTTGTTTTTAATTATCTATAGATAAATGAATATTAATTAAATGATTATTATTGACAATGATAATTATTGGGAGAATTTTGAATTTGTCCCGCGGTTAAAATAACCGTTTGTTTTTAGAATGGTATTGAAATACTTTTATTGAAATGTTAGTGTTTGTTGAATTTTTTCAGCTGGTAAATTTGCTATATCGTCGTTAATACTGCAATACAGCATAACCAACAGTCGGTCCAAAATACCGCAGAACTACAAAAAAAAACAAATTTAAGATTTAAAATTTGATTTTCTATTGACGCGATTTTGTGAAAAATTTGACGCGGGATCTAAAATTTGTTTTTTTTTGTAGTTCTGCAATATTGACCGCTGTTGGTTATGTGGTATAACAGTGTCAACGACGATAATAATTATTAACTTTTGGAAAAGCAGAACGCCCCGTGCGACTGCAAAATGGTCTAACTCTTAAATCGAAAATTTACTTGCGACATTTAAAAAAAAATATGCTAAATTGAAAATATTTATTGGAAAGTAACTAAAAGGGATAGGGGAAGATGGCTTAAAATGGGCATGCTGCCTAAAGCGGGTACTCTCGTCTGTAAAATTCATTTTAATAACGAGTATATTTCCGTCAACCTTATTGACTGCTTCCTTCAAGGAATATTTAGAAATTGAAATTTCCACCTGTCTGCTTGACTTTATGGAAATATTATATTATACACAAGAGGCAGTATGTCCGTTTTAGGCCCCCTTCCCATACACTATGAATTTAAAAATAACAAAATATCTATGTATGACAGATTTATGGCTTAGATCTTTTTATTCAGGGTGTTTTGGTCATAATTATTTGATTAATTATTACCCGTAGAATATTGATTATAAAATACAAAAGTCTGATTTTCGATATTAAAACCACAAGCTGATTTTACCACCAAATATAGTAACACCATGATACTGAAAGACTTTAGTTTTAAAACACTGTTTTTAGGTATTTTGTAAAAATAAACTTAACTATAAGTTCTCTCCCTTTTGCATTTCAAGCGTTGTAAGCGTGTAAATAAGAATAAAAAATAATACTCAAATCGCGAACTGACAATAATATAATTTGTTTTCTTTTATAAATAATTTCATAATTTATGTTCCGCTTAGATTGATTGTAAATAAATTTCGTTTATTTTTTCTATTATACTAATAATAGCTTTTCTACTCAAAAGTAATCGGTTTAATACAAATACCAAAGTTTTTTATTTAACTTTTAAGTTTTAAGCTACTTAACAATTCTATTCTAATTATATTTGTTTTTTTCTTAAGTCGACATTCAAACTGTACATAGTTATTTAACTAAAATCAAATGCATTTATTGTATTGTAAATTGTACAGTAAAGTGGTTTGTTTGAAAAGACTCCGATAAACATTGTTTGAAATTACACTTTTGAATTGAAATTCCATCCATTGATGAATACGATTTTATATTTACAGAAATGTTTAACTGTTACATTTCGAATTTGAATAATAAAATCTAATAATATTTTTTGTTTTATTTTTTTTCTTTTCTTTTCGTTTATTTTTTTCCCTTTATAGTAATTTTCCCTTTATAGTTTTTTCCCTTTATAGTAAGACAAAGGGATGCTTTGCGCGTTGACCTTTCTTTTTGTTATTTTATTTGCAAAATTACTTTTATTGGAGGCGCGAATTTTCTGTGATGTTCTTGTACAATCAACAGCACATCAGGTTAGCACAATGAGTAATTTTTTTCTCAGTCAACTTTGTGCTACGTCAAGCAATTTTAGGTTGACAACAATTTGACAAGTTTACATAGCCTGATAAGCTATTAAATGTACACTAGTTAGGTCATTGAGTAACTGGCAGATTATTCGGTTTTCATTCAAATGAACGGATAGTCTAAAAGATACCGTTCTGTAGCGGACAATGCTTTTATAGACAGACGCTTTGGTTTATGTAAGTATACAATATGTAAGTATAATACACAAGAAATTGCTTTTAGAGTTTTGTATATTCATTTTGTATACCTAAAATTTAACATATCAATCGAATCGGGCATGTTGCATTATTTCTCGGCTAAAGGACAAGAAGCCATTGCCGATAGACGAATCCCATTTTTTTTAAACAAGTGCCAAACGCAAAGAATTTCTCTGCGACTTCTAGATTTAAAAATAAAAAATTAGCCCTGTATTACGTCCCTCTTATAAAATTTAAAAGTAAGTTTAGTAAATTGAAACCGTGCCTTATAATTTTACGCCATTTCGAGAGTAAAATATCACCTAATAATATTATTGTGTGAAATCTAGCGTTTAAACGAGGAACGAACTTCTAGGCGATAAGGTGTTTCGTTTAGGCGAGGCAGTAGAGCAACTGAAATTTTCGAGAAGACAAAATATTCAAAACCGTCATTTAACTCATTCAGTAAGCCAATAATTTAATAAAATATTTGACAGCTGGTCAATCAGTCAGCTGAGAGACGCCCACTGTTGGGCATAGGCCTCCCCCAAGGATCTCAAAACTGATCGGTCCTGCGCTGCCCGCATCCAGCGGCTTCGCGCGACCTTCACCAGAATGTTCCAGACAATGTATTTAGTCACTCTTGCCAGTAGCGTGTGGTGACGCCAGAGCAGAATACAATTGTCACCACCCCCATCTCTCCCGTGGGTGTCTTACAAGGCGACTAAGGGTAAAGACCACGATGATAATGGGCAGCAGCATTCCTCTTATACCACCTAGCAATACTGCGATATACTGCAATTTTATGTGCACGATAGATGACAATAGACTCCACCTATTACATGGTTCCTAACTTCATTGGCGAAAAGTGGGTGTTTAATTCATACCCCGTCGGGGATATAGGCGTGATTTATGTATGTATGCCAGTAGCGGAATAATATTTACTCTTGATATTAAGAGAAAAGTCAATCTTTCATCTGGCCTAGACCTATAAGCACCTCAGGGCACCCAAACGATGGAGGGCAAACCACCAGCAACAGCGTACGCAATGAGAGTTGGTGTGAGGCGGTATGATATGAAAGGTAAACATAATGCGCCTTCCCCAACTAACCAGGGCCCGTAGCCAAGTGGCAATCGTTTCATAACGATAACGTGCCGAAGTTCGTCACGATCGGCCATATTACTTTGGTATCTACAGCGTCTTAGCTTGCGCTACCAACATAACTAGGAACTTACGAAGACGATTTTGGTCACGTGATTTCACGACGACTTACGTCAAATCCCATACATTTTGCTTTATCGAACTTCGTTATCTTTGTCGGTATGTTACTTTGTCTAGGCCCCCTGCAGGGTTATTATGTAGGTAAGCCTCTTTCAATCGCTTTCGTCTACCTGTTACTCATTGAGAATAATCGCATAGTGTGAGAGTGACAGGTGGACTAAAGCGATTGAAAGAGGCTTACATAATCGGGGTTCAGGTAATAAAGATTGAAACCATCATAGTGCGCATTAAATCTCATCTCAACATACTGCGCACACAAAAAAAAGCATACATTTCCCCATAAAGGATATAATCATCATCATCACCAGCCCTTTAATCTCCCCACTGCTGGGTCATGGGTCTTCTCTATGGATGGAAGAATATAGGGAGATTTGGCCACCCACCACGCTGGCCCAGTGCGGGTTTGTGGGTATTAACGACTACAGATGCAACCGGGACCAACGCTTAACGTGCCTTCCGAAGCACGGAGGAACTCAAGATAATAAATTTTTGGTCATCCATCCAATGACCGGCCTTAGCAAACATTGCTTAGTTTATGCAACCGCAGTCCAAGCGCGCTATGCCCCTGCGCTAGCGAGCTCCTGTGCAGCCAGATTTCGTAAGATTCTGTAAGAGCTTGTGAAATATGAAAAATCTCGAAAATTTCAGATGCCTTTTTGCAAAATTAATTAAGGATTATACAAATGTAAATTATACATTGTGTTTTCGTTTGCAATAAAATAGAATTGTGAGCTGATTTTTTTCTGTTTCTTTTTTTTCTAAACAAACTAAGCAAGAGCTTGTCATATAGATCGTAAGAATTAAATTGGTCGTTAAAAATACTGTCAATATGAATACGTAAGATAGTTAAAAAGTCTTAATTAAAAATTGTCAATGTTGAATCTTCGGGTATACATTTTAAGGTAAAGAGTAAGATGAAGACTCAGCCATATAAAACTCAGCCACAAAGTGGCAGTATTTTAGAATCAATGATTAAATATTGTTTATGTCCATGTGTCATCACAATGGACCTATAAACTATATTAGGATTTGTATTGTGGTCCCTTTCTTTTTAATATCTACGTCCGACTAACCAAAAAATTCAATTCAAATTATGATCTTGAAAATTTGGTGGCAGAGTTAGCTATGGCTGAGTTGCCATAAAAATATGTTTTATTGGTTATCACTTGAATCATTAACATTCGAATATTAATTATGTTCCGCAATCTCGTCCTATCCTATAGTAAACTAAATGTGAGGACGAGATTACTTCACATAATTGAGGATCCGGACGTCAGTTGGTAAATAAGTCCGATCTATTTAATTATGTTTCGTAATCTCGTCCTCTTATTCAGTACAATATAGGATGTGGACGAGATTACTTTACATAATTGAGGATCGGACGTCAGTTGGTAAGTTGCTATTTAATTTGTTATAATGATAAGTGTCATTAATCCGGTAACAGGATCGATTATTTTGTAGTGCACCATTTTAATTTGTTTATATTAATATTTGTTCGTTAATTGAACTTTTTAATTATTGTTCGAAAATAATTATCTACTAAGAAAAATTGGTCGTAATATTCCAAAACGCTCAATTTAATCTATCGCAATTTTCGGATTAATTTTTCTTCGTTACTTATTAACATTTCACATCGAAATCCAGATCTGTTGTAATTTTGTAAGATTTCATTTTTCAATATTATTTTCACGGTAATTATTCGATTCACTGCATTTTGGTCCTTCCTGCGGCTGGCAGTTAATTATGATAGAATATGCTTAAGGAGCCAAACGAGGTAAGGGCCAAAATCGCGTGGCAACACATTGTCGTCTTCGCTCATTGTAAATTGAATCCACTTTGTAAATTGGTAAGGTTGTAAATGTTCAGGAAATTTTGTGCGCGAATTCGGTATTGCGTACTTAATGCTCATGATTGTGTAATCGGCATAAATTGAATTAAAAGCATACATGTTATTGCGTTGTTTTCTTTCTGACGTGTCTTCGTCGACGCGAACATAACGACGGGTCCCAAGAACAGTCGTATCTTTAAAATTATCTAGTTGCAAAATGTATTAAAAGGCAACAGTTACTATTGACTTTTAATACCTCTTGCAACTAGATAATTTTAAAGATATGACTTTGTTCTTGGGACCCGTCGATAAGCGAATTTATGCTAACACAACCACGGTAATACATACAAAAATCACACCTATAATTTCCCCGAAGGGGTAGGCAGAGGTGAATGAAACACCCACTTTTCGCCAGTTAAGTTAGGTTCCATGTAATAGGTGGCGAGCCTATTGCCATCTATCGGGCACATTAATGTGTGTTGTATTGCTGCCCATTACTTATCGCTGTTTACCCTTAATCGCTTTGTGGGTAACCACGGGAGAGATGGGGGTGGTGACAATTGTATTCTGTTCTGCCGTCACCACACGGCTTCACGTCACCACGGTAATCGAGGTTATTCTGACTGAACCGAATAAGTGCCAAATATGTAATTATGGGAAAAAATTATTTTAAAATGTTGAGTGATCTTAGTAAAATTGCAAGAAAAACATACATACATACATAAATCACGCCTATATCCCCGAAGGGGTAGGCAGAGGTGAACAAGCACCCGCGTTTCGCCAATTATGTTAGGTCCCATGTAATAGGTGGCGAGCCTATTGCCATTTATCGGGCACAAAAGTCGCAGTACTTTGCTAGGTGGTAGGTATAAGAGGAACGCTGCTGTCCATTCCTCATCACTGATTTATCCTTAGTCGCCTTGTACGACACCCACGGGAGAGATTTGGGGTGGTGACAATTGTATTCTACTCTGCCGTCGCCACACGGACTGTTGTTCAAAATGTTGATTTTCCGCCATATGTAACTGAGTTTTTCCAAAAATGCTTTTATAGCTAATATTGCTAGCGCGGCAGCACAGTCATCATCACCAGCCCTTTTAATCTCCCCACTGCAGGGCTTCCCTATGGATGGAAGGATATACGGAGAATGGGCCATAACTCACCACTATGACCCAGTGCGGTTTGGTGGGTATTAACGAATGCAGATGATGCAGCCGGGACCGGGGTGATTAACGTGCCTTCTGAAGCACGGAGTAAATCGAGATAGTAAATTTTTGGTCACCCATCCAATGACCGGCCTAAGCGAACATTGCTGGTTTACGCTAGCCAGTTCCTCCTTAATACATAATAATAATACAGTATTGTATCGTAATTGCCGTGTGGTGAGGTGACGGCGGAGCAGAATACAATTGTCCCACCCCCACCTCTCCCGTGGGTGTCGTAAAAGGCGACTAAGGGTAAAGACAGCAATGAGTAATGGGCAGCAGCATTTCTCTCATACCACCTAGCAATATAAATTCGTACTGCGATTTATGTGCCCGATATATGGCAATAGGCTCGCCACCTGTTACACGAGACCGAACATAATTGGCGAAAAGTGGGTGTTAATTCACCTCTGCTATAGGTGTGAATTATGTATGTATGTGTGTATCTTAATACTAACGGCCTACGCGTGTTGAGTTTGGTACACATATGGACATGGTATACAATACGAATGCGTCATATTTACATATTTCAAGGACAGCGCTGAGTTACAATAATGCGTAGATAACATTACCGTGGCAAAACTTTCTTTTTTACCGCACGAGGTAAGTACTAAATTTTATGTCACTCTTGGACCAGGAAGAGGGATTTACCGTACGCGCAGCGGACAGAAAATGCCATTTTTTTTTTCAAATTATCTAACACATTGTTTGGCCGATTTGTACCTATAGATACACTTGCCCGGCAATCCTGCCCGGATTTCAGACGACACGGGTTCGATTCCCGCATTTTTCTCTACACTAAATATAAATAAAATAAAAGTTAGACCTATTATTTTATTTATATTTGAAAGACAGGAACCAGAATGAGATCTTCGAGTCAACAGCCTCGCCTACGAGCCGTAAAAAGAATATTTAAAAACTTTTTCAGGTTTATTCAAATCCGTTTATGAATTTCAAATGACTTAACACTCAATGGTCGCAATAAGTTTCGCTTTGAGCTGCGTTGAATATTCCTTTGGTTTTTTTTGGCGTGTTTGTTTTGAGTTAAAACGTTTCGCGGACAGCTGTTTTTATAATAGGTATCTAGATATTTATCAAATAATTTATAAAAACAGCCGTGTGGTGACGGCAGAGTAGACTACAATGTCACCACTTGTCATACAATTGATGACTAATGACTATAATTAGGGTAATCTGTCCCTCGAACTGGTGAATTGCTTTACGGCAGACCCCAGACTCTCCCCGCCAGAAGGGCTGGAGGGACACCGGAGTAGTTTAGTGGCGTATTCCCGACTCGATCTTGAGTCGGGCGAGTCCCACACACGTCGGCCGTCTAGCTAGCGGCCGATACGGTGCGTAAATGCATTCCACTCCGTCAAAAAAAAAAAAAAAAAAGGGTAATCCGTCCCTAACATTAATTAAATTGCAATTTGCAAAGAAATCGTCAGTATTTTTAGAATGATCGACGATTCAACATAACGTAAAGATATCCCTAGATCAATGATATTATATTTAAAATGAGGTAGATATGTTAAACGCTCACAAAACACGAACAAAATATGTGTCAAAATGCTGTAGCAACACGCAATGACACTTTAAACATTGTCAAAAATTAAAAAAGGATGGCATAATTAATTTAATAGGAAGAAAAAAGACAGCTAGTTTTAGTCATTGCGCGTAAAGTGTGTCAAAATAAACACGCAGCAAAGACTAACAAAAAACAGAAGGTTATTATTAGGTTTCGTGAGCTGTTTTATGGATTTTAAATAATTTCTAATTTTATCATCTGACTAAAAGTGTATGAATACATTTTATGTTTTATATCCCGGATAGGTTACCTTTCTACTAAACTTAATTTCCATCTTTTAAGATTAACATCATAGGTAGACATTGTGTTAAATATTGAAATTGCATCATTGAAATGTACCAAACTTATTCTACTTAAGGTATTTGGCCGCCAATCTTGTTACTTTCTTTATCTACGCACAACATTTACTCATTGGTTTCACCTTAATTCATTTGCCGGAAACCTATAAAAATAACAAAAAAACTTAATACTAATTCATAATTCGGCATTCAGGAACTGGACTTGAGGATAGTCCGGCGCCTTACTTAGATACCTAGTCAAAAAGTCCTGGTCATCATTCTAAAGTGAAATGTAAGCTAATGTGTAGACACTATCATGGGTAGGTATGTCTAATTTTGTCCGTTCGGTTATATTTTAATCTTTGACAACCATCCCTCTTCCAATCGTTGCGCGCTGTATTTGCTGTCACTCTATCTTATTATGATACATTTTTAACTAATATTATTTATTTTCTTAATAATATTAACGAAAATCAAATAAAAATGTATACTACGCGCATGATAAGTAATCCCCAGACTTTTGGAAGTCTATTGGTGTAGTTGTTACAGCGTCGCATAACATAAGACGGCATTTTTGTAAATAATATCGGGAGCAATCACCGCATTCGCTGTCATCGCGAGACTGACCTCGGGTAGGCTAATTAGCCTACTTTTCGGGTCGCACTTTTTGCATGCAAGTAACCTATCTACCTCTTTTTAAATATAATATCATTGCCCTTGATGAAGTTGATGAGTATGTATGTATTGTGCCTATATAGATAACAGACAAATAATTTTAATATTCCGGTTTCAAAACATTGTAAGTATACATTCCGTCACACAACTGTGTCAATCTCATCTGTGATCTCATCAATAAGACCACAGATACACATTTCGCGGCAAACGCAGCTATAAAACCCGAGCGGTAGTCTGTGCAGTGGTGCGGGATTATTTTCTTTCAATAAAATATGATTCCTTCCTCCAATAACACATCGCGATTCGCTTGCGATACAACGGAACCCAACTTCAACGAAACAGGGTCAGCAAAAAAAAGATTTCAACCTATAACAATTTATTATAACACAAAGAATATTGTGATTAGAAAAAGTTCAAAAAATTATAGTCTTGATGCGGGAATCGAACCCGCGTCCGGTCGGCCGGGTGGAGTGATTTAGGCTTCTATTCTAATTACAATATTCTTTGTAATAATGTCATTGGTTGAAATGTTTTTTCATACGCATCTAGGGAGTGCTTGGCGCGAATTGAATGGTAACAGAGTTCATGATGGTGACTGAAGATGAGGTGGACAAAACCACTTTTTACAGTGGTTTTTGCCACAACATCAAACACATCACAGACTCATTTTCAATGTTTCTGCATGATTGCACATCAACACGGATGCTTGTGCATCAAAATAACACCACTTTCACTGCATAAAATCCACTCTGTAACAATTTTTGAATTAGCTAAAATAAATCTGACTGACACCACGAAACGCGCCAAACACTCTTTTTTTTTTTTTTTTTTTTTTTTTAATAATTCTCCCTTTACGGGAAGGCAAGGGGATCTAGCCCATATCATTTTTTTTTTTTTTTTAAATTCTCCCTATATTTTAGGGAAGGCAAAGGGTCTATCTAGCCCATACAGCCAAGTCTTTAGTGTATATTTTATCTGTAGGCTTATGAAATAATGAGTGGGTGAAATGTATGAATGAAATTAATTTTACGTAAAAATATGGGTGTCACACATTTTAACGCATCTAGGGAGTGCTTGGAGCGAATTTAATGGTAACAGAGTTCATGATGGTGCTTGATGAAATGGATAAAACCACTTTTTATAGTGATCTTCACCACAACATCAAACACATCATGAGACTTATTTTCGATGATTCTGCATAATTGCACATCAACACGGATGCTTGTGGATCAAAATAACACCACTTTCACTGCACAAAATCCACTCTGTAACAATTTTTGAATTAGCGAAAATAAATCTGACTGACACCACGAAACGCGCCAAACACCTCCTTTTTTTTGGGTTAAATTCTCCCTATATTTTAGGGAAGGCAAAGGGTCTAGCCCATACAGCCATGTCTTTAGTGTATATTTTATCTGTAGTTTTATGAAATAATGAGTGGATGAAATTATGAATGAAATGAATATTACGTTAAAATATGGGTGTCACACATTTTAACGCATCTAGGGAGTGCTTGGAGCGAATTTAATGGTAACAGAGTTCATGATGGTGCTTGATGAAATGGATAAAACCACTTTTTATAGTGATCTTCACCACATCAAACACATCATGAGACTTATTTTCGATGATTCTGCATAATTGCACATCAACACGGATGCTTGTGGATCAAAATAACACCACTTTCACTGCACAAAATCCACTCTGTAACAATTTTTGAATTAGCGAAAATAAATCTGACTGACACCACGAAACGCGCCAAACACCTCCTTTTTTTTGGGTTAAATTCTCCCTATATTTTAGGGAAGGCAAAGGGTCTAGCCCATACAGCCATGTCTTTAGTGTATATTTTATCTGTAGTTTTATGAAATAATGAGTGGATGAAATTATGAATGAAATGAATATTACGTTAAAATATGGGTGTCACACATTTTAACGCATCTAGGGAGTGCTTGGAGCGAATTTAATGGTAACAGAGTTCATGATGGTGCTTGATGAAATGGATAAAACCACTTTTTATAGTGATCTTCACCACAACATCAAACACATCATGAGACTTATTTTCGATGATTCTGCATAATTGCACATCAACACGGATGCTTGTGCATCAAAATAACACCACTTTCACTGCACAAAATCCACTCTGTAACAATTTTTGAATAAGTGAAAATAAATCTGACTGTCACCACGAAACGCGCCAAACACTACTCTCCTTTTTTTTTGTTAAATTCGCCCTATATTTTAGGGAAAGCAAAGGGTTATTTTGTAGTGTTTATTTGTAATTTGTTGTAAATTTTTTTTATTTTCTTGTTTTGTTGTCTGTGTTGTCTTAGTGCTGGTGAATAAATGTTTTACTTTCTTTCTTCTTTCTTTCTTTCATAACTGACTCCCAACTGATTCGATTTCCCACTCGCACTGGGCCAGCGTGGTGGGATATGCTCCGTTCTCCTTATATTCTACCATCCATAGAGAAGGCCTGTTCGCCAGTAGTGGTGACATTAAGATGATGATGATTCGATTTTAGAGGAAATCAACCCATGACACAATGTCAAGCGTAACCAATGCATTCCCGTCAGACAGTAGGTTATGTTCGTTATGGCCGGTCATTGGTTGGGTGGTTAAAAATATATTATATTCTTCTTCCATCCATACCTCTACGAAATATAGGGAAATGGGCTTCAACGATGGCCCAGTGCGGATTGAGGTGATCAACGGCTTAATGCGAGTGGTTACTCCACAGATATATAAATATAATATATCTGTGGGTTACTCTATAACGTATTTTTGATCACCTATCCAATACCGGCCTTAGTGCACATTGCTGTATTTAAGCAATAGCAGGCCGCTAAGGCACTGCACATTACGTTAACTTAATTTCTCGTCTTTTAAAAGTATAACACGTTGCTTAAACTTGCCATGCCCTTTAAAACCCAAAGGGTCCAATGATTTTTCAATCTTAATACGTTCTACGTAAGGTGCAAACTTTTTTACGGCCCATAAGATAAAAGCGTAATTTAAATGACAAGTGGCTAAATCAGGACCAATGGCTCCAATCAATCGAAAAGAGTATCTTTACTCTTAAAGGATCCTTTCCTAAGCCGTTGTCCTCCCACGCCTGAGTGCGAAACAAAAACAGCTCTATGCCTTCCAAATAAGAATCAATATTGTAGTGAAGCGCTCCGCATTGTAAGTGTACATTGTACATTTTATATTTCACGTCTGGGTTTAATGGGCGCTGTAATTCAGTTGTTTTACCCGGATCTTGATGACTTTGTGCTAAAACCGGACATTCTGGGAGCACATGACTTATCTACGTGACATTGTGGGAAGGGTGGGTGAGCCGGACGTACAGTCAACGTAGTATTTTTTTTTGCATTACATACATACATACATAAATCACGCCTTTAAACCCGTAGGGGTAGGCAGAGGTGAATAAACACCTACGTTTTGTCAATTAGATTATGTCCCATTTTTATTGGTGGCGAGCCTATTGCTATCTAGAGGTAACGTAAATTGCAATATATTGTTCGATGGAATAAGAGGACTCTTATTTAGCCTTGTACCGCTTGTACGACACCCACGGGAGAGATGGCAGTGGTGACAATTGTATTCCATCCATAAGGAAGGCCTGTGCCCCTGCAGTGGGGACATTATAAGGCTGGTGACTATGATGATGATGATGATGTGCCCTATAGATGGCAATGGGCTCGCCCCCTATTACATGGGACGTAAAATTTTTGGCGAAACGGGGGTGTTGATTGACTGCTTATAAATAGGCGCGTTTTATGTAAAAAATGTATGTGAATAAAAAGTATTTCTTTTGTTTCTGACTTATTTGCGCACCGTGCCGGCTCAGTTTAGATTCCGCAAGTTCTTTATATGAAACAATATGGCGGGTCGAGGTCGCCCCCCGTATCGAAATTCACGATATAAAGATGTTACGTCGCATGCTCTTGTTAATACGAAGGTTCGGTTTAATATTATAAACGATTCGTCGAGGTATAATAATAAATATTTTTTACACTCACACACCTATCGACTAACCTAAAGTAAGTAGCCTAAGCACCTGTGTTATGGATACTAGATGACGGATAGATACTGTATTATTTATTTAATATTAAATAAGCATAATTATAAAGGTTGAAAATATACTACATAAACATAAACACAACCATGACTCGGGAACAAATATTTGTGTTTATCACAAAATTTGCCCCTACCAGGATTCGAACCCGGGACCTCTTGGCCAATACCCGGCAATCTGAGCATTCGACCAAGCCGGCCGTCAAAACTGTAGTTGTCATCATCGGTCTAACATCCCATTAATGGGGATACTAGGCATTCAATAAATTTCAACATCTTCATCACCAGCCTTTTAATGGCTCCACTGCTGGGACACAGGCCTTCCCTATGAATGGAAGAACATACGGAAGATGCCCACCCACCACGCTAGCCCAGTTCGGGTTGGTGGGTATTTTCGACAGCAAATGCAGCCGGGACCCTCGGCTTAACGTGCCTTCAGAAGCACGGAGGAACTCCAGATAATCCATGCGTAGTGCTTGGCGCCTCGACCTGAGGGGCTACTCTATAAATTAATTGGAATCGGTTTTGAGTTGCCATCTCTCGCAAACGTTGCTATCATACCTAATGAGTGAGAGTGACTGGTAGACTTACTGCCGCACTTAGAGACGTCAATTAACTTTAATGAGTATTTAATGTCAAAAATTTTCATTCAAATCTAGACCATAGACCCGGCAAGAATAGCGACTAGTTTTGAATTGTCATTTTTTGACGTCAAGTACTCATTAACGATATTTGACGTCTCTGAGTGCGGCAGTTAGACGATTGCAATCGGCTTGCAGAGTTAGATCGCTGTACGATTACGTAAATTAAGCAATGCAGGCTAAGGTCGGTCATTCGATGGATTTTGTCAACTTTTATTTAGAGCATAGCCAAGTGGCATGTGAATTGTGATACGTTTCTATCGTACACGAATGTAATTTTTTGACAACTTCTGACCCCCTATAAGGTAAGCCGATTTCCATTGCTATCCACCTGTCACTCTCTCACTTTGCTTTTATGTTAAATGAGTAAGAGAGACGGGTAGACCAAAGCAATTGAAATCGGCATACATAATACGGTGGCTGTTACATAGACACCACGGTCGCCATGTGTTTTTCTCTGTAACACGTCAGTCTATTCGAAATTAAATGTATGAAACATTTAATTTTGTATTCTATTCATTCGAATAGATTGTCTAGCTTAAGAGGTTTAACCGCTATTGCAAAGGTTTTTGTTAACATTATTTCATTGTCATATAAATAGCACTGTACAACGTTCGTTATTTGAAGCGAATACTTGGAAATGTGATATCTTGCTTCAAGTGGAGATATTCATATTATTTTTCTAAATATAGGTTTGCCGTCCCGATTCCTGATTCAGATATCTAACAAAGTGCTTCCCACACACGGACCTAGATTAAACGTCTTACTAAAACATATTATATTTATGTATTTGTCATGATGAAAACGCCAGGCGTATGATTTGGGCAGGAAGAATTAGGGTGCTTTTCCACTAGAGCTTTGCGAGGATCGCAACGCATCCTCGCAAAGCACCGGGGCACCCGAATGGTGGAGGGCAAACCACCAACATCATACGAAACGGGCAGGCGGCCGTCAGTAAAATCTTGAGCGGGATGTATGGATTGGAATGTTGTCATTCCAATCGTTCTCCTTGTTCATCGGTCTCTCGACATGGTCCGTTCCGTCTCTTTTCTATACATTAATTTATCACTAGCACCTTTATGGTGTGATGGATGATATGAATCAAAAGGTAGCGGATGGCTTAATGACGTCTGACCGATATGAATGGAAAAGGAAACATACTGCGCGAACCCCAGATAGACTGTGTACAGGGCAGGGAGAACAAGAAGCTACACATCGCACATCTCTTGTGTAAAAGCACCTTTAAGTTAGCGACCTGAAGGGAGGTCTTTGAGATTACGATCTTCTTATGGAATATACATATTATTATGTTTCTCGATCTGCGTCATTATTCATTTCGTCATGTTTACATGCTTCAAGTGTGTTTAAAGGTGAACGCACACCCATTCGAGGCGAACGCGCCGAAGTCAACGAATTTATCGAAATATTTTTGAGGAACGTGACGAACGGAGGTAACCGCAGAGTAGAATACAATTGTCACCACCAAATCTCTCCCGTGGGTGTCGTACAAGGCGACCAAGGATAAATCAGTGATGAGGAATGGGCAGCAGCGTTCCTCTTACACCATCTAGCAATGTACTGCGACTTTTGTGCCCGATAAATGACAATAGGCTCGCCACCTAATACATGGGACCTAACATAATTGGCGAAACATGGGTGCTAGTTCACCTCTGCTTACCCCTTCGAGTATATAGGCGTGATTTATGTATGTATATACAAGATGTGTAACAATAGCTTAGTGCAAACATAAACACGTATAAATGAGAGTAAATTCGCGTTAATCTAACAATTACAACCCTTTGTGCGAACAGGCAAAGGCGTGTCCGCCAGACACCAAGTCGGTTGAAGAGTGAGTCGCTGTTATAATTCATATAAAACTTTATGCCGCCATAAAACGCAGACAGAAAACGCGATTTGTATTCCTGATTCAGATACTGTTGTGTGCCAGAATTGGAGTGCGAAGATGTTTCGCAGTACGGTTGTATTGTTTTATGACCTTTGAAGGTCGACGCGTCGCCTCACTGGACCTTTGTCGATCTCGGTCGCGATCCGCGATCACAATCAATGATCACGATCCAGTTGATTGTGTACGAAGTAGATTGGCGGCCTGTGGCCCGTACAGCGTACACAGTCAATTTGGATCGTGATCATTGATTGTGATCGCGGATCGTGATCGAGATTGACTGTGTACGGGCAGCCTATGAGTATCAGTCAGTCAGTCAGCCGAGAGAAGCCCTCTGTTTGGCATAAGCCACTGGATGCGGTGTGGAGATCCTTGGGGGAGTCCAAGGATCTCCACACCGCATTCAGTGGCTTCCCGCGATCACCAAGTAGACTATAGGCCCGTACAGTCAATCTGGATCATGATCATCGATCTTGATCACGGATCGAGATCGAGATTGATTGTGTACGGGCCGCCATACAATTTTTCCTATTCATTTCGCACTTAAAGCAGTTTTACATTTGTTGCTTGCTGTCATAGGAATCACCTTTATTTTACAAACTATTTATTTATTTATTTTAAATAAATAACCATACATATATAAATCTCGCCTATATCCCCGAAGGGCAGAGGTGAACGAGCACCCACGTTTCGCCAATTATGTTAGGTCCCATTTAATAGGTGGCGAGCCTATTGCCATTTATCGGGCACAAAAGTCGCAGTACATTACTAGGTGGTATAAGGGGAACGCTGCTGGCCATTCCTCGTCATTGATTTATCCTTAGTCGCCTTGCACGACACCCACGGGAGAGATTTGGGGTGGTGACAATTTTATTCTACTCTACCGTCACCACACGGCGTACTATGAAAACCAACCTGCACATTTTAATCACAGTGTAGAAAACAAAAAAACTGCGCTTTGTTTCTTTTTTCGATGCAATATTTCACGAAGACAGATTCTCTTCGTTTTGATTGATGCCGCCGTGTTACGGAACGATGTTTTTTAATTGACGTCCTCCATGTTGGGAATGAAAAATTTCGCTACAATAAATTTCCGCTGATTCGGTAATGTGTAGACGCGCGTGCGAAACGGCGTTTGGTGAGTACATACATACATAAATCACGTCTATATTTATCCCCTAAGGGGCAGGCAGCGGTGGTTAATCACCCACGTTTCGCCAATTATGTTAGCACCCATTTGTGTTAAGTAGAGCTTAGAGATAACTCTAGATTTAATAAAATCGAGATATTAAGAATTTTCGCTGCAAGTGGTCTTAAGAACTATTCCTCTATCAGTGATGGTTTCAGAGTTAGGAGGATGTAATGTAGGTATAAGTAGGGGTAGGTGACGACCCTATTGCCATCCATCGGGTACGTAAGTCGCAGTATGTTGCTAGATGATTCAAGAGGAACGTCTTAACGAGTATCCGCTGTCCCTTAGTCGCCTTGTACGACACCCACGGTAGAGATGTGGGTGGTGACAATTGTATTCTGCTCTGCTGTCACCGCATATTTATATGAGTACATATTTAAATATTTTCACTATGAACCAGTTTTTCTGTGGCACAGTCTTCTTGATAAAAAGATCGTCCACCCATCTTCCAATCCATCGTTGCTGCATTCGTCGCATGAAACTAAAATCGAACAGTGGCCGTGGCGTACTAAATTAAATGGACCGCCATTTTGGTGTAAAGCAACGAGACGACAAAATGGACGCAGAGAATTGGCGGGAACGAAGTGCAAAGCGGGATTACGCGACCACTTTGAATTTTATTCTTAAACGAGTTGAAGATGGTGATTCTGCTAAGACTTTGAATTATTTTGGCTCTAGCAAATGTAAAGCTTGACGTAGTTTTTTCTAGGGTTCTGCGTCAGGAAAGGGTAAAATGGGGCCCTTTTACTAAGACTCCGCTGTCCGTCCGGCCGTCTGTCATCAGGTTGTATCTCGTGAACCGTGATAGTTAGACAGTTGAAAGTTTCACAGATGTTGCCGAGATATGTTGCAACAAATACTAATAAACAGAATAAAATCTATTTTAAAGGGGCTCCTATATAACAAACATTATTTTTTTGCTTATTTTTTATAGATAACTTTCAATTCAATTCAATAAACCAACTTGGATCATTATAATTACAAACACAAAATCATCAAACGTTATTAATTGATTAGCTACAATTCTGTCTTACAAAACTATGTTAGAAGTATTTATATTTAGTATTTATAGTATAATGTTACGGAACCCTTAGTGCGCTATTTCGACTGGCACTTATTTTCGTTTTTAGGAGTTTTGGCTTGGTATCTAAGACCATTGAGCCATACCTTCATTTGAAAATGTCTAAATATTCTGCATTAGATTTAAATATTAAAATATGGGTGTCACAGATTTTAATACATCTAGGAAGCGCTTGGCGTGAATTTAATGGCAACAGACAGCAAACTTCATGATGGATTGGCGACTGATGAAGTGGCGAAAATGCCTATAAAATTCTCAACCACAAACACACTATCATATCATGATGATGATCCAGTGACCGGCCTAAGCGAACATTCCTTAGTTTACGCAATCGCAGGCCGAGCACAGAAACCTACCACGGCATAAATCAGTACTCTTTTCTCCGCTCCAGTAATATATTCACTACGAAACTCCAATAAATTGCCGCCAATTAACATTCGCCTGCCGCCAAGAATTAGCTATATACTCTGTGCTTGGGCTTAAGTTTTATAGGTGGCGTTGACAAAGGGGCAGAAGGAAAAGGCCTAAGTATTGGTGTTATGTTAATAATGAAGCAACATTTATGTCTGTCTGCCTTGCTTAGGGCCGGTTTTTTGATGCATAGTTAACTTAACCATATGTTAAAAATTGTTACTAATGGTTGTATATCAGTCTGATATAACCATTAGTAACAATTGGTTGAGCTAACAATGCATCAAAAAACCGGCTACTCAACAAATTGTTAAAAATTGTAACTAATGGTTAAATATCACACTGTTAAACAACCAATTGTTAAAAATTGTTTCTTATCTTTTGATATCAAACTGATTAACAATAAGTAACAATATCAGACTAATATTTATCCATTACTAACATTAGTAAGTTAACTATGGATCAAAAAACCGGTCCTTAGTCTGGCTATTGTTTAAAGGGTCATGAGTTGTTTATTCTAGGTCGAAGATAATTATAATAGACTAATTAATAGATACAAGACGCTAATTATAGAAAACACATGTCCATAAGAACGTAGGACAGTACGCAGTATATCTACTACACCCATTTATGATTCGTTCCGACATACATACAATAATTATTGTTTTTATTGTCACCTGTCTGACACCAACCTTCACTGAGTAATGCCGTAGTTACTTAATAAAATAACACGCTAATCTAGACATCATTATGAAATGTAATTAATGACTTTATTGGTACACTGAACATTGAAAAATTGTATGATGTTATAAATATACGAAAACAGAATCAATTTTATAGCATGGCGACCTTAAAGTTACATTATTATTTCGCAGACGACGAAAACGCATGCCACTATGCCCTTGGGGTCAGAAAACTCCCACTCATACGCATATCTGAAAAGAGAAAGAAGTAGAGTACAATATTTATTTAAGTCTCCAATCCTAACTAGAGCCGTATGGTGTAGCCAGAGCAAAATACAATTGTCACCACCCCAAACCTCTCTCGTGGGTGTCGTAAAAGGCGACTAAAGATAAAACAGTGATGTGGAATGGGCAGCAGCGTTCCTCATAAACCACCTAGCAATGAACTGCGACTTTTGTGCCCGATAAATGGCAATAGGCTCGCCACCTATTACATGGGATCTGACATAGTTGGCGAAACGTGGGTGCTGATTCACCTCTGCCTACCCTTTAGGGGATATAGGCGTGATTTATGTATGTATGTAATATACGATCCAACACGTAATCATCGAAAACCCATGCCCATAGGAACGTAGGACAGTACGCAGTAGTATATCTACTACAGTGCGTCCACAGTTATTATACCTCACTACGCTCCCATTTAATATAACATTTCCATATGTTAGAGCAGGGGGGGGGGGGGGGGGGCTAGACAAAGTAAAAGTAACATACCGACAAAGATAACGAAGTTCGATAAAGCAAAATGTATGGGATTTGACGTAAATCGTGAAATCACGTGACCAAAATCGTCTTCGTAAGTTCCTAGCTATGTTGGTAGCGCAAGCTAAGACGTTGTAGTTACCAAAGTAATATGGCCGATCGTGACGAACTTGGACACGTTATCGTTAAGAAACGATTGCCACTTGGCTACGGGCCCAGAATTATGAGAAGTGTCAGAGGTAAAATAACTGTGGACGCAGTGTACACCCATTCATGATCCGTTCCGACATACTTATATGTTACTGTTTTTTACTGTCATTTGTCTGATATTACCTAACCCTCACTGGGAAATGCTGTAATTACACAATACAATGATACGCTAATTATGACATTATTATACATACATATATAAATTACGCCTATATCCCCCAAGGGGTAGGCAGAGGTGAACTAGCACCCATGTTTCGCCAATTATGTTACGTCCCATGTAATAGGTTGCCACCTATTATTAATATTGCCATTTATCGGGCACAAAATTCGCAGTACATTGCTATTCCTGGATGGTATAAGAGGAACGCTGCTGCCTTCTAAATCATTGATTTATCCTTACATTATTATGTCAATTAATCTATACGATTTTAATTTAAACATTATATAAATGTTAGAAAAATTAGTACAAAGATTTTGGTGGTTAGAAACAGAATTTCGAAAAATTATGATCTTGAGGCGGGAATTCCCGCCTGACTTTTCTAACCACCAAAATCTATGTAAATTAATATTAAACTTTATGGACACACTAGTGGTCGCCCGCGGCTTCGCTCGGGTTAATGTCGGTTGTAGCCTTCCTCTATAAATGGAGTATCCAACACAAAAATAATAATTTTAATTAGAACCAGTAGTTTCTGGGATTAGCGCGTTTAACCAACCAACCAAACAAACAAACACATAAACAATCTCTTCAGCTGTATAATATTAAAAAATATAGAATATATAGATTGAACACTGAAAAACTGTATGATATTATAAATACATTCTAAGAAAACAGAATCAATGGTATAGCATGGCAACATTAAAGTTGCATTGTTATATCGCAGACGACGAAAACACAGGCCGCTACACCTTTGCCGTCAGAAAACTCCAACTCATACGCATATCTGAAAAGATTACAACACGAGTTGGTCTCTAATTTATTTTAAGTCTCAATCCTGACTAGATTAGTGCAATGTGGTGACGGCAGAGCAGAATACAATCGAATCCCCCCAAATCTCTCCCGCGGGTGTCGACTGAGTTTAAAACAGCGATGAAAGATAGAAAGATAGAAACATTTATTGAGACAATATAACAATAAAAAAAACAAAAATATAAACAAAATAATGAGGAATGGGCAGCAGCGTTTTTCTTATACTACATAAATCACGCCTATATCCCCGAAGGGGTAGGCAGAGGTGAACTAGCACCCAGGTTTCGCCAATTATGTTAGGTCCCATGTAATAAGTGGCGAGCCTATTGCCATTTATCGGGCACAAAAGTCGCAGTACATTGCTAGGTGGTATAAGAGGAACGCTGCTGCCCATTCCTCATCACTGATTTATTCTTGGTCGCCTTGTACGACACCCACGGGAGAGATTTGGGGTGGTGACAATTGTATTCTACTCTGCCGTCACCACACGGCATCGGTTCATCACGGTTTTCTTATACTACCTAGCAATATACTGCGATTTACGTGACCGATAGACCCACATACACAAATCTCCCATGTAACAGGGGGCAAGCCTATTGTCATCCATCGGGTACCTAAATCGTAGTACATTGCTAGGTAGTGGAAAACGCCGCCCACTGTTTTAATTGGCAGCAGCTTTTCTCTTACACATCGCTGTCTTACTGCCGCACTCAGAGACGTCAAATAGCGTTAATGAGTACTTAGCGTCAAAAAATGACAATTCAAAACTAGTCGCTATTCTTGCCGGGTCTATGGTCTAGATTTGAATGAAAAATTTTGACATTAAATACTCATTAAAATTAATTGACGTCTCTGAGTGCGGCAGTTAGACCTTAGTCGCCTGGTACGACACGCGCGGGTGAGATTAGGGGTGGTTAGGGGTTAGGTGATTAGGGGTGGCATAGTTTGGTTACAGACAATAACTCACTTTCCACTAGAAATAAGCGATTTACTCATAATCCACTTGTAGTCGTTGAGATCCAGGTTTTCTACCTTGAACTCACCCTGCAAAGACAAATATTCGTTGAACTCAAGCCATTATAAAGAGATACAGAATGTAAACAATTAACAACATTTCAAAAAAACAAGTCACGATAATTACGAAACCATTCGGAGCTACGGTCATCTAAAGCTCTATATATATTTATTTTTTTCCACAATTCATTACTTGCTAAATTAAGAGATATTTCAAAAATAAAACAAAAAGGCCCAAAAATGGAATTGTAGGATTACTAACAGTAAATGCCTTTGCCATTCATCATTTTTTAAAACACCTCAAAGTTTTGACAGTTGCGATGCACATTTTTTTTAATTTGTAGAAGGCCTAAAGCGCCTCCGTGACGGTCAAACGGCTTAGGTCAATCACGTTTTAGCTTGCTCCAATCATTTTGATCGTCTACATCGCTCGCTTGAAGCTTGAGTCAAATTTACGGGCTTGATACGCGCTTGATGTGATTTTAAATGTATTTATAGTCTATGGTGAAGCCTCTTGACAGGCGTTTCAATCACACGTATTGTATTCTCTTTGAATCACACTGTTAGCAAGCACAACAGAAAATCTACGTGTCTGACGCGAGCCGCTTGACCGTCTCGGAGGCACACTTCAGACCCGACGTCCATGTGAGTGGACATGCATCTAAAACACCAATTGTACTATTGGGTTTAATCAAATGCCGAATGTAAACAATTCTCCTAGTCCTAGACGTACTCAGAATCATAAATATTTAGAAAATCAACTCTTTAAACCCGATGTCCACGTCTATGGACATATAATTTTCCCAAAAACTGAAAAATAAAAATTTTTTTTTTCTACATAGAATCTTTTGTCTCATATGAGTTAAAAAAAAAATACATCTTTGATATTTAACTCAGGTCCGAAGGGGCCTCGGAGATGGTCAAGGTCTAGGTAACTTACAGGTGGAAAGTAGCAGTCCCTGTCGTAGCTTATGTTGGCGAGCCTGATGATCTGGAACATGAACGGGTTGTGGCAGTTGATGTTCTCCAGCTTGAACACTAGATCCTTAGCGGCGTTCTGTTTGATTTGGTACGCTCGTCCGGCGAACTGGAAGAACGTTTCGCTCAAAGTCAAGTCAAACTCAAAATTCATTTATTCATATCTGGTATGATTACAATACACTTATGAATAGTCAAGACGTTAGATACCGAAAACCCGTGTGTCCAAGAAAAAATAGGGGAGTGCGCAGCATGCCTCAGTCTGTAATGATAGGTCTCCCAAACCCGCCCACGCCCCGATCCGCAACGAAGAGCGGACCCTGCCGCGTTCAATACCAAGATGATACTAAACGCATCAGGGCCCAACGCTCCGCTAGCAGAAAGGCACGCAAGTAGGCTGTAGAGAAACCCACCATTGTCAACGAGTTATGACATTGCAGGTACATTGTAAATTATGCACCAAATACAATCACATCACAATCAATCACATTCATTGCCCCTAGCCACCACCCTTAAAGTCTGCGACAGATAAGTCTGCGCGCGATGGGGGGCGCTACTCACTAACATTGACACCCAAAGAAAATGGCATACGAAATTTTAGTTCCAATTTTGACTACGCGCAGATTAATCTGGCGCGCAATCTACCACGCCTGCTTCTCCCTGCCCTGTTCTCAGTCTGTCTGGGGTCGGCGCAGTGTTTCCTATTCCTTTCATATCGGTCCAAAGCCATCCTACCTTTGATTCATATCATCCATCACACCGTAAAGTTGCTATAGATAAATGAATGTATAAAAAAAAGACGGAACGGACCATGTCGAGAGACCGATGAACGGAGAGAGTGATTGGAATGACAACATTCCAATTTATACATACCGCTAAATACCGCAAAATAAAGATTCATAAAGATAATCTCTTAGATTATTTTTTAAATAATTATGGTGATCTTTTACCGCCTGAAACAGGATATTCTTAGCGCAGGTTCATTGTTACCTCAGTTTATTTATATTTTACACACACATACACACATAAATCACGCCTATATCTCCGAAGGGGTAGGCAGAGGTGAACTAGCACCCACGTTTCGCCAATTATATTAGGTCCCATGTAATAGGTGGCGAGCCTATTGCCATTTATCGGGCTCTAAAGTCGCAGTATATTGCTAGGTTGATAAGTGGTGGTATAAAAGGAACGCTGCTGCCCATTTCTCATCACTGATATATCCTTAATCGCCTTGTAAGACACCCACGGGAGAGATTTGAGGTGGTGACAATTGTATTCTACTCTGCCGTCACCAAACGGCTAAATTTATATTTTAAGCTATTCTTAACTATGCTAGCTCTTAGTTTTGTTAGAAAAAAAATATATTATTATATTTATTAGACGGGACGGGAATCATGTATGAGAAAAAAAAACTTACGGTCACAGGCCCGTATTTATGCGGTATAGAGAAATTAGCGTTGAATACAGTCTTATGGCGACTCAATTTCTTCGTGGTGATGTTGTAGTGGACCGGCTGGTCTGGGCTCAGCCGGCTGGCTGGCAGGTCGCATTTGCTGGCAGTGACCAGCTTGGCTTTTAGATTTTTCTTAGAGAAAGAAATATATATATGTATATTTCTTTCATACGTTCATAGGTGTTAGGAAACATCGCTCACACAAAAAACCCTTTTTTGTTGTGCTATAGTAAACTTTGTAGATAATGTACTTTTTGACTTTTAACATTTATGTCATTACAGAAAAAATTGAATATAGTTTAGCTTGGATTTTGTATTAAGTGTGTTTGTAAGTTGAAAGCAGTTTAATTGTGTAACTTTTCTTTCAATACGACATATAATATTAACTATAAACGTTAAAAAATTTAGTGGTGGTCCGATTACTGTAATTTAACATTGTTAAAGTGATTATTTGATGTGTTTTTTGAAGGACCTAAGCTGTTAACCGAGACGCCTTTACAGCATCTAGGGCAAAGTTAAACCTTGTCCTCAAGGCTTGCAATCGAGCACTCTCTTAGAGGATTTATCCACAGTACCCCCCAGGGGAGATCCCATCTCCTAAGATACAAATCTACATACCCCATTAGCACCTACAAACAACATAACGAAGTACAAACAGCAGGAAAACTTGAAAAATGCCAACATGATCAAAAACAAGGTAAGCAATGTGCTCCAAATTATTCAAGGGAACGACTGAAACGCGGAGAATGATCATAAAGTCATTTACTGGCGCGCAATCAACTGTGACGGGGCAGGGGACGAACTTGCGTAGGTACCTACTTCAAAATGGCGTGTCATCCGCCATATTGAATTTGGCTTAGGTAACGCGCGGCTTCCGATGGCGCGAAACGAAACTTTTAACTTTTTAATTTTCGAATTTGGCAGCTCCGCTTTTTTCTCCTATTTTTTTTTTTGGCACGAAAAAGTTTCCGATGTTTATTGTAATGAGTTTTGTTGGTAATATCAATGAGATAGCCGGTGAGGGCGGTCCAAGGTATATTGTTACTAAGCTAGACTTACCTGATCATTTTCATAATATTGCACCCATACACTATTTTAATTGGTATTTTTATCAAAGTTGCTTGAAGAGATTTGCTTATAAGCAAAAAGGCCGCCTTTTGTACTGACTATTTATTCCATATGTGTACTTTTCTTTGTGTGTGCAATAAAGTTATTATTATACGAATTAATGGATGGATTGTTTGAGGTATGATAATGAAAGTGATGGGTGTGGATGAAGGGGTGCCGTACAACTGAGGGTTAAGGCAGTGACGAGTAATGGGCAGCAGCGTTCCTCTTACACCACCTAGCAATATTTTGCGATTTACGTGGCCGATAGATGGCATTAGGCTCACCACATGGGACCCGAACATAGTTGGCGAAACGAAACGGGAAATAAATGGTCGTGATTTATTTTTATATGTAACCATAATCAATAGAAGTAATTTATAAATTAAGCTGTCTCGAAGGACCAACGTCAAAAAGCCTTTTGGAATAAAACAACTTTTACGGATAAGACTCGCGTATAACTAGGTGTTTGGCATATTTACACTTTACAGCGGCCGTGGTCACGGCGAGACAGGTGATCGAAACGTCGGGTTAAATAATAAATATGCCAAACACCTAATTATACGCGAGTCTTATCCGTAAAAGTTGTTTTATTTCAAATGTGTAGTGCTCGTCAAAAAGATGTCTATAAAAAATCACAGCCCTAAGTCCGGAGCTGGGCGAAATAATAATGTGCCCGCACAATTGATTCAAATCGGTTTTTAAACGTCTCTCCTGGCTTGGATTATACGATGTCATATTATTGCGTTATGTTTTTTTAATGTGCGACCCTTTTATTGTAGGATTTGGTGCAATTGAGCGGCCTGCGGTTTCGCGTGCTAAGCAACGTTTCAAATGTCGGTGTTCGGATGGGTGACCGAATATGTTTAGACACGCGCTCCTCTGTGTTTTGTGTTCTGTGTTATACCGAACGCGACAAGTGTGTCACAGAAAGGGCTGTTGCCAAATATTTACCACCTAAATACATACATACATAAATCACGTCTATATCCCCGAAGGGGTAGGCAGAGGTGAATTAACACCCACTTTACGCCAATTAAGTTAGGTCCCATGTAATAGATGGCGAGCCTATTGCCATTTATCGGACACAAAAGCCTTACATTACTACGCATTACATTGCTAGGTGGTTTAAGAGGAACGCTGCTGCCCATTCCTCATCACTGTTTTAACCCTAATCGCCCTGTACGACACACGGGCGATATTTGGGGTGGTGACAATTGTATTCTACTCCGCCGCCACCACACGGCGGCTATGGCTCTTTGTTTCACCATACTAACTGCCGCACTCAGAGACGTCAATTAACTTTAATGAGTATTTAATGTCAATAGTTATTTGTTGTACGTGAGTGCAAAGTTGTTTTTTAACCGCGTGCTCAATTTTGATGACCGAGCTAGCGAAGGATTCTTAAATTGAATCACGAGCGTAGCGAGTGATTCAAAAATTAGAATCCTGAGCGATAGCGAGGGAATCAAAAGAGCACAAGGTGAAAAATCTTTGCACTCGAGTGCAACACGTAACTTTTCATCCCCCCCAACGAGGAAATTGCAAAATACAAAAAAAAAAACAATCACAACAGTTTCTGTTTTCACCCAGAAACTTCCACAACACCCTCCCATTAACCCAAACACACTCTCAACACCCACCCAGAAACACCCACAACATTGACACCCGCAATACACACCCATCCACTCAGACACACCCAAAAAACACCCATTCACCCAGAAACACCCACAAAACACCTATTCACCCAGAAACACCCACAAAACACCCATTTACCCAGAAACACCCAAAAAACACCCATTCACCCAGAAACACACACAAATCACCCATTCACCCAGAAACACACACAAATCACCCATTCACCCAGAAACACACACAAATCACCCATTCACCCAGAAACACCCACAAAACACCTATTCACCCAGAAACACCCACAAAACACCCATTTACCCAGAAACACCCAAAAAACACCCATTCACCCAGAAACACACACAAATCACCCATTCACCCAGAAACACACACAAATCACCCATTCACCCAGAAACACAGACAAATCACCCAGAAACACCCACAAAACACCCAGTCACCCAGAAACACCCACAAAACACCCATCCACCCAGCCACACCCGCAAAGTTTATCCAGACACACATGTAAGTACCTAATAAAAATTACCGTCCCTAATGGAGTTCCGAGACGGTCAATCAGCTTGAGTCAAGCACGTTGATTTTCTGTATGTTTTTGTTCCGTTGCTAGCGTAAACAAATCAAACAAACCTAAAAAGCTTTTAAATGCTTGACTCAAGCATCAAGCAAGCATTGTAGACGATCAAAATGTAAAGCAAGATTGACGCCAAGCTGATTGACCGTCACGGAACTCCAAGGTTTTAACAAATTTATGACGTGAAAAGAAAATGGCGCGCGCAAAGCAAATTACAAAAAAAGTACACCAAGAAGGTTCCAAATCTGAGTTTTTAACAAATTAAAATAGGTTGCATGATAATTTCGGCACCATGGAGGTCGAAATAAATAGGTTTAATGATGTTTTGAATTCACAAACTCATTGCACACGATGTTCTAAATTCAAATTTACTTTAACCTCTAGAGGATAAAAACGGCTTTTGCACTCAGATATCGAAGAGCAAAAACGCCTTTTCCGAGATGGTGGGATGAAAAAAATTTTATTCATATCTAGACCATATACCCGGCAAGAATAGCGACTAGTTTTGAATTGTCATTTTTTGACGCTAAGTATTCATTAACGTTATTTGACGTCTCTGAGTGCGGCAGTTACTGCCGCACTCAGAGACAAATGACAATTCAAAACTAGTCGCTATTCTTGCCGTGTCTATGGTCTAGATTTGAATGAAAATTTTCACATTAAATACTCATTAAAGTTAATTGACGTCTCTGAGTGCGGCCGTAAATGTATTAAATCCATTTTGTCAGAGCCCATCGGATCAGACCAAGTCAGACAAATATAAATCCGGCTTAGGAATTTTTATATTTAAATAAAAATCAACTACACAATACCTAAGTATTTTTGACAACCGTTCGATAAACGCGGCGCAATCGCGGCGGCGACCTCCACCTCTTTATCCCATATATCCTGTATTAGCTCCCTATGCAAATCGGTTGTCATACAAAAACGAGCTGTCAATAAAGTATGAAGAATTGTACGTACAGGGGAGCTATTGATTTAGGGCTCGGGACGAAGCCTCGCATGGCTTTTGAGAGGTGACAGAGGGTAGCCATTACGCGTTCAATTTGTCTGCTAAACTGATTCCAATTAGGTATACTACACTAGATTGTACATTAAAGTATTGATGTAAAAATATAAATGAAACAAAGCCGTGTGGTGACGGCAGAGTAGAATACAATTGCCACCACCCCAAATCTTTCCCGTGATTGTCGTACAAGGCGACTAAGGATAAATCAGTGATGAGGAATGGGCAGGAGCGTTCCTCTACACAACACAAAAGTCTCTTGTGACTTGAGACTTTTGTGTCCAATGAATGCCAATAGGCTAGATCTATTACATAGGACCTAACATTATTGCTGGAACGTGGGTGCTAGTTCACCTCTGCCTACCTATTCGGGGATATAGGCGTGATTTATATATGTATGTATGTAAACTAAAGACAAGGCTGCATTTGCTAGATCGCTTTCTTCTTATCCCTATCTTTATCCTACTCTAAGTAGGGTCGGCACAATTAGTATACTTCTTCCTCTCTCCTCTATCAGACGTGAGTTTAGCATGAACTTTCCTCTTCCTCATACCATCTTTCACACAATCCATCCATCGCATCTTCGGTCTTCCTCTCATTCTAGATCGGTGCACATCCATAGTTAACATACCGCTAGTTAAGTAACATTAATCCCTCTTCATCGTATGTCCGTGTCACGCTAATCTGTTACTCCTTAATTTTAAGATCGCCGCTAGCGCTACTTTCAGACTTCCTCCAACGTGCTCATTTCTTATCATGTCTTTCCTAGTCACCCCACACATTCATCTTAACATTATCATTTCCATTGCATGCATTTTTCTTTCATCATCGCTTCCGTTGCCCAACCCGCTGTTTTTTTTTCCCCTTTTGCCTATGTTGGCAGAAGAATGTTGGGGGTGAATGTGGAAGGACGTATAAGGAGAGGAAGACCAAATAAAATATGATGGATTGTGTAAAGGAGGATATGATTGCGAGAGGGGTGGATGAGAAATTGGTGAAGGATAGAGAGGAGTGGAAGAAAAGCGGGATAAAGACAGGAAGAGGAAGAAGCCTTCTATTTTTAAAAAAGGAGAATAAGGGCCTGTTTCACAATCGACAAGTAAGTTCTAAGTAGCTTACTTCGCAGATCATTTGACAGTTGTAATATGAAATATATGTCAATTGATCTGCAAACTAAGCTACTTCGAACTTACTTTTCGATTGTGAAACAGGCCCTTAAAATAACAACAGTATCAATAATCAGTGATACGTCAGTTTCAGACATTTTTATTCTATCCGTTCGATCGAATAGATTGGTCATTAGTCTAGACGTGATGCCATATACGAATGCCCATTGCTATCTGAGCACGGGACACCTCCGCGGCACCCTTCCGCCCGGTGAGAACTAATATCACTGCTACCGATTTTAATTACTTACACTTCAAACAATGAAACATAGACGTGGGTGGAGCGGCCAATCCTATAGAATTTTTTTGCCTTAAATTTTTTAAATCGAATATGGACGTAGGCTAGATATTATTTAACCGTCTGTTTTTGACATATTACCATGAAAGAACTGTCAAAAACTGACGGTTATCTTTTAACCACTTGTTTTACGTGTTTGTGAACTCGAGCCTTAGAAGAAGAAGAAGAAGAAAGAAGGAAATCGTTTATTGAGCCAACATAATTATACAATTAAATATTAGGCATGCAAACAAAGTCTCTAAAAGGTCCCAGCTCAGCATAATATTGCCAGCCTTGTGACTTAGCAAAGATTCTATTTAATATCCCCACTGCTGGGGAACTGGCCTTCCCTATAGATATAAAGGGAGGAACAAAACTTGCTAAGTTTGGTTTGGATATTAACACTTGAATAAGCCTGAATTGAATAAGCCTCTAACTGCCGCACTCAGAGATGTCATTTAACTTTAATGAGTATTTAATGTCAAAAATTTTTATTTAAATCAAGACCATAGACCCGGCAAGAATAGCGACTAGTTTTGAATTGTCATTATTTGACGTTAAGTACTCTTGAACGTTATTTGACGTCTCTGAGTGCGGCAGTTAGGCTATTGAATAAAGATATAGCCATTTATTGCATTGAACTGTCAAAAATCCAATGATTTTTGTAAGGTCAACGCGATAAACGGCTATATCATATCGTGTATGGATGTGACAACCCAAACATGATATGATAGAGACATTATAGCCACGATACGATATGATTTATCGCTTTGAACTGTCAAAGCGATAAATTACTATATTATCATCATATTTTAACGTGTTTCGGTGGTCATGCAAGCCGCGCTGATGGTTTACGAACGGATCGTGTAGCTTATCATAAAAAACCTTTTAACTTTAACACTAGAGTTTCCATTGTTTAACGTATTTTTGACATACATACTTATATCACGCCTATACCCACAAAAGGGTAGGCAAATTATTTCGCAGTACTAGGTGGCATAAGAGGAACGCTGCTGACCATTCCTCATCTGAGATTTATCCTTACTCGCCTTGTACGACACCCACTGGAGAGATGGGGGTGGCGACAATTTGACTGCCAATTATTTTAATTGTCTTTTTCTTCTTAACCTGTTTCCAGTATATCTGGGGTCGGCGCAGTATGTTTCCTCTTCCATTCATATCGGTCAGACGTCATCATGCCATCCACTCCGTTTTGATTCATATCATCTATCACACCGGAAAGGTGCTAGTGATGAATGAATGTATAGAAAAGAGACCGAACGGACCATGTCGAGAGACCGATGAACGGAAAGAGCGATTGGAATATTTTTATTAATTTTAAATTAGAAAGCCGTCTCCACGGACTCCCTAATCGGCTATCTCCCATCGAACCGGCTATAATTCCCGTGAAAATTCAGGGCCCAATAAAACGGGCTCAGTTTTATATTGGCCCCGCGCCAGGGACCCCCAATGGGACCCACCCCCCACTTGTGGCCACCAGAGCTATTGTTTGACCAATTAATTAATCACCTGTTATTACCCATTTATTTGGGGAAACCTAACCGCTGGGCTAATCCTATCTGCCTCTTTTCGTGGCGCCTCTTGCACGTTAGGTGGTAAAAGTAAATTGCAATATATATAATCGCAATTTATTTCAATAGCCGTGTAGTGACGGTAGAGCAAAATACAATTGTCACCACCCCAAATCTTTCCCGTGGTTGTCGTACAAGGCGACTAAGGATAAAACAGTGATGAGGAATGGGCAGCAGCGTTCCTCTTAAGCCACCGAGCAATTTATTGTACTGCGACTTTTGTGCCATGTGCCAAATGCCAAATGGCAATAGACTCGCCACCTATTACATGGGACCTAACATAATTGGCGAAACGTGGGTGCTAATTCACCTCTGCCTACTCCTTCGGGGATATAGGCGTGATTTATGTAGGTATGTATGTATAGAATACAATAGATATAGATTAGAATAGAATAGCGGCACTCAGAGACGTCAATTAAAGTTAATGAGTACTTAATGTCAAAATATGACAATTGACAACATTTAAAAAAAAATGTAAATAACATGCGATGACGTCTCAGTCGTAGATGTTTGAATTAAAACGTTTGCCTTCCTAGATGGAAGAATAAAAAGTTATCATAGACATGATAACAGACGTCAGTCATAAATCAAATCCAATGTCATTAATTGCTATCGTCGAAATTAACATTCATAAAGTAGCAATAAATTGAAATCATTCATAAACTTTAATTTGAAACGTATTTTACTTTGAAATTAATTTCAAACTTTTCCGATAAAATGTTTTTATTTTCGACACCGAAAACACCAGTTCGTCAATTTTGACAAGTGATCTTTTTATTTTTCGAGTCAAGAGTGATTTTGCCATTCATCCACGACAGTTACGTCATTTTCGTCTGTTTAGAATGACTGGTATTTCAATCATGATTTTTCGTATGAAATCGACGGAATTCAAAAGAAATAAAAAATATGGGTGTCTTCATTTTCGGTTTAATTTCATATAACATCATAATAAAGGTATGTTAAAAAAATGAAATGTTGTCAATTAAAAAAGTTGTCGCTATTCTATTCGCTAGTCTAGATTTAAATGAAAGTTTTTGACATCAAGTACTATTTAAGGTAAATTTTTTTTTTTTGATTAATGTTATTTCTTGCCGGGTCTGCGGTCTAGTTTCGATTGACTTTTTTGTATTAAGTTGGTACTCATTAACGATAATTAAAAAAGCTAATTAAAAGCTTAAAAGCAAACAGTTTCGTTTTAAGACAAGAATAAAGGGCTCCCAATGCAATGCCATTGTACATTTTTCCCGCAGTCTGTCAAGTAATTTCCACTCGGCTCCAAGCCCGAAGCCTTGCACTTGATAACTTACTTAATGCCGACTTCCACCAACTTAGATTACAAGCGCGAACTCCAGACAGATCTGTTTTCTTATTTCTCTGACGTTAAAGCATAGTTTCGCTATGAAATCTAATTATTTCTAATTAAACTTCTTGCTTTACTGCGGTTCTTCTGTCCGCTGATTAACTAGTACATTACACATACATTCTTACATACATACATTTATATCTGGAAGGGTAGGTAGAGGTGAATTAAGACCCACGTTTCCCTAATTACATATTACATGCCTTCTGATTCGTCATATTCAATTATACATGGCCAATTGCCATCTAACGGGGACGTCAAGTCAGTCAGAGACAGCCCACTGCTGGGCATAGGCCTCCTCCAAGGATCTCCAAACCGATCCTGCGCTGCTCGCATCCAGCGGCTTCGACAGATCGGTCGGTTCACCTTGGGGGTGTAGTGGCTACGTCAGAGCGCTACATAAACAAAGTGTCGAGTAACCGAGAAATAGTTGATCAGCAAAAGGTACGCTCACGATAACAAGAGTCAAACTAACTGTAGACCTTATGACTGTTGTGATAAGGCAGAACGAGATTAGCAAGTCCTGAATCACGATCACAAAGTTTCTGGAGGAACTCAGAATATATACAAGATCCGACGAAGTACAGTCGGACCGCTGTCCCCTTTTGCTGAATATGCGGCGACTTTACCGCATACCCACAGGGGCATCCACCCACAAACGTCATTCGAGGACCTTTCCGCCCCAACAGCCGTCAGTCGTCCTCGCAATGTGCCCAGCCTACTGCCACTTGAGGTCCGCAATTCTTCGGGCTATGTCGGTGACCTTAGTTCTCTTGCGGATCTCATCATTTCTGTTAATGATGATCACGCATGGAAACTCCGAGTATAGCCCTTTCCATTGCCCTTTGAGTGACTTTGAACCTTCTTATGAGGCTCATTGTAAACAGAGACGAGCACTTAAAATGCAGCATATTTGTCGCATCGCTTTCTTTACCATAATTATGTATAATTACTCGTATATGTCCCCACGTGTATTACATACGAAGTCACATTCGTAACCTTGCAATGCCAGAGGCGGTCCCGATAAAACCATCTCATTCTCATAATGATTAATTTCATCAGGATCAAGATCCAGATACTGTTGCCCATTACTCATTGCTAAACTTATTTTGCTTGTCCTCTTGTGTCACTTAGCACTGCGATTTCCGTGCCCGATAGCTGGCAATAGGCTCGCTATTAGATTTATTACATGGGAGCTGCCATGATTGGGAAAACTTGGACGGTACGCCTCTGCCGACACCGTCAGGAATAAATAGGCGTCGCCTTAACTATGTATCTGTCCCCACATGCATTACACTCGTAAACTTACAATCCCAAAGGCGGTGCCGACAAAACCATCTCATTCTTATATTGATTAATTCCGTCAGGGTTCCGCTTTACATCCCTGCACGCTTGATTGACCCGCTGTCTTGACCTATCCGGAATTTCCCACGGGCGCCCTGAAATGTGTACGGAACCAATTTTTCAACAGCCCCCGATACATTGGGTGTATTTGATTTGTAAATGCGCGAAGGGGGAATCGGTTAGGCCTGAAGTCTTGGGTACATTTTAAGGCTTTTAAACTTTCGCGTTGCATGATCAATATAGGTTAAAACATATATATTGATACATTTTAACCTATATTGATACGTGTGGTGACGGCAGAGTAGAATACAATTGTCACCACCCCAAATCTCTCCCGTGGGTGTCGTACAAGGCGACTAAGGGTAAAGACAGTAATTGGTAATGGACAGCAGCATTCCTCTTATATAATTAATGTGCCCTATAGATGGCAATATGCTCGCCACCTACTACACGGGACCTAGCTTGGTTGGCTAAAAGTGGGTGTTAAATCACCTCTGCCTACCTTCAGGTATATAGGTGTGATTTATATATTGTGTAACTTAAGTTACGGTTAAGTGTCCATATTTAATACCCGTCTCCAATGTTCAGATTTGCTTAACGCCGCCGTATGTTTGCGAGCAAACAAGCAGAACTTGGCTGCATAGAAACGGCTGGAATAAATTTGACTTAGAGTTGGCTGTGTACAGAGTTAAGTTCGAGTACGTGTGACAATATATTATTGACGAGCTCGATAGCTCGGTAATCTTCTTCCTCTTCTTCCCTGACTTGTTCCCAGGATTTCTGCTGGGTGCGGCGCAATATTATGTTTCCTACAAACATTGAACTACTATTACGTTTACTTTATAACTCAATGCCTACAAAGAATATTGTAGTTAGATAAAGTTCGAAAAATTATAGTATTGATGCGGAAACTATAACTTTTCGAAGTTTATCTAACCACAATATTTTTTTAATTTTTTTTTTATTCTTTACTAAGCCATACACCTTATTGGTTAAGCCGGCTACAAAATACCTAACTTAAATGTACGTTAGCTTTGTCAAATGAAGCAATAAGAAATTTTACAATGTTGTCAGTTTTGAAGCTTGATTTGAAACATTGATGGATAACATAAAACAACTCCATTCTATTACACCTTAAAGCTTTAACAAGATCGACTCTGTCTGGTTCATTACGGGCATACACCATCAAAATGTGATACAAATCTTCTTTGACATTTGGGCAAGTGTCCCAATAAGGGTCATTTCTTTTTCTCATCAGAATTTTAAACGCATTTAATGGAACATGCCCAGTCCGAACTCTCATACAAAGAACATGTTCTCTTCGCTAACCACAATTTGTACTTTGTACAGATTTTGTGCTCTATTATTACCAAGTTAAGGTTGACAATCAATTGAAGAAATTTGACAGTTTTGGGTAGTCTGAAGTGCCGTTCGTTGACTGTACCTAATTTTTCTAACATTTGTTCAAATAAAAATACAAACAGGAAGTAGGTGAATAGTGATGCATGAATGACGTTCTGCGAAAGTGACACTTTGCGAAAGTGGCGTTCTGCGTCAGGACCAAAACAAATTTGATAAAAATTACATCGCTCAACTTTTCGCATGGATAATAATATGAAGATTAAAAGTTGCTTAGGTAACGCTGAGAAGCCAGGGGCGAACTACGTGCCTAAAGTCATTTAAAAGTTTCCTTTTTAATTTTATACAACACTAGCCGTCGCCCCCGGCTCTGCGGGCCTTGCACGGGCACGTAGACAAGTCTCTCTCCACCACTTTCGTCTCGGAATTTAATGGGAGTCAGAGCGAGAGGAAAAGAGTTACTGTCCCCCGAAGGAGATGTGTCCACGTTCCGCGGAGCTTTGGCGGGAGAATTAATCGCTCTGTGACAAGGGCTTGAGAATCTTGGGAAACGGCGTGGAGTTAATTCGGTGAAAATCAAGATGGCGGAACTTTTTGTGTCAAGAAAGAAAAACAAACGCGCCAATATAGTATGGTTTGGTTTTTATTTGAACATAATTTAATCTAACATATTTATAAATGTGAAAATTGAAAATGACAATTGAAAAATGACAAAAATTGAAATTCGTTTCTAGATTGCATAGGTAAAATACATACATAATAATAAATCACGCCTATATCCCCGAAGGGGTAGGCAGAGGTGAACTAGCACCCACGTTTCGCCAGTTATGTAAGGTATGTGACCTTACGAAAGACATTAAAAAGGTGAAAGGTGGGCATAGTAGGCAAGGCACTTAACTATTACTATTGACACTCCACAACAAAGTTATTACTTGAAGCCAGACGTCCTAAGGCCAAAGACAAAGACACTTTATTTCGCTTAAATATGGTACATTATGAAATCTTACAATTTTGTATACATACATAAATCACGCCTATATCCCTGAAGGGGTAGGGGATATGACAGGTCCCATGTAATAGGTGGCGAGCCTATTGCCATTTATCGGGCACAAAAGTCGCAGTAGGTACATAGCTAGGTGGTATAAGAGGAACGCTGCTGCCCATTCCTCATTACTGATTTATCCTTAGTCGCCTTGTTGTACGACACCCACGGGAGAGATTTGGGGTGGTGACAATTGTATTTTACTCTGCCGTCACCACACGGCGGTAAAATCCCATTAAAAACATTCAAAAATAACCGAAAAAGTCGTGGGGCTATATCAGCTATAAGAAGTGTAGTGGAATAGCGACTAGAGATATTTATAATACCTATACCGAGGAATGGGTATCAGCGTTCACAGTGCACCGTCTACCAAGTTGCCGGTGAATGGCAATAGGCTCGCCCCCTGTTACAAGAGATATTTATAATACCTATACCGAGGAATGGGTATCAGCGTTCATAGTGCACCGTCTACCAAGTTGCCGGTGAATGGCAATAGGCTCGCCCCCTGTTACATAGGATCTTGAATAAGCTGGCGAAACGCGGGTGTTAAAACACCTCCGCCTACCCCTTAGGGGAGAAAGGCTTGATTTGTATAATTATGTATGTTTGCAAAAATAACGGCCATTACACTTTACAACCAAATGTAACCAAAATACAACCAAATGTAAGTAAAATGTAACCAAATGCGTGCGTAATATAATTAGTGAGCCGGTGAAGGCTTTTAGTGTAACTACTAATTATTAGCTTAATTACCATTTGGTGAATGGGGGTGATTAAATTTTAAACCAACTAGCGTTAAGCCAAATCAATGGCCCATCAATTTTGCACCCGTGAAAGCTGCCTAGCCACAATTTTGTAGGAATATGGCGTAGCGATTGTCTAAACTAAACAATGTTCGGTTTTGCCGGTCATTGTACGGGTGACCATACCTTTTTTACCAAGCACAGCTAACTTCATACGGAAAACCTTGAAACCTACGAAAGATTAGGTAGATTGTTACCCAAACATTAAAGAAATATTTTCAGTGCTTGCGTACCTATGTAAGTAATGCTTCACTAATACCAGGAGTGAGACGCAACTGAACTACTAATGATGGCGAACCTTTCAATGCATTGAAAGAAAGTTATCCTCTTTTACTTATAAAGAACCCAAGAAACCCTACACTTCAGCGTAGAGAATATTCTAAGCCATTGCTTCTCAAAGTGGTCCAGATGGACCGCCGGGGGTCCACGGGAGACTTACGGGGGTCTAGATTAGCGTGACAAAAAAATGGGGGTTCACGATTCGTAACCTTCTAAGCCATTGATTCCCAAAGTGGTCCAGATGTCCCCGGGGGTCCACAAGAGACTCGGCTGGGGTCTAGTTTGGCGTGACCTAAAATGGGGGGTCACGATCCGTTCACTACGAAAAATCTAGTATTGATAGTGAACAACTAAAAATGTTGGCTAGACGTCACCTATTAGTGTAGGCAGATACTATTTTAAAAAGCTCAGTGACTGTTACTTGTAAAAACTAGAATATTCACTCATAGCACAATCGATTAATTAATTAATTAACCACTTAACCCACCCTTCTTTTCGTGGTTTGCGCTAATTTCCATAGTTAGATTACATATTTTTTAGGAATATGGTTAAAATGTATCTGCTGGGGGTCCAGCAAAAGTTTGAAAGTGGTCTATGAGAAAAATGTTTGGGAACCTCTGTTCTAAACGGTCGCCACAATATATTCTTATGTAAATGTCGGTTCACTGTCGGTAAAATTCATTCGTTATACGATAAAAATGCTAACAAGGCAAGAAAATATAGGCAACTGATAGTGCGTCCAGCCCCCGTAGCTCGTAGCGCGGGATGTGGAGAAAATCTCCTCGGGGAGAAGAAAACATTGTCCTCTCGCTCTAACTCCCACCAAATCCCGAGACAAAACACTATCAAGTGGTGGACAGAGATTTTGTCCACGTCCCGCGCTATGCCTACTGGAAAGAGGTTGGACAACCCGCTTTCTCGCTAACAAAACCTCCTTGGGCGGATTTAAAAAAAGAGTTTTTAAACTTTATGATAATCTTTCCGGCCCGGCCGAACGGAATACCAAAGAGGGAGTCCATATTTAAAAACATTATTTTTCGAGATGAGAACACTTTCCTAGCCGGCTTAACCAATAAGGTGTATGGCTTAATAAAGAATTAAAAAAAAAAAAAAAAAAAAAAAACACTTTCCTTTTGGCGTGGACGATTTGTAATTCGAATAAGCTAGCTCGAAATTCGAACAGGACTATTAGTTTTTTTTTACATGTCTTCCCTCCTTTTTGTCGTGGGACTGTGTGGACGAATGGAAATTTAAAAGTTCTAGTTGCAGTAAAACAGTACGCAGACATAAATAAATTACGCCCAGTTGTCCCCGTAGGGGAAGGCAGAGGTGTATTACCACCCAAGTTTGGCCAAGGTGGCGAGTCTTTTATTAAAAATATTTTTTTTGACAAATGCCTGAGTTCGCCAACACGTAATAAATATACGTCAAAAAGAACCGATTAAATAATAATCGGACGTCTCTGAATACGGCAGTTTGTCGCCTTGTACGACACCCGCGGGAGTGGTTGAGTGGTTGGGGGTGGTGACAACTGTATTCTGCTCTACTGTCACCACATGCCAAAAACGTAGTAAAACGAAATAAATGATATCATCAGTACTATTTTAAGTCCATAGAAATGGAACCTAGTTTTTCTGAATTATACCAACTCAAAGGTTTAAATGCAAAACGGGGTAGTTATAATATATCTATCTGTCCCCTCCCCCCTCGTGTAGCTACGTCAGTTCCGGTTAACGGCCACCGGCTGTGACGTCACGGACGGGCTACGAGCGGCGGGAAAATAGTTGACGCGCGGAAACACTTGCAGTTTTAAGTATTTCATTGCTCAACAGAATATTATCTGTGTACATATGAAAATAAAAATGAAAATATGGTTTTCACTTCTCATGCTCTGAAAGTGCTTATTTGTGCAGGATATAGGCTGCACAAAATCGAATTTTGTGCTGTAGAGCATTAACGTGTCTACTCATAAATGTGTTTATATTTAGGCAAAGAAAATAAGCCTTGCAGCCAAACAAAATAAGAAATTCAGAGTTAAGATATTAAAATTTTAATTTAAGTAGGTACGGTAGGTTATTAAATTAATTTAAGAAAATAATTATTTTAAAATTAATTTAATACTTGGTTGTATAGGTTTGCAACCCAAGCCTAATATCAATGGGAAAAACAATTTCCTTCAGTATTCAAAACTGTACTAATTTTAGTTTGAATTTTAAGACATGTTATGTGTTTTATTTCCTCGCAATCGAAGTGAAAAGCGAGTTTCTAACTCGTCCACAAAACCATTTTTATTCGTTTTGTGCACTTGTTGGAAAATCTACTATTATTCTTAAAAGTTAATATTACATACACTCATGAATCGTCAAACTTATGCATTGAACATAGGAAACCTGTATGTCAAATTTAAAAGGTTTCCAATATTCAACGCTTATGCTACACCATCCGGTCGCAAACTACCAGGAGGCCTTGTTCTGAGAAGTACGGATAAGGCATACATTTTGTATGTATGTATCTACACAGAATAATCTGTATCACTCCGATATCCCCGAAGGGTGAAAGCAGAGGTGAATTACCACCAACGTTTCGCCGATTAGGTTAGGTCACATAATTATATTCGACGGCCGCCTTGGTCGAATGCTCAGATTGCTAGGTATTGGCCAAGAGGTCCCGGGTTCGAAAACTGGTAGGGGCAAACTTTGTGATGACCACAAATGTTTGTTTCCAAGTCATGGTTGTGTATATGTTTATGCAGTGTATTTTCAACATTTATATACATAATTATATTAAATATATGTCCGTCATCTAGTATCCATAACGCAAGTGGTTAGGCTTACTTACTTTGGGCTAGATGATAAGTGTGAGTGTAAAAATATTTATTATTTATTTATTTTATATGTGGCGAGCCTATTGTCAGGAAAAGTTCGAAAAATTACAGTCTTAATACGGGAATCGAACCAAAGACATCTGGGTTGGCCGTGTGGCAACGATAGGCCCCTCCTGGGAATGCAGAGGACGCGGCTTCGATTCCCGAATCAAGACTACTATATTTCGAAGTTTTTCCGACCCTTTGTATAATAGAGGTGAACCTTTACTTACCCCTTAGGGGACATTGTCGTGATTTATGTGTGTTTGTGCCGTTTCTTTGTAAAATTAGTATATTCTTTTCGACAGAGTGAACCTATGCTTACCCCTTCATGATTATATCTGAAATCAGAAATCAGAACATTTATTTGCACAATATTGTGTAAGGTACATTGAGGTGAACGACAATTGTGTGGATATCAATCAACAATATTCTGCCTTATATCTGTAGTCATGCAAATGGTTTTGGAAAATTACAAGATTATAAGATTTAAATGTCAAATAAACTAATAACAAAATGATGTCTTAATAACAAAATTATACAGTAAGAAATGTCGAATATACAAAAAAAAATGTTTAATGTCAGAAGTACCTTAAATGTCAATTTATGTGTGTATATCTATGTGCACCCCTAATACACAAAGACAGGGTGATTTCAATGTGTGTGTGTGCGTGTAGCGACCGCTCCCCCACATACAAAGACAGTATCCTAGCAACAACAGCATGCCGCTCTCACATTTCAAACCGACAGAACAATGAAGTAATTTTTGAGTTCCACGATACGCCGAAGATAAAAGAAAATTAATCTATAGCGCCTGGAACAGAGCCCGACAAAGGGACGCGACTCCCCTAAATGGGTACATAAATAACTTAGAATCTTCTGCCTTGTAAAGGTGAACGCACACTTATGCGAGCCGAACGCGCCCTCTATTAGGCAAGGATTAGACAGTCAATAAATATCGCCATCCAATATCGTGATAAATATTGAATCTTAAAGCATCACAGAAAAATCCAGATTTTTCGTCAATAAAGTTGCAAATTCCGTTTACACGTCAATAAATATCGCAATAAGTATCGCGATATTTATTGACTGGTTAATCCTTGCCATACAAGTACTTACGCTGGACTGAATACGTCTACTAAAATGTCAAATGTTTCTTGTACCGATATGAAGCGCCCCCTCGAGCGGCAAGGGTGCTAAATTTGACGTTTGTTGCTATTTACATACATACATAAATCACGCCTATAACCCTGAAGGGGTAGGCAGAGGTGAACTAGCACCCACATTTCGCCAATTATATTAGGTCCCATGTTAAAGTTGTCGAGTCTATTGCCATTTGTAGGGCACAAAAGTCGCAGTAGGTACTTAGCTAGGTGGTATAAGAGGAATGCTGCTGCCTATTCCTCATCACTGATTTATCCTAAGTCGCCTTGTACGACACCCACAGGAGAGATTGGGGGTGGTGACAATTGTATTCTACTCTGATGCCGTCACCATACGTTACTTTAGACTGAATACATCTACTAAAATGTCAAATGTTTCTTGTGCCGATTTGAAGCGCCCCCTCGAGCGGCAAGGGTGCTAAATTTGACGTTTGTTGCTTGTATTTGACATTACAAATGCGTCCCTGATATAAGCGTATTAGCAGCGTATATATAGGTCAGTGGCGCCGAAGGAATCGAAAATAGTAATGAATTGACAGATCCGTCCGCATCGTGCGCATTTTTTCCGATGACGTCATCCGAACTCTTCTAGGATCCTGAAGTTTCTGCGAGATTCGGAGTCCGAATCTGTCAGAACCAATAATAATCCGAATTTCGGACGAATCGGACGATTCGACTCCGGCGAGTGTGCGAGGTTTCTTATGACTCCATACATTAAACTACTACCTTTATAACTCAAAGATTTCTTTAAATTCGTTGACTTCGGCGCGTTCGGCTCGGATAGGTGTGCGTTCACCTTTATAATGCGGAGGGGGATTGCGCCTGGCGAATTTGGACCTTATTGCGGGGGAGCAGGGCGAGCTGCGGATGACGTCGGCAAATGGGGCGCGACACGGAGCGGAGACGCGATAATGTAAGGTCGGTGGATGCGGTAATTTCGGATTTGAATATCATCTATACTAATATTATAACACTGAAGAGTTTGTTTGTTTGTTTGGTAGGTTGGTGAACGCGCTAATCTCAGGAACTACTGACTCAAATTGAATTTTTTTTTTGTGTTGGAAAGTCCTTTTATCGAGGAAGGCTATTGGCTATACAAATAATAATAAGCGAAGCCGCGGCCGACCACTAGTCATTGATATATTAGGTACCCTGTGGTAATAGTAACGGTTCTTCTTCTTGCCCTGTTCCCAGTCTATATACTAGTGATGAATGAATGTATAGAAAAGAGACGGAAAGGACCATACCGAGAATACGATGAACGGAGAGAGTGATTGGAATGACAACAATCCAATCCATACTGCTCAAGGTTTTGGCTCAGGTTTTACAGCCAGCCGCCTGCCTGACTGACACCAACCTGCTGGTATGCTGTTGTTGGTGGTTTTTCTCCTCCATTCGGGTGCCCCGGCGTGCTTATTGGTTTACACGGGGCAATCTCCCTTGGTCTCTCTTACGATACCCCTAGGGTAGGGCAGGGTAGCTTGCAGATTCTGTTATTTTTTCGCACCCAGGCCTGCATGAAAGACTATTTGTAATAAATCGAGGGTATTCTGGCAGAAGCGAATTAGTTCCAAATATGTTATTATGAGAAAAATTTTTTTTTTTTTAGTGATCGGTCAATGATCATAGTAAAACTGCTAAATAACTGTTATGTTCAGAAAATAAAATCGTAGATAAAGCTCCTGTAGTTATACGGGTACGCCAGATAAAACTAAGTCTTAATGTGATTTTTATTTGAACATTATATTCATGTTAGAAAAGTTATAACAAAAAAAAATGTGATCAGAAAAGTTCGGGCATATCCTTGTGAAAACTAAGTATGTATGTAAAAAAATGTATTTAACCTTGCACTTATACGGTTCTGCCAGAATACCCTGTAGAAATATGCCACATCCTACCATTAGTACAAATTATCATTCCCAGAAATCAGACGTCCCCAAGAAGATGTATTAATCTCAAACATTAGGGGAGTAATTTCATATTGTTTTGTACTTCTCTTCATTTAATTACTTCGGAAAAACCGTCGTTTAATTATGTGAAAACCAACTGAGGCCACTTTGTGGACTCAGCACCGAAAGGGTTACGTACGATATGAGCTCTTGCATCGTTGTCAATTAAATGGAACCGATGTAGACATAACATACACATAACTGCAAATAAGCATGATGACTAATTTTGAAAAACTACACCACGTTGTTTTTACGTACCTAAACATATCTACTTTACTTTACATAAATTAAATTATATTTTCTATCAACATTTTAATTTTTTTTTAAGTACAAAACAAATCGATACAAAAAACAAGTTTGTATACTTAATGCAAATTACAATTTACGCCAAACCAGCAATTGCGTCTGTGTGACGTCACTATAGCGTAAAACATGTCAGTTTCTCTATTATAGTGATTTTGATTGCCAAATAAAATGTCCCAGCGTGGTGGGTTATAGCCCAATCTCCCTATATTCTTCAATCCATATGGAAGGCCCGTAACCCAGCAGTGTGGACATTAAAAGGCCTGGTGATTATGATGACGGGTATTAATTCACTATGTATTAAAAAACATCCAAACTCGCAATCTCACAAAGACACAAACGCGTGCCTCTTTATTCTTAATTCACTACTTACATATGTATTATATTGACAATGCATTAAAGTCTTCGGCTACTTGTGATGCTGACTGTACCACGTATATGTATAATACGCACTAACGATGCTTCGAAGCTAAATATCCGGGCAGTGTATAGGCGGCACTAAATTACGGGTTACAATTCATTTCGGGTAAGGTGTCGTGCGAATTTACGGGCGAATAGCCGGGCGTATCCGTCATTGTGTGCGGAAACATACGGGAGGATATATCGGACGAGACGCGCCTTGGCTTTTTATTTTATTTATTTTTTACTTAATTTGGGGCCTGTTTCACAATCGACGGGTAAGTTCTGAATAGCTTACTTGGTAGTTCCATTGACATACATTTCATATAACAACTGTGAAATGACCTGCCAAGTAATTTGTTTAGAACTTTCCCGTCGATTATGAAACAGGCCCTTAATTTAATAATATGTATAGTTTTGCTGTGTGACGACGGCAGAATACAATTTTGATCACTCCTACCTCTCCCACGGGTGTCGTACATGGCGACTATGGGTAAAGACAGTGCTGAGACAGTGATGAGTAATCGGAGCAGCATTCATTGCTCTTATAGCAGCTAGCACTATACAACGAATTACGTGCCCGATACATGGCAATATTAGGCTCACCACCAATTACATGGGCCCTATCTTAATTGATGTATTACAAAATCAGTAACAACAATGCAAAATAGAATGCTTTTTAACTTTTCAAAACTTTTCAATACAAATACTTTTTAAGTTTGTATCACAAGATTTTCCTCTCTCTTGTTTCATCATCATCATCAACCCTTTAATATCCCCACTGCTAGCACATGCCTTCCCTATAGTGGAAATATAGGCCATAAATATAGGCAATATAGGCCATATCTTTCGCCTGTCCGAGCGAGAAGGAATGCGCATCGGCCAATCAAGAAACTGCAAAAGTTGTGCCGATTTAACGCCAGAGCACGTATCAGGTGCCTGAGCGCGTCGCGTCGCCATAGCCAGTTGAAGAGAAAATTTTATAGTTGAACTTCCGAACTGGGCCGCAATTAAAATATAACGCCGGAGATCTCCCGCCCACTTAAAACCTATTAACATTATCATTAAAACAGTTATCAGTGTCGTGAGTGTTTGTGCTAAGGTGTAATCACAAACCGCGCGCTGGTATATTACCGCGCGCGCCCATTCGCCGCTAAGTACCTACGCACCTACCAGAAGAGGACGCTCAGAAGAAAAGCCAGATATTGTGCCTTCCATTACCTATATTAGAGTTGTCATTTCCACCTGTCTTTTCCACAGGCAACTCTCAATTCCATCCACCAAAGTCTAGTACTAATTTAATAACGCAAAATAGAGTCCACTAAATTTATACTCACACGCGCCTCCAGATAGTAATTTTGAATTGTGTATCTTTTGGATTTTACAGTAGATCGCGTCAAACTTCTTTTTATTAACCGTTAAATTACCAAATAAGCTCCCATGTGTACACGTCCATAAACTAGTACCTACATACCTGTTTTGAAGCGTAAGGCGTTTTGGAACTACCTTTACCAATACTAAATAACTATAGAGAATTTCGTGATCTGAAAAAGAAACTTCTTACTAACTAGAATGTATTTAATTTGATAATATATTTTTAAGGCCCTACGGAAAAAAATATTTGTATCGAAGTGGCGGCGCTTTAGCACGAAGTTGATTGAGATAGCTGTATTGTGCCGCACGGTCTCGAAAGCGAGACATAGCGCACCGTACCCTGCTCAATAAATTTGACGTAAGCGCCAAATCAAACTTCAATTAACTGTGACTATATTAACAGTTTTTGTTCAAATTATCGCCAAACAATCCCTAGGAAATTATATACACTTTACATTGATACAAGTCTCACCTTTCAATGTATAGCCGTTTAACTGTAATATTGAAAAATTTTAATAATCAGAGGTTACTTTAGATTTTTTTTCTATCGAGTTTGGAAATGTTTTTAAATCGCGTAACGGACTGTTCCACGCCCTTTCATATATGCCCAATTTACACAATTCTGAGCATCAAATACCTGCTTATAATAGATTACGAGATAAATGCATTTGAAAAACCCAAATTTTTTTGCCGTAGGGCCTTAAGAAAAGCTGGAAATGGAGCCTTGTAAAAGAAATTACTGTAACTGCTAACGTTTCACGTATTTAATGGAGCTAGGTATTAAGTTTTATTTTAGCTGCGGTAAACACTTGTTATTTTTATAGTAATTGTTATATATTTCGACTATTTACTCGAGTAATAGTAAAAAACACTTCATATTCAAGTCAAAGATCTTAATTTGCTTACTTATAACAATATTATAGTGGGTCTTAAAAGAGGATTGGTTGGTTGGTGTCAGGCAGGCGGCCGGCTGTAAAATCTTAGCCTTGAGCAGTATAGATTAGAAAGTTGTCATTCCAATCACTCTCTCAGTTCATCAGTCTCTCGACATGGTCCGTTCCGTCTCTTTTCTATTCATTCAATCATCACGAGCACCTTTCCGGTGTGAAGGATGATATGAATGAAAGGGAGTTCCGGTGAGATGGCTTGATGACGTCTGACCGATATGAATGGAAGAGGAAACATACTGCGCCGCCGACCCCAGATAGACTGGAAGCAGAGCAGGGAGAAGAAGAATTGAGAATTGATAGAAACTGATTAGAGACTTCAAAAACAAAATAGGTGTTGTAGTACCTGTAGGTACAGTGTATTGAAATCAACAATGTTTTCGTACAAAAATATTTTAGCGAGTTCTGAAAATGGAGTAAGAAAATTAAGTACGGGATTTGAAAGTAGACCAGTCAGTAAGTAAAGTTAAGATTTAAGTTCAATCCGTTCTCCATTACCGTGAAAATCAAGTTGGATGGTAGCCACAGGTCGGCGTCGGCGCTCGAGAATTGACAGATAGATAGTGTTGAAAAAGCCTCGACCAATACGTTGACGTAAGCTCTTCTGCCTCACATACAGGTTGATGTGAAGTAATTTTTTTTTCTATATTTATTTAGGGACTTTTGCTTACTGCTATGTCAGTCCCATAGTGCCCTAAGGTGTTTACAGTTTCGTTCAAATATACAGTTGTAATTACATGACAATAATTTTTGATGACGTCCTCTGCCGTCACCACGCGGCGAATAAGTATGTTAGATTAAGACCGCTACCTTGCAAATATTCAACATTTTTGATAAGGATTCACCTACTCCTGTTTCTAAACTGCCGCGCTTATGACATATAAAACATATAAAACGCTGTATCTACCTTTTTACAACTTCTGTGAGAAACGCGTTTAGTTTTTTTTTTTTTCTTAGAGAGCAGAGCTCTTTTATTGATTTCAAATATGTTTATGACTCAATTCCGCTAAAAATCGTACATAATGCGTTCTTCGTGAGCGCGGTAGTATACCTACCTGAAGAGGGTTGGTGTCAGGCAGACGGCCGGCTGTAAAACCTAAGCCAAAATCTTGACCAGTACTAATTGAAATGTTGTCATCCCGATTACTCTCTTCATTCATCGGTGCCCCTGGACATGGTCCTTTCGGTCTCTTTTCTATTCATTCATTTATCACTAGCACCTTTCTGGTGTGATGGATGATATTAATCAAGAGAGAGTGGATGGATTGATGACGAATGATATCAATGGAACACAACACGAGATTTGCCGTAGAAGTCCATTTTCACTACAAGCAGTCTACAGTAGCTCTTTGTTTTAAGCATACGATTGTCTGTTGTAACTTTTAAAAAATAAAAATAAAAATAGCGTGTAATTTATTCTCTGCTTCGATTTTTATCTCACGTCTCCCTTCCTATTAAAGAACCAAGATGAATAAACGTAGATTGCATCGCACAGCATCCACCTTTATGGCTTCGTCCACTGCATTCAGTTGGAAGCGTTCCAAAAATTTGACTCCTGCAATCTTTTTAGCAACAAAGGGCGCGGTATCACCTCCAATCTTTCAGCGCCACGTCGAGCTAGCTTGATGAAATGCCCTTTTCGGAGTCATAAAACATTTTTACTGCGTTTTAAAAGTTGTTATTTGAAGAAGAAATCTTTGAAATGCCAAGTTCGCGAGAATTGTGGACGTTTTAGGTTGCTTTGCTCGGAAGTGGAAATGCAATACAATACAAATATTCTTGCTTATGCCCATCTAAGAGTATTAACACATTGCTACAATCATGAGGTATAACTTAATTCCTACATACATACATACATACATAAATCACGCCTATATCCCCGAAGGGGTAGGCAGAGGTGAAACTAGCACCCACGTTTCGCCAATTATGTTAGGTCCCATGTAATAGGTGGCGAGCCTATTGCCATTTATTAGGCTCAAAAGTCGCAGTACATTATTGCTATTGCTAGGTGGTATAAGAGGAACGCTGCTGCCCATTCCTCATGATTGATTTATCCTTAGTCGCCTTGTACGACACCCACGGGAGAGTTTTGGGGTGGTGACAATTGTATTCTACTCTGCCGTCACCACACGGCACTTAATTCCTGATCTATTATTTTAAGGACATGTTTCACAATCGACAAGGTAAGTTCTAAGTAGCTTACTTCGCAGATCATTTGACAGTTGTTATATGAAATATATGTCTTTGCAGTTCGCAAAGTAAGCTACTTCGAACTTACTTGTCGATTGTGAAACAGGCCCTAATTAACAATAAAGTATTCGATTTTAATTTTAACATTATATAAATGTTAGAAAAATGAGTACAAAGATTTTGGTGGTTAGAACGATAGCAGCAGATAGCAGCGGACGCGGGTTCGACTCCCGCATCAAGACCATAATTTTTCGAAATTCTTTTTCTAACCACCAAAATCTTTGTAACAATAAAGTGTTAGTGTTAAGACAGCAATGAGTTATGGGCAGCAGAGTTCCTTTTATGTCACCTAGCAATGCACTGCGATTTTCGTACCCGATAAATGGCAATAGGCTTGCCAAACCTAATTGGAAAAACGTGGGTGTTTGTTCGCCTCTACCTGCCCCTTTGGGGATATGGGCGTGATTTACGTAGGTACGATGTACCTATGCTCTAGGTTACGCCTTTGTAAACATTAATGTACACTTACGAACAACTAAGTTGTCGGCCTTTATGTTTTACTACGCACGTAAGAAATGCGACTGTTTCGAATTCGAAATGACACTCCGGTCACCCATCCGTTTCCAAAGCAAGTCACGTGTTGCTTCACTTTCACGATTCTGCTCCATCGTAAGCATTTGTTGCGACACCCGAAACGATTATATCGTTTACAAACTCAACAGGATTAATTTCGGCATGGGACGATTTAAAACCGACTGTGTCGAAATTACACTCCGGCCACCCATCCACTTCCAAACCAAGCCAGGCATTGCTTCACTTTCACGATCACGATTGTCCTATGTCGACGCGCGAAACGGTTACGTCCTTATGTCGTTTAAAAACTCAGAAGAATTAATATCGACATGGGACGATCGAGTTATAAATATACGGACGCCCTCAAAAATTAAGTCGGGTCAAGAGTTAATCAATGTTTAAAACGCGAAAATCTCTGTTTGTACACGGGCCCCGTTGATGTGTGGTCCAAGTGAGGACCGCGAGGAGTTGATTTTGAAAGGGGAATACCCAATCTTGTATGGATGTTGGTTTATACCTCGATTTGTAGGGTTTGAAATACACAATCTATTTTTAAAAACAGTTTTTTTGTAGTTCGCCGGGTTTTAGAGAAATTAACGTAGAAAGCAACTAATTTTAGGTTATAATCTTACATAAAAAATGATATTTTCTTTATTATTTTACTTTATAGGGCACATGATAAATCGTAATAAAAGTTCATAATATATAAAAGTAAAACTAATTACATAGCTTAGAATTATGAGAGTTTATCTCAAAAAAGCTTGCGACAATTTTGCTTCGGGTACAAAATCGGACCAAAAATGGGCATACTCCTTAACTACAGCTTTTCCAGAAGACAAGAAGAATTTGACACATACATACATACATAAATCACGAAAATATCTCCGAAGGGGTAGGCAGTGGTGAACTAGCATCTGCGTTTCGCCAACTATGTTTGGTCCCACGTAATTTTGTCCCATGTAAGATGTAAGAATTTGATGACGCAATATTTTTCATATTATAATATTTAAAACCGTGTGCCAGGTAATTTATTTATTTTATTTTTTATTTTACTGCTCAAGACCCAGATAAAACAAACTGCTTCGACCCCAGATAATCTGAGATATGGGCAGTAAAGTCATCATCATCGTCACCCACGCTTGCCTTTTAATATCCCTACACTACAGGGTCACAGGCCTTCCCTATGGATGGAAGAATATAGGGAGAATAGACCATAAGCCGCCACGCTGACCCAGTGCGGGTTGGTGGGTATTAACGACTGCAGATGCAGCCGGGACCAACGGCTTAACGTGCCTTCCGAAGCACGGTGGAACTCGAGATAATAATTTTTTGGTCACCCATCCAATGACCGGCCGTCGCTACGGCCGGTCATTGCTTAGTTTACGCAATCACAGGCAAAGCGCGCTATGCCACTACGCTAGCGAGCTTTTATACTACGTACTGATAATAAAAAACGCCTATTTGAGCAAAAATAAAATCTAAAAGAAAACTACTCCACACTTCTCCACACTACACACACACTCCGGCTTAACGTGCCTTCCGAAGCACGGAGGAGCTCGAGATAATAAATTTTTGGTCACCCATCCAATGCCCGGCCTTGGCGACACAGGCCGAGCGCACGATGCCACTCGCTAGCGAGCTCCTCCAGGGAGATTCTGATTATTAATTCTGACAATTGGCTGTCATCAACCGCGAGTTCCGTGTGGTGGCGGCAGAGTAGAATACAATTGTCACCACCCCAAATCTCTCCCGTGGGTGTCGTACAAGGCGATTAAGGATAAATCAGTGATGAGGAATGGGCAGCAGCGTTCCCTCTTATACCACCTAGCGATGTATTGCGACTTTTGTGCCCGATAAATGCAATAGGCTCGCCACCTATTACATGGGACCTGACATAATTGGGGAAACGTGGGTGCTAGTTCACCTCTGCCTATCCCTTCGGGGGTATAGACGTGATTTATGTATGTAACCGCGAGTTCTTTTAACTCGACCCAAGCCCGCTGTTAAGCGATGCGTTACTTTAATCTCAATATTGCGACAGTATGAAGCCTGTAGCTCCGCTATGTCGTTGCGTGCCGTAATTTTTGTGACGGAAACCATTTTTATTGGAATACTAGCTTCCGTTGCCGGCTTCGTCTGCTTCTCCCCACTGCACGATGGCCCTGTAAATGATTTGGCATAAAATAACTGTCGCTTTTTTTGTAAATGATTTGAAATAAAAGTTGTACAAGGGTTTTTTGTCATTTCATGCGCCCATTTTCCATTGATTTCACATATGCGCCGATTTCATATATATTATAATACACGCCTTTTTTTGCACGAAAGTGTAGGCAGGGATTGATGAACAGCTACAACAGCTACAATCACATAAGATCCAGGGGGAGAGACTATTGCCATCTATCGGAAATCTAGGATGCTATCTGTAATATAAAGATTAAACATAAAAGAACACATCATTTATTTTTATATGATGCGATCTGACGCCTCTTTTTTATCGCCCGAGGTAATCATAGTTTTAGGTCACCCCCTGACCAGGAAGTGGGATTTTTGGTACGCGTAGCGGGCAAAAAAGGTCAAATGTGACATAAAATAGATTAATTAGTTTTTAGGGGATTAAACAATATTGTCCTAATAAATATTACGAGTAACTTGGTCATGTAAGGTATGAGACTTAACGTATTTCAGTTCCATTAAGGCCTATGACGGTGTTTACGTCGGTACTGTATTCTAGGTGATGTAATATTGTGATGCGCTATAAGTCAGCCCTAAGCACCAATAGCACGTATTCACGCGCCCGAACAAGGAAATGTGTGGAGTCGTATAAACTGACGTCGTTTTTTTATGTTCGACAGGGAAGCTCTTGCCCTTCACCTCACCTGATGGTAAGTGACGACAAGGGCCGAAGATGGAATCGAGCTTCACCTGGAACCCTCAACCACAGAGGGGCAGCGGCTGGCTATCTTATCGGACATTATCGATAATTTAATTTACTCCTATATGGATCATTTTACATACATACATAAATCACGCCTATATCCCCGAAGGGGTAGGCAGAGGTGAACTAGCGCCCACGTTTCGCCAGTTATGTTAGGTCCTATGTAATAGGTGGCGAGCCTATTGCATTTATCGGGCACAAAAGTCGCAGTAGGTACATAGCTAGAAGGTATAAGACGAACGCTGCTGCCCATTCCTCATCGCTGATTTATCCTTAGTCGCCTTGTACGACACCAACGGGAGAGATTTGGGGTGGTGACAATTGTATTCTACTCTGCCGTCACCACACGGCTTCATCATGGTGGATCATTTTAGTCTTCGTATTGTTGTGTGGTGTCCTTATCTGCTTTCATAATCATCATCATCTCCCCTGTCCTGTTCTCAGTTAATCTGGTGTCGGCGCAAAATGTTTAATCTTTCATAAATACCTGCTTTTATACTCATCATCATCACCAACCCTTTTTGATGTCCCCACTGCTGGGGCACGGGCCTTCCATATGGATGGAATAATATAGGGAGATTGGGCCATAACCCACCACGCTGGCCTAGTGCGGGTTGGTGGGTATTAACGACTGCATATGCAGCCGGGACCAACGGCTGAACGTGCCTTCCGAAGTACGGTGGAACTCGAGATTATAATTTTTTGGTCACCCATCCAATGACCAGCCGTCGCTACGGCCGGTCATTGCTTAGTTTACGCAATCGCAGGCCAAGCGCGCTATGCCACTACGCTAGCGAGCTTTTATACTACGTACTGATAAATCAAAACGTCTATTTGAGCAAAATAAAATCTAAAAGAAAACTACTCCACACCACCCCAGTTCTAGCAGTCGACACGTGCCAAGGCCCAATAAAATGGACATTAAGCTCCCAACGTCCATCTCTCTCTTCCAATACTGTTTAGGTGAGACGAATAGACTCCGTTGTCAGCTGATTTAAACATGACTTTAATGCACCTTGTACACAGATAATAATGTTTACTGCTAGAACACAGGATGTAAGGAGCCGCTTATAGGACTATTAGGAGAGGAAGTACTCCTATAGTGGTACCCCTGTGACTAGCTGTCACAGGTAAGTTGGTTGGATTGGAATTTATATCAAATTTTAATATTACCTTACCTACACCGGTGTCGCACTAAAATCTCGAAAACTAAACTAAGATAAACTAATGTGACCATGATCCATTCTATCCAGTGCAGATTGTTGGATATTAACGACTACAGATGCACCCGGGACCAACGGCTTAACGTGCCTTCCGAAGCACAGAGGAACTCGAGATACTATATAAAATATTAAACTGTTGATAGAATATTGTAAATAAATCTAAGGATAAATCAGTGATGAGGAATGGGCAGCAGCGTTCCTCTTATACCACCTAGCAATAGGACTGCGACTTTTGTGCCCGATAAATGGCAATAGGCTCGCCACCTATTACATGGGACCTAACATAATTGGCAAAACGTGGGTGCTAGTTCACCTCTGCCTACCCTGTCGGGGATATAGGCGTGATTTATGTATGACAGAATATTGGGACCCGCCGTTAGTCCATAATGATAGCCCGGCTAGCATGAACACCTAAACACGACATGATAATGCCATTTATCGCTTTGAACTGTCAGAAATCTGTGGAGTTTTGACAGTTCAAAGCGATTAATGGCTATATCATATCTGTTTCGGTGGTCATGATAGCTGGGAAGTCTGCAAAACCTATAAATAAATAAATATTTTTAAACTCACACCTATCATCTAGCCCACAGTAACTAGCCTAAGCACTAAGCAATTTTTAATATAATTATATATATAAATGTTGAAAATACTACATAAACATATACACGACCATTACTCGAAAACAAACTTTTGTGGTCATCACAAAGTTTGCCCCTACCAGGATTCGAACCCGGGACCTCTTGGCCAATACCCAGCAATCTGAGCAATCGACCAAGGCGCCTATAATTACCTATAGATTTAGGCATGTTGCGCTAGAAACCGATATCGACGGGGAAGTGCCTCCTATCTTCTTACATTTTTTGAGAAATCGACTATCTTATGTTTTTGACATTAATGTCTATTTTTATCTGTGTTAGTTAGAGGGTATCGGCACTTCCCCGTCGGATATTCCAAACGAAGGCGCTTAACGCTAGAACCGCTGAGTGGTAGCGTTGTTTCAGTCAAAATCCCACTTTATTTCAGATCCGTTCGACGCCGAGTTACATGCAAACCTGCTTCGGATGTAAAGCTTCGTACAGCGGAGGGGTTACCCACTGTGCAATACACTAACGTTGGGTTATCCAAATTGATTCCGAGTCTAACCCCCGAATACAGAAACGCTACTCAAAGTTTGAGTCCTGCTTAACGTTTAAGTATTGTCAAAATTGACGTTTTTCCATACAAGTTCTGACAGGTATTGTCCACTTAACTTATATTATAAGCAGTGCTCAAACTTTCAAGCATCGTTTCTGTATTCGGGGGTTGTGAAGAGAAAACAAACCTTTGGGTTTTAAAACCTTTGTTTTTAAGTCAAATTTTCAGTGTAGTTTTCTCGCCATTAATGTTGAGTTTCAATAATCTACCTATTTTCTTCCATGCTGGCCTGGGAGCGTGCCTTCCCTATGGATGGAAGAATATACGGAGAACGGGCCATAACCCACCACGCTGGCCCAGTGCGGGTTGGTGGGTATTAACGACTGCAGATGCACCCGGGACCAACGGACTTAACGTGCCTTCTGAAGCACGGAGGAGCTCGCGATAGTAAATATTTGGTCATCGATCCAATGACCGGCCTTAGTGAACATGGCTTAGTTTACGCATACGCATGCCGAGCGAATTAAGCTTTCGATTCATCCAATCTCATTAATCTGTTTATGTATGCCCGTCGGTTTCTCTTGACCTGGGGGCCTACCGCCTAACTCGATTGCTAAAGCAAAAGTTATAGTTTATGACGTCATGCTGTCATTTCGCACCAAATGTACCTAAACTATTAGCGATAGTTTTGAACGAATTATCACCGAATGATTTTGTATGAATTTGGCACAAAATCCGTGCCGCCTAAAAATTCAGGATGCCTTCTATAGCCATAAGCAGTGCATTGCAATATAGCTATCATCAGCAATTGAGTTAGGCGGTAGGCCTCCTGGCCTTTTTTAATAGACTTTCAATTTGATTATGATAGATCCGCCTAGGCATACCCCTTCCAATTTCTCCATTCAAATTAAAAATAGATATAACACTTTGAAAATAGATATAGCCGTGTGGTGACGGCAGTGCAGAATACAATTGTCACCACCCCCATCTCTCCCGTGGGTGTCGTACAAGGCGACTAAGGGTAAAGACAGCAATGAGTAATGGGCAGCAGCATTTCTCTCATACCACCTAGCAACATAAATTTGTACTGCGATTTATGTGCCCGATATATGGCAATAGGCTCGCCACCTGTTACATGGGACCGTACATAATTGGCGAAAAGTGGGTGTTAATTCACCTCTGCCTACCTCTTCGCGGATATAGGCGTGATTTATGTATGTATGTAGGTGTATAACACTTTTCGATAGGCAACTTACCATAGGCATATTTGTTTTTAAATATAAAATAACCACCAACTAACAAACTAACCACCAAAATATTTGTACTAATTTTTCTAACATTTATATAATGTTGAAATTAAAATCGAATAGCTTATAAAGCAAACCCAAGCTTATCCGAACGGTTTTTGTGTATCTGCTTTGGAATGTTTGAAATTTATTTCTACATTGCGAGGGTATCCGTTGGCTTACAACGTGAAGTGTAAAGGTTAGAAGAATTTCGGCAAGTTAATTAGTGTGTTGGTTGGCCGAGCGGTCAGGCACCTGCCCGTATAGCAGCGGACGCGGTTTCGATTACAGCATAAAGACCATAATTTTTCGAAATACTTTTTCTAACCACCAAAATCTTTGTAATAAAAAATATGTCTCATCGAGTTATCAGATCGACCTTCCACGTCTCCTCTACTATTTGCGATGTGCCGGAACGCTGCCGCGTCGGCGTGCTGCCCTATGCATCGTAAGTGCCCGTGTACGCGTCCAGCCTAATGCGATTATGCCCGACCTCGATTTATGAGCCCCTATTCATTTAGTTCATCGGAAAATGCATTAGCTGTGGACGGGACGCGAATATGATATGGTTGCCTTTCCTGTCTACCTAAGGCTTGAGTTCCGATTGTTGTGATAGGTTAATTTGAAGCAATCAATCTGTATAGACATGTGGCTATTAGATGGCAACAGGCTCGCCACCATGGGACCTATGGTGGTAATTCACCTCTGCCTACCCCTTCGGGGATATATTAGTGATTAATATATTATGCATGTAATCTGTTCTGTCTAAAGGTGGGTGTCAGGGAGACGGCTGGCTGTAAAACCTACCCGGCTAGCATGACCATGAGCCATTTATCCTTTTCAACTGTCATAAATCATTGGATTTTTTCCAGTTCAAAGCGATAAATGGCTATATCATAAAGCCTATATGGATATATCATATAGATAATCATGCTAGCCGGGCTGTAACAAAACAATAAGCAGAGGGTTGAAATGCCGTAAACCAGCTCTCGTTGTAGCCCTTTCGGTCACTCAAAGTCAAAATTCATTTATTCATATCTGGTATGATTACAATACACTTATGAATCGTCAAGACGCTAGATACCGAAAACCCGTGTGTCCAAGAAAAAAAAATAGTGGAGTGCGCAGCATGCCTCAGTCTGTAATGATAGGTCTCCCAAACCCGCCCACGCCCCGATCCGCAACGAAGCGCCGACCCTGCCGCGTTCAATACCAAGATGGTACCAAACGCATCAGGGCCCAACGCTCCGCTAGCAGAACGGCACGCAAGTAGGCTGTAGAGAAACCCACCATTGTCAACGAGTTATGACATTGCAGGTACATTGTAAATTATGCACCAAATACAATCCCACAACTCGCCAATCACATAAACCGAAACATGCCGCGCACTACCAATCAAGCCCCCAACCCCCACCCTACCTATACGGACAATCTCTTTCGGTGTTTATATGACTTTCCTCTACATTACTCTCCTCTACATTAATAGCATCCTAGAGTCTATACATCTACAGTAATCTCCACTGCTGGGGCAGGGGCCTTCCCTATGGATGGAAGAGTATAGTGAGATTGGGCCACAGTCCCCACACTGACCCAGAGTGGGTTGGTGCATTAACGACTGTAGATGTAGCCGGCACCAACGTTTCGCCTTCCGAAGCACGGAGGAACTGGAGATATTTAATTTAGCGAACATCGCTTAGTATACGTAATTGCAGTCTAAGCGCGCTATGCCACTGCGCTGGCGAGCTCCTCCATGTGAGTATGATGGATGATTTAAAGCAAGTTACACACAATTTCCTTTCTAAGAAACCCCTATCAAGTATCACAGGTGGTAAGGTCAGCGCCAAATAACCACGCTCCAAATGACGTCAGCTAAAACTGGAAACTGCCGATTCCACAGAGAGGGAAGCGCGGTGAAGGTTTTTTAATACAAATATATGATTACTCAGCCATCAAATTTCCGTGGCACCTCCGAGTTTTGCCGAACGGCTTATTACAGTCTCCCCACCGGCCTTTTACGTCGGGAATACGAGCTCACGTGTTGTCGTGTGCGTAGCTCGGGAGCTGCACTCGAGTTTTGTCGCCACAGATGTAAGGGCAGATCCAGGACTTTCCTTTAAACGCCTACGACACGCAGGGGCTGTGAAATAGGTGCCGTGAACTGCATACAATATGGGGCTAGCTGTCTTATCACATTGTCGGAATATAAAATGCTGTTAACATTATTAATATGGTGACAGATTTTGGTAAGATGGTGAAGTCTGGCCAGGCGGACTTGAAAGAAGTCCTACCACCAACCCGAGTAAAAATTTGTACTGCCCTGGGGATCGAACCCGGTACCTCCGGATCTTAATTCCGGTGGGCGAACCACTAAACGGTGATTATAAAAGGAACTGTATCATATTATTATCAGCGTTTTACTGCACAGCGTTTCAAGGCTAAATTTATTTACAGCTTGCACTGTCATTAAAATCTGTAGAGACCATTTCTAAGACGGCTGCTCCCGGACTAAATCTACGGGCAGTTGGCGTTTCACTGCACACCCTTTCAAGGCAAAATTTTTATACAGTTTGCATTGCACTGGCAATAAAAGAGAGACAAATTCTAAGGCGGCTGCTCCCGAACTACACTTGGATACGACGTCCGATGATTGTCGATATAAACGTGTCCCTAATATCAGCCAGTCCCCAAGGACCGTGCCCTTTCCGAGATTCGGCGTAAATATTTGAGCTCAATGATATTTCTTGCCGTACCTCCGAACCTTAGGAACCTATGCATATATTTAGGCCGTTCCCCCGTCGGTTTTATTTGAGCGTTAAGTTCCGAGATACATTTGGGAGGTAGCGTTTATTGCGAATGGTACTGTCGACGGCGCGTTCTTGATGATCTGGCAGCGAAATATTAACGTAGAATGTGTCAACGGCGACTGACGCCAGGGGTGACGTAAAAGTCGACTAACTGCAGCACTCAGAGACGTTAATTAACTGTAATGTTTGAATAATTTATGTCAAAAAAAATCATTTAAACAAAGATTTTGGAGGTTAGAAAAAGAACCCCAAGACCATGGGTGGCCGAGCGGTCAGGCACCTGTCCGGATAGCAGCGGACGCGGGTTCGATTCCCGCCTCAAGACCATAATTTTTCGAAATTCTTTTTGTAACCACTTCTAATAAATCAATGTACTAATTTTTCTAACATTTATATAATGTTAAAATTAAAATCGAATAGTAAAATCATTTAAGTCTAGACCATAGACTTAGCAAGAATAGCAACTAGTTTTCAATTGTCATTTTTCGAGATTAAGTAATCATTAACGTTAATTAACGTCTCTGAGTGCGGCAGTAAGGGAGATTTTCAGGTCTATACAAATAAGCACCTTAGGGCAAACCACCAAAGAGGTTCCCCTCTTAATATTGTATCACCACACGGCTTAATATTGTATTACACTATAATTTACATACATACATACATAAATCACGCCTATATCCCCGAAGGGGTAGGCAGAGGTGAACTAGCACCCATGTTTCGCCAACTATGGCAAGTCCCACGTAATAGGTGGCGAGCCTATTGCCACTTATCGGGCACAAAAGTCGCAGTTTTATTGCTAGGTGGTATAAGAGGAACGCTGCTGCCCATTCCTCATCACTGATTTATCCTTAGTCGCCTTGTACGACACCCACGGGAGAGATTTGGGATGGTGACAATTGTATTCTACTCTGCCGTCACCACACGGCAACTTTATTTTTATTTTTTTTATTTTTTAGCCCAATGTAAGTAGCCTAAGCACTTGTGTTATGGATACTAGATGACGGACATATTTTTACTATATAATTATGTATATAAATGTTGAAAATATACTACATAAACATTTAAACAACCATGACTCGGAAACAAACATTTATGGTCATCACAAAGTTTGCCCCTACCAGGATTCGAACCCAGGACCTCTTGGCCAATACCCAGCGATCTGAGCATTCGGCAAACTTATTTTATTATTGTATTTAATAAAACTATTTTCGTAAATTGTAACCATTTGATTAATCTGCTAAGGGCCATTGAGCTCATTGTTGTTTCTCTCCCTTTGTGATTTAACCTTTAATAAAATTTTAAGGACGGCCAACTAAACGTAATTAAAAATAATTATCATTCCTTTATTTGCGTATTTTATATTTTTAGGCCGAGACAAGTCGTAAGTCGTTTTGCTTTTTGAACAATAAATTAAAATACGGCTTAACGACAAACAAAATTAAATCATCATCAGCCCTTTAATGCCCCTAAGGCTGGGGCACATGCCCTATGGATGGAAGAATATAGGGAGAATGGGCCATAACGTACCACGCTGGCCCAGTGCGGGTTGGTGGGTACTAACGACTTAACCTGCCTTCCGAAGCACAGAGGAGCTCGAGATAATATATTTTTGGTCATCCACCTAATGACCGGCCTTATCGAACATTGCTTAGTTTACGCAATCGCAGCCGAGCGCGCTATACGACTGCTCCAGCGAGCCCCAAAATTAATTATTGAAGAACAATTATTACTATCAACTTTGACGACTAAGGGCCGGTTTTTTGATTCGTAGTTAACTCAACCAATTGTTAAAAATGGTTACTAATCGTTAAATATCAGGCTGCTATTTAACTATTAGTAACAATTTCAATTACTAATGTCTCTAATGGTTAAATATCAGTCTGATATTTTTAGTGATTGTTAAATATCACTAAGTATGGACATAAATTTTGAATGTTGTGGAATAGTCTTACCTGAGCTAAATTATATTATTTTATGTGTATACAGAACCCCAGATTCCCCAGGATCAAATTTCGGTGTTTTCATAAAAGCTCTGGACCTGTTATTGCGCAAACTTACAGTCCGTTCACGATATTTATGTAAGAAAGTTATAATGACAGGTGACTTCAATATAGATACACTAGTCAATAATAAAAAAGCACAATTATTTCAAAACATATTAAACAATTTCAATATGAAGTTAACAATTCATGAACCAACAAGAATAACCTTAACGTCAAAGACTTGTATAGATAATATTATAACAAACTTAAAAGTATACAGTTCAAGGGTTGTCCATCTTGGTTTATCTGATCACTCTGGTCAAATTATTGATGTACTTAGTAATATTGGATTCAATTAAAAAAATTGGTTCATATTTAGAAGAGATATTGATAAAAGCATGGATATTTTCTTGTATTACTTGTCACAATTAAATTTTTCAGAAGTTTATTTATATAATGATGTAAAAACAGCTTATAGCGTTTTTATAAATTTATTTAAACTCATTTATGACTTATGTATACCAGTAAAAAAACGCAGAGTTTCTAACATTAAAAAAAATAAATGGCAGACTGAAGGTATATATCAAGCTAGCAAAGTTAAAAGAGCCATGCATAGACAAATATTGCTTACAAATCAAACTAATCTTATTTCCCATTATAAAAAATATTGCAAAATTTTTAAATCAGTTACTCGCTTAGCTAAACAAAACTATAATATTTCATTTCTAAAACGGAGTAATAATAAAACGAAAGCCACATGGAATCTTATAAAGGCACAAACTACACCGCAAAATTCTTTCACGAGTACCATTGACAGCATAAAGATTAATGATTTAACTATCACAGAAAAGGCTACAGTTTGCAAGGTGTAATTATAATGCTATACTTGATGAGCTATGTAATGTTGATTGGCATAATATATTATTGTGCTCTGATGTGGATGTATGCGTTGACGTTTTTTACGCGAAACTTTTTGACATAATTAAAAAGCATACACCACTTTCCACACCAAAAACACAAAACTACCCAATTTGGTATAGTAAATCATTAATTAAGTGTAACGAAGAGAAGAACAGATTTCATAAATCATTTAAAAAGTATCACAATCCTCGTGATTATGACACATTTTCATTATTACGCGACAGATTTAAGAAAGCGGCTGGTCAATGTTATAGAAATTATATTGATTCTATAGAGAAGTCCATAACTAAAAATATTAAACTATATTGGAGTTTTGTAAACAACCGAAAAGGTCACGTTTCAATCCCTAATGTAATGCATTATGGCGACTGTTCGGCCTCGAAAGGACACGATATATGCGAGCTGTTTTCAGCCTACTTTGGTTCTGTTTACGATAACCACAACCAAACTGGCGCACAATCTCTTTCGCTACCATGTGACAATCCTGAGCCAGTTAAAGTTATCAACTCTCTCTCAAATGTTTATATTTCTGAAAGTGACATAGTCAATAAAATTAAACAGCTTGACTCTAAAAAAGGCGCTGGGCCGGATCTTCTTCCTCCATCATTCATTAAACGATGTGGTAAAGAGCTAAGTGTCCCACTGGCCATTATATTTAACAAATCAATGGCTTGTGGAGTCTTTCCTAGGCGCTGGAAGACGGCCCATATAGTCCCAATCTTCAAGAATGGAGACAAGTCCCGTTGCGAAAACTACAGACCAATTAGCATTCTGTCTTGTTTGGCAAAATTATTTGAATCTCTTGTCTACGATCAGTTGTACAACCATCTCAAGCCTTTCATCTCCAACAGGCAGCACGGCTTTGTAAAGGGTCGGTCTACAGTCTCCAACCTATTAGAATACAAGGATTATCTTTGTAAAAGATTTGCCAGAGGTGGGCAGGTTGACTCTGTCTATACGGATTTTTCAAAGGCGTTTGATAGAGTCAATCACAAACTTTTATGCGCCAAGCTTGCCTCTTATGGTATCCACGGAAACTTATATCGATGGATGACCTCTTACCTCAGCAAAAGGAGTCAGTTGGTCACTCTTAGAGGATTCTATTCATCTCTAACTGATTTGACTTCCGGAGTACCCCAGGGATCACATTTGGGACCTCTTTTATTCGTTGTTTTCATTAATGATCTTATAGGGCGGCTGACTTGTGAATGTTTGCTTTATGCTGATGACTTAAAATTATTTAATTCAATTTCTGGCCCCAACGATAGCAGTCTCTTACAAAATGATTTGAACATCATTTCAAACTGGTGTAAGACAAACCACATGTCTTTAAACATCAGTAAATGCTTTACCATAACATTCACAAACAAGCGCTGCGCGATCGTTAATGATTACGAGATTGATGGTCAGGTCCTAAGGAGATCTGGGACTGCTAAGGATTTAGGAATTCTTTTTGACGCTAAGCTTTCTTTTCGAGCACACTACGAATATATAACAACAAAGGCCCATCAGCTCCTTGGATTTGCACTTAGATCCACGAAAGGATTTAAAAAACCTCAGTCTTTGTTGTTATTATTCTTTGCACTTGTTAGGAGCACCTTGGAATATGGCAGCCCGGTTTGGTCGCCGTACTACAAAGTACATGTAGATGCAATAGAGAGGGTTCAAAAGAAATGTTTACGTATATTATGTTATCGTCAACAGTTAGGTCGCTCCAATCTTAATTATGAATCTCGGCTCACAAAATTTAATGTACAAAAATTGGAATCCCGCCGGAAGTATTTTGACTTTATATATCTTTATAAGATAGTACACTCCATTCTTGATTCTCCTTACTTACTTTCCCAATTAGCTTTTAATATCAAACACAGCGCACGCAGATCCAATAAAACCAACCTCTTTGCTTTGCAAATCAATAAGAACAACATTTCGTATTTTAATCCCGTGGTCAGGATGGCTCGTCAGTACAATGATTTAGCGAGGGATAGCATAGACCTTGATATTTTCGCCCCCAATATTACTGTCTATATTAAATTGCTTAATAATGTCGTCTACTCTTTACCCGAATGTTAGGTTTTTAAATATTGATCCGTTTTATTTATTATTTATTAATTTTATTATAAGTATTTATTCATTTATTTTTATATATAATAATTTGTTTATTTATGTATTTAAGTTTTACTGTTATTTTTAGTTAATTATAGTTAAGGGTTTTTAATTGGTTTCTATGTATACACAAACCATTGGATTATAATTCAGACTGAAATAGTTTAATTTTATGTGGACTTATATTTGCTATAATTGTAATCTGTCTTGTGTATCAATAATAATAAAAAAAAAAATAAAAAAAAAAGATGCTTACAAAATCGCAGAAACTTTTAATACTCACTTTGCTAACACGAATTCACATAGTTTAAATAATGACAGACAACACCGTTTTACTGTTCCACATTCACGTAGTATATTTTTGACACCAGTTGATTCAAATGAACTGAGAAAAGTTGTCGCTACATTTAAGAATAAGAGCTCCTGCGGGTTTGATGATATACCAATGAAAGTTATTAAGAATGCATTGAGTTACATAAGTGAGCCACTAGTTTATTTATTGAATTTAATGATTCAGACAGGTGTATTTCCTCCTGAGTTAAAATTAGCAAAAGTCAAGCCATTATTTAAAAAAGGTAACAAAACTAATATAGATGACTATAGGCCCATAGCCCTATTGCCAAATTTTTCAAAAATATTCGAAAAAGTGATATATAATAGGCTCCTAGACTTTTTTAACAGAAATAACTCACTGAACAATAACCAATATGGTTTTCGGAAAAATAAATCGACCACTCTAGCCATCTATCAGGTTCTGAAAGAGATATGGGAGTCTTTAAATTGCAAAATTCCGTGCATTGGCTTATTTATAGATATGACAAAAGCATTTGACTGTGTTATATATACAATCCTCATATCCATGCTAGAAAACCTAGGTATTCGCGGTGTGGCTCTGAAACTTTTAACTGACTATTTGACAGGTAGGGAACAGATAACTGTCATTGACATATACAACAAATCCACAAAGACATTTAAAGAGGTTAAATCCAAATCAATTAAGATGACCCAAGGGCTTCCTCAAGGAAGCATTCTCGGGCCACTCCTATTCTTAGTTTATGTTAACGATTTCCCAAATAGCATGCAAGAGTTATGTGTGATGTTTGCCGACGATGCCACAATTTTTTTATCAGACTCTGCAAGAAACAAAAATATTTTTGAAAAAAAGTAAATAATTCTTTACAGGCAGCAGTTTCATGGCTTAAATCAATTAATTTGAAAGTTAACCCAAAAAAAACTAAATTTATTCAATTCAGAAACTATAAAACAAATTCTTATAACTTAGATATTACTGAAAGTAATACAAAAATAGATAAAGTGGAAGTAGTAAATTTTCTAGGTGTCACAATTGATACGAACCTAAACTGGAAACCCCATAGAGAAAAAATTAATAAAAAAATGTCAAGTCTTTGCTATGCTTTATCTATACTTGCAGAAACTTCTTCCAGTGAGGTAGCCAGAGCTGCCTATTTTGGACATGTTTACCCGTTATTAACGTATGGTATAATTTTTTGGGGAAACTCTGTAAATGTTAATTCCACTTTCATTTTACAAAAGCGGTGTTTGCGCATTATATATGGTATGTACGCTGATGATACTCTAAGAAATACTTTTAAAGAAAAGGGATATCTTACGCTGACAAATATTTTTATTTTAGAAGCATCAGTATTTGTTAAGCATCACCCAGAATTATTTGACAAGAAAATATCTAGACACACGGTCAGAAACAAATATAAGCACAATATATGTATACCTAGAATTAATATTTTTTTGTATTATAAAAGTACTTTTTACACCAGTATAAAAGTATTCAATCATCTGCCTCTTGATATTAAATCCCAAGACTTGCCTAAATTCAAGTTTAAATTAAAATCCTGGCTGATAAATAATGTCTTTTATAACTTGAATGAATACTTTTTTACAAATAATATTTAATTAAAAATTCAAAACATATCTAGATTGCATGCCCGAAATGGGCAAACTGTTGTGACTTACTTAAGCATTAATACCAGCAATTTGTACACAGTTATAGCAATAAATATCTATTCTATTCTATTCTATTCTATCAGACTGATTATCAGAAATCAGAATGAATTTTTAACAATGGGTTGAGTTAACAACGGATCGAAAAACCGGCCCTAACGGGAGATCACGGCAAGAAGCATCGATAATAAATATGGAACTAGAAAGAACACTGCACTCATGTCTGTACGCTAGGGATGGGAAGTGTCGATAGAAATTTTGAGCATGGTGTGCAGAATACAATTATCGTACATACGTATATCACACGTTTCTCCCACACTTCTTTCCACTTTCATACATGCATAAATACATCACGCCTAATCCTCGAAAGTGTAGGCAGAGGTGAATTATTAACAATCACTTTTCGCCAAGTAAGTTGAAGAATGCAGTTAAAATTTGTAAAAACTAATGTAATTTTGTGTTGAAAAAACAAAACATTCTACATATTGATTTTACAAAAAATATACCGAATGGATACATCTTTAAATTGTGAATAAACGGGATTTATACCACGTACCTGGATTTTGTTATGATTCCGATATTCCGGCACAGTTACATGCGCCAAGGTCACGGATGACTGAAGTCTTGCGGGACACATTATTACGGGCAGACATATCTGTCTACCCTCCTTCTGACTCTTTTAGCACGCCCGGAACCAGTACTATGGTCCGCACTCGCACTACTCACTGAAACTAGATCCCTGCATACGACACTAACAGTATCGGGACGCGGCGCCACACTACAACTTTACTTGCAACGGTTTCACACAGATTGATTCAATATAAAACAATATATTGAATGGATACAGTAAAATTTTATCTACAATGCTTAAGATAATGTCCCCATGAGGCATAGAGTATTCAACCCATTCACAAATTATGACTTAACTCAATATTTTTAGCAAATATAAAACATATCGATAACAGAACATGTCACATCACTAACGACATCCCGGAATATAAAGAAATTCTTCAAACAATAAAAAGTAGCGGTTGACAAGCAAAGGCAGTGGTACACTCAGTGGCTGGACGTAATAACATTTAATCAAAGCTTCAATCATGTGGTGATTATGGAACAAAATATAATGTCACCATCTCCAACCTCTCCACGGATAACATCTCAGGCAACAACAGATTATAATAAAGAGTGAATTTGAGAGTAAGTTTTTTGTTTTTCAAATGATGCGTAGAATCTGATACTATAGGTAGGCTTCGACTTTACGCGACGGTAAGAAAAGCACGGTGTATAGTCATCTCCAAACGTTGACAATTTTATTTTACTTCAAAAATCGGTTTCACTTATATAATTACCACCATAGGGGAACACAAGTTCCACAGGTCATTAATCATTAGATACGACCATTAGCAAATTAGAAACGACCAGGCAGATCGTAATTTATAGTCAATAAAAGACCGATTTTTTTTTAATTATTTGTTTGAGTTCCTGTGGAATTAATTTAACAGTTTGTCTAAGCGAAATCATTTAGCCAAACATAATAATACAAACCTACTGCTGGTTGTAGGTATCATCACCAACCCTTTAACGTCCTCACTGCTGGGGCACGGGCCTTCCCTATGGATGGAAGAATATAGGGAGATTGGGCCATAACCTACCACGCTGCTTACAATAAACAAATTCAGCCTAGTGTGCCACCAACTTTAGTAGCTCTAGACGCAACCTAAGTGGCTTTAGATTGTTCAGCAGCGGTTTATTGGAAGCTGATTCTGTGCCTACAGCCTCCAGCACTAAGTACTGGCGACAGCGCGGCGTTTCCAACACTCTCAATCCCAAATCTACCTTAAACCAAAGTAATACGAGCCATTTTTAGATAATCATGGCCCTTTTATCTCGCGTCGAGCTCGTAACAACAGATCGCGAGATGTGCTTGTTATAAAAGTATTCTATTTATACATTAATTATTTAGTTGGTTGTGCTCACATAGGTAATTGGTAGTTCAAATAGAAACCCTATTACAATATAGTTTTGTATTCAGAATAATATTGTACAGTCATTTGATATTTTGTTCTTCTATACTGGCCTGGGAGCAAACAAATAACGTAGAATAGGCCAGCCCCGACCCATCCCATGGGTGTCGTAAAAGGCGACTAAGGGAGATTGCTCGGTGTAGACCAATAAGCACCTTGGGGCACCCGAATAGTGGAAGGCAAACCACCAAAAACAGCATACCCAAAGAGGGTTGGTATCAGGCAGGCGGCCGGCTGTAAAACCTAAGCCAAAACTTTGAGCCGTATGTATTGGAATGTCGACATTCCGATCACTCACTCCGTTTATCGGTCTCTCTACATGGTCCGTTCCGTCTCTTTTCTATACATTCATTCATCACTAGCACCGTTAGAAGACTGTACAGTCATATGATATCCTACTTCCGGCGTGTGGTAACAGCAGAGCAGAATATAATTAATTGTCACTATCTTAAATCTCTCCCGCGGATGTCGTATAAGGCAACTAAAGAAAAAACAGTGATGAGGAATGGGCAGCAGCGTTCCTCTTAAGCCACCTAGCAATGTACTGTCATTTCCGTGCCCGATAAATAGCATAGGCTCGCCATCTACTACATGGAACCTAACCTGATTGGCGAAACGTGGGTGTTACACCTCTGCTTACCCCTACGGGGACATAAGTGTGATTTATGTATGTGAAAACCCCTAAAGGCTCGCCGTGCGACGCAACAATAAATTTAAAATCTCACAACACATTCTCGCGGCAAATAAAACAATATAACATCATAAAAATGTATCTGAAACAATTTGGCCGAGTTGAGAGTTTTTGTGCGTCGTGAAATATGGGCGAAAAAGTCGCACACATTCAAAACTTTTCAACAGCCCTCTGGGTGTATGTCCATTGTCGCTAGCGTCACGTCATACGGTATTTTTTGTACTACTTATCTCTTTGATTCGTATATACCAGAGGCTTCCAAACTTTTTTTCTCATAGACCCCTTTAAAAATTTTGTTGGTTCTGGTGGACCCCCTTGCAACTAAATTTCTACCATATTTCCAAAAATCGACAAAAATTTAAAGATCTAACTGTGGCAATTAGACCAAAGGACGTTAAGTTTACGAAAAAAGGGAGAATTGATTCGTTAATTAATTATGATGTAAGTGAATATGGAAGTTTTAACAAAAAACAGTCACTGAGATTTAAAAAAAAAAAATTATGGACCGCCGCTTACGAATCGTGAACCCCCATTTTTTTGTCACACCAATGTAGACCTCCGTCGAGTCTCCCGTCCCGGACCCCTGGAGGTTTTTTTTTCATTTTTTTGTGCAACTGTTTGAGTCGTCGACTTTCGTACAGATAATGGAGAATGTAGACAGTTTAAAGGTATATACTGACAAGGTTTTTTCTGTCTCATTTCTATTCCTTCATTCTCAGATAGCATCTGTAAAACTAAGCCAAAACCTTAGGTTTTACAGCTTGCCAGAATGACACCAACCCTCTTCGCGTAATACTCAGTTTTAACAATATGCGCGTAATATTTCTGTTTTCTTCAAATAAAATCTCTGAGCTGCCTTTTATACGTGTTACTGTTAGTTGGTTAGTCAAAATTGAAAGGCGAGCACTCAAAAAAGCCATTGCTCACATAAAACGCGGCTTAACAGCGCTCGAAATGTACGCAACATTTTCAAAACAATGTTTCAAAGTTCCATCCGAATACGCCACTTCATAATGAGAGGAAAACATACAACAATATTTTAAACAAAACCTGTTGGCAAACAGCAGCTTTCGCTTTGGAACATATGTATCAGTTTGTTGGAACTATAAAATTAGTGGCACATCACTAGTGGACGATAGTGATGTGCCGCGTTGGGTTTAATTGAGTAAAAGACAAATCTTGTTCTTCTCCCTGCCCTGTTCCCAGTCTATCTGGGGTCGGCGGCAGTATGTTTCCTCTTCCATTCATATCGGTCAGACGTCATCAAGCCATCCACTCCCTTTTGATTCATATCATCCATCACACCGTAAAGGTGCTACTGATGAATGAATGTATAGAAAAGAGACGGAACGGACCATGTCGAAAGACCGATGAACGCTGAGAGTGATTGGAATGACAACATTCCAATCCATACTGCTCAAAGTTTTGGCTTAGGTTTTACAGTCGGCCGCCTGCCTGCCAGCCTAAAAGACAAATCCAATAATTAATGTAAAAATAGCTTCCCAATTTTATCCACAAATGGCTTTTGAGTGGGCATAGGCAATTATTTTGTCATCAGACATTCACTATCCGAATATTAGCTATTTTTTTCCTGCAGAAATTCATAATAAATGTTACAAACTTATTTTTGGATTTTTAAACATTTGAGAAGTTTGCGAGTAGCCTAAGAGTAACTTACTCAATATCTTTAGTGCAAGCCGTAATAAAAACATTGCCAATTGCCATTGAATGTATAATGTAACTCCAATAAACAAATATAATACCTACATAAAATATTACATATATAAATCTCGCCTATATCCCTGAAGGGGAAGGCAGGGGTGGAAATAACACCCACGTTTCGCCAAATATTAGGTCAATATTCGGACCAATATTCGGAGAACTCGCTTCAATTATTAATTAAACACAACCGGTGCATTATCGCCCTTATTACCACCCAACAGGGTCTATCTGTGCCGTATTGTGCCTAATATAGTATAATTTGTAATCCGACGTCTGCCTAGGCAAATCGGTAATAAGCGAAATTAGAAATAGAGCTCACCGAAATCTGTTGACGTCATATATCCCGTGTGGTGACGGCAGAGTAGAATACAATTGTCACCACCCCAAATCTCTCCCGTGGGTGTCGTACAAGGCGACTAAGGATAAATCAGTGATGAGGAATGGGCAGCAGCGTTCCTCTTATACCACATAGCTATGTACTGCGACTTTTGTGCCTGATAAATGGCAATAGGCTCGCCACCTATTACATGGGACCTGACATAGTTGGCGAAACGTGGGTGCTAGTTCACCTCTGCCTATCCCTTCGGGATATAGGCGTGGTTTATGTATGTATGTATGTAACCTATCCACCTACGTACGACATATTATTATTTTCCAACATCCATACGAACGAAGTCGATGAGGAATGGGCAGCAGCGTTCCTCCCTATACCATCTAGCTATGTACCTACTGCGACTTTCGTGCCCGATAAATGGCAATAAGCTCGCCACCTATTACATGGGACCTAACATAGGCGAAACGTGGGTGCTAGTTCACCTCTGCCTACCCCTTCGGAGATATAGGCGTGATTTATGTATGTATATGTCACGTAGGTAGGTATAGGTGCCGTACCTTTGAGTTTTATTCTCTATAAAAGAAAATAGTACACTATATTGATTTTAATTTGAACCTTATATAAATGTTAGAAAAATAAGAAAATTGTTTTTGACAAAAGTATGAAAAATTGTAGCCGATGACATCTGCCCGGATCGCAGAGGACGCGGGTTCGTTTCCCGCAACAAGACTATAATTTTTCGAACTTTTTCTTACCACAATATTCTTTGTAAATAATAGTACATTTATTACCTAGAGCAGTAAAACTAAGAATGTCTCTGTTCGCAAGTATTACATTATATTCTATCTAATAATACTTAGTACATTTGTAACCACAAGCGGTAAATCAAAGAAACAAACAAATAAAACATAACTATAATGAGTACCTAATGTCAAAATATTTTAATTAGGTCTAGACCATAGACCCGGCAAGAATAGCGACTAGTTTTGAATTGTCATTTTTTGAAATTAAGTACTCATTATCGTTATTTGACGTCTCTGAGTGCGGCAGTTAGATCGCAAGTATTTGACATTTAAAATGCGATCTGAGGCTTTTTTTTTATCATCCGAGGTAAGACCATAGTTTTATTTCACCCTCTGTCCAGGAAGTGAAATTTTCCGTACCCGTGTCGGTCGGAAAAGTCCACTATATGATCAGGTGTGACATGAAAAACATAAACATACAAACAACCACGACTCCAGAACAAAAGTCTGTGTTCATCACTCACTTTTGCCTCTACCAGGATTCGAGCCCGGAACCTCTTGGCCGAAAGCCACCATTCAACCAAGCCTACCAAGAGAATAAAGCTGTAAAATATTCTCAGAGACGAGAAGAAATCTAAGAGAATTACATTGAGAGAGTGGAGACATTTACACGAGCGTAAACATCAGCAAGGATATATATCCTTGTGATTTTTCCTAGCAGAAACAAAATCACCTCGCGCACAACACATAAGGGCTGTACACAAAACTGTGCGATGCGACGTCGCATCGCAAGAACTTGCGAATTGACTAGCACGCGCATTCTTTCAATATCATACTTCTTTGTTTGCCGCCCAAAAAAACAATAATATCCATCCGAGTACTATCTCGAGCCGTTGGTCCCGGCTGCATCTGCAGTCGATAATACCCGCCAACCCGCACTGGGCCAGCGTGGTGGGTTATGGCCCAATCTCCCTATATTATTCCATCCTTGGGAACGACCGTGCAACAGCAGTGGGGACATTAAAAGGCTGGTGATGATGATGATGATGAAGGTATTAGAAGTCCCTTGTTGGGCGCCAATAAGAGCTCAGGCGAGTTCCTCAAGCGTAGCGAAGAAACCGTCGCATCGCGCCAATTCACACACAAAACTGCGATGCGATGTCGCAAGAAATTGCGAAATTTTAATATCATTCTGCACTGTTTTTCCAGTATCTTTTTTTTTTAAATTCGTGTCGCAGTTTTCCGCGTTGCGAATTCGCATCGCGCCAATTTGCGGTTGTGTGTACAAGCACTTATGTGCACGGGCTTTTACAACAAAGGTGTATAACGCGTCCCCATAAACCACAAATAAGTAATGTCATCTGTCACCGCAGACAAAGACGGCTATAGGGAGCCGTATTGTGCGAGCGAGACGGAGAAAGGCGGAGTTTCATATTGTCCTCATCTCAATATTGAGATTAAAAGTGACGCTTCGCTTGACGCAAATTATTAGGTGGAGCGTCAGCAAAAAGGGACAGACCAAAATACATAAGTACATGCATAAATCACGCCTATATCCCCGAAGGGGTAACATCATCATCATCAACATCACCAGCCCACTGCTGTGGCACGGGTCTTTTCTATGAATGGAAGAATATAGGGAGAATGGGCCATAACCCACCACGCTGGCCCAGTGCGGGTTGGCGGGTATTATCGACTGCTGATGCAGCCGGGACCAACGGCTCGAGATAGTACTCAGATGGGTATTATTTTTTTTTTGGTACACTGTACCCACTGATGGCACAGTGTGGGTTGGTGGGTATTTATGAATGCAGATTCCAAAGGCTTAACGTGCCTTCCGAACCACGGAGGAACTCGAGATAATAAATTGTTGGTCACCCATTCATTGACCGGTCTTAGCGAAGTTTGCGTAGTGTACGCAATCGCACGCCGTGCGCGCTACGCCACTGTGCTAGCGAGTTCCTCTACAATAATTTAATGAGGGTACTCTACAATTATTTTATTGACCTACCCCATAAAGAAGTCAGTATGGGGTAGGGTATTTTGCGAGTATTTTGCGTATGCGATAAATAAATGTAAATAAGTGCGGGTAGGTCACTGACTTCTAATATACAAGTCCGCTGGACTGAATGTTTCTTGTGCCGATTTCGAGCGGCAACTAACTAAATTTGACATTTATTTTGTTGGTTGTATTTGACATTTCAAATCCTCCAGCTACCATATCCAACTCTAATATTAGTTCAGTGCAGGGTCACCTTCGTAAACCAGTGCCATCAGCGCCAAGATGGCGATAATCAATTGGCATAATTTTTTGGATCACAACCTTCAGTCCAGCGTACTTGTTTATTAGAAGTCAGTGACCTACCCGCACTTATTTACATGTATTCATCGAATTCTCAAACTACCCACAGCTAAAAGCATGAGCTGCACTCGTGACAATTCTAAAATATTCACCGTCAATTTTGCTGACAGTACTGTACTTCAGTGGAACGCGGCACTGCAGGCGACGTTTTTGCGCACCATACCTCCGACACAGACACCTTTTTATGTGAAGAGCTCCAGAGATAAGTTTCGCTGGATGTTTTTTCACATTATTCAATCATGGGTATAATACCTCTCCGATTGTGTTAGACACATTTTAGTCTACATTTACATAATATACATACATATTATTAATCACGCTTGTAATATATTCCCGAAAGGGTTGGTCGAGGTGAATTTTAACACTTTCTTTTCGCCAATTGGTCATGTTATGGGGACGCCAATCGCAGTATATTGCTGGTGGTTTAAGAGAAACGCTTCTGCCTATTACTCATCTCTGTCTCTACCCTAAGTACCTTCAGTTAAATGGGAGTTGATGGCAAAAAGGCAAAACTAAAGAAATGGCTCATTGAGAAATGTTTTTATTCTTTAGAAGAATATTTCAATCCCAACAATGTATCGAAATAAGATTTTGTATAAGCTCCAGTTTGTTAAATTTTGCGTACCAGGTCTACTCTGAAACTCTGAACGATTAACTCACATCTATCAGTCTTTCTCACGCCTCTGCGTGTTAAAATAAGAGTGACAAAGACGCAAAGACTCGAACGAACGAAATTAACTTCCAGAGAAACGCCTCAGATTCTGGTGAAATATGTGAAACATATAAAATTGTCCCCAAAACCCCAAATCTCTCCCGTGGGTGTCGTACAAGGCGACTAAGGATAGATCAGTGACAAGGAATGGGCAGCAGCGTTCCTCTTATACCACCCAGCAATGTACTGCGACTTTTGTGCCCGATAAATGGCAATAGGCTCGCCACCTATTACATGGGACCTGCCATATTTGCCGAAACGTGGGTGCTAGTTAACCACTGCCTACCCCTTCGGGGATATAGGCGTGATTTATGTATGTATACAAAATTGTAAGATTTCATAATGTACCATATTTAAGCGAAATAAAGTGTCTTTGTCTTTGGCCTTAGGACGTCTGGCTTCAAATAATAACTTTGTTGTGGAGTGTCAATAGTAATAGTTAAGTGCCTTGCCTACTATGCCCACCTTTCACCTTTTTAATGTCTTTCGTAGCAGCTCTAAAATTAACTTAGTACAAATAAAACGATCTGACTAATCCTAATTATCGGTATTATTTAGTAATTAGTTCAGCAGTGTCTGTTACACGTAAGTAATGCTCTGTAGACAGATTACCACGAACTCAATTAAGCATTTACTGCCTATTTAATAAGTATTAAGTCGTCTCAGTGCTTAATTACGGGGGATTCTGCAATAACATGTTATTAGCGCCCGACAAGGGACTCCTAATACCTCAATAACCTTAATGACAATTCTTAATTCTCGATACCTTTTACAATTTATTGGGCAACAAGGCTACCTTTTTTTATTTTCAAATTGTTAAACAGTGGATTTCAATTACCTATCACCTTTTTCATTTGAATGTAGATTCATGTTGGCGTCCGAAAGATACATTTTTTTTTTGACGTTAAAGAACTTGCTTCTTATTTAAAAAGTAAAAGGATTCATTAATGTAATCGTTTCTTTGTCTTCATCGTTGCTTCCAATTCAAGTCGCACGGCAATCTGAATTCTGAGCCCTATTTTGTGCCATATTGTGCCCTGAATCGCACACCTTTGCGTCGAATCTGCGTTTGTGCTGCTAAATATTCCCTTTGGCTTTTGAACCAAAGTGACATGTCCAATCCAGTTTGATGCGGTTTGTGGCAGTTTAACCCGCTAACGAATCGTCACTATTGAGGGTGTTGGCACCGCCATCTGTGTTTAGACATGGCACTGAAATCTGGAGCACTGTAACCCTTTGATGTGAAAGGTTATGTGTTAAGTTAAGTGACGAGTGAATTATTCATGCATATATAGGACCTGAAATGATTTATCCGTTCTATTTAATATCAACAGCATACAAACCAAAAAACATACATTATCATATACTATATCATTCATCGTAAAAATTTTAATTTCACCACTCCTGTGGCACAGGGCTTGGATGGAAGAATATAAAGAGAATTGATTATAAGCAGCAGCTTTTGTGCTTGATAAATGACAATAGGCTCGCCACCATGGGACCTAACATAATTGGCAAAACGTGGGTGCTAATTCACCTCTGCCTACCCCTTCGGGGATACAGGTATGATTTATGTATTTCCTAATAAATAAAACCCCTTCCAGAAGCCTAGATCCGGACAGCACAGGCCGTGTTCTAGAACAGGGAGTACCTTTTGCATTCTCGTTTTGTAGCTACGAGATCTGAATGCGGCCCTGCTAATTTGTTTCCAACTCCGCAGAACAACAACAACTTACGTGAGTGACGTGCCTTTATAAAAAAAATAAACTTTACAAGACACCTTGAGTTGGAGGGGTGGCTCCGGAATTAAGTCGAGCGTCAGATAGTAGAGCTCTTTGCGGTATACATCTATACTAATATTATAAGTGTGAAGAGTTTGGTTGTACGCGTTGATCTCAGGAAATACTGATTGAAATGGATTTTTTTTTTTGTGTTGGATAGTCCGTTTATCGAGGAGACTCAAGGCTATAACATATAACAAAACTCTAATAATAGGAGCTGAGCGTCAATTAAATATGTTGTAACCTGTCCTATCCTATGCCGCGTGGTGACGGCAGAGTAGAATACAATTGTCACCACCCCAAATCTCTCCCGTGGGTGTCGTACAAGGCGACTAAGGATAAATCAGTGATGAGGAATGGGCAGCAGCGTTCCTCTTATACCACCTAGCTATGTACTGCGACTTTTGTGCCTGATAAATGGCAATAGGCTCGCCACCTATTACATGGGACCTGACATAGTTGGCGAAACGTGGGTGCTAGTTCACCTCTGCCTATCCCTTCGGGATATAGGCGTGATTTATATATGTATGTATGTAACCTAACCTATCCACCTACGTATGACATACTGTTATTTTCCAACATCCATACGAACGAAGTCGCGAGCAGAGAGCTAGTATAGACATAGACATGGAGAGGTTACATGGCAACCGAGTAATTGATTGATCAGGGATAAGTAACTGCACTGGATTGAAGCCAAATCAATTTTAGACTATATGTTAAAAATTTATTTGGCTTGACTATTGTCATTGTTAAGACAGAACGAGTAGGTAGACGGCCTCCTTGGTCGAATTGCTCAGATTGCTGGGTATTGGCCAAGAGGTCCCGGGTTCGAATCCTGGTAGGGGCAAACATTGTGATGACCACAAATGTTTGTTTCCGAGTCATGGTTGTGTATATGTTTATGTAGTATATTATCAACATTTATATACATAATTATATTAAAAATATGTCCGTCATCTAGTATCCTTAACACAGTGCTTAGGCTACTTACTTTGGGCTAGATGATAGGTGTGAGTGTAAAAAAAAATTATATTTATATTATCAGTCTGCGCTATGTAGGCAGTATCGATTTATTATAAAATCCTCCGTTACGGTGTCAATAAATAAGTAATCATCGTCTGCCTACCTTATACCCAGTTTATCTGGGGTAGGCGCAGCATGCTTCCTTTCCTGTCAGTCTTACACCATAAAGCCACCAACTCCGTCCTATTTCAGATCATCCATCAGACCAGTGAGGAATGAACGTATAGAAAAGAGATTAAAAGGAATATGTCGAGAGACCGATGAACGGAGAAAGTGATTAGGAAGATAATATTCAAATTAAAATCTGCTCGAGGGTTTGGTTTAGTTTTTACAGCCGACCTGACACTAACCCTCTTTGGGTATGCTGTTTTTGATGGTTTGCCCTCCACCATTCGGGTGCCCAAAGGCAATGGTCTACACGGGGCAATCTCCCTTATAGTCGACTTTTACGATACATAAAGTATTACATTTAAATCAAAAATATATTTTCTTATTCAGGTTCACATAACCAAATTGTCTGTGACACCAGAACATTGTAAAACCTTGGCATATCCCAACAAATAGGCCGTTCAACTATCATATAAATGCATTGGTTTCTTCTAGAGTATTTTGTTTTGCTGAAAAAACCTTAAGGTCGGCGCTCCAGTAAACGCTTCGCAGTTTTTAATATTCCCTTGAAAACCTTAACTCTATCTACTTTTTAAAACAAACGAATTGACCTCATTTGTTTATTATCAATAATAAACGGTCTAGTTTGGGGCAACTGGTGTCATGGATTTATAATTTATTTCCAATAAATTTTGGTTTCTAAATAAACACAATTGTCAAGGTTTTAACACAAAGTAGCTGAGAGCTTATTTCATTATACGATATTATGTGTAATAACTATTAGTATCCCCAAAGAGGGTTGGTGTCAGGTAGACGGCCGGCTGTAAAACCTAAGCCAAAGCCTTGAGCAGATGGATTACAAAGTGGTCGTCCCAATCACACTCTTCGATACTATATGTATATAATCGTCCCGTCTCTCTTCTATACAATCATTCATGACTAGGACACCTTTCCGGTGTCATGAATTTTATTAAGCTATTCGGTTTTAATTTCAACATTATATAAATCTTAGAAAAATTAGTACAAAGATTTTGGACGGTTAGAAAAAGAATTTCGAAAAATTATGGTCTTGATGCGGGAATTGAACCCGCGTCCGCTGCTATCCGGGCAGGTGCCTAAACCACTCGGCCAACCAAGACACTAATTAACTTGCCGAAATTCATCATCATCCAGGTCATCCGGGTCAGCCAGCGGTCAGGCACCTGCCCAGATAGCAGCGGACGCGGGTTCGATTCCCGCATCAAGACCATAATTTTTCAAAATTCTTTTTGTAACCACCAAAATCTTTGTACTATATAATTATATTATAAATCAAAAGATATTAATGTAGGAGGAAACATATTGAACCGACCACAGATAAACTGGGAACATGGTAGGAAGAAGATTATTATCTAGAGACCACTACGTTATCGAAATCCTCATACCTCCTGATAATGACTCAATAATACTCTCAATATATTATAGCTTCACTACGGACAACGATCCTTTCGATACAATTCTCAAAACCCGAACGAGCGTTGAGCGTTAGCCCGCAACAGCGTTGTAACTCTCAATATAGAGCAAAGAGCATTTACGCGATAACTCTGATTACGTTCGCTTTGTGTGTACTTGTCTATACTTGGTTTTAACGACATCAATAAATGCGAGGAGGAGCTCGCTAGCGCAGTAGCTTAGCGCGCTCGGCCTGCGATTGCGTAAACTAAGCAATGTTCGCTGACGCCGGTCGTTGGATAGGTGACCAAAAAAATATTATCTCGAGCTCTTAGGTGTTTCGGAAGGCACATTAAGCGTTGGTCCCGGCTGCTCCATAACCCACCTCGATGGCAATGGGCCATAGAGGTGGGTTATGGCCCATTTTCCCTATATATTCTTCCATCCATGGATCGCCCCAGCAGGGGTGACATTACACATGCTGATATAGGCGTAATTTATAAATATATGTACCTATGTAATTTTAATGTGATGTCATCTACTTATAGGCGAGATTTATGTATGTATGCACGCACACATACCCAAGTTGCACCGCTACACAAAATTGCTGGAAGGGCTTAGTTCTCAGACGCGTTACTCGCTTCGTTTAGGCGTAGCTAGATTGTTTGCGTTACGCCCGATTTGCTGATTCCATCGTTGCATTCGCGACGTTTTATGGATATTAGTTGACGCACTAATTTTGCGGTACTATAACAAGGATTAATCGGAATTATGTCAGGTTGTGAAATGGATATGTGGACGCGGGAACGCCACTGTTACGAATTTTCCACCATTTTGATATATTAACTACACTTACTGCCGCACCCAGAGACGACAATTAACGTCAATGAGTACAAGGCCCGAGTTCACCAACACGTAAATCAAGAAGTTAAAAGATAACCGTCAGTTTTTGACATTCTTCCATTCGGCAAAATGTCAAAAACTTGGCGGTTAAATAATAATCGCCTGTTTATGTGTTGCTGAACTCGGCACTAAGGCTTACATGGCAAGTCGTAATAAGTATATTTAGCGAAACGTGGGTGTTTATTCACATCTGCCTACCCCTTTGGAGATAAATATTCGTGGTTTCTTTATTTATGTATAATTCAGAAATAATTATCCAACAAAATCGTATTGGGTGTAAGTACACCGAATCAACAGTTAGACCACGCCACCCTTGCTCAACTCAAAACCCGCAATCAAGATCCCGCTGCCTGCCTGATTGGTGGCCCTTAACGAATTTAAAAAGTAAAAACAGCGGACCTCCTTGATTGAGGCAAAACAAAATGGCGGAGAACGAACTCTTTTGTCGTATTATTATTTCACGAATAGTGATCGGGAGTCGGGAGTATTAGTTTTTTAATTCAAATTTATTCACATTGGAATTTTATAAAAATGAGTATTATTTAAATGACGCAGTGCCGTGTAGTGACGGTAGAACAGAATACAATTGTCACCACTAAATTAATTTAAATAATTAAAACAAAATGAATAAAATACTTTAACATAGGCCAGGCTTTCCAGCTTAGGTTTTTTTTTCAAATTCATATTATTTACTATTGGTTGCAGTCGGCAGCCCCCCTGACACTTACCCACTTTGGGTATGTGTTGTTGGTGGTTTACCCTTCACCATTCGGATTTCGGGTGCCCCATGTTGCTATAATGATCTACACCGGGCAATCTCCCTTAGTCGCCTTTAAGACAGACATGGTGAGAATTTTTTCTCGTTTATTCGCTAACTTGTTTTGACAGTTCGCAGGCAGCAGCGTTCCTCTTATACCACCTAGCAATGTACTGCGACACTTTTGTGCCCGATATATGGCAATAGACTCGCCACCTATTACATGGGACCTAACATAATTGGCGAAACGTGGGTGCTAGGTCACCTCTGCCTACATCCCCAAAGGGATATAGGCGTGATTTATGTATGTATGTATGTTTTCAAATATAACAGCATTTCAAATAAAAAGATGTCAGAAAAACCTCGAATAACTATTATCTTGATGCAGGAATCGAACCCGCGGCCTTCGCAATACGGGCAGAAGCCTGTATTATCAACAAAGATTTTGGTGGTTAGAAAAAGTTCGAAAAATTAATATGGTCTTGATGCGGGAATCGAACCCGCCTCCACTGCAATCCGGGGAGGTGCCTAACTCCTTGGCCAACCAGGAACCTGTATTATCTTTTGATCTTCTTTATCTGACTGCAATTTCTTTTTAAAGATTTTTCTGACATTTATACTACATTACATAAGTCACGCCAATATCCCCGAAGGGGTAGGCAGAGGTGAACTAGCACCCACGCTTCGCCAATTATGCTAGGTCCCATGTAATAGTATATATAATAGGTAGCGAAGCGAACCTATTGCCATTTATCGGGCACAAAAGTCACAGTACTTTGCTAGGTGGTAGGTATAAGAGGAACGCTGCTGCCCATTCCTCATCACTGATTTATCCTTAGTCGCCTTGTACGACACCCACGGGAGAGATTTGGGGTGGTGACAATTGCTTTCTAGTCTGCCGTCACGACACGGCAGATTTATACTAGAAATGTTCAAATAAAAAGCAAACATTTGAAATAAAACAACTTTTACGGATAAGACTCGCGTATAAATTGGTGTTTAAACGTCGGGTTAAATAATGAATATGCCAAACACCAAATTATACGCGAGTCTTATCCGTAAAAGTTGTTTTATTTCAAATGTGTAGTGCTCGTGCAAATATAAGAAAACATTTAAAAGCAAACAGTTATTAAGAGTATTTGTTTCAGTTGAAGCCACTTGGAGGCCCTGTTCGAAGTTTGGGCGGGATGGGGCCTGTTTATGCATGCGTGGCGGCCCTCGGGTTGGCGAACTTTGCGAGGCCTCCCCGCGAGCGCCTTGTTGCTTTGTTCCGATAATTCTTTTAAGGGACCAAAGCTGGCCATTCGCGGACGCCGTTACAATAACACTTTTTTTCTATCCCACTTAGTCTCTACCCCAAAGTCCATACATGACATAAATCAAGCCTATATCCCCGAAGATGTAGGCAGAGGTGAACTGGCCAATCAAGTTAGGTATGTAATAGGTAGCGAACCTATTGCCATTTATCGGGCACAAAAGTCGCAGTACATTGCTAGGTGGTATAAGATCTGCCCATTTCTCATCGGTGTTTTATCTTAAGTCGCCTTGTACGACTCCCACGGGAGAGATTTGGGGTGGTGACAATTGTATTCTACTCTGCCGTCACAACGCGGCACGCCGTCAGGGTTATGGCCCAGTCTCCCTCCATAGGGAAAGCCTGTGTCCCAGCAGTGGGAACATTAAAAACTGATGACTTTATAGAAAGAGTTCCGTATACATAGTTGACCGCTTTAGGCAGTGTCTTACCGTGCATGGCACGCCTTAACTGTATCGCTTCATTCCTCTCGAGTTCGACAAAGATCCCGGGTAACCACCTGCATAGCTTAATGCGCCTCCCATAAAAACTTCGCGAATAATTAGCCCAGCCGCCATGTTGTGACGTCACGTGTTGCCAAGTTTTTTTTCCCCCCTAAACTTGACAGTTGTACATATTTTACCGTGGTAAAAACTGGGACTATAGAGAAGAGAGGCAAATAGAGGGTGTATTATAAAACATTACATGTATAAACCACGTCTATATCCCTGAAGGTTAAGTTAGTTAGGTTGTGTCGAGTTACTGTTTTAACCCTTAGTTGCCTTGTACGACCGCGGGAGAGATGGGGGTGGTGACAATTGCACAGTATTTTACAATTAATCCTGTATAAATCGCCATACCCAAAGCAGGGTTGGTGTCAGGCAGGGCGGCTGTAAAACCTAAGCCAAAACTTTGAGCGCTATGGATTGGAATGTTGTCATTCCAATCACTCTCTCCGTTCATCGGTCTCTCGAAGTGATCCGTTCCGTTTCGTTTTCTAAACATTCATTCATCACTAGCACCTTTTCAGTGTGATGGAGGATGTAGCGACATCACAGCATGTTCTACATTAATGCACGTAGTTACATTCATCATTTTTATAAGTTAACTTAAGACACGCACCGCAGTAATATATAAGCATATTTGTATCTTCAAATAAACAGACTTAATTACCACATTAAGTCGCATTATACTTCTTGCCCCTGGCAAATTGGTGACCACCGACATTGGACAGCAGCAGCCTTCAACTACTACAAGATATTGGTCTGCCGTGCGTCGGGGGCAATTCAACCTCGGCGCACGGCAATCTGCTCAACGCACAGCAAACTCCTCGGCGCACGGCAAACTGCTCAACCCACGGCAAACTGCCTGACGCATGGCAAACGTTGGAAAAATGGAAGACATCAAAGGAAGAAGAACTAGAAGACTACAAGTTAGTGACATAATTACCTCAAGAAAAACGGACGACGGCGCAATGACATTAATATTTAAGCACAGTTAGCAAAAATGCATTTGGAAATTATGCACAATTCAGCGCTCAATGATATTATAATCGCCAACATCTACCGAGGTCAAGTTCAAAAACAAGCAATTGAGAAAGAAGACACCGATATTTCAACCACGATATACCAAAATAGAAGAAAATTAACATGAAAATGTGTTAAACTGCGACGGTTCACTGTTCAAGAATACCGACCGAAAAAGTGGTATGAGATTTTTTACTGACACGGGAGCGAACATTTGAATTAATGGCAAACCACAGAGACATTCTGGAGCTAAATGGTACACAATCAAGACATAGGGTGAAAATAAAAACACTTAATTCAAGCTTGGGACTACGAGACGTTCTACAAGGAACTTCGGCATGGCCGATTTGACTCATTATTAGTCGATATAGCTGGTTGGAAACTTAAGATTGGGTAACTGAGCTGACAACGCCTGCAACCCTGATCATACCGACGCAGCAAACTATTCGTACTATTGTCGTTGGAACGAATCCACGCATACTATACTACAAGGTTATCTTCTCAAGAGCGAAATAAATTTCTTAGGTTATCAGAAAACGAGCCAAGGAATACGCCCAACTGAGGAAAATTACCACAACTCAAGAAGCCTTAGTAATGGCGACTTGATCCTGCGGCAGCAAGCGGACCAAGGGCACGCAATGGCAGCCCATAGTCGGAGACGAAAAGTGCGTTCACACTCCGGCGTAATATGGTAGTTCTGCGTATGGTGCCTACCGCTGATTAAATACGCTCGTCGAGGGCTACTTGGACCTGCCGCAGAAAGCGGATCGACGGCACGCAATGGCAGCCCATGACTGGAGACAAAAAGTGCGATCACACTCTGGCATGGCAGTTCTGCATATGGTGCCTACCGCTCAACCAATTTTTATTCATCCCAAGTGTCAACAACAATTCAATCCCAATGCTCACACGTATTTGTGCATTGCGACAGAATAAGAAAAAGTATAACATCACCCTATGGAAGACCACTCCCAGAACAGAAGAACAGATTAAGCATATGCCATTGCGATTTAAGGAAACAATTAAATTAAACAAATAGAAAACCAGCATTTGTCATCAAAAGAAGCTACGAACGTGCCACAACAATCCGAACACATACAATGACCCAGATAGCGTCACAACAAAGTCAGCATTTTTATTATTTCTGTATCAGTTAAATTTATTATCTAATTGTATCCACTTGTTATTATGTAATTGAAAATATTTGTGTATATTTAAATTTTAGATAGAGATATGTAGTTACAATTTTTTTCCAAGGGGGGTGTATATGTAGCGACATCACAGCATGTCCTACATTAATGCACGTAGTTACATTCATCATTTTTATAAGTTAACTTAAGACACGCACCGCAGTAATATATAAGCATATTTGTATCTTCAAATAAACAGACTTAATTACCACATTAAGTCGCATTATACTTCTTGCCCCTGGCAAAGAGGATATGAATCAAAAGGGATTGGATGGTTTGATGACGTCTGACCGATATGGCTGGAAGAGGAAACATACTGCGCCGACCCCACAAGACAGGGAACAGGCAGGCTGAAGAATAAAGAAGAAATCGCATGACCAGCGTTTTTAACCTTAAAATCAAACTCAATCTCTTAAATCTATTACATGGGATATCCTATGGTGCATCATCTAGCAAATAACTGCGATTAAAGTTCCCGGTGAATGGCAATAGGTTATAGGTAGGCTCGCCACCTATTACATGCGGGACCTAATCTACATACATACATAAATCACGCCTATATCCCCGAGGGGGTAGGCAGAGGTGAACTAGCACCCACATTTTGCCATTATGTTGGGTCCCATGTAATAGGTGGCGAGCCTATTGCCATTTATCGGGCAACAAAAGTCGCAGTACCTTGCAAGGTGGTATAAGAGGAACGCTGCTGCCCATTCCTCATCTAATTGACAAAAAGTGGGTATTAAATCACCTCTGCCTACCCCTTCGGGGATATAAGCGTGGTTATTTTGTCAAAAAATCCCCAAATACATTTTCCAATGTTACATAGAATAGTCTTATCATTCTTCCAACTACAGTACCGTGCCAACAACTGGCTCTTACAAAGAATATCAGTTGAATCCTTTCAAATTGGCTTCTACAGTCAAAGTTCGGGTGGAAATTTTAAAATATCAGCAAATACGAATCAAAACTAACACGGGACGAGATAACAGATGATCGCGTCAGAATAAATCGATTCCAGCTTTGGGGAAACCCGAAGAGGAATTCGGATCCTGGCAGCCCTACTATGGACACTCGATTGGTTTTTTAATCACTTTTAAACTTTCGCGGTGCATGATCAATAAAAGTTAAAACGGGAATAATTAACGCTATTACCTACCTATACCTTTATATTGATACTGTTAGATGTGCCCGATAGATGGCAATAGGCTCGCCACCTATTACATGAGACCTAACTTAATGGCGAAAAGTGGGTGTTTAATTCACCTCTGCCTACTCCTTCGGGGATATAGACGTGGTTTGTATGTATATTGATACACTAGCTCATTGATTTGATTCCCAAAGTGGTCACGAGGACCCCAGGGGGCCCACGTTGGCATAACAAAGTAAGTAAAGAACTAAAATCTTGACTTGATTGCACCTATCAAATGTAGGCAATATTTAAAAAAGCTCAATGTCTGCTACTCGTAAAGACTTGTAATAATTCACTCACAACAGCATAATCAATTAATTACCTAACCAATCAATGCTCACTTTTTTTTCGAAAATTTTGTTCATGGTTGAAACAAACTTCCATAGTTATTTTTTATTTTTGCCGATTTTTGGAAATATGGTACAAATGTTCCTAGTTGCAAGGGGGGGGGGGGTGTCCACCGGAACCAGCAAACTTTTAAAGTGGTCTATGAGAAAAAAAGTTTGGGAACCTCTGATCTAGCGTCTTGACGAATCATGTGTATTGTAATCATACCCTAGCAGCCTATCATGACCACCGAAACACGATATGATATAGTAGCCATTTATCGCGTTGAACTGTCAAAAATCATTGGATATATGACAGTTCAAGCCAATATAAAGTATAAAGCTAAAGCCATTTATCGCTTTGAACTGTCAAAAATCCAATGATTATTGCCAGTTAAAAGCGATAAATGGCTATATCATACCGTGTTTCGGTGGTCATGATAGCCGGGCTGGTATGAATAAATGAATTATGACTTTGACTTGTGCAGTAAAAAACCGTCCGTTGATACTGAGTACGCGTACAGGGTGCGTTGTCACATGTATACAAGTGCCTAAAAGGATGTTATCGGTTTGAGTGGCCATTCGTTCAGATTAATGGATCTCGCCCGCCCTATTATGTAACAATGTAATGTTACAATTGTAGCGGTAAGTACTACAATGAATGGTACTTCACGAACTACCATCAATTTATTGTTTCTGAGATAGGTACATCATCATCGGCCTGCCCGTATCCCATCCTATTTGGGGTCGGCGCAGTATGTCCTCTTTTCCCATTCTCTTCTGTCACTCGTCATCTCCTCATTCTCATCCATCACCTTCATATCACACCTCACACAATCCATCCATCTTTTCAGTGGTCTTCTTCTTTCTACTTCGACATCAATCAACATTCATGTCCATAACTTTTTTACTCACATTCATGGCATCCCGTCTCAAAAAATGTCCATGACCATACCAAGCTAAATACATACATAAATCACGCCCATTTATCCCCGAAGGAGTAGGCAGAGATCAATTAACACCTGCGTTTCGGCTATTATCTTAGGTCACATGTTGTAATAGGTGGCGAGCCTATTGCCATTTCTCGGGCACGTAAATCGCAGTTCATTGCTAGGTGGCTTATGAGGAACCCTGCTCCCATTACTCATTAGTCGCCTTGAACGACACCCGCAGAAGAGACGGAGGTGGTGACAATTGTATTCTGCTCTGCCGTCACCACACGGCACGGCACAAAACTACAATGGGAGTAATGTTATTTATATTTTTATAGTCGATTCATTATGCAAATTGACACCGTATCTCACTGGCCCATCGAGTGTGATGTAAAATTCATTGTGACACTAACTACTGGAATTAATATTACATTCGTGCCTCGTTTCGTGATACATATTAAATAATGTAGACTAACACATAAAATGGGTTGTTTGTTTGGCTATTACAGATTCAGTGCTTACGTAACGTTTTCATTTGCGGATTAACGGAATTCGGATCGGCTATTTGTGATTTCACTGACTGGATTGGCAGCGGGGATCGGTCAAATGTTTTTTCAGCTCAAAATAATGTTTCGGAGGACAATGGATTTTGGCACATCACTCAATTTGTATAAAAATGTTAGTTGTTGTAGCCTTTAACCTTTGCTTTTGTTCGTAAATATATTTTGGGAACCAGTGGTCGCCCGCGGCTTCGCTCGCGTTAATGTCAGTTGTTATATAACCTATATATAGCCTTCCTCAATAAATGGAGTATACAACACAAAAATAATTTTTCAATTTGATCCAGTAGTGTCTGAGATTAGCGCGTTCAACCAACCAAACACACTCTTCAGCTTTATAATGTTAGTATAGATTCGTTTTATATACCTGCATACATGACGGCCGCCTTGGTCGAATGCTGAGATCGCTGGGCACGGAAATCGGAGTACAGTCAACGGCACTCCAGACTACCCAAATCTGTCAAATTTCTTCAATCGATTGTCAACTTTAACTTGGTAATAATAGAGCACAAAATCGATTGACAAATTTTGCCATTTTGAGGTACTGACGTGCTGTTGACTGTAAATTTCTAGGTGGCCTAAGCTAAAAGGAACGCTGCTGCCCATTACTCATTGCTGTCAAAACCCTTAGTCGCCTTGTACGACACCCGCGGGAAAGTTGGGGGTGGTGACAATTACTCAATCAATCAATCAAAATTCGTTTATTCATATCTGGTATGATTACAATACACTTATGAATCGTCAAGACAAGAAATTTACGCCATCCGTTCGCAAACTACCAGGAGGCCCTGTCCTGAGAAGAACGGGCAAGAAACTCAGTCAGGTTTTTTCCTCCCTTTACATAAAAGTAATTTAAATTAATTAATAATTGGAAATTGAAAGATGTCAATAACTTACAACGTCAAGTAATAGTATGTCAATAAAGATACAAATTCTGAAGTTATCAACATCCTTCATTACAACAAACACAATGTCTATTTTAAATAAAGAACACTCAAGGGCAATCGTTTTATCATACTGGATACAGATATTTAGTATTTATATAATAAGTATGTAAAAGTTATTGATTCCAAGCATCTTTTTATTAATTTTATAGTACCCCTTTTTCAGGAGTATATTTTTTATATAGGGCTTAAATTTGTGTAAAGGCAGTTCAGTCACAGAATCTGGAATCCTATTATAAAAAAGTATACATTTACCTACAAAAGTATTAGCTACTTTGTGTAATCTTAGTCTAGGGAAGGAAAGTTTGTTTTTATTTCTAGTATTGCATTTATAAATATCACTAATTTTTGCAAATGTGTTTAGATATTTGTAGACGTATAGAATGCAATCGTATATGTACTGTGAAGCAAGAGTTAGGATATTAATGATAGATTTTTTAGTGAGTCGCGAGGTTTTAATTGATAAATAGCACGTATAGCTCTTTTTTGTAAAATAAATATATCCTGAATATCAGCAGCTGTGCCCCAAAGCAGTAAACTATACGACATAACACTATGAAAGTAACTGAAATATACAAGTCTGGCTGTTTGAACATCAGTTAATAGCCGTATTTTTTTTACGGCGTATACTGCTGAACTTAATCTCTCGGATAGAGTTGAAATATGGGGATACCATTGCAATCTTGAGTCTAACCTTATTCCTAAGAACACTGTAGAATTGACACATTCAATTGTTTCATTATTAATTGCAATCTGACTACTAGCTTGCCTTACATTTGGTAAAGAGAATTTAATACATTTGGTCTTTTTAGAATTGAGTAGCAAGTTGTTATTTGTAAACCAATCTAGAACCTTGGAAATTGCTATATTGATGTCATCATAATTATCTTTACCTCTGTCTATTTTGAAAATTAATGAGGTATCATCTGCAAATAGCACCGTGTCACATAGAGATTCTGTATAGAAGGGAAGGTCATTTATATATATTATAAATAGCAATGGTCCTAGTATTGATCCTTGAGGAACACCCATTCGCATTCGTGAACCCGAGGACTCGGCTTTATTAATCACTACCTTTTGAGTCCTGTCAATCAGGTATGACTTTACCAGTTTCAATGAGGTAGTAGATACACCGTAATGTTGTAATTTCGCTAATAATGTTTGATGTGAAACACAATCAAATGCCTTTGACAGATCACAAAAAATACCCAAAGCATCCTGCCGATTTTCCCAAGCATCAAATATGTGTTTAATGAGAGTTATGCCAGCGTCAGTGGTGGATTTACCCCTCGTGAACCCGAACTGTTTAACATGTAAAAGTTTATTAGATGTAAAGTGAGAAAGTAGCTGGTTTAGCATAATTTTTTCAAAGATTTTACTAAGGGACGGTAATATGGAAATGGGACGAAAATTATTGGGTTCACATTTGTCTCCAGATTTAAATATAAGTTTACTGTGCTTCATTAAATTTGGAAATATATATTATAGATACTGTATTCTGATCTGCTGTCACTACACATACCTACTACAACAATATCCAAGGATTTTTATGTACGCCTACTTCATGTTTGTTTGCCGTGTGGTGACAGCAGAGTAGAACACAATTGTCACCACAACAAATCTCAGGGACTAAGGATAAAACTGTGATAGATGAGTAACGGGCAGTAGCGTTCCTCTTATACCACCTACCAATGTACTGCGACTTTTGTGCCCGATAAATGGCAATAGGCTCGCCACCTATTACATGGGACCTAACCTATATAACATAATTGGCAAAATGAGGGTGCTTATTCACTTCTGCCTACCCCTTCGGGGAGATTGGCGTGATTTATGTATGTATGTAAGTATACTTCATGTTCCATCAGCCTCCATTCTCATTATACCTACTAACATATTCTTTGCAATTTTTCAATGACTTCTTACTAAATCATGGTCATCCGTCATCATAATATTGAATAAATTGCATAGAAAACGTCAGAATTTTTAGAATGATACATTCTTAATTTAAGTCAATAAAATAACCTTAGAAAAAGTTGTTGAGTGTATGTAGGTACGTCATCATCAGCAGCAGCCTTTATAATATCCCCACTGCTGAGGCACAGGCCGTCCTAACGGAAGAATATAGGGAGAATAGGCCATAAGCCACCACGCTGGCCCAGTGCGGGTTGGTGGGTATTAAGACTGCAGTTGCAGCCGGGAGCAACGGCTCAACGTGCCTTCCGAAGCACGGAGCTCGAGATAATAATTGGTCCCCCATCCAATGACCGGTCTTAGCGAACATTACTTGTTTACGCAATCGCAGGCCGAGCGCGCTATGCCACTGCGCTAGCGAGCTCCAAATTTTTTTTTATTGGCTTAACGATCCTGGATACAAGTCCTTTAGGAACTGTCTTTGTATACTTTCGTTTACTTTTCTAATTTTTAATGAATGATAAATGAATGAATGAAATGAATGAATGATCTTAATGCATGAAATGAATTTTACATTAAAATATGGGTGAAACGCATTTTAACGCATCTAAGGAGTGCTTGGCGCGAGTCAAATGGTAACAGTTCATGGCGGTGACCGATGAGGTGGTGAAAACCACTATAAAATTCTCAACGTCACACACGGCACAACACTTTTATTTCAATGATTCTTCATAATTGAACATCAACACGGATCCTTATGCATCAAAATAACACCATTTTTACTACACAAAGTCCACTCTGAAACAATTTTTGAATGATTGAAATAAAAATTTGACTGACGCCATTATAAGCCGGCCAAGCACTCAGCGAGCTCCAATGTATGTATTATCCACAGATATTTATATTGATATATCTATGGTATTATCAGTAAATTCGAGTTCCCGTAGTAAGACATGCAGACAGTGATATTAATGCTCGAGCCGGGCAGCGCTGGCGCCATAACTTAGCCGCTCACAAACTCACAACTAGCGGATAACCGTCGGCATGACGGAAAGGCATTGGGAGCCGGGGTTCCATCAATAACCCGGTTAACGAACCGGGTTCAAAATCTGGGCAATCGGACCAGTTCTACAGTGAAAAACCGGGCAAGTGCGAGTTGAGTTCTGGTGCCATATTATTGTCTATAAAAAACGGCAAAAAAAACATTGTAGATTCCTGACTCCGAAGCACGGGACGTTGTTGATACATGTCCTTTGGTGGAAAGAAAATCTTTTCCTCTCGCTCTAACTCCCGCTAATCTCCTTTGGGGGTAAGAAAATGTTTTCCTCTCGCTCTAACTCCCACTGAATCCCGAGACAACATACTGTCAAGTGGTGGAGAGAGACTTGTCCACGTCCCCGTGCTAGGCCCGCTGGAGACCTATCTATCATTATAGACTAAGGCATAGGTAGGTACTGCTCACTCGCCTGTTCTCCTATGGACATACAGGTTTTCAATTTCTAACGTCTTGGCGAGTCATAAGTGTATTTTTTATTACCTACCTATTTACGCTGGCCGACCGGGCCTTAAAGTCCCCACTGCTTTAACAGGCCTATTCCCTTTGGAAAGAAAAATATAGGGAAAATATAGGGATGAATGGAAAAATATATATAAAAATATAGGTATACTAATTTCTCTGTTCTGTGGGGAGTATAAATAAAGGGCCATTAACCCACCAAACTGGGCTTATGCGTATTGGTGAGTATTATAACGATAACGACTGTAGAAGCACGGAGGGACTCCTGTAGGCCTATTCCCTAACTTTTTTTGACAGGTGAAAGTGATGATCACCGAACTATTTACTTATCCATTACTTCTTTACTATAATGCTATTGTGACACTTTTCCTGTGATAACAGCAATGTATTAGTAAATAGTTCGATGATCATCACTTTCAACTGTCAAAAAAAGTTAGGGAATAGGCCTACAGCCCGGCTAGCATGGCCGCCGAAACATACATACTTACATAAATCATGGAATCACGCCTATATCCCCGAAGGGGTAGGCAGAGGTGAACTAGCACCCACGTTCCGCCGATTATGTTAGAACGCTGCTGGCCATTCCTCATCCCTGATTTATCCTTAGTCGCCTTGTACGACACCCACGCGGAGAGATTTGGGGTGGTGACAATAATTGTATTACACTCTGCCGTCGCCACACGGCTACCGAAACACCATATGATACAGCCATTTATCACTTTGAACCGTCAAAAAACAGGTCATGCAGGGGGCAGATAATAGTTGTTTGGTCACCCATCCATTTTCCATTCTTAGCAAACATTGCTTAGTTTACGCAATCGCGCTAATTCATTGCGCTATCGAGTTCCTCAATTCAATGCAGTGTCACATTTTATACCTACACTAGTAGTCGAACGCGGCTTCGCTCGCGTTAATGCCGGTTGTTATATAGCCTTCGTCGATAGATGGTGTATCCAACACAAAAATAATTTTTCAATTTGAGTCGGTAATTTCTGAGCAAACAAACTCCTAATTGTGTCGGTCGGCTTGGTCGAATGCTCAGATTGGCTGGGTATTGGCCAAGAGGGTCCCGGGTTCGAATCCTGGTAGGGGCAAATTTTGTGATACACATAAATATTTGTTCCCGAGTCATGGTTGTGTATATATTTATGAAGTATATTTTCAATATTTATATACATAATTATACTCTATTCGATTTTAATTTTAACATTATATAAATGTTAGAAAAATTAGTACAAAGATTTTGGGATTAGAAAAAGAATTTCGAAAAATTATGATCGTGAGGCGGGAATCGAACCCGCGTCCGCTGCTATCCGGGCAGGTGCCTGACCGCTCGGCCACCCAAGACACTAATTAACTTGCCGAAATTCTTCTAACCTTTACACTTCACGTTGTAAGCCAACGGGTACCCTCGCAATGTAGAAATAAATTTCAAACATTCCAAAGCAGATATTTTTACAAATACCGTGCGTTCGGTTAAGCTCGGGTTTGCTTTATAAACTATTCGCGACGCTAGACGCCTAGACGGGACGCGGGTTCGATTCCCGCCTCAAGATCATAATTTTTCGAAATTCTTTTTCTAATCCCAAAATCTTTGTACATAATTATATTAAAAATATGTCCGTCATCTGGTATCCATAACACAAGTGCTTAGGCTACTTACTTTGGGCTAGATGATAGGTGGGAGTATAAAAAAAATTATTAGTATAGATTTAGAACCGTAACGGTCTCTGAAATCAAAATGGCCGACGAAACATGGCGGCTGGCACTCAGAGATCAAGAAACGTAATTATGGAATCACTCAAGTTTAGCCGAGTGCTTTTAGTTTCGGGAGTAGCAAAGGAGCATTTGTTCAAATATTTGATAGCCAAAGGGATTGGCTGGGGATTTGGTGCGATTGTGTTATAGAAAAAGAAGCTCAACAACGCGATTGCGCTAACTAAGCAAGATTGGCCAAGGCCTGTCTTTGGATGGGTGACCAAATCGGTACATGGGGTATAAAGCCGGCACCTACCCAATACTTTTTTAATTCTAATCTTACCATGTGTATGGAGAATTAAAATTATTACGGACCAATTTAATTTTTTAATTTAACTACCATAGTGTTTATATGACTATGTTAGCATGGGTAGGTGCCGGCTTGATACCCCATGTACCAAACACCTTGTATTATCTAAAGTTCCTTCGTGCTTCGGATGGCACGTTAGGCTGTTGGTCCCGGCTGCATATGTCTACTCTCCCTTAGTATTCCGTCCATATAGGTTTTGCCCTAGCAGTGGTAAAAAAATATTTCATAATAATACATACATACATACATAAATCACGCCTATATCCCCGAAGGGGTAGGCAGAGGTGAACTAGCACCCACGGTTTGCCCGTTATGTTAGGTCCCATGTCATAGGTGGCGAGCCTATTGCCATTTATCGGGCACAAAAGTCGCAGTAGGTACATAGCTAGATGGTATTAGAGGAACGCTGCTGCCCATTCCTCATCACTGATTTATCCTTAGTCGCCTTGTACGACACCCACGGGAGAGATTTGGGGTGGTGACAATTGTATTCTACTCTGCCGTCACCACACGGCTGTCATAACGGCTTTCATAATAATTATATAAATAAACGAATACGATTGGCGATTTCATCTCCGCCGTCACAAGGCTTTCAATAAAAGACAAAAATTCATAAATCTATTTATTTGTAAATATAAATTATCACAACACCAAATTATTACACTAATGAAGAATCATTATTATTATCTAAGTAAAAGTTTTATCATTTAATAAGTATACTTATCACTTAGTACCTACCTAAAACTTATGAGGTATACTGGCATATAATTATTGCTGTAAATTTATTTTAATATAACATATTTAATCATTGAATCACACTACATTATTATAGATTTCTAATATTTGTATACTTTTGAAAACGGATTCTGCATTTCAAAATACATCTTTCTCCTTTTTTAATGCATTTTCTTATGAAAACTGTTTATACTTCAGTCCGGATTTTACTGCCTTTTGATTCCCATCATGTAGTGGAGAAAAGAAGAATTATTATTCTGATTTTTATTTCAACATTACACCACTACTCTTTATAAAAGGGCTGATTGTGTCAGTCAAAACAAACAACGTTCACGATTGGACCAACATCGAAATCGCGAATAAAAATCAGCTGTTTCATACAAAAGTGCAAAAACTACGCAACCAATATACTATGGAACAGCTGATTATTTTCAAGATTTCGATGTTGGTCCCATAGTGAAAGTTGGTTGTTTTGACTGACACAATCAGCCCTTAAAAGTGTTTGTAGTGTATAAAAAGTAGTGGTGTATATGTTAGAAACATTACCCTTCTGCCGAGTGGTATAGGTATCTGCCCGGAACGCGGAGGACGCGGGGATTTATTTCCTGATGCGGGAATGTATTTAATTTTTAAGCTTTATTTAATTTAGTTACTTTATACAATGCGCTATCTTGCTGCTCAAACTCCATAGCTTTTTGACAGTTCAAAACGATAAATGGCTACATTATATCGTGTTACGGTGGTCATGCTAGCCGGGCTTGTGTAAGTAGTGGAGAACACTGATCTCTATTATACACGAACGCTGGACTGAAGGTTGTCATCCAAAAAATGAAGCCAATTTGATTATCGCCATCTTGACGCTGATGGCACTGGTGCACGAAGGTGAACTTCCACGGAACTAATATCAGAGATGCATTTGTAATGTCAAGGAGGAGCTTGTTAGCGCGCTTGGTCTGCGATCGTGTAAACTAAGCAATGTTCGCTGAGGCCGGTATTGGATGGGTGACCAAAAATTTATTATCTCGAGTTCCTCCGTGCTTCGGGAGGCACGTTAAGCCGTTGGTCCCGGCTGCATCTGCAGTCGTTAATACCCACCAACCCGCACCGGGCCAGCGTGGTGGGTTATATGGCCCAATCTCCCTATATTCTTCCATCCAAAGGGAAGGCCCGTGCCCCAGCAGTGGGAACATTAAAGGGCTGTTGATGATGTTGATGATGATGATGATGTGTCATGTCAAAAACAAGCAACAAACGTCAAATTCAGTACCCTTGCCGCACAATGGGGCGCTTCAAATCAGCACAAGACCACCTTTGCTAGTTCACCTCTGCCTACCCCTTCGCCTTCGGGGATATAGTCGTGATTTATGTATGTATTCAGTCCAGCGTTCTTGTATAATAGAGGTCAGTGCTGAAGAAGAATCTAACCAAATACTACATTAATCCAAGTGAGAAACTGACGGCACTATGGTAAGCATTATTCCTATCAGTTCCAAGTCTAAGGCATCACGTCCAGTTCGGGAGGCAGGGGGATGCTCTTCATCAGAGCGAACCGCTTCAGGGCATCGTACTTGCTGCGCAGGGCATCGATCTCCTCGCGGATCCTGTTGTTCTCCTCCTGCATCATCTCCATGTCGTGCCACTCCTGGAAAAGAGATGGACAGTAAGTAACTGTAACGGTGTGGTGGTACGTAGCCCTGTCGGGGGTCCAGAAATAAGAAATGAAATGAATTGAAATGAAATGAATTTGAAATGAAATGAATTTGAAATGAAATGAATTTGAAATGAAATGAATTTGAAATGAAATGAATTTGAAATGAAATAATTTGAAATGAAATGAATTTGAAATTAAATGAATTTGAAATGAAATGAAATGAATTTATTTATTTGTTAGAATTTAGAGTAATTGTTGCAAAGGTGTTACAGCTATAGAAACCTGTCAAAATTCTGCCACAATTGGCGTACAAATATTTCGTAGAATTAGGGCCTGTTTCACAATCGAAAAGTAAGTTCTAAGTAGCTTACTTCGCAGATCATTTGACAGTTGTAATATAAAATATATGTCAATTGAACTGCAAAGTAAGCTACTTCGAACTTACTTGTCGATTGTGAAACAAGTCCTTAATGTAAGAACACCCAAACCTATATTATAAGTAAAACTATTCATTTAATTATGTCATGAGGCCCAAAAATTATGGTTCCAATTGCTGTGCCCTCGCAGGGCGTTACATGTATACCTTACCATAATTTTAAGACCTATGTACTCTGTACTGTGATAATGTGACTTGCAATAAAGATTATTATGATTATGATTAACCGTCACTATTTTATATGTTGAAAATCCAAAAATAAGGCACTAAAAGTGCCAAGAGAGAATATATTATAACATAGTAGTTAATTTATTAAAATGACTTCTTATTTCTTGATAGTGATATTATGGAGAACAGCCGTCTCATCAGACAGTCAGCCGAACCTAATGCCAAAGTATTTCTATTTGAATTTTGACGCGAAGTTATTTTAATATAATATTTTAAAGGATGCCAGTAAATTTAGAATGAAAGAAGGATCAGATATTGTACCGCGTTACATAACTAACCCCCGAATACAGAAACGCTACTCAAATTTTGGGGACTGCTCATCAAGTTGAGTGGACAGCACCTGTCAGAATTTGTATGGAAAAACGTCAATTTTGACATTAATTAAATGGTAAGCGGGTCTCAACCTTTGATTAGGGTTTCTGTATTCGGGGGTAACAGTATTCATTTGCTCAATCAATAGGCTCGCAACCTAATCCGAATGAGGAGCTAGTTTAGCTGCTTTCGGCTTACGATTGCGTAAACTAAGCAATATTCGCTAAGGCCGGTCATTGGATGGGTCGCCAAAAATTTATTATCTCGAGCTCCTCCGTGCTTCGGAAGGCACGTTAAGCCGTTGGTCCCGGCTGCATCTGCAGTCGTTAGTACCCACCAACCCGTACTGGGTCAGCGTGGTGGGTTATGGCCCATTCTCCCTATATTCTTCCATCCATAGGGAAGGCCTGTGCCCCAGCAGTGGGCACATTAAAAGGCTGGTGATGATGATGATGAACCTAATCAATAAGTCCTAATATTATTGGCAAAATGTGGGTTTGATTTCACTACCATCTGTCCTTTCCTCTGATCCTTTCTAGGATGAATAGGTTTGATTCATGCATGTTTGTATAAGACAATGCCGTGTGGTGACGGCGGAGTAGAATACAATTGTCACCACCCCAAACCTCTCCCGTGGGTGTCCTACAAAGCGACTAAGGATAAATCAGTGATAAGGAAATGGGCAGCAGCGTTCCTCTTATACCACCCACCAACGTACTGCGACTTTTGTGCCCGATAAATGGCAATAGGCTCGCCACCTATTACATGGGACCTGGCATGGTTGGCGAAACGCGGGTGCTAGTTCGCCTCTGCCTGCCCCTTCGGGGATATAGGCGTGATTTATGTATGTATGTATGTATGTATAAGACAAATGTAGCTACCACACATTTACATCTAAATAAAGTGGATATTCGCGCGCTACGCGTACGACAAATCCCACTTCTTGGTCAGGGGGTGGCTTAAAACTTTGATCTTACCTCAGGCGATAAAAAAACAAGCCTCAGATCGCATTTTAAACACCCTCGCCTTCAGCTCGGGCGTCAAACACTTGCATATCTGACATAGGGAGTTTAAATTGATGTGACTCTCACCTGACTCTTCTCTGTTTCAAGCTCATCCTTCTGCTCTATTCTTTTGATTCTGCATGATGCGGCATACCCTCTGTTTTTGAGGGTGCGGCGTCTCTGTTTCATTCTGTAATACAGTAGATTATATACCTAGGGCGTCACTAAGAATTATAAAATGGAAAGGACCCACAGGCAAGAGAAAGGTGGGAAAACCAAATAAGCGTTGGGCCGATGACTTGGTATGTGTCTGCTACACAGTCTGCTACACACACGAAAGGACTGGATGCAAAACCACAGACAGAAAAAAATGGAAAGAGATGGAGGAGGCCTTTACCCTATCAGGGGACCATATTTTATGTATTAAAACTAATACTAATTGCCGCACTCAGAGACGTCAAATAACGTTAATGAGTACTTAACGTCAAAAAATGACAATTTAAAACTATTCGCTATTCTTGCCGGGTCTATGGTCTAGATTTGAATGAAAATTTTGGACATTAAATACTCATTAAAGTTAATTGACGTCTCTGAGTGCGGCAGTAAGACAATAATATAACGATTACCAACATAGACACTAAGTTCTCAAAAATATTTTTGTAAACTAATATAGTAATAAGAGGCTTTTTTTAATTAATATATTTTTTTATTTATACTTAGGGCGATAAAACAAAGAATGTCTCAGATCGCAAGTATTTGACGAACTAGCTCAAAGCGAGGGTGTTTAAAATGCGATCTGGGACTTCTTTTTCTATCGCCTGAGATAAAATCATATTTTGTAATTTTTAGTCTGCATAGCGGACGAAAAAGTCCGCTTTATGGTCAGGTGTGACACAAAATATATATTTGTACACTTTTATCATAAATATTTATAAAATATGTCTTTATTATCATCACCCAGCCCTTATCCCATCAATTATTTGGGGTTTAGGTGAGATGAAGGTCAAGAGCTTCCCTGTCTAACATAAAAAAAAAAGATTGGTACAGTATGTCCTCTTTCTCCAATCTCTTCTGCCACTCGTCATCATCTTAAATATTTATAAATTTAAGCTGTGTAACAATAATAAAGACTGAAATTTAATTTATAAATGAATAAATTTTCAGACAAAGTACTTAATAATAAATAAATTATTTTTCATTTCATCTTCATAGAAAGTAAAATTTTGTATGAATCTTGTTGTTGATCTATCAACAAATGAAAAGATGAATGTTTTGATTCAATGTGAAAGCCAATGCAATATGTGGTAATAATGACAATAACAAAATGCAGTAATAATCAAACTAACATACCTAACAATCTGATCACGTGTTAACCCCCTCATCTTCAGTTGTCTGTTTAGATCTCGTACAGATATAGAGACCAGCTCATCATCGCTGATTTCAGCACATGGAGTTGGTGATAAAGGAGCCTAAAATAATAAAATATAACATGTATATAGCCAAATTTAATACAATAAAATAAAATGATCAATATTTCACTGTAAACTCATCTAATGCAAAGTTAGCAGCTTCAATTTATGTTTAGGTAAGTATCAGACTAGACTTCATCTCTACTAAAAGATTACGCATACATAAATTACATTTATTGAACCCTAAAGGGGTAGGCAGAGGCATTAATACCCACGTAATAGGTGGCAAGCCTATTTAGATCAATTGTGTGCTTACAAGATTGTTTTACATATCTTTGATGTTTTCTTAATACAAGCTTAAAATATTAATTTCCGTAAGTACTTTACAATGGCAAATCAATCACTTCTTAACACATTTAATAAAACAACAGACACAATACTAGAAACACGTCCGTACGTATATATGTAAGAAAGTTCATAGAAATGAGCAGCACAGTTAGGTCATTAGTAAAACAAACAAGCGGAAATAAAAAAAAACACCTAATAATGTTCGTTCATTAAAATTCAACATTTTCACTATCGAATCAACACACCATTAGAGCTTTCCTCACACCCAGTTCTTTTAAATCATGAGGCATAATAAATTCTGCGGGCCAAATGTTTTAGCACTGGTTCCGTTAGCAAAAATCTTTCTGGAATCTCGTTGTTTGTAAAGATGGCAAGTGTCCACCGTATGACCTTTCACCACTGTTTCTGTTGTTTATAGCTTACTGTGGGCAATGAATGGAGAACCGATCAAACTGATGAAATATTGATATGGCTAAGCAATAATAGGAATCAAAAAAAGTTATTAAAATACGAATTTAAAAATTAATAACAACAAATTATCGCAAAATGCGAAGCGAAAGACAACAAATTCGACTTGTTTTGTTGACAGTTTGACACTTGATTGACAGTGACAAGTTTTTTTTTTTCTCTTCTTAAATTCTCCCTATATTTTAGGGAAAGCAAAAGGTCTAGCCCATACAGCCATGTCTTTAGTGTATATTTTCTAACATGAAACGCCTAACAGTGACAAGACAGGACAAATTAGTAATTTGTTTCTCCATTAGGGGACACAACGACATACATTATTATTATTATTATTAAGCCTTTATTGCTGTAATTAGATTATCAGCGTGTCCTGTGACACATAGGCCTCTTCCAGCTTCTTCCATTTCCCTCTATCTTTGGCATGTCTTGGCCATATAGCACTCCCAGTTCTCTTTATATCATCTTCCCATCTCTTCACCTGCCTGCGAACGACGAAGCAAAGACATACATAGTTACTTTTAAAATAATAAATAGCTAATCAACCTTCAGTTCTTGGTCGTAAAGTATTAATTGAGAAAGGACTTGTAAGATACAAGATTTAAGATACGTGCTGTTGATGTAGGTACAAAGTCTTCTTTTTCTCCCTGCCCTGTTCCCAGACTATCTGGGGTCGGCGCAGTATGTTTCCTCTTCCATTCATATCGGTCAGACGTCATCAAGCCATCTATTCCCTTTTGATTCATATCATCCATCACGTCGTAAAGGTGCTAATGATGAATGAATGTATAGAAAAGAGACGGAACGGACGATGTCGAGAGACCAATGAACAGAGAGAGTGATTGGAATGACAACATTCCAATCCATACTGCTCAAGGTTTTGGCTCAGGTTTTACAGCCGGCCGCCTGCCTGACACCAATCCTCTTTGGGTATGCTGTTGTAAGGTGCTTATTGGTCTACACTGGGCAAACCCCCTTAGTCGGCTTTTACGACACCAATGAAATGAGTCTGTGCTAGGTGTACCCATGGGATGTAGGTACAAAGTATTTTTAGTAAATTATATTCTATTTAAAAAAAAATACAATAAAGTGATCCTACATTGCAAGGGAGAATTCCTTATTTTTTCTTATTACATAACTTATTTAAGAAAGTAACTTATAAAACTAGAGGTGACTGTATGGATTAATATTCATTGCCGTCAACAATTTGAAGAAAGGTTCAATACTTTTTTTTGACATTTCTTTCTATAGTCTTTGGCCAAGAAAGGGAGCGAGAAAGAAAAGCCAAAGCCAAGCGAGTTGCTACGAAATATTTGTTGAGCGAAAGCATCTTTCATTTTATCGTCGTATCTTAGTGTTACAAAATGACTAAAAGGAAAAATAAACCGTTGATAGATTCAGATTCCAGCAGTGAATGTTCTGATTTAGATTCGGTAAGTAATTCTATTCGGATGTCGTAGGTTAGACTAACGTCTGCATTTTATTGACATGACAGTGGATGCGACATTCTTTCCATGATTCGTCTGCGTAATTTAGGCCAAGATCAATGTTTCTCTCTTGTAATTGCGTCTACATGCACATACTTACATTCCTGAATCAAAATTGTTTACAGAAAGGCAGCTTACCTGTCCTATTGCATCGAAACTGTATACAGTACAAAATTGGCTGTTGTTTTCGTATTTAAACATGTCTGTTAGACAGTTTGAGGCAGCATGACTCATGTTATATGGTTTATATACGTTGCTAATTAATGAAGTCAATTTTATAGCACTACACTAGTCACTTTTTTGTGTTTTTTCATGTCAAAATTTGTTGCTAAATATCTTTGAGTTTTTGTTTCTTTTAATTGTATTTTACCCCATCTCTTGGAGAAAAGATCAATGTTATATAATTTAGGGTGGAAACTTTCTCTTTTGGCTAGCTGTACCTATTGCATCATCAATAAAACTGTTCCTAAGTATTGCTCTAAAGTTATCTATCATGATTATTTAGGTAAGTCTTAAAGAATTTAGAATACCTATTCACACTTCTGTGTTGCTATAGTAAAAAAATACTGTATACTCACATTTTTAGTTACTCATCACATTTGAATTGGTATAGTAACTTAACTTACTCTGGTATTCTAATCTTTTCATGTACATATCATTCATCACTAGAAAGGTGCTAGTGATGAACTTTATGAAAAGAGAAATCATCTTCATCACCAATGGTGAAAATAATGGGAATGATAGAAATTTGTCAATTTTAATCACTACAGTTTATATCATAGTATGATTTAACTATGTATGTAGGTATATGGAAGATGGTTGAGATCTTATTATTTGGGATTCATCACCAAATAATGCTATTTCGATCCTTGAGTACCAAAGAGTCTGATTGTGTGTTAGAGCTATTGGCTACCAGCTATTATTAGAACAGACTTACTATGCAAGTTTGCAGACTACGCAACTTAGTTGCTCAACATAGCGTAGGTCTAAAATTTATTGTGACACCAAACTGACGTTGGGTCTCATTGTTTGACAAATTTATTGAATGTATAACAAATTTTTAGCCCTTATATTTATTTCTAAACCTACAGCTATCAGACTAAAGTCCATAATTGTCATTGTTTCAGCAATTTCTCAATCTAGCTAAAAAGAAAAAGAAGGGTGATTCTCCACCTCCTGCTAAAACCAAAGGAAAATCTTCAGACAGTGAATCGGACTGGGACGAAGATGACAAGAAACAAAGTTAGTATTTTATTAATACAAATTTATTTAGGTTCCTGATACTACAGATAGACCATTTGTTAAATATTAAAGCTGAGATACAGCGTAACTTTAACCAACCTCTTTTTTCATAACTAACATTGGTATGTTATAAAAAAATATTACACATTGTCATCTGTCATCTAGGAGTCAACACCCGCACTGTGAATGCTAATGGCTAACTGCCGCACTCGCACTTAGAGACGTCAATTAACTTTAATGAGTATTTAATTTAAAAAAATTTCATTCAAGTCTGTACCATAGACCCGCCAAGAATAGCGACTAGTTTTGAATTGTCATTTTTTGACGTTAAGTACTCATTAACGTTATTTGACGTCTCTGAGTGCGGCAGTAAGTCTGTCTGTTTTGTCTGTAACACAAAATCTAATTTTTAAGTTTGAAATTTATTTTTACATTGCGAGGGTACCCGTTGGCTTACAACGTGAAGTGTAAAGGTTAGAAGAATTTCGGCAAGTTAATTGGTGTCTTGGGTGGCCGAGCGGTCAGGCACCTGCCCGGATAGCAGCGGACGCGGGTTCGATTCCCGCCTCAAGACCATAATTTTTCGAAATTCTTTTTCTAACCACCAAAATCTTTGTACTAATTTTTCATAAAATTAAAATCGAATAGTTAACAAAATCTAAGTTCGAACGAAATAGCACCGGCACACCCACAGGTTAATTTTAATTTTTCGTTACAGCCAAATCGTCATCGTCATCATCAGCTTCAAATTCAGACAGTGACTCGCACAGCGATGCGTCAAACAAGAAACAAGAGCAGCGTAGGAATTCTAGGAAGACATCATCGGAACACTCCGATGATAACAAGAAGAAGCCGGAGCCTAAAAAGGTTGAGATCAGAAAGAGTACAGATAGCAATGGATCGGGGAAAAAGAAGGATGTCTTCAGTGAGCCTGAAGAAGGTAAACTAATACTATTAAAACTGTTTTGTTGTGGGTTTCATGGTGGTGTATGTAATTAAAATGTTTATAATTAATAATAATAACACATATTTTGTATTGTTCAATTGTATGGAAAAATATGTAATAGATGAAAATAACTAAATGTAGATTGTATATATACACACATATATAAATCACGCCTATATCCCCGAAGGGGCAACAAGAGGTGAACTAGCACCCACGTTTCGCTAATTATATTAGGTTCCATTGCTGCTGCCCATTTCTCATCACTGATTTATCCTTAGTCGCCTTGTACGACACCAACGGGAGATATTTGGGGTGACATCTCGTCGTTTACATTGTGGGTGTTATTTTACCTCTGCCTACCCCTTTGGGAATATAGGCTCGATTTAGGTGTGTATGTAATTATGTCTCTTGAGATTGTTGATGTTTTTTTTCCAGGTGAGGTGTCCTCACATTCCTCAGACAACGACTCCATTGATTCAGAAGAGGAATTTGATGACGGGTAAACCCAATTATTCACCAATTTTTTATTTTTGATGCCAAAGGTTATCCATTAAAAAAATCATAGTAATAAACCACCATTATAATATCGACTAGCTCGATGACACAATGAATTTAAAAATGTATGAGTGATTTATGTCATGGCACATTTTGAGTGTGACACACATTATTTCAATGTCTAGCGTATTAAACTCTTGACATTTTATGATATATTGCAGTAATTACAATAATGCTGTATGGCCTTGTACACAAAACAGCGATGCGGCGTCGCATCGTAAAAATCTACGAGCCCCCACGACGCATCGCAAGAACTTGCTAATTGATTCGCATCTAGCTGCACCAAATCGCATAGCAGCAATTCATGTTGTAGTTTTCTGCGTTGCGAATCTGCAGATTGACACCCTTGTAATTCTCTCTCCAGCTACGATGAGAACCTCATGGGTGACGAGGAGGACAGAGCGAGACTCGCCGCCATGTCGGAGAAGGAGAGGGAACAGGAGATCTTCAAGAGGATAGAGCGGAGAGACCTGATGAAGACAAGGTGAGCACAGTTTTTCTATGCCATCTACATACATACATAAATCACTCCTATATCCCTGAAGGGGTAGGCAGAGGTGAATTAACACCCACGTTTCGGCAATTATGTTAGGTCCCATGTAATAGGTGGGGAGCCTATTGCCACATATCGGGCACGGAAATCGCAGAACATTGCTAAGTGGTGTAAGAGGAACGTGCTGCCCATTGCTCATCACTGTTTTAAGCCTTAGTCGCCTTGTACGAAACCCCCGGGTGAGGGTGGTGACAATTGTATTCTGCTCTGCCGTCACCACACGGCATCTACACGAAATGTCTCAGGCATCCTAATGTTTGACTTGCCCAATAGGCAAGATAACTAATTTTGAAAAACTACACCACGTTGTTTTTACGTGTGCACTTTACCCAAAATAAATTATATTTTTGTCAAAATTTTAGATTTTGATAGAATGAACATGTTTTGAGTAATGCAATTAAAAATTTCCGAAAATAGCAATGGCTCTCAGTGACGTCACGATTTTGTAACCACGTGACTGTCATTGGTATAGTAGTGATTTTAATTAGCAAATAACATGTCAAAACTGTGTAAACGAAATCGTGACGTCACGTGGCGTTTGATCAAATATGGCGGAATGCTAAGTTTTGTATTTTTATAAAATAAATGTCAATCAATCACAAGTATAATCTGACAACAAGTAATTTTCAACGAATCTCCCTATCTTTATTATTATAAATTATAAAACATTATTTCTTTGATTCTTTGTTAGTGTCATTCGTCATCTCTATTTCTCTTATTCCTTCGAAGGTGGGAGATCGAGCGCAAACTGCGCCTAGCCCGGCGGTCGGCAGCGGAAAGGTCGGCATCCCCAGGGGAGATAGCCCGCAGGAGAGAAGCCAGGAAGAGACGCAAGGCGATGCGCGACAGCAGACAGCGGGAGAGGGAGCGGCAGAAGATGGAGAAGCGGGGTGAGTGGCGTTTCCTCATCTTTACCTTTAACATTCCCTTGTAGGTGTAGCGGGTACGCCATAGCGCTACGGATCTAACAGGAACCGAAAACTGTAATTCAACGTAAATGAATGGCATGCTGCTTCGTCTCAATTTCTAAATGTAGAATTGTAGAAGTGTTCTAGTTGGTCGCAAATATGACCAACTGTGACAAGGTCGGGGAATCAGTACTTTATGGATCTTTACAGAGAAAAAAGGTTTCAAATTCCATAGAAAAACTTACATAATTATCCTTCTCTTAGAACAGTGCGTCCTGGTAGCTTACGGATGGCGTGGCATGGGACCTAACATAATTGGCGAAATGTGGGTTTATATGGGTTTTTATTCACCTCTGCCTACCACTTCGGGTATTTTTAGGATGATTTATGTAGATCTTCCCTAAATAATTTCTCTTATATTTATATCTCGCCGTACAAACAATAGATAAATAATGCGAATTCTCTTAAATTATAAAATTTTCTTTCAGAAGCAGAGGAGGAAGAACAAAAAGAGCCAGAGAAAGAGACGGAGAAGAGTCCACAGAGCCCCGGCGAAATATTGGACGACTCTAAAGATGGAGGTAAAAAAAATAATTATTAGTTTCACTTATTCAAGGTTCTCTTATAGGAGTTTCCGTGTTATAGTGTATCATCATCATCACCAGCCCTTTAATCCCCCCACTGCTGGGACACAAGCCTTCCCTATGGATGGAATAATATAGGGAGAATGGGCCATAACCCACCACGCTGGCCCACTTCCTTATACTGCTGCATTATAGTTAAAAATAATGACATTCTCCGCCGTGTGGTGACGGCAGAACAGAATGCAATTATTTATTGAAGCAACCATTGGCTCAAATGTTGTCAGTACACATAATGCCTTATATCTATGTTAGTACAATTTCATTGACATGTTTAAATGTTATTATTATATATGTATTTATTATGTATTTATTATATAGCAGGCAATAGAGCCTTCTCTATTGCCTTTTTAGTGACTTTGAGCCTTCTTATAAGGCCCATTGTAAGCAGTGTTTTCATGTAAGTATGTATGTGGAAATAAATAATAAATTTATCCTACAGACGCAGCGGAACGATCGGCATCACCCCTCTTCGGCACAAAGACAGAGAGGAAGAGGAACGTGGACGACCGCAGACAGAACGCGATGGCCGCTTTGAGGGCGCAGAGGGATGCCAAGGCGACGCGGGTTGAGCACTTCAAGCAGAAGCGGAAGATGGAGGAGGAGAAGAACAAGGACAAGGAGGAGGACGATGTGAGTGGGGGAATTTAATTTTTTTTTCAGTAGTTTTAAATTCTCCCTATATTTTAGGGAAGGCAAAGGGTCTAGCCCATACAGCCAAGTCTTTAGTGTATATTTTATCTGTAGTCTTATGAAACAATGAGTGGTTGAAAAGTATGAAATTAATTTTACGTTAGAATATGGGTGTCACACATTTTAACGCATCTAGGGAGTGCTTGGCGCGTAATAAATGGTAACAGAGTTCATGATGGTGACTGATGAAATGGATAAAACCACTCTTTATAGTGATCTTCACCACAACATCAAACACATTATAAGACTTGTTTTCAATGATTCTGCATAATTGCACATCAACACGGATGCTTGTGCATCAAAATAACACCACTTTCACTGCACAAAATCCGCTCTGAACCAATTTAAGAATTATCGAAAAAAAATCTAACTGTCACCACGAAACGCGCCAAACACCCTATTTAATTATTTTTTTAATTCTCCCTGTAGTGTTGGGGAAAGCAAAGGTGTCTTGCCCATACAGCCATGCCTATACATACATAAATCACGCCTATATCTCCGAAGGGGTAGGCAGAGGTGACCTGTTTCCCACGTTTCGCCAGTTATGTCAGGTCCCATGTCGGGTACAAAAGTCGCAGTTCTATTGCTAGGTGGTATAAGAGGAACGCTGCTGCCCATTCCTCATCAATGATTTATCCTTAGTCGCCTTGTACGACACCCACGGGAGAGGTTTGTGGTGGTGACAATTGTATTCTACTCTGCCGTCACCACACGGCATCCTAAACTTATACTCGACACTTCAAGCAGAAGCGGAAGATGGAGGAGGAGGACTTAGTGAGTGGTAAACTAAGTTCTCTAACTATAACTGCCGCACTCAGAGACATCAAATTTAACGTTAGATGGAGTGCGCGCCAGATAAGTCTGCGTGCGATGGGTGGCGCTGCTCGCTCACATTGTCACACCTCGACAAACGAAATGTAGGCGAATTTTTAGTTTCAATTTTTGACCGCGCGCAGACGACAGCACTCTAGTGTGTTAATTCGAACGCTTAAAATACAAATGTATAAAACTGACGTATTACAGAGAAAAAAAAACATGGCGACCGTTGTGTCAAATTTAAGAGAAGCCGTCGACAATTGACGTTTGTATTCTATTCGTTCGAATAGAGCCACTCGGCTAACCCCCTGGCAGGTGATTGTTGAGTATATGCCAAGTGGCACCTACCAGTGTATTTCCAATTTATGTGCCCGACAGATGGCAACAGGCTCGGCCCCTATTACCTTAGGGACCTAACCCAATTGGTGCCACGTGGGTGTTAATTCACCCCTGCCCACGATAAACAGGCGTGAATTTGGTGTATTGTATTACATTTTATGTATTAGCCTAAACACTGAAAACTGTATTGTTTTTTTTGTTCTGTGCCTGTTATGATAATAGATTGAGCTAATTTAATTTGTCGCTTGTGTCGCTCAGGATGCCGACGCGGAGATCATCGGTGGTTCGAGCAAGCAGAGCGTCAAACTGAAAGCGTCGGACATATACTCTGACGACTCGGGCTCGGATTCGGAAGACAACAAGTCCCAAGGTGAGAGAACGTCGTTCGTCATCATCATACACACAAACGAGGAGCTCGCTAGCGCAGTGGCACAGCGCGCTTGGCCTGCGATTGCGTAAACTAAGCAATTTCTCTAAGGCCGGTCGTTGGATGGGTGACCAAAAATTTATTTTCTCGAGTTCCTCCGTGCTTCGGAAGGCACGTTAAGCCGTTGGTCTCGACTGCATCTGCAGTCGTTAGTACCCGCCAACCCGCACTGGGCCAGCGTGGTGGGTTATGGCCCAATCTCCCTAAATTCTTCCATCCATAGGGAAGGCCCGTGCCCCAGCAGTGGGGACATTAAAGGGCTGGTGATGATGATTATACACATATTTACGAACCTGGCTAAAAAGGGCCCACCCCGTTCCCACCGCAACACCTTTGAATCAATCAATCAATCATACATACATACATAAATCACGCCTATATCCCCGAAGGGGTAGGCAGAGGTCAACTAGCCACGTTTCGCCAATTATGTTTACTCCCATGTAATAGGTGGCGAGCCTGTTGCCATTTATCGGGCACAAAAAGTCGCAGTACATTTAAATCGATCACTAGTAATTAATAATAACGGTCGCCCGAATACACAGACACACACACTCACACGCACATAAACAATGTTCAATGGGCGGCCTTATCGCTATATTAGCGATCTCTTGCAGACAACCCTTGGATGGACAGGAAATACATAGTACCTATCAGGAGACTTTTTGGTCACTGCAAAAATTTTTGGAATTCGTCAAGACCATCAGACTGAACAAATTTCAATATGGGAGCAACTCCAAATTAAAAATAATATATCAACTGTTTTATACAAAGTTACAATACCTACTTGACCCAAATGTATGAAACAGCTGTTATTTTTTCGTGAATTTGGAGTTGCTTCCATAGTGAAATTTGTTAAGTTTGATGGTCTTAACGAATTCCAAAAATTTTTGCAGTTACCAAAAAGTCTCGTGATATATAGTGGCTTTTCTAGTTCATATATTTAACACAGTATAGGCAGTCGCCCAGATTGCGGCAAGCGCGGGTTCGATTCCCGCATCAGGGGCCTTACCACCAACTCTAAATGCGACTCAATTCCCATTGCTAAAGTGAGACAACCGAGTATATGCCGTAAGCCGAGTAGAGCGGCGTCCCGTTTTGTCACCCGCAGTTGAATCGCACTAATACTTCATGGTACATTATTTTTAAAAACTTAAATGTTACATATATTGAAAGTGAAAAATTAAGTTTAGAAAAGAGAAAGAGAGAGCGCATTTGACCGTTGAGTATGTCTCTTAGTTTCCCTTATACCTTATTGCAGGCACTCCGAAATAATTGTTTCATATTTTTAAATTAATTCCCGCTTCAGGTCGCCGAAGCGTGTCGTCCTCCTCGTCTTCGGAGGGAGAGGAGGAGGAGAAGAAGCGAGAAGTGGTGGAAGTGAAATTGGCGGACTCCAGGGAGCAGATCAACAAGCTGCGGCTCAGCAGGTGAGTGTGTATACGGATTAAATAACATACATGTATACACATCCTATATCCCTGAATGGGTAGGCAGAGGAGGAGAGGGAAGAAGGGGAGATCCACGTTTCACCCATAGGCGTGACGACAGATATTGAAATTCTATTCCGTTCTGAGTTTACTATTTACGAAAAAACCTTTATTTCGGTAATAAACTAACATTTAACTAAAGTTTTAAGCCATTTTTTTTTTATTTCTTGAATAGTGCGCGAAAACAGCTCGCAGTGTCATGGCGTCGGGTCTGACGTCACGCCTAGGAAAACGTTAACGCATTCAGAGGAAAGATACCAAACATTGTGTATATGTTGTAGAATGTCATATGGATTACATATGCGTGACGTCATGCGCAGTGATTGGCGTTTCAGCTAAAATGGCTGATTGTAGTATTTGAATGTTTCATTTAGGTGAAAATCCTTATAGTCACAGATTTTGAAATAAAACTAAAATCATTAAATCTCTGTTTTGTTTGATGATGTCGCCACGCCCATTATATTTCAATATTGGCTCGGTATTGGCCAATGGGCCCCTGGTTCGAAGCCAGTTCGGGCCAGGTCAAGAGTACCCGGAACCGACGGGCATGCATGAAGAGATTGATGAGATTGGATGAAGCGAAAAAAGTATGTGAGGATCGTAGCAGGTGGAAAGAAGTGATATCTGCCTACCGTTGTGGGCGTAAGGCCTGACATAATTTTTTTAAATAATAATAATAATAAATATTATCAGCTTTTTTTTTTTTTTTCTAGCCCAAAATAAGTTGCATCAGCACTTGTGTTATGGATACTAGATGACGGACATATTTTCAATATAATTATGTATATAAATGTTGAAAATATACTAAATAAACATATACTTAAACATATACACAACCATGACAAGGGAACTAACATTTAATTTTGTAGTCATCACAAAGTTTGCCCCTACTACCAGGATTCGAACCCGGGACCTCTTGACCAATACCCAGCAATCTGAGCATTCGACCAAGGCGAAAGTTAATAATTGTATGCATGTATATTGGGCCGTGTGGTGACGGCAGAGTAGAATACAATTGTCACCACCCCAAATCTCTCCCGTGGGTTTCGTACAAGGCGACTAAGGACAAATCAGTGATGAGGGATGGGCAGCAGCGTTCCTCTTATACCACCTAGCAATGTACTGCGACACTTTTGTTCCCGATACCTATTACATGGGACCTAACATAATTGGCGAAATGTGGGTGCTAGTTCACCTCTGCCTACCCCTTCGGGGATATAGGCGTGATTTATGTATGTATGTATGTATTTTAATATTTGTTTTGTTGCAGGTTCAAATTGGAGAAATTGGTCCATCTGCCGTTCTTTGCGCGCGTCGTCACCGGGTGTTTCGTCAGAATCGGCATCGGCAATAACAATGGCAATCCAGTATACAGGGTGAGTGTATTCTCTCTCTTATTCATTCTATTTGCAATGTGCTACTAAGGGCTTGTTTCACAATCGACATGTAAGTCCTGAGTGGCTTACTTAGCAGATCTTTTGACAGTTGTCATGTGAAATATATGTCAATATGTGTGCCGGCAAGTAAGGGCATCAGTCTCACATAAACAATGTGCTACTAAGGGCTTGTTTCACAATCGACAAGTAAGTCCTGAGTGGCTTACTTAGCAGATCTTTTGACAGTTGTAATGTGAATATGTCAATATGTGTGCCACCAAGTAAGGGCATAAGTCTCAAACAAACAATGTGTTACTAAGGGCCTGTTTCACAATCGACAAGTAAGTCCTGAGTGGCATACTTAGCAGATCTTTTGGCAGTTGTAATATGAAATATATGTCAATCTGTGTGCCAAGTAAGCTACTCAGAACTTACTTGTCGATTGTGAAACAGGCCCTAATACTATTACTGTGTCAGTTATTAGGTTACACTGCTTGTGATGCGAAAATATTTTTTTTTTCTCGAGAGCCTAGACAGTGGTTACGCCGCTTATCGACGTATTATTTAATAATTATTATTACTATGTTTTCATATAGATATTTTTCACACACAAATACAATAAATATATTTTTTTAAAGTTATTTATAATATTATATCTAACGCATCTATTAAACGAAACGCATCCAACCAAATTCCTATTCCCCGCGCCGCACGAGTAAAACGAAACGTCAGTTCTCTCTGGTTGAAAAATACTCGCGCGCGCAACGGACTCGCTCCGCATAAAAACTTTTAAAAAAGTGTTAGAAAAGTTATTTCTAGTGCTTATTGTGTTACCTAAATAATTGAAGAAAGCCACGCAATTCATTCACCGCTCTGGAGAGCGTCACCTTCGAGAACCAGCAACATTATCAACAATTTTAAAAGAAGGTACGTGCGGCGCCTCCATGAGATTGTTCCTTCTAGCCAAATTTCCAATAAAATCCATACCTAACCATATTTCCTTTAAAACTAACTCAATTCAACGCATACTCAACGCTTATTATATTTATTGAACAAAATATCTCATATTTATTTGTAGGTATTTATCTATTACGTATCGAATATTACCGGTAACCTCGTGTTTAGATTATATTCATTCGCATCTCACATAATACTAGTATTTTAGACAAGAAATAGTGTTATTTCATAATTATATTCAATATATTATAGGTATAAACCCATATTTTCGTAAACTCAAACATTTAAAGAAATTTAATACTTTATTTCTCGTTCGCTCACCGCCATACCTATGCAGGCACTCACGCTACTCTCGACCTTAATGCAAAGTACGAAGCACTAAAGTCGCTTTTACATCATGGCAAAATCAGATGACGGCGTACTTGAGAACTACAAGATTAAAATACTCGAAGAGAAAAAACAAAAGTTGTTTTTAATCGTTCAAGATTTATACCATCTAAGCCTAAAGATTTCAGATCCGCTTATTTCTTCAAAGTTTCTTGTTAAAACGCGTTCAATTGACATTACACGTACAGATTTCATACGAACGGTAGATGAACTCGTAATAGAATACATGCGCGAAAATCCTAAGTCAAAGCCTAGTTACGAAATCTTAAGTGCATTCGATGAGTTGTATTGTTATGTAAAACAAGCCGAAGCTTCTCTGAGAGAACAGGCAGAGACCAAACGCAGTGAATACGATCGTTTTAACCATAAATTGCCGCCTCTTCAGTTGGTCGGGTTCGATGGTACACCGAGCAAGTGGCCAGTATTCTATGAAAACTTTTCCAGCCTCATACATACTAATTATCGACTTACTGATACTGAAAAAAATCAATATTTAATGGGATGCCTATCTGGTAAGGCACTTGGTATTTGTTCCGGTATATCCGCTACGTCCGACAACTACGGAATAATATGGAATGCTCTTGTTGATAAATACCAAGACACTAGAATACAAGCTTCGTTGTATTTAGACCAAATGTTACAGTATAAACCTAATCAGTCTATAGATAATTTTATAGATAAATTTTGCTCCGCTGAAGCCGCTCTGCGACGACTAGAAATATCAAATTTGTCAGATTTTATTATAACTTACATTGGTTTGAGTAAACTCGATAAAGACATGCTTAACTTATTTGAACAAAGTCATAAACAAACGGACTTGCCTACATTCCAGAATTTAAAAATATTTTTAAATGGCCAAAGTAAAATACAAGCCCTCCACTCACCCTCGCATTCGTATCAATCAAATAAATTCGAAAATAAACCCACTCATGCTCTCGTCACTCACTCTAATAATGTCCCTAGTTCTCAAACTAATAATATTAATACTAAATCGGACACGCCTCCACAATCGAAACTTTGTAAGGTTTGTAACACTACTTACTCTCATCCATTATTTAAGTGTGAATATTTTTTAAATAAAGATCCTCAGTCTCGCAATAACATTGTTACTCAACATTCATTCTGTAAAAACTGTCTTGGTTTCCATAATACGAATATGTGCAGATCTCAGAACAGATGTACAACCTGTAACAACAAACATCATTCCTTGTTACATATCGATTTCTATCGGCAGTCATTCTCTCCCGCTAACTCGCCACACGTAAATACCTATAACAACGACAGTAGTACCAGCTCGTCTGCTCGTTATTCGGCCGGCGGTGGTCGCGCGCCGACGACCACGCAAGACGTACACACTCGCGCCCCGCTTGTAAACTCCAACTCCACACGCTCAGCGCCCGCAGCGCATACGTTCACTGTTTGCGCCGATGATGTTAGTGCTAATCAGAATTTACACGAGAAAGATTGTGCGCTTTCCGCTACTACTTGCACGCGTAATTTTAAAAATACTACGGTATTATTACCTACGGCAATGGTGCATGTATACAATAATAATAAAAAATCAAATATTCGCTTATTGTTAGACACAGGTTCCATGAGTAATTTTATAACTAAATCGTGTTGTAATCGCTTAAATTTAAATATAACGCCCTCCGCCTCAAGTGTTAAGGGAATCGGCCAAACCGAAAGTAAATCCCTAGGTTTTACTCACTTTAGAATATATTCTCGTTTCGATCCGCGCTGTTATTATACTGTCAAGGCTCGCGTTATTGATACAATAACCGACTTTTTACCCAACGCTTATATTAACGAATCCGATTTAACTCATTTATGCCATCTGCCAATGTCAGATGAGCAGTTTTGCTCGCCCGCAGAAGTCGATTGTCTAATAGGCAACGAATTATTTCCTTTCTTACTCTGTTCTAATAAAGTAACTAGTCCTAACTCATCAGTAGTAGGTATCGAAACTACGCTTGGTTATGTCGCAATGGGTAAAGCCCAATGCAGGCCTCATTCAACCTATCTGACTCACTCTCAAACATCAAATACGCTTACTCCCCTCAGCTCGCATAATTTCTCTAATAAGAATTCTCGCTCCGCTCACGGTCAGGCCGCGCACCCGCATTCTCATATTACTAAACTCTCGTCTCATTCAGAAGACAAATCATTTTTTTGCAATGTTGAATCCATGTCACTCGAATGTTTAACTCAACGTTTTTGGGAAATAGAAAGTGTTCCAATTAAAAAGCATTTGAGTCCCGAGGAGGAGACTTGTGAAAAATTATTCCAGTCAACTTATAAACGCGATTCTTCGGGTAGATACGTCGTTAAACTTCCGTTCAAAGATGAACCTTCACAATTAGGAAATTCTTATTTTGTTGCGAAACGCCGTTTATTAAACTTAGAGAAAAAACTTGACTCTCAAAATTTGCGTTTAGATTACAATAAAACTTTAGAAACTTACATTGATCAAGGTTATTTAACTAAAGTTATCAATCCGACATTAGATATTCGCTCTTATTACATGCCGCATAGAGCTGTTTATCGCCCAGAGAAAGAAACTTCAAAAACTCGCATTGTTTTAGACGCCGGAAGCAAGTCTTCTTCCGGAAAATCGCTTAACGATTTACTATATACGGGCCCCAATTTACAAAGTAATATTTCCGATTTACTTTTAAATTTCCGCATGTTTTCTATCGCGTTAACCGCTGACATCGAAAAGATGTATTTTCAAGTCAAACTCGCATCGGAACATCATTCGTATCAACGCATTTTATATAGATTCAATTCTCATTCTCCCATTGATGTTTATCAATTCAACAGAGTTTGTTTTGGTGTATCAAGCTCTCCTTATCTCGCCATGCGCGTTATTCGCCAACTCGCCGCGGATTCACGCGATACGTTTCCACTAGCAGCTAAAGAGGCAGAAAGTCATATGTTTATGGACGATTACGTGTCCTCAGTTGTTAATTTAGAAAATGCTAGTTTAATATATAACGAAATGGTAAAAATGTTTAACTCGGGTGGTTTCAATTTAGTAAAATGGATTTCTAACAGTAGCGAATTTATGAAACTCATTCCTTGCTCTCTGAAAAGTCCACAAGCAATTAATTTTGATACGGACGCTAACGCTGCTACGAAAATAATAGGTATGCAATGGCAACCTACTGATGATAATTTTCACTTCACAACTAATTTAGAATACTCAGAAATATGTACAAAACGTTCAATTCTCTCCGCTACCGCGCGCTTATTTGACCCGCTAGGTCTCATCAGTCCAATAGTCGCTTTTATGAAGTTATTAGTACAGGAATGTTGGAAATTACAACTCGATTGGGATGATAAAGTTCCCGATTTTATCTCTAATAGGTGGAAACTATTTCATAAAGAGCTCAGTTATTTACATAATATAAAAATTCCGCGTTATGTAGGATTATCCTCAAATGTAAAAATTATTCTCATCGGTTTTGCTGACGCGAGTGAGAAGTGTTATGGCGCTTCCGTGTATGTCAGGATAAGTGAAAATGAAAACTCAAACGCTAGCTCGGTTAGACTGTTAACTTCTAAATCTAAAGTTTCCTCTCCTACAAAAACTCTCGCCCGTTTGGAACTGTGTGCAGCAGTATTACTTGCCAAGTTAATTTCTTCTGTGTGCAGCATTCTAAATAAACGCTGCGTAATACACAATATTTATGCATTCTCGGACTCGACAGTCACTCTCACCTGGATTCACTCTCCGCCTTATAAGTATCATACTTTTGTAGCCAACCGCATTTCCCAAATTAATGAGTACTTACCCGCACCGAATTGGTTTCACGTTCGTGGTACAGAAAATCCCGCGGACATAGTTTCGCGACCTGTAACTCCGTTAGGTTTAATTAATAATAATCTCTGGTTTCATGGCCCACCATGGTTGTCAGACGCCGTTTCTAACTGGCCAATAAAAGAATTTAAAGTTAGTAACAAACAGGAGCTGCAGGAATCAAAAACAATTTCTATTCCCGTATGTAACATTTCACAATTAGAAATTAGTTGTCCTATACAAGATCTCGCTGAACGCACTCCCTCTTGGCCCAAGCTAATAAATATAATTGTATATGTTCTTAGATTCTCAAAATTATTAAACTCAAAAGGATTTATTACTGTACAAGACATAGAGTATTCAGAAAATTATATTTTGCGTTACATACAACGTAGCCATTTTTCGCTTGAAATTAAATCTCTTCGAAATAAAGAAATTTGTAAAAATAAAACTATTTTAAAACTCAACCCTTTTCTGGACGTTAATAATTTATTGAGAGTTGGTGGCAGACTATCCCAAGCACACTTAGAATATGAACAAAAATACCCTGTATTGTTGCCAACTAAAGATCGCATTGTTTCATTAATTGTATCTCATTATCATATAAAGAATTTGCATACTGGCCCATCTTTGTTGTTAGCGTTACTCAGACAAAAATATTGGATTCTCGCCGCAAGGAATTTAGTTCGTCAAACAGTACATAATTGTAATATTTGTTTTAAGCTTAAACCCCGCATAACCAACCCCCAAATGGGCGACCTTCCCTCTATTATAGTCTCGCAAGTAAAGGCTTTTGTTCACACCGCGGTAGACTACGCAGGGCCATTTTATATCACCCATATTAGACGCCGTGGAATCAAAAGCCAGAAAGCGTACATTTGTTTATTCGTGTGTCTAACTACTAAGGCTTTACACCTAGAATTAGTCACTGATCTTAGCTCAGATTTATTTCTTGCCGCTTTCAAGCGCTTCATTTCACGCAGAGGCCCAGTTTCTATCATATACAGTGATGGAGGCACGAATTTCATAGGTGCCAAGCATAAATTAAATGAAATATATACTTTAATACAGTCCACTGATTATCAAAATTATTTAGGTAATAATTTGGCGCAATATAGAATTACTTTTAAACATAGCCCTCCTTACGGTCCACACTTTAATGGTCTCAGTGAAACAAATGTGAAAAGCGTCAAAATGCACTTATATAAAGCGGTAGGAACTCAGATTCTCACTTATGAGGAATTTAATACAATTTTAATTCAAATTGAAGGGCTACTTAATAGTCGCCCTATCTGCGTACTCAGTAGTGATCCATCTGATTTAACCTCTTTAACGCCAAGTCACTTCTTGAATGTGACCCCTATAAAAATTTTACCTGCAGAAAGTATTAATTTAAAAACACCCGATAGTAGATTATCTCGATATCAATTACTCAATAAAATAGTCCAGAGTTATTGGAAACGATGGAGTCTTGAATATTTGACTTCCCTTCAACAACGAAATAAATGGAACGTTCCATCGAATCCTATCACTGAGGGGATGGTTGTTGTTTTAAAGGAGGATAACATTCATCCGTTCTATTGGCCTCTGGCTGTGGTCTCAGAGATTTATCCGGGTAAGGATAATATTGTAAGAACCGTAAAGGTAAAAACTGCAACCAGCAGTTACGTGCGTCCCGTAACTAGACTTTGTCCATTACCTTCACAATAAATAGTTCTTTCTTTCAATCAAACCATTCATTAGATTTTAATTCAATTTATATTCATTAATATTAATATTTTTTGCTCACGCTACTTTATTTAAATTGCAATGTAGAGGAAACCTCTAGGCCCCCCGAAGTTGGTTACGCCGCTTATCGACGTATTATTTAATAATTATTATTACTATGTTTTCATATAGATATTTTTCACACACAAATACAATAAATATATTTTTTTAAAGTTATTTATAATATTATATCTAACGCATCTATTAAACGAAACGCATCCAACCAAATTCCTATTCCCCGCGCCGCACGAGTAAAACGAAACGTCAGTTCTCTCTGGTTGAAAAATACTCGCGCGCGCAACGGACTCGCTCCGCATAAAAACTTTTAAAAAAGTGTTAGAAAAGTTATTTCTAGTGCTTATTGTGTTACCTAAATAATTGAAGAAAGCCACGCAATTCATTCACCGCTCTGGAGAGCGTCACCTTCGAGAACCAGCAACATTATCAACAATTTTAAAAGAAGGTACGTGCGGCGCCTCCAGACAGTGACCATTCCATTCGATTATATAATTATATACTATATGAATACAAAATGTATGAAACTGACGTATTACTGAGAATAAAACATGGCGACCGTCGTGTCGACTACGGTGTTTTTAAAAAATCGAAATTGTTACATTTTTATTGTCTTCGCCCATATAAATTGTTTGGGCAGTATTTTTTTTAATGTTATTTATGATACATGATATTTTAGGATTTTATAATAATATTAATTTTTGATATGACTATAGTTTTTATATGACTTACCCCCGAATACAGAAACGATGCCCAAATGTTGAGTCCTGCTTAACATTTAAGTATTGTCAAAATTTACGTCAAAGTTTTTCCCTACAAATTCTGATAGGTATTGTCCACTTAACTTTATAAGCAATGCTCAAATTTGAGTAGCTCTTCTGTATTCGGGGGTTAGTTGGAAAAATCAAATTCTTTCCGAATATAATTCTTGTTTTAACTATTGATCTCAGAAGTATGAAAATAAATGATGTAAAAATTAATTAATTTAGCTAGCCAATTCACGTAGGCATAACTATACTTAGTATTGCAATGTTGAATGAAAATGTGGCTCCGCAAGTCAGGTTTTTTTAAATTCCTGGTCAGACTATAAATTTGTACCTGTTTGCAGGTGGCAGAAATCATAGACGTGTACGAGACGGCCAAGATATACAACCTGGGCAACACGAGGACCAACAAGGGGCTCAAGCTGAGGCACGGCACTCAGGACAGGGTGTTCCGGCTCGAGTTCGTCAGCAATCAGGTGGGTGAATCATTGGGGGTCTTTGGTGATGCGGGTGTTAGAATGGACTGATCCAGGTGAAAAAATTGAAAGAAATAAAGAAAAACATTTATTGACCAGCACTAAGACAACACAGACAACAAAATAAGAAAAAAATAGTTAACAACAAATTACAATAGGCAATATACACTACAAAATAACCCTTTGCCTTCCCCAAAATATAGAGCCAATTTAACAAAAAAAAAAGCAAAAAGAGTGTTTGGCGCGTTTCGTGGTGTCAGTCAGATTTATTTTCACTAATTCAAAAATTGTTACAGAGTGGATTTTGTGCAGTGAAAGTGGTGTTATTTTGATGCACAAGCATCCGTGTTGATGTGAAATTATGCAGAATCATCGAAAATAAGTCTCATTATGTGTTTGATGTTGTGGTGAAGATCACTATAAAAAGTGGTTTTATCCATTTCATCAAGCACCATCATGATCTCTGTTACCATTAAATTGGCTCCAAGCACTCCCTAGATGCGTTAAAATGTGTGACACCCATATTTTAACGTAAAATTCATTTCATTCATACATTTCACCCACTCATTATTTCATAAGACTACAGATAAAAAATATACACTAAAGACTTGGCTGTATGGGCTAGGCCCTTTGCCTTCTCTAAAATATAGGGCCAATTAAAAAAAAAGCAAAAAAAAAATGCCTTGTTCATGGCCAAAAGGTAACTGCCTCAGCTTGTGTTTCTGTGACAAAATTGGCGCGAAGTTTCACATCATATCCAAATAGAAATGCGAAATGTGTGTTGTAGCTGCAACTCTAGTTCGATGCACTACGGACAGGACCACCGATAGGATGGTTTGTGCAGCGGATTAGCGAAGATTTGGTTAGCGATTACAGATCGAATAAGCGACTGTCAACGGGTTTGTCGGAACAGGGGGCGTACCATGAAGTATTAGTGCGATCCAAACGCGGCTGACAAAACGGGACGCCGCTCTACTCGACTTATATCGTTGTCTCACTTTAACAGTGGGAATTGAGTCGCGTTTAGAGTTGGTGGTAAGGCCCCAGGGGGCGTCTCGGAAGCGAATCAAAGAGTTACTGTCGCACTCAGAGACGTCAAATAACTTTTAATGAGTACTTAACGTCAACAAAATTCATTTAAATCCAAGACCATAGACCTGGCAAGAATAGCGACTATTTTGAATTGTCATTTTTTGATATTAATTACTCATTAACGTTAATTTAGTCTCTGAGTGCGGCAGTTACTATTATTACTTAGGGCCTGTTTCACAAGCGACGGGTAAGGTCGAATATCTTATTGGAGTGCGTGGCAGATAAGTCTGCGCATGGTCAAAATTGGGATGTCAACGAACTTAAACTTCGTCTGCTGTTTTTCTAACAGCCGCACTCAGAGACGTCAATTAACTTTAATGAGTATTTAATGTCAAAATTTTTTATTCAAATCTAGACCATAGACCCGGCACGAATAGCGACTAGTTTTGAATTGTCATTTTTTGACGTTAAGTACTCATTAACGTTATTTGACGTCTCTAAGTGCGGCAGTAAGAGTGTCAATCTTAGCGAGCAGCGCCACCCCTCGTGCGCAGACCTATCTGGCGCGCACTCTACTTGGCAGATCATTCGATAATTGCAATATGAAAGTTTAGTCAATTGAACTGCCAAGTAAGCTATTCAGAACTTCTTGTCGATTATGAAACAGGCCCTGTGTAAGCAAAATTTTTTCTGTCCCACCTTGAGACCATAATGTAAACTTTCTTAAAAAAAGCAGAGTTAGGTCGCTGGTCAGGGGGTGACATAAAACTATGACCCAACCCGGGGTGATAAAAAGGAAGCCTCAGATAGCATATTCTATCGAACACCAGCGATCTGAGGCATTTTTTGTTTTATCGCCCTTGAATTAAAATCTACCATTATTCTATTCAGCTCTTACTGCTGCACTTAGAGTCGATTTAATGATCATTAAATGACATTTAAGTAAACATTATATAAAATTCCCTCTCAGAGTCAGTTAATGGGTCAATAGTGACGTTAATGATACTTAAATTCTGAGTGACCGATGACCCTTACTTAGGTCTTATGTGTCGTCTATTTGACATTTCAAAATTAGGGTTATCTTTTGTTGTAATTATATTTCAGGGCATTCATAGTGATATTTTTAATAATTATATATAATAAATTACGATGAAGATTTTGTGGAGAGTTGAGACCATAAAGTAAACTTTCTTACCCTTAATTTGGTATAATGAAATTGGGTCTATACGCGCAATAAACATTGTAAATATGTCGCGATATATATACCTTAACCCGACGTTTCGGTCGATATATATTTACAATGTTTATTGCGTGTAAAGACCCAATTTCATTATACCAAATTAATGATGCAACGCGAAAGCTTAAAATATTTCCTACCCTTTCTGTAATACCGCTCTTTGACTTATGCGTACAGTTAGTTGAGTTTACATGTTGACGCCTATACCTGTTCGCTGGTGACAGGAGTTCACCGACGGCGAGTTCCAGAAGTGGTTCAAGGCCCTCAAGGACGCCAACAAGAAACCCCCTACTATGGAGTACGTGCGCAGCAAGATCGCCGAAGTGCGGGACGCTCTCATGTACGAGTTCAAAGTGAGTAGTAGTACATACATACATACATAAATCACGCCTATATAATAATAAATAAATAATAATAAATAAATATTTTTTACACTCACACCTATCATCTAGCCCAAAGTAAGTAGCCTAAGCACTTGTGTTATGGATACTAGATGACGGACATATTTTTAATATAATTATGTATATAAATGTTGAAAATATACTACATAAACATTTACACAACCATGACTCGGGAACAAACATTTGTGGTCATCACAAAGTTTGCCCTTACCAGGATTCGAACCCGGGACCTCTTGGCCAATACCCAGCGATCGGAGCATTCGACCAAGGCGGCCGTCATATCCCCTAAGGGGTAGGCAGAGGTGAACTAGCACCCGCGTTTCGCCAGTTATGATAGGTCCCGTGTAATAGGTGGCGAGCCTATTGCCATCTATCGGGCACATCAATCGCAGTATACTGCTAGATGGTACAAGAGGAATGTTGCTGCCCATTACTCTTCGCTGTCTTTACCCTTAGTCGCCTTGTACGACACCCAAGGGAGAGATGGGGGTGGTGACATTTGTATTCTACTCTGCCGTCACCGCACGGCACGTGAGTAGTAATAGTAGTTTGAGATGTTAAGTGACGATAAGGGCTGAAGATGGAATCGAGCTTCACCTGGAACCCTCAACCACAGAGGGGCTGTCTATCTTATCACACATTGTCGGAACACAATAAAGCTGTTAACATTATTATTATGGCGACAGATTTTTGATAAGAAGGTGGTAGCTAAACAGGCGGACTTGAAAGAAGTCCTACAACCAACCGAACCGAGCACAAAGTTGCACCCCCCTGGGGATCGAACCCGGGACCTCTGGATCTTCATTCCGGTGGGCGAACTACTGGACCACGGAGGCGGTTGAGATCTAGATCCAGAGGTCCCGGGTTCGATCTCCAAGGGCACAAATTTGTACTCGGTTCGGTTGGTGGTAGGATCTCTTCGAAGTCGGCCTGGCTAGCTACCACCATATTAGCTGTGCCACTGCGCTAGCGTGTTACATTTATTACCAATGGCGGTAAAACAAAGAGCGTTACAGGTCGCAAGTATTTGACTTATATGCGATTTGAGATTGACTTTTTTTACCGTCCTTTTGCCTTTTTTACCACCTTGTACGACACCCGCGGAAGAGGTTTGGGGTGGTGGCAATTATATTCTGCTGTGCCGTCACCAGGCCGACGTCACTCTAATAAATAATAATTAATTAAATGAAGTATTGTTTTGATTTCAACATTATATAAATGTTAGAAAAATTATCACAAAGAGATCGAGGACGCGGAATCGATTCCCGCACCAAGACTATATTTTTTTTAACTTTTTCTAACCACAAATTCACATACATAAATCACGCCTATATCCCCGAAGGGGTAGACAGAAGTGAACTATCACCCACGTTTCGCCAATATGTAGGTCCTATGTAATATTGCCATATATCGGGCACAAAAGTGTCGCAGTACATTGCTAGGAGGTATAAGAGGAACGCTGCTGCCCATTCCTCATCACTGATTTGTCCTTAGTCGCCTTGTACGACACCCACGGGAGAGATTTGGGGTGGTGACAATCGTATTCTGCTCTGCCGTCACCACAAATTTCTTAGTTAATAATTAATTCCAGGGAACACTAGAAAATTTATGTAAAATCTATAGTATAGTATTCCGATGGTGCGCCATGTTTCAATTCGCAATGTTTCCGCCTTCCCAGGAAGAGGACGTTGAGAAAATGGTCGCGGAAAAGGAGAGATTCCGCTCGCACCCCACCAACTACGCCATGAAGAAGACTCAACTGATGAAGGAAAGGGACGTCGCCCAACTCAGGTGTTTATTTATTTATTTATTATATTAACCCTCTGTCGGCCGAATACAGAAACGCTACTCTAAGTCTGAGTCCTGCTTAACATTTAGGTACTGTTAAAATTTATGTTTTTCCATACAGCTATTGTCCACTTAAATTTTTGAGCAGTGCTCATAATTTGACTAGCGATTCTGTATTTGGGAGTATGGAAAGTATGAATTATGGAAAATTTTCGGAAAATCTCACTTCCTGGTCAGGGGGTGACATAAATCTATGATCTTACCTCGGGCGACAAAAAAGGAAGCCTCAGATAGCATATTTTATCAAACACTTGCAATCTGAGGCATTTTTTGTTTTGAATTATAAACTACCATTATTCTTTTCAGTTCTTAGTTAGTAATGGGCAGCAGCATTCCTCTTAGACCACCTAGCAATGTACTGCTATTTACATGCCTGATATAAATAGCTCGCCACCTATCACATGGGACCTAATTTAACTAGCGAAAAGTGGGTGTTAATTCATCTATGCCAACGCCTTCGGGGATACAGGCGTGATTTATGTATGTAATACATAATTATTATGATATTAAAAATCTGTCCGTCATCTAGTATACATAACACAAGTACTTTGATCTAGTTGATAGCTGTGAGTGTAAAATTAAAAAAAAATTACATATATACACAAATCATGCCTATATCCCCGAAGGGGTAGGCAGAGGTGAACTAGCACCCACGTTTCGCCAACTATGTCAAGTCCCATGTAATAGGTGGCGAGCTACAAAAGTCGCAATACATTGCCGGATGGTATAAGGGAAACGCTGCTGGCCATTGCTCATCTAACTAGTATTGGAAACTATCCCTAAAACACAAAGATTTCTTAACAATTGCCATGCTATGTGTCAACGCATATATAATAAAATACCGTCTCGCTTTAAAGATTTGCCCTTAAACCGATTTAAAACATTATTACGTAGATGGTTGTTGGAACACACATTTTATTCAATTGACGAGTTTATGAAACAAAAAGAATGACTGTGGTTGATGTATTGATCTCAAGTGTTCATAATGCACAAGACATATAAAAATGGTTTTCTTTATTGATCTTAATTAAATTTGACATTTAATATTATTTCTTAATATTTGCATGCTATTCAAAATGGCTAAATAGGCTTAAGCACATGTAAAGATGAACAACTAATCTAATGCAAACTATGTACCCTATTTATAGCAATTAAAGCATTTCATTTCATTTCATTTCATCACTGATTTATCCTTAGTCGCCTTGTACGACACCCACGGGAGAGATTTGGGGTGGTGCTAATTGTATTCTACTCTGCCGTCAGCACACGGCACAAAAAAAATATTATTCAAATTAAAACACAGGGGCGACGACGAAATCGTGATGGACCTCAACGCCAAGATCCAGGAGTTGGAGGAGAGGGCCAACCACCTGGACAAGACTAGGACGTCCTCCATACAGAGCATCTCGTACATCAACAACAGGAACAGGAAACTCAACGTGGAGACCGCGGAGAAGGCTATCATGGAGGAGGTGAGGGGTCCATGTAAAAATTTGGGGGTCCAGGGGGTCCATATCGTAATTTGGGGGACCAGGGGGGGTCCACATCGAAATATGGTGGTCTAGGGGGGTCCACATCCAAATTTGGGGTTCTTAAATATCAAAATGCGTCCTATTATGAAAATTTGGAGGGTGGGGGGTGTTAAATAGCAAAATAAAGGGGGGGGTGTCATAAATCGAGATTTTACGTGATTCATACATACATAATTTTATCATCTTTTTATATTTGCTGTATGCTGTCAAAGAAAATATTGGAGGTATACAATTACATATATCTTAAATGAATAAATAAAAATATGGTTTATTTATTATGATATCTTCATATGCACTCGTGAATCACGTGAGTTTCCCATCGAAATCTTACATTATACATACATTGCTGTTACCATTTGTATAGATGTGATGTGTTGACGACAGGTGAAAGCGAACAAAGGCAAGAAGACCGACGACCCGTTCACCAGGCGGCACACCAAGCCGGTGATGAACTTCAAGTCGCAAGGCAACCGGAGCCAGGTGGGTGCTGAGAGGGGGTGCAGTGGGGAGGACGGGGAGGGGACTAATACCTTTATTAGGGTACCGTGTAGGCAGGGAGAAGGATTGCTAGGGACTGAGGGTGGGGACTGACAGGGGAGAGGAGGAGGTTGCATCTCATCATCGCCCTGCCCTTATCCCATCCTATTTGGGGTCGACGCAGTATGTTCCTTTTTTTCCATTCTCTTCAGTCACTCGTCATCTCCTCATTCACATCCATCCATCTTTTCAGTGGTCTTCCTCTACTTCGACATCCATCAACATTCATGTCCATAACTTTTTTACTCACATTCATGGCATCCCGTCTCATAACATGTCCATCAGGAGGTTGCATCTGTAATGGGTCAAAGGGGGAGGAACTGTCTGTCATGGGGAGGAGGAACTGCCTAGGCCAAGTTACCGAGTGGGAGGGATGGTATCTGTCAAGGGACTGGGGACCGACAGCCTCAGTCAGGGGGGACCAAATGGGGAGGTACTGCCCCTGTTTTGGTAGCGAGGGGGAGAAGTTTTGGAGAAACTGAGGTGGGGGGAATGGGATGAGGGAGAGGTTGTCTGTAAGGGGTCAAAGGGGGAGGAACTGTTTCTGTCAAGGGACTAAAGGGGGAGAGACTGCGTCGGTCAGGGAATTAAGAGGGACCTCTTAATTCCTCTAAAGGACCTCTTAACTCTCTTCCAAGGGACCGAAGGGGAAAGGACTGCTCTGCCAAGGGACTAAAGGGGAAGGGAATGACTGTCAAGAGACCAAGGGGGGAGGGTCTGTTTTTGTCAAAAGACTAAGGGGCAGGGACTGCTTCTGCTAGGGGACTTAAGGGGAAAGGACTGCTTCGGCCAGGGGACTAATGGGGGAGAGGACTACTTCGGTCAAGGAACTAAGGGGGATCTGTCTATTTCAGGGAACCAAGGGGGGGGAGGGACTACCTTTATCAGGGTACTAAGGGGGGAGAGACTGCCTTTTTCAGTGGACGAAATTGGGGAGGGACTGCCTCTGTCCAGGGACTTAGTAGGGAGAACTGTCTCTGTCAAGGGACTAAGGGGGAGGGACTGCTTCTGCCAGGTGATCAAAGGAGGAACGGTTTGCTTCCTTAGACTACAACGACTTTTCTTTCTGTACGGCCCTAAACGGCTCAAATGGACATGTTTGGAACTGACGTGTTACAGGGTAAACAACATGGCCGACCGTCTTGTCAAATGTAAGAGAATTTGTCGAAATATACATAATATTTGGAATATACCACATAAACAAGCAACCATCCACACAAACTTTTATTTTTATGTCAGACAGGGAAGCTCTTGCCTGTCATCTCACCTGATGGTAAGTGACGATAAGGGCTGAAGATGGAATCGAGCTTCACCTGGAACCCTCAACCACAGAGGGGCTGGCTATCTTATCACACATTGTCGGAACACAATAATGCTGTTAACATTATTATTATGGCGACAGATTTTGATAAGATGGTGGTAGCTAGCCAGGCGGACTCCAAAGAAATCCTACCACCAACCAAACCGAGCACAAAATTGTACCCTACTGGGATTCGAACCCGGGATCTCTTGGCCGATAGCCAAGCGATGTGACCATTTGGCGAAACCGGTTTTTTGTACCACATGTTTTTGCTTAATTTTTAAAAGAAAAAAAAAGTTGGAAAATCGTATGCGTCATTGATTTTTGTTTTCCAGGAACTACAGAAGAATGAAGAGGAGGCCGCAGAGCAGCAGAAACGGAGGGAAGAAGAGGAGAAGGTGATGAAGGAGAGACAAGAGATAGAGAGGATAGCGGTGGTGAGAGGGATTCATTTTAAGATCTGTAGCATGACCACCAAAACACCATATGATTATAACCATTTATCGCGTTAAACAGTCAAAAATCATTCAATTTTTTACAATTCAAAGTGATAAATGGCTATATCTATATGTTAAAGAGGTTAACCTTAGAGGTTATGTGACACAGCCATTTATTGCTTTGAACGGTCTAATACAACATAATAAATACTCGGTTCATTAATAATAATACACTTAATAAATTTCAGGAGCACGAAGCAGAGAAAAATCCACCTAAAAATGCACCAACGGACAACGCCAGCCTGTACTCGCTGCATGACTTCGAGATCAACATTGAATTAGACCTACCTGTAGCTAGTAAGTAATTAGTTTCACTATTTTCTTCTTCTGCTTCACTTCCTTCCTTCCAACAGGCATCGAAGAATATGGGAGAGTTGGCCATAACCAACTACGCTGGTCCAGTGTGGATTTTGGGTATTAACGTCTGTAGATGCAGCGGAGACCAACATCTTAATGAAGAACTTCCGAAGCACAGAGGAACTTAAAATAATATGTTTTGGTCCTACTGACTAATCACTGGCTTTCGTGACACAGTCTGCAGGCCAGCCTTTCCTTTATTTGGGAATTAAGCTTAAAGATTCATGCATGGTGCAAATTTCTTACATACAGTCAATTTTAGAACTCTAGACAAGCCAAGGTCTTTTATTGACTATAAGGATTGAACTGGTATACTTCTCACTCTGTTTGTTGGGCTTTAATTAAATGTTTGTCTGCGTTCCCTTTCAGAAGTAGTCAACTCACAACCGAAACAGTTGGCAACACGAGTGAAAGAGACTGGGCCGAAGAGGTCTCTCAACCTCGATGAGTACAAGAAGCGGCACGGGCTCATATGAGTGTGGTCTGCTGCTGACAACCGTGTCATAGTGCAGTGTTTGTGATAGTGTGAATCTGTGCACAAGTCTACCGTTGAGACTTTGGTGTCAACCGAATGAGCAGTCGGCTAGGTGAGTCCACGTCTCCATCGGTGCAGTGATGTACTGTCTCATCATAGATACAATAGAAGTAATGTCTACTGGTAACACATAGGGCTGTATAGTTTACAATAGGCAATTATGATGTGAAATTTTTGTTCAAAAAATTGTTATGTTATAGATTTTACTCGGTTCTTTTTCATTCGCTCCGTAAAGGAGCTTTGTGTATGAACAATACCCCTATGATACTATTTATGAATAATCGTTGTACATTTAAGTAATATTAAGTTACTGTTACAATCCTTTGGTTGGATTGCGTAAGTGATAGTGAACCATGCACATTATGTCACTGTATTGGACAGTATGTGTCGTTAAAATATTCATAGCTAATAGGCATCCTCGCTAATTTAATTAAATATATTGCTACTAATTGTAAATTACAAACTTAGAAACGACTAAGCACATGGGAATAGTTGAAAAATAATTGTAAATCAACCCCATGAGTGGTTGATAGATATTATCAACTGTCTGTAAAACTATATTTTGTTACCACACAAATATTGTTTTTTAAGAAAGAGTTGGGCGAGATTTTGTTGCCAATGTCAATTTTACATCATGAAAAAGGCTTTCTGATATTTAAGGTGCGTTTCGTTGTTATTTTTAAATGAAAATTATTACTATAAAACTCAATTGCACATAGTCTTAGATCCTGTTTCACAATCGACAAGTAAGTTCTGAGTACCTTGTACTTGTCAGTTCAATTGACATATATTTCATATTACAGCTGTCAAATGATTTGCGAAGTAAGCTACTTAGAACTTACTTGTCGATTGTGAAACAGGCCCTTAACATATTAAAACAATACTACACTATGACTATGTATCTATCAACATGACTATTCAACATATAACAGAAATTACGAATACCCCGAAAACTGTCCATGCTTATTTGAAATAAATCAACTTTTACGGATAAGACTTGTGTATAATTAGGTGTTTGGCATAATAATTATTGAACCCAACGATTTGATCACTTTACAGTGTGGTGCACTAAATTTCAAATGTGTGGTGCTTGTGCAAATATAAGAAAACATTATATCCATGCTAATGCTAACTGAGCTCATATAATAAATTGTAAAATTAATTTTGTGTAATGGATAAGAAAAAAAATTTTACCATAATTTTACAACTGTCTGCCTGATAATTTATAATAATATATTTTTTTTATAACACCGTAGTATTTATGTCATTATGTTAGCATGGGTAGTGTTCAGGGAATGCGTTATTTGTGTTATATGTTATAGTACTTTTTATTTTGAATACTGTTTTTCTTTTGATTTGTTCTACATAGAGCCAGTGCTATGAACCGTCTGACTTACATTAACAGTTTTTTAGTTGAAAGTTCAAATCATTTACATGGTTTTCACTCTAAAAATTGCACAATACATTAAAGTTCTATGCAAGACACCTGACAGCATATAGATTATTTGACAGTGAGCTTGTGACTGAAAACTTTTGCCCACCCATCTCTAATGTAATCTTGGTTTGTTTGCTTGAAACAGATTAAATGCTATAATCTGTTATATTCTCATAGCCACTCCACTGAGCTCACATTATATTTAAGGTGCCATTGCATAGTTTTATATTGTGAATTTAATTATAGGACAACTTGACAAAATTGTACTGTTATAATCAAAAGTAAATGATGATTCTGTATTTAATAGTGAAACTGGATCATTGTAATTTGAGGCTACATACTGATATTATGATATTTTTTAGTTCCCTTGCCTTTTACACAGTTATTGTCATTCACTTTTGTGTATATTGTAATATTTAACAGAAAACTTTAAAATTGACCCCAACAAGTTAAGAAATAATGAAAACTACATTATAGATTTAACAATTTCTATTCTATTCTAAGCACTACAAAATTGTATTTCCGAGAGATCTTAGTACTTAGTGTTTGTGAGGTAATTGTATATGGCATCAACATGACAAGAGATCCAACATTGGACACAAGTTAGGAAAATATTAGTTGCATTGAATTGAAAATAGTTTTGGTTGTATAGTTACTTTCTATCTTTTTGTATGAATGACCTCAGTCAAATCTGCCAATTCTGCCAATGCCAGGTTTGGAGAAAACACGTTTTTTTACTTTACCTAGGAGTATATGCGCTGAAGTTTCAAGATAGTCTTGATTTATCAAAGGATAATGAGTCATACATTTTGATATTATTCTAAATACACACCAAATCAGTCAGTATAGTGTGTGAGATCAGCATCTCTTTTAAACTGTTTTACTGGTTTTTTTTTCATCTAGATAAATACTAAGCTATTATTATTAACTAATATGACTTTAGTACTTATTTAATATAATAATTTATGAATTGTTATTGTACAATTTTTTTTAGCTAACTTAAATAGTTATTTTAATGTTCCCTCCTATAAAATTATAGTAAAACAATAGTTTTAAATCTGTTTTAAGTCCTTGTAATTATGGTTATTCTAGGGTTTGAAACTGGTATCATCTTCTATGGACAAACAAAACCGCCGTTATTATTATAAAGGTTTTAGGATATTTCATTATATAAAAAGTAAAAATCGATATGTTTCTATGTTTCTTTATGGAAAATGTCTATTTATGTTTATAAATATTTACTTACCGGTATCCAAGCCCTGGTTATGTCACCTAACAATATTTTCTTCCTTATTTATCACCTATGTTAAGATAGTTTATGATTAGCAAATATATTAAAACCATTTATGTTTGGTTTCCATTCTTTATGCTCCATTATTAGAGCGTTTTAGTATGATTGTCTATGTTATGACATCACTTGATTATGTAAATACAACAATCTCCAAATAATACAGTGTCGCACTCTGGTGTAATCAACAAATATCAATAAAGATGCAAAATCCAAAAAAAATGTTTCCATGCAGTAAGCATATTTTTGTATGCGGCCTGACCTGATAACCGAAATCAAATGTCATCAAATATAAACATAATGCTTACAATCGCAATAAGCTTACTGTTATTACACAAATGCATAAACAGCATAGCAGTTTGACACCAATTAAATTTCAATTTAATGCCCCTTTGGGGATATAGGCGTGATTTATGTATGTATGTATGTAAATTTCAATTCATGTTCAGAAATTGTGACCCAATGTTATTTATCCGACAACAAATTCAAATATATTAAATAGTTTTAAAATACAGTATGGGTATAACTATACTAGGTCTACTGGTAACGACATTGGATCATAAGTTCTTTCTTCAAACTCATTTAATTCTTCTGAATCTCTTGCTGTGTAATAGTTTTCGAGTTATGTCACTTTACTTCTTATTGTTTTTGGCTTGGACACGAAATAACAATAGGCGTCTGTCATTTGAAAATTACCTCTTGAATATGCTGTATCATGTGTGTCGACACCTGTAGGCCTAGCACGGGACGTGGACAAAATCTCTCTCCACCACTTGGCAGTGTTTTGTCTCTGGATTTAGTGGGAGTTGGAGAGAGAGGAAAATATTTTTTTTTCCCCGGGGAGATTTTGTCCACGGCTGTGCTGGCTAGGATAATATAATGAGTAATTGAAATCATTTTATAAGGAGACATGGAAAATGTCAAACTTTGGCAATAATTTATTTATCATAGTTTCACGAAAAGTCCCATTTGATTAAAAGGCCGATTCAGCGAATTGCCCGCGACATGTATATTGATTTGTCTTCTTCTTCTCCCTGCCCTGTTCCCAGTCTATCTGGGGTCGGAGCAGTATGTTTCCTCTTCCATTCATATCGGTCAGACGTCATCAAGCCATCCACTCCCTTTTGATTCATATCATCCATCACACCGGAAAGGTGCTAGTGATGAATGAATGTTTAGAAAAGAGACGGAACGGACCATGTCGAGAGACCGATGAACGGAAAGAGTGATTGGAATGAGTCGTGTTAATAATTGTGATGAGCAATGATGAACAAATTTTCTTATTGTGATGATACCTGTAAGCTATCTGCTGTCAATTATTTATTGTTACTGGAGGATGTAAGACATATTCAGAAAGTGCTTTGCATTAAAAGTATTAAAACGTGAAACTGTAATGTTTGCGTTTCATTTATTTATCAATATTTACTATTTACTAAATATATACTCAACGGCCGCCTTGGTCGAATGCTCAGATTGCTGGGTATTGGCCAAGAGGTCCCGGGTTGGAATCCTGGCAGGGGCAAACTTTGTGATGACCACAAATGTTTGTTTCCGAGTCATGGTTGTGTATATGTTTATGTAGTATATTTTCAACATTTATATACATAATTATATTATTTGTTCCGTCTTCGATATCCGGAATCCATGTTGAGTTTAGCCCTCCGTTTTTCTTGTGTTCTTCCGGTCAAGTGAGTTCCCCTCTACGCTTGTGGCGCCCCCTACGTGACCGTTTCCGGTCACGTGACCGACTATCACCTCATAGATCGCGCCATTTTGTTCGTCATTATAGCGTCGTTTTTCAGAGTGTTCGGACGTAACGTAACCAAGCGACTTCAAAATTTTGAATTGCACCTTCGTTTAATTTTCAAAAAAAAAAAAATTATATCTAAATTTTTAAGTATAAAAGTTTATAATTAGTTAGAAACCCCTCTCCTTCGCGATGGAAAATAACAACGCGGAAAAGGTGTGCACGGGCAGCAAGAGGAGAAGCAGTGCCTTGTCGGAGGCGGCGTCGTGCTCGAGCTCGAGTAGCGAGTCAGGCTCGGCGGACGAGCGGGCGGCTGGTATGGATTCTCCACACAGGTCAGGAAAGCGGGCCCGTCACGTAAGTAATTTGCAATTTGAATACCTGTCGCAGCAGGTGGCCTTTTTAACGACTTTAATTACACAATCGCGAACGAATGATGTACAATGCACGAAGTAAAGTGAAATGTCTATGCCTAAAGATTTTACAGGGCAGCGTAATTCTGCAAGCGATTTGAATTTGCAACCGCCGCCTAGTGGGGGTAGCGAAAAATCTATGCTTAATCTTTCTGAATATGCTACGGTTGTGAAAGACCCTCTTTATCCTAAGTCGAACGAAAAGCTGTTGAAAAGGTTACACGAGTTGCAACATTTTGAATCGGAGGAATGGCATTCGATTAGATTTTCTGATGCTCAAAAGAAATATTTGTGCACTCCTGGATTTATAGAGCTTAAAACGAATGATGATTTGAGACGTTTTGCACCTTCTAATAACGAAGATTATCGGCTCTATTTGTTAGAGCGTTCTTTCGCTGCTATGACTAATGCGATTGTAGGAGTCCGGAAGTTATGATAAAATAAAAACTAATGAATAACGGTAATGATTGTTTATTAAAAAAAATATACTAAGTAACACTGGAATTCAATCGATCTACGTGCTTACGACTAAAATCACATAATAATGCGAAGCATTTACCGCACAATCCGTTATTCGCACTTATTACAACATGAAAATAAATGTAGGGCTTACTAACCTGTACTTGCTCCGGCAGGATAATTCATACAAAAAAAAACACTGGCTTAACTCCCTTCGACGTCCGAACGGAACGAGAGGTAGACCAAGACCCTTGCTTTAGTGAACTCACGCACCCAAGTCAACTGCCAACATGGCGGTAGTGAAAACGATCCACCAATCGGTGTCATTTCCGGTATTTTAAATAGTAAGAAAAGTTATTAAATGTTACTGATTTTGTATATTAATTCGTAACCATAGCTAGTTCTTCATAAAATTATTATTTAATTAATATTAACCTTACAGCTCGGCCATCCTGCTAGAGCAAGTCCCTTTGCGACATAAAAAGTAAACAACAAAATGAGTTAGGTAGTGAGGAAAACTACATACATACATATAGTCACGCTCGTTATCCCACAAGAGACTATGAAAACTTATGAGAGGAAAACTATTATTAGTGCTTATAAATATTTTTACACTTTTTTGTGCCTTTATCATTTAAGTAGGCATAGTCTTAATATTATTTTGATTTTAACAAAAGTATTAATCCTTATTTAATTACGATACAACTATTAACAATAATCAATATTACTTAGTACTAAAACTTAATTAAAAGTAGAATACATACACAAGATTTTTATTCAAAATGCTAATCGTTTACATTTTTTTCGATTTTATAGATTGAACAACAATGAATATAATACTCAACTACATAAATTAATATTAGAAAAATATAATCGAATAAGGGCGTTACGACCATGACATTTGGTGGATAATGCATCTAATATCGTCCTATTAAACCGTTCTACCTGACCGTTAGCACGCGGAGTAGCGACGGCATTTAAAATATGCTTAATTCCTAATGACTTAACAAAAGATCGAAAACTATTGCTAGTGAACGAAGTACCCTGATCTGTAATCAGTCGGACGGGTGAACCGAAATAACTTATGTGTTCCCGCAAGACTCTTATGGTTGTAGAGCTTTTAGTATTTTTCACAGGGGTAATATTTATAAATTTTGTAAAACCATCTATTATCACTAGCAAATAAACGTTTCCCCTTTTGCTTCGTACAAACGGCCCCAAGTGATCCGCATGGATTGTATGAAATGGTATTTCGACTTTTTGTATAGGGTGCAATTCACCTTGCGGTTTTCCGGAAGAGTTCTTATGGTGAGCGCATTCTAAACATGAGCGAACATATTTTTTTATAAAGCGCCTCATCTTTGGAAACCAGAATGACTGTTGAATCCGGTGAAGCGTTTTTTCAAAACCAAAGTGCCCTATGTCGTCATGATTCATTTTTGTTATTTGCCATCGAACCCCTTTAGGTACCACCCAACGGATATTAGCGTCTCCTTCTGATCCTACAATGCGGTAAACTTTTCCATTCTTAATTTTATAATTTTTAACTATGTCAACTATATTTTCAGAGTTAGGGTCACTTAGGATTTGTTTGATTCGAGCTATTTCCTCATCACTAGACTGAACTGTCGTAATCCAGTCTTCGATTTCCGTCGCGAGGACATCTAAAACGTGATTTTCCGTAGTCGCTTCGCCTACAGGATTTCGGCTTAACGCATCGGCGTGTGCCATACTAGAACCGGGTCGATATTCGATCTCGCAATCAAACTCGGTAAGTTGCATCCACCAACGCGCAATGCGGGGAATTAGATCTCGCTTTGTCAGCGTTGTTCTTAAAGCATTGCAGTCTGTTAGTATGGTGAACGGTATTCCTATAAGGTATACGCGAAACCTATTTAAAGAGGCTACAACCGCGAGAGTTTCTAATTCAAAGGAGTGTAACCTTTGCTCGTCCGGAGTAGTTTTACGACTGAAGTAAGAGATCGGCTTAAACAAGCCCTCGTCATTCTTTTGGACTAAAATACCCGCAACGCCATATTTAGAAGCATCGGTGTGCAACTGGGTTTCACGTTTTGGATCATAAAGAGCCAAAATGGGTCGCGAGGTTAGTAATTGTTTTATTCTATCAAAAGCATTACTTTGCTCTAATGACCATCTCCAAGCACTATCTTTCCTCAAGAGATCCGTTAGCGGCCGGCAAATAATCGCGAAGTCACGAACAAACCGCCTAAAAAAACTGGCGAGACCTATAAATTGCCTCACTTCATGTTGATTTGTAGGTGACGGGAATTTGGATACGGCCTCGATTTTTCGACTACCGGGTTTGATACCCTGAGAACTCACTTCGAAACCTAAAAAGTCAATCTCTCTAAAGAAGAAAGAACACTTTGAAAGTTTCAAGGTCAGCCCTCCTTCTCTCAGAAGCACCAAAACATCCTCAAGTCTAGATAGTCCCTCCACAAATGATCGCGCTGGAATCAAGACGTCATCCATATAAACGAGAGCAAACTTAATTTTGGCATCAGAGAGGATCTTATTCATTGTCCTTTGGAATACTGAAGGCGCATTAACAAGTCCGAAGGGCATTCGCGTATATTCATATTGCCCATCGGGCGTTATAAATGCAGTTTTATCCTGAGAAGATGGCGATATTGGAATCTGATAGTATCCGGAGGCTAAATCGAGGGAAATAAATAGATTATTACCAGCTAATTGGTCCAACTGGTCTTCGATGCGAGGGAGCGGGTAATGATCTTTTTTAGTTCGTTTGTTTAACGCCCGATAGTCCACGCATAACCTTTTCTCACCCGTTTTCTTTTTAACTAAGACTATCGGACTAGCATACGGTGAGGATGATTCTCGAACTATACCCGCTTCCAGCATCTCGTTGACCATGTCACGCACAAGATTTCTTTCGTGGAATGACATACGATATGGACGGTATACAACAGGATCAGTATTTTCAAGTTCGATAACCATTTCCCCCGCCGCTGTTAGTCCTAGATCCTTTAAACTAGATGAAAAACAATCACTGTATCTGAACAATAAGTCTTGCAGTTCCTGACGTTGACTTTCGGTTACGTCAGGTCCACAACTAACGTTATCACTTAGATCAGCATCAGCAAAATTAAGAGCAAGTAAGTCATAATCTGATTTATATAAAAGAGTAGCCCTCGTCAGTAACATGTCTTCGGCAAAAGTCAAGTCTCGCTCGCACATATTTAACACAATTACTTGACCGACTCCCGATTTAAAACTATATTCTCCGGGGAATAAGTAATATTCTTGTTCAGGCGGACCTCTTAGTAACCCAGAGATATAAATACTACCCATAAAACTAACAATAGAAACAACCGGTATAGTTTTTATTTCGCGAGGTTTTAAAATGACCTTTTCTCGAACTTTCAAATTTATTTTCACACAATTATTCTTTTCAAAAATTAATTGCTTGGGCGTCTTTACTATAGTTATCTCTGGCAACTCGGTAAAAGTATGACCTAATAAGACCGGGTATTTTAGGACATGATTTTCAACTACGAGAATTTCAATATTCTCTTTGATACCTTTGACTGTCACGTCAGCCCTACACCTTCCCAGGGGTTTTACATGATAGCCACCGATAGCTCTCATTAACGGTAAGTTACTAGTAATCATCGACAAGTTCAACTTTCTGGCTTCATTTTCTCTAATTAAAGTGCACTGGCTACCTAAGTCCACGTAACAGAGCAATGTAACATCATTTATCATAATATCAAAAACGTATTTATCATTAGCCGTGTGGTGACGGCAGAGTAGAATACAATTGTCACCATCCCAAATCTCTCCCGTGGGTGTCGTACAAGGCGACTAAGGATAAATCAGTGATGAGGAATGGGCAGCAGCGTTCCTCTTATACTACCGTCCTGACAATGTACTGCGACTTTTGTGCCCGATAAATGGCAATAGGCTCGCCACCTATTACATGGGACTTGACATAATTGGCGAAACGCGGGTGAGAATTCACCTCTGCCTACCCCTTCGGGGATATGGGCGTGATTTATGTATGTATGTATGTATGTATTTATCATTAGATTCTTCTGTAAACCCTAATTTGGATACATGCTTTACTTCGTCCTTTGTCGTAGTTACAGTCTGATTCCTATCTTGTACATTAGACTTGCCAGACCTACAGTACGTACTTAAGTGACCTGATCTCTCGCAAGTGGCACATTTAGCGAGAGGTTTTGAGCACCTAAAGCTTTTGTGCCCCACTTCATTACAGTTATGACAAATAATTTTTTGTAAAAGATCGGATCGTCCACTATTAAAATTTACGGAACCGGTAACTTTTTTCTCCCGTCGGGGCCTATCGCCTATATCCCTACTAGTCCCTGCTTTAACCGTCTTTAACAAAGAGAATACAATACTACGTAAGTCTTTAAGTACATCAAAGCTTCTTCAGGCTCGCGAAATTGCGCAGCTTGCGCACCTACACGTACAGCACGATCGTCTATTCCATTAAGTATGCAATCAACCGCTTTTCTACCTTTAATACTACATCTATTGAGCAGATTCATCTTTTCGTAGTAATAATTTTCTAATGACTCGCCATAACGCGCCCTTTTTGCTAGCATAGTCGTCAACAGTTCCGCATAATCTTCACGACAAGGAAACGACTCTAGTAGTTTCCTCTTCCACTGATTCCAAGTGTAAAGGACTGTACTGAGCCCCTGGTACCAGGATTTAGCGACACCAGTAAGCTTGGGAAGAGCAAAGTGAATAATTTCCTTTTCGTTCCAACCATAGATCTCAGCACACTCCTCTACCTTTGTGAGCCATATTAGTATAGTTTGATCTTTAGATATAGGGTCAAATTCAGGAATTACGTTACTTAATGAAAGCTTCGAAGAGGACTGACTTCTCATTCCTTGTAAAATATTCAAAAACTTATCAAGTATATCGTTGCTTGGCTGTCCAGATTGATTTCCTCGTTTGAATTGATTAGCACGAGGGGAACGAGAAAAGGACCTCATACGCTTATTAACTTGGTAATACTCATCATCTGAATCACTGCTTTGAGTGCGTTTCTCGTGTCTCCTACGTCTATAATCTCTACACGTGGGGCTATTACGGCTTGCAGACGAACCATCGCGTAACCGTTCGCGCCCACGTTGGTCTCGACCCTCGATGCCGAGACGCGATCGGCTACGATTACGTGACTTATGTTCGGTTATTGAAGGTTGGCGTGAACGCCTTATCGAATTACTCAAACGTTGCCTCCGTGACTCCCTGCCATTATGGCTTTGCCTCGGAGACTCCCCACTCGGAATGAAAGTTAAACGTTCTCTAACGCGCGACGGTCTCCGACAGGGAATGAGAGGAGAAGTCGGGTACTTATTTGAATTATTAATGCGGCTTTGCCCACCTTTAGGACTCCCTTCCGCTGTCTTACTTGAATCACGCGAGGAACGCCGTGACGCCTGCTTACGGCTCTCGTATGTGGTACCAGCACCGCTGTTCCCCACTACGTCATCAGCCATGGCTCCATTACGTCTTTCATCGTAGCTCTCCATAACTGAAACTCGTATATAAAATACTCATGTTAGGTTACCCCTCCAATATCACATAAAATAAACAGTTTGTTATGATTAATAATTTCTTATGATTTAAAAAAACCAATAGTTAATGTTCAAAATAAGGTAACCACGTCCATAAATATCTTTAATTAATTTAATTACTATTGTTAACGAAAATTCCATTTTATCTTCATAGGACCGGAAGTGTTCTATGTAATACAAAGCTTGTTAGGTGTATCAATTATTATATTTATTGTATTTACACATACATTCACAAGTCTTAGATTTTATCAAAAATCGTCATCACCATCCATGAAAATAATTATTATTACCATCATCATCATCACAAGGTTCTTTATTATGAAGGAACCGTTTAGATATAACCTGTATTGTTAAAACTAAAAATTCGAAGTATTTGTATTGTCAACTCGAGGTTTATCACTAGTCTGACACTATATTATTCAAGTATACAAGTTAAATCATTAAATTCCATCAGAATATTTACCTTACCGTAACTATTCGTCCCAAAAACAAGTGAAAAGGAAATAAAATTTTCCTATGAGAATAGTCATTATAAAATTTAAATAGTTTGCTTATCTCAGTCAATATTGTAAATAAAGAAAAACTAATGTTATTTTCGTTTTTAACGAAATTTGCTATACAACGGATCGTACGATTTTACATAACAAGCATAGATATCATGGGTATCATCGGTACTCGAAACCGTATTGAGGTACCTACAAGAAATGTGCATCTACTTACACTTGACATTAACTGTATATACTCGTGCAAGAATTACGCGCTTTAAGCTCGTTTGAATTCCTTGTGTTATCTTTTATTTACTTAATTATAAAAGCAAAGTAGACAAAATAGCCAAATAATTAAATTTATTTAGTGTAGGTAATTACATAAGGAAAAAAAAAAATAACGACTTCTTTTTTCTTTTCTTTTTTTGTTAGTATGGGCTGGATCAACGGGTAGACAAGCAGTAATGACACCCGCCGATCCCACTTCTGAACTGTAGGAGTCCGGAAGTTATGATAAAATAAAAACTAATGAATAACGGTAATGATTGTTTATTAAAAAAAATATACTAAGTAACACTGGAATTCAATCGATCTACGTGCTTACGACTAAAATCACATAATAATGCGAAGCATTTACCGCACAATCCGTTATTCGCACTTATTACAACATGAAAATAAATGTAGGGCTTACTAACCTGTACTTGCTCCGGCAGGATAATTCATACAAAAAAAAACACTGGCTTAACTCCCTTCGACGTCCGAACGGAACGAGAGGTAGACCAAGACCCTTGCTTTAGTGAACTCACGCACCCAAGTCAACTGCCAACATAGCGGTAGTGAAAACGATCCACCAATCGGTGTCATTTCCGGTATTTTAAATAGTAAGAAAAGTTATTAAATGTTACTGATTTTGTATATTAATTCGTAACCATAGCTAGTTCTTAATAAAATTATTATTTAATTAATATTAACCTTACACGATGCTTATGCAACAAAGTGAATTCCGTAATGCCCTACAAAAACTTATAGATTGGTCGGGCGACAAAGAAACTAATCTAACGCCATCTTCTCTTCAAAGAATTGAGCATACGTTTAATAAAGAATCTGAATTTATAAAAGTAAGTGATGATATGCTACAAATTATTTGTGGAAGAAGGGCGGATTTTATTCGTTTACGTAGAGAAATGCTACTTAGGCAAATACCGGACGAATTTATTAGTGCTGGTGTAGAAAAGATACCCCCTAGCGCAGAATATTTGTTCGATGCAGACAAATTAGCTAATTACATACAGAAAATAGGGGGGGCAGAAAAACTAGCCTTAGGGCCAGCTTCAGCGAGACCACCGTCAATGCATCCGGGTGCAGAAGCGAGCCATTCCAGTACTACCCACGAATACAGAACTGCGGCTTCCACATCCAAGCAGCCTAAGGATAAAACATTTCATTTTCATGGTGTCCAAAAAGGCAGGTCCAACCAGTACAAGCGGAACAAGGGCAAAGTTTCAAATGCTAAGTCGGGGCAGCAAGCAAAAGGGAAACCACCTCGCCCCCGCTCTCCACCCAAGAACAGAAATCGTCGTGCATGACTCGAGACACTTTCGTGGCGGCTGTATGATGCAATATCAGCAATTATGGCGCAACCTGGGAGCTCCCAAAACAATATGCAAATTTTTGGAGGGTATACGCATTCCTTTCATAATAAAGCCGCCGCTCATATATCCGAGCGATTTAGTAATATCGAGCTTTGCAACAAAGAAATCGACTCACATGTCTCAACAGATCGAAAGTATGATCGGCGATCAAGTCCTCGAGAAAGCCGAGATATCTCCGAGCTACCTATCCACTCTTTTTCTGATACCCAAGCACGACGGATCTCTACGAACGATTTTCAACCTGAAACGACTGAACACTTTTGTAAAAACCAGAAAATTTCAATTGTTCAGCCATTTTCGAGTGCCGACCTTTCTACAAGACAAGGATTGGATGGTGAAGCTCGATTTAAGCCAGGCCTATTTCCACCTGCCCATTCACCAGCAACATCGCAGGTTCCTCAGGGCGAGCTACGACGGTATTCTCTACCAAATGACCTGCCTTCCATTCGGCTTGTCGTCCGCCCCAGCAACCTTCGCTGCAGTTACCAATTGAATCGCGGAATACCTGAGAAAGCACAATATTCGTTGCGTGGTTTATCTGGACGATTTTCTACTGGCCAATCAATCTTACGAACAGCTTCTAGAAGACGTGAGATATGCGATAACTTTGCTGCAACGCCTGGGGTGGACAATCAACTTCAACAAATCTGTGTTGGTTCCGACACAGCGTATAGAATTTCTAGGCGTTACCTGGGACACACGAGCCAACACCAAGTCCCTGTCGGAACCAAAGTGCCTAACGCTACGCAGGGCACTACACAAACAGATTTCGCTAGGCAACTGGTCCCTCAGACAGGCCCAGTCCCTAATGGGGAGACTCAGTTTTACCTCGTTCGTCGTTTGCAGAGGAAGGCTACATTGTCGAACAATCCAACAATGCAGTCGACATTTGCCGAAATCCCAACCCCACCAACGATTCATCATTCCGGATCCAGTTCTTGCCCAGATGAAATGGTGGGAGAAAGCGGCATCCAGTACGTTACCACTACACGCGGAGCCTATTTCACACCTGCTAACTACCGATGCATCCGATATAGGCTGGGGAGCGCAACTGGGACAGGCAACGCTCTCTGGTCAGTGGACGGAAGACCAGCAATCCTGGCATGTCAACTGCAAGGAACTATATGCGGTGCATGCTGCAATCCTTCACGAGCAGCACCTGTTGAAGAATACACATATTCTATTGCAGACGGACAATCGCACAGTTTTGGCCTACATAAACAAGGAAGGGGGCACGAGGTCAGAGAAGCTCCTGAAGTTAACCCGTCAGCTTTTAGCCTTGCTGGATTGTCTGAATGTAACTTTGACGGCCAAGTTCCTTCCGGGAAGGTACAACACGGAAGTGGATGCACTATCACGCAACAAAAGAAATCCGGAATGGCACCTTCTGGCAGTAGCGACGAGAGCAATTTTCCAGATGTGGGGTACACCAGTGGTAGACCTGTTTGCTTCCAGCAGTGCTCACGTGGTACCGACCTATGTCTCCAACGATCCCCACGACGAGAACGCTACGTTTCACAACGCGTTTTGTCGTCGCTGGGACTACAGTCTCGGTTGGTTGTTCCCGCCACCGAACCTCATACCGCAAGTGCTGTCTCACCTCAACACAGCCCACGGTCTGTATATTCTAATAGTACCCCGGTGGGAGAAGGCATTCTGGTCAGCAGATCTGCAACAGAGGGCCATTCGAGCACCGTATCGAATTCAAGACCTGAAACGAGTACTAGTAGACACAAAATCGGGACGTCAACCTCCGGACGTTCACAACATATATTTGGAAGCATGGCTGATTCGAGGTGGGCAGACCTAATTGAGGATTGGACAGAGGAAGAGAAATCTTTACTGCTATCTAGTTGGAGAAAATCTACGCTCAACACCTATGTATCAGCATGGAAAAAATGGAAAAGGTGGTGCACCTCTCAGTCAATTGATTTTAAACGTGCGGAACCACCTATAGTGGCCAGATACCTAGCTTTCCTTCATAATACTGAAGGCTTGGCATACAGGACAATTTTAGTTCACAAATCGGCTATATCTAAAAACGGAGGGCTAAACTCAACATGGATTCCGGATATCTCAGGAAAAATAATAGGTAAGTTTTATTGTTAGGTAAAACTCTCTATTAAAAATATGTCCGTCATCTAGTATCCATAACACAAGTGCTTAGGCTACTTACTTTGGGCTAGATGATAGGTGCGAGTGTAAAAATATTTATTTATTTATACTACGGTCGCGAGTATAAATAAATAAATGGCGACTAAAAGCTTGTACACAAAACTACGAATTGGCGCGACGCGAATTCGCAACGCAGGAAACTACAACGTAATTTTCTGCGATGCGATTTGGTGCGGCGAGGTGGCAATAGAAGGAATGCGCTATGCGAATCAATTCGCATGTTCTAGCGATGCGGCATGCGATACGCAGTTTTGTGTGCAGGGCCTTAATGCCTGCGTGTAACCGTTATTTACTTGATTAGTTTATATGCGGAGGTCAGACATTTACAAAAGTCCTTTAGGCATGATAGTACTTGGTGTAATTAAATGTGCAACTGTTTACTATCCCGAATAAGGTGAACGCACACTTATCCGAGCCGAACGCGCCGAAGTCTAATTTCTAAAGTTCTGACGAATCGGGCAAAATTCGTTAACCTCGGCTCGGATAAGTGATAAATGAAAAAAATCGGAGTGTGTTTGGCGCGTTTCATGGTGTCAGTAAGATTTATTTTCACTAATTCAAAAATTGTTACAAAGTGAATATTGTGCAGTGAAAGTGGTGTTATTTTGATGTACAAGCATCCGTGTTGATGTGAAATTATGCAGAATCATCGAAAATAAGTCTCACGATGTGTTTGATGTGGAGAAGATCACTATAAAAAGTGGTTTTATCCATTTCATCAAGCACCATCATGAACTCTGTTACCTTATTCGAATTTTAACATTATATAAATGTTAGAAAAATTAGTACAAAGATTTTGGTGATTAGCAAAAGAATTTCGAAAAATTATGATCTTGGGATTCCCGCCTCAAGATCATAATTTTTCGAAATTCTTTTTCTAATCACCAAAATCTTTGAACTCTGTTACCATTCAATTCGCGCCAAGCACTGCCTAGATGCGTTAAAATATGTGGCACCCATATTTTAACGTAAAATTCATTTCATTCACACATTTCACCCACTCATTATCTCATATGACTACAGATAAAATATACACTAAAGACATGGCTGTATGGGCGAGACCCTTTGCCTTCCCTAAAATATAGGGAGAATTTAAAAAAAAAGGAAAAAAAATCTGGCTCAAAAAAAAAGTCACAGGTTTCAGATAAAAAAAAACGCATTTATTCACTTATTAACACCACAGAAAAGGTCACTGCATCATCTTCGAGTCCCTGATGACGACGTTCGAGTCTGCGTAGAAGTCGACCTTGATGGTTTCGCTGGAGTTCATGGTCATAGGCATTCCCCCTGAGATCATGACGCTGTTGACATCAAAGCCCCAGAAGTGGTGGCCCTGATAGGGGCTTTTGTAGTTAACGGCTATGTATCCCGAAAGGGAAGCCTCGTAGTCAACCTGGATTACCAGGGTGCATCTGGAATAGTACAATGTTTGGCTTTAGTAGGTAAACAAGGGTGACATGATTTCCTAAAATTGAAAGCCAGTGACGAATATTGCCACTGAATTAAATATATGTATATTGAGTAGGAGTATAGTTTAATGACGTCTGACCGATATGAATGGAAGAGAAAACATACTGCGCCGACCCCAGATAGCCTGAGAACAGGACAGGGAGACATGGCCAGCGTGATGGGTTATGGCCCAATCTCCCTATATTCTTCCATCCATAGGGAAGGCCCGTGCCCTAGCAGTGGGGACATTAAAGGGCTGGTGATGATGATGAATGCCTGCATATTACTATAAAGCAGTCTTATTATTACAGTGCGCGCGGAACTAAGGGTCTGTTTCCCAATCGACGGTTAAGTTATGAACAGTTTACTTGGCAGTTCAACTGACATATATTTCATATTACAACTCTCAAATGATCCTACAAGTAATCTATCCAGAACTTGCTCGTCGATTGTGAAACAGGCCCTTAGAAGATTTAACTGGCAACACTGACCTGGAAGCCGTCAGCTCCGCGACCACGGCTTGGTACGGACGGAGTTTTATGTCAACACCAGCTTCAGATCCGACGGTCACCTCCTCCGTTTTGCTGTTACTCTGTCCCCAGTTGGAGGTGTAAGAGAAAGAAGTGGCCCCGCCTACGTTTAGGACATCGAACTCCACCCCGTACTCTATTTTCTGGCCAACAGTCAACTCTCCACCTTTATTCCAGGAGGAGCTGATAGTATTGGAGACGGTCTGGTGAATGTTTGCTTTTAATTCTGCGTTTTTGGCGCTGTTATTCTCGAAATTCTGCGTCATCACGATGGTAGGCTTGCATTGCTGGCTGACGATGCGACCTTTCTGAGGGGAGAGGGTAGTCGTGACTTGCTGCCAGCCGTAGGTCGTGTATAGGTCCCCCCAAGGGGTAGGACTCCGGAGGTATACGTCGTCGGGTCGCTGGCCGAAGCTCTTGGTTACTGCGTCCTTAGTTCTCGCGTCTGATAGCTGGAAGGTGTTCCGTTCGGTGTCGCTAATGATGTCGAGCGAGCTCCCTTCTACTTGCACGGTGCTGTCGGTTGGGTTGGTGGCCGCTTTGATTTTGATGTCGATGGCGATGGCTGGCGCTAACACCAGCAGTACAGCGAAGAGTTTCACACCCATGACGGCTGGACTGATTGTATCTGAAAGTGCAAATGAAGTTGATATAATGCATATTGATATAATGCGTTACAGGACAGATAAGATAAGATAGATAAGATAAGATTTTTATTGCTTAAAACTGTGTTACAGCAAGTTGTTAAATATAAATTAAGTACAACAGTTTACCTTAACAGGCATGCAATATTATCAAAATGAACGACTTTATCATGCATACAATAAACGTCTTCAAATTAACAAAAAAAAATAAACAAAATCATAATTCATGTATGGCAAAAAAAAAAAAAAATATTAATAACCATATTTTTAAACTTTTCACAATTATATATTATAATAAAAATATTTCAATTAAACATGTCATAAATCAATAATAATACGCTTCATGTTACCATCACGGCAGTAAACTATAAATTCATTAATGTCATAAAAGCAGTTGCTGACCAAAATACCGAGGATTGTTTTCTTAAAAATATTAAATTGTAAATTTTGAATAAATAAAATATAAAATAAAACGGAAGTAAATTAAATATTCTAATGCACATACTATAACTGTTTCTGGAGAAACAAGTTGTGGCTGATTGGGGAACTGATAACTTCCACGGGTACCTTGCTGGATCATCACGATTACATTAAATACGCTTTTTTGTGAACAGCTTAGCATTCTTCTTAGTAAAAATAAAAATTTCATAAATGTATAGGGAGGGTAATGCAAGAATTTTTAAATATTTAAAGAGAGGCCTACATGATTCCATCTGTCCGACATCGCAAATAGATCGTATACATCGCTTCTGTAGAATGAAAACACGACTGATGTGTGTCGTGTTTCCCCACAGAATCAGCCCATACCTCAATATAGATCCAACATATCCATGGTACGCCATCAGAGCTGTATTAAGGTTCGTTAATTTGGTCAGTCGATACAGAGCGAACACAAACCTATTTATTCTCTGGCATACCATGTCAACATGGTTTTGCCATGTCAGTCCGGAATCGATCACAATACCGAGGAACGCCGCTGACGAAGTCATGGCAATGGGCTCGCTGCGATGCTGAACAGATAACTTTTGAGGTTTTCCATTTCTATTGTAAAATTGAATGTATTTTGTTTTGCTGGTATTTATTTTCAAATTATTACATTCTAGCCAACTTGTAATTTTTCCTATTTCAATATTTATTTCATCATTATAATTAACGTTAGGTTTTTTTTGTACAGTTAAAGAAATATCATCAGCAAATAGTATAACTGGATATTGGGTACATTTGGGAAGGTCGTTAATGTATATAATGAAAAGCAGCGGTCCCAATATACTGCCCTGTGGAACTCCTGTGTTATTTAACCTACTTTCTGATTTGTACACACTCTGGAACACATCATCCAACCTCAATATTTCCACAAACTGCGTCCTACCACCAAGATAACTCTTCACCCAATCCAACGCAAGTCCCCGCACACCATAACGCTCGAGCTTAGCCAGCAGTGGCGGAGCGTCCATATAACCCGATTCCCAACAGCCGTACCAAACGAGCGAGCATAAAAAATCATTACCATAATGCAAGTACAATACCATTTTATAAACAAATAAAAAAAATCCACCAATAAAATCTTATCATAACAGTATTAAACGCGCGCGAAACAATATGCAACACAGGTACATACAATTCGCTCCCGCTCTCTAGATTCCTTCAACTAACTCGCTAAACATCGAGTTATGAACGCCTACTACAGCACGCACACAGACAAGCGTAGTCTTGTCAGGCGCACGCAACGAGAAATAGTACCTAAAGATTGCCTACAAGCCGGCATCAAGCCGGCATTTCGGCAGCCTACGCGCTTATGCATCGATACACTACGACTCACGCACACATTAGTAATAAACTACCACGAAAACAAGTCCGTCAAAAGTAAATATTTTAGATCTTATTACAATAGCCATAAAAGCGGAATTTCACTGCACTGAACTGCACTCAATATCGCGGTCGGCGCCGCTCCAACAAGCCGGTACGGAGCGGGTTAAGTCGTCCTTCCCTTTTTAACACGGCTTTTGTTTGTATAATGATATCTCTTTCTGGCCTTGCTGAGAAATACTCAGGACGGCTTCTGTCATGCGCAGCCACAGACGTTTGCTTGCACTCACATAAACATAACGTAATTAATTAGTTTTATTGTATTTTTAGCAGTAATTCAGTGAAATAGTAAAATTTTACTAACCTGTGTTGTTGGTTTTAAAGGTGTATTGTGATTTTGTGAATTGTGTAGCTCTGCAGGGATTTAATTGGTAGGTTTTAGTTTTTATTTATTTTGGTTTATTCTCTCTCGGCACAATAATGGCCGCTTTGATGCACATAGATTGTTGCCTTACCGATTTCTTGCTAAGTGAAGGAAAGCAGTTTTCAAAGTTGTCCTTTGAAAATAAAAAATATGTCATACAGTTAGGTCGAGCTCGTCCAAATATGTCAATAGATTACAAACGTAAAGACGGTTTTTTCAAGCTTACAGGCAGTTGTTTATTAAATAAAATGTTTTGTTTTCCGTGTCTTTTGTTTTCTGATTCAAGCAGCGTTTGGAATCGAACGGGATTTTCTGATGTTAATAATTTATCAAACTCTGCTAAAAAACATGTTCAAAGTGAGAAACATATGCGTAGTTGTTTAGCGTTGCATGAATTTGGAAATAGTAGAATAGAAAACTATTTTAACAATAATTTTGACGCTCATAACCGCAAAGTCGAGCGTAATCGTATTCTGTTAAAACGTTTCATAGACACAGTTGTTCTCTTAGGTAAACAAGAATTAGCGTTTCGCGGGCACGACGAAAGTGTAAATTCGGATAATCGTGGTAATTATACTGAAACATTATTATATTTGAGTAATTATGACTCCGTATTAGAATCTCACTTTGAACAATGTTCCTCCACTTCTCATCCTGTTTTTTCTGGACTTTCTGGGGACATTCAAAATGATCTGATAAACTGCGTGTCTGCTGTTATTTCAGATCAAATTAGGTCTGAGATAAATAGGGCGAAGTTTGTGTCGGTTATGATCGATGAGACTCCTGATTTGAGTCACAGAGAACAGCTGAGCGTCGTCTTGCGGTATTTGTCCGATACGGGTTTAGAGGAGAGATTCGTAGGTTTTTTTGATGTTAGCGCGAGTCGCACCGCTGAAGTATTATCATCACAACTGTTAGAGATTTTAGACCAATATCGGTGTAAGGACAAGTTGATAGGTCAGTCATATGATGGTGCTAACGTCATGTCCGGCGAGCATGGTGGAGTCCAGGCGTTAATTCGTCGTGAATGTCCTATGGCTCATTTCGTCCCTTGTTACGCACATATATTAAATTTAGTTTTATCCCGTTCGTTAGAGAATATTCCCGAGCTAAAGTCATTCTTTGGCCATGTCAATGGCCTTGTTCGCTATTTTAATAAATCTACAAAGCGATCAAATCTCTTAAAACAGATTTCCGATCGCCGCTTACCTGGTGTAGCAGATACGAGATGGCATTACCATTCGCGTATTATTAATGTTATTTTTAATTGCAGGTTAGATATGATTCAGACCTTCAATTCCATCATAGAAAATCCAGAATCGTGGGATTCTGATTCTCTTTCTTTGGCAGAGTCATTCCTAAGTAAGTTAGAAAATATGGAGTTTTGTTTTATTTTGCATGTATTTTCGGTTATTTTTGAAAAAACCGACGTCCTTTTTGCTTTATTACAAAGCAAACAAGTCGATATTGAGGTCGCTACTCGAGAAATTAATTCTTTTCTCTCATGGTTATCAGATATATTTCCTAATCAATTCGATTTCATTTATCACAGCATCCAGGAGTTCTGCGAGCCACCGCGGCGCCGTCGTCGACTAGATCCAGGAATCGATTTAAAAACCCTATACAAACGGTTATTTGTAGAAATAATTGATAACGTAAAGTCACAAATTAATTCCCGATATCAATCGTTTGCGACATTATCGTATCTAGATCTATTAAATAAAAGGAAATATGAACAATATCAAATATCTTTTCCTAATAATCTAATTTCTACACTTATGTCCGAATTTCGTTCCCATTTTGATTTTACTGTTTTAAAGAATGAATTAAATGTTTTATACACTTCACCTAGTTTAGGCAAATTAGATGTTTACGAACTCTATTTACATTTAAATGGTTCCGCCTTGAGTGAAACCTTTCCTCAAGTACTTTGTTTATGCAATATATTTCTTACCCTTCCTGTATCAGTTGCGTCCGTTGAACGATCGTTTTCGGCCTTAAAACGAATTCATACGTATTCCCGAAATATCCAAAAGCAGGAAAGGTTATCTAATTTAGCATTAATTTCTATAGAGAAAAATTTGTTAATGAAAATTAAAAGTAAAAATGATTTCTATGATAAAGTCCTTGCCCATTTTGTAAAAAAAAACCGTAGAATTGTTTTAGAATATAAATAAACTTAAGCCGTCGCGTGTCTAGTCACTAGTCGTCCGTTGTTTAGTTTCCGTTTGTATGGCTTTTTATTTCGTTTCTCAGGTTTGCATGTAAGGTTTTTTAAGTAACAGGTACAGGTGCGGCGGCTGCAAACTTCAGCTTTGGATGCTTTATTGTATGTTATTTAGGGCTAAGGTAATTTCTTCATTGGCGGACTTGCGGACGGAGTTAACGATCTTTGACCTTTGTTTTATTTTTCGTTTAACATGAGTGGTTTGGTTTACTAATTATTTTTAAAGTTTTTCTTGCATGGGTATTGTTAGTTAAATTTTACTAACCCTTATTAACATTTATTTTGTTGTTTTTTCCTTTTGTTTTAATGCTTGATTTCCTATGAATGTGTGTGTAACGCTACCAACGGCTTTTTTAAAAGCCACTTTTATCATGCTCGACATACACTGTAATATATACATACACCAGTGCATATCAAGTATGGTGAAGGTGGTGAACAACTAACAACAACTGCAAGAAGCCACATCCAGCACAAGAGCACAAGCACAATCACCTCCCGTCATTCATTGCCACGCTTGCGTTGAACCTGTAAGAAGTATTGTAAATGGTATGTGTTTTTTTGTTTATCGCACACTGTTGACCCTTCCACACATACAAACACATGCACTACAGTATACAGACCAAATTACGAGCTTTAAAGAAAGTTTCTACGAGTACCCATTTTTTGTGGGTCCTAATTTTTACTGTGGCTTGCCTTACTTTTTTTTTCACGCCACGCCACTGTTAGCCAGGAGTGTATTATGATTGACAAAGTCAAAAGCTTTACTCATGTCAAAAAGAACGGTGGATACGGGAATCTTTTTGTCCATATGATGCAGAACATTTCTTAGAAGTGAATAACAGGCCAGCGTTGTTGATCTACCCCTGCGAAACCCAAATTGTTCCTCGCTCATTACGTTATTAGCATTATCTGTGGGTACCCGTTGGCCTACAACGTGAAGTGTAAAGATTATTAATTCTAAATATAATATATAATACGCTTTTATATAAAATTTTGGACTAATAGTGCTTATAATGTTTCAAATAACGTGTGACAATGTTTGTGGCATAAAATATTAACAAACAGTGAATTAACTAAAAGTGAAAAAGTAAACATTTTGTGTTAGTTTCATACTTTAAAAAATACAATATATGGAAACTATTATATTAAAAATTTATAGTGAACACTCTTGAATAATATAGAACTGCATACTTATTATATCTTTACACGTGCACTGTGAATACTTTTTGAATCTCAATAACGAATAATTTGTGTACACAACAGGACTTTGTTTGTACCAGAAGGACGTAAGACACAAATTAATTGCTAGTAGCGCCATCTATTGTTGAGTTGCGAAATCATTTCATACTTAGAAAGCACAGGGAACTACGGTGCTTAAATAACGATTTATTAGTGTGTTTATAAAATCACCGCTAGATGGAAGATGTATGCGATACTGAGAGGATATTATAACTTTAACTATTATACTTAATTGACAAATAATACATGGACATACACGAAATGTCGTGTAAAAAGTGTAATAAAATTATTAGTAATAAAGAATATTTGGCTTGTTTGGGTTGTACAAATAAATATCATCTGGACTGCGCAAATGTTTCAATAAAAAGATTCCTTTTAATGAATACGGAAAATAAAAAAACCTGGAAGTGCAAAAATTGTTATGACACAAAAAATAAAGATAAGACATCATACCGAGAGTCACCAACAACGTGTAACAGCCCAAGTAAAAATGTTACCTTACGAAAAAAGACCACGGCTATTGTACCTTCCCCCTCTATATCTGATAGCATTGATACTATAATTGATACAACTACTCCTACCGGAGACTCACTGTTAAATCAAAGCTGCCCAGAAAATAACAGTACTTTATGGGAAGAAATAGAGGATTTAAAGACGAAAATTGTAATCCTAGAAACAAAATTGGAAAGTGCAGACAACGAAATTGAGAGATTGATAACTGAAAACTATTCGCTTAAAAAACTAGTATCAAACAGAGATGCAAAAATTAATAATTTTACTCGCATATGCCAGTCTACACCAACTAGCTCCAAAAAAGGAGTTACATCATCGTCAGAGGAAAAATTAGATACAAAAATAACTCACAAATCACATACGGGAAAATATTTATCTTCAATAGACCTTTCAAAATCATCACATTTGGAAATCCTTCAAGAGAATCTGGAGTCCAAAATATCAACAAATACAGCGAAGATTTCATCAACACCGAAGCCCTCAAAAATACAAAAAGGTGAACAAATTACAGGAAAATCTAATAACACGCCCCGTCCGCTTCAACAGAAACATAAAATATGTTTATTAAGTTCAAATACATATAATAAGACTACATCAATCGCACTAAGAAATCTGCAAGGGGACTTATGCCATTACCTTATGCCTGACAGAGGATTAAAACAACTTATTGTGGGTATCGACTCGAAACTAAAAAAATTCACAATGAATGATTACTGTATTATTCTCATAGGCGAGGAGGATTTCAACACCACTACAGATTATTATGAACTAATTAAATGTTTAAGAGAATGTTTAAAAAAAATTAATTATACCAATATTTTAATTTGTCTGCCAACATATAAAATCTGTAATTTTGTAGATTTATATAACTGGAGAGTGGAAATATTTAATAAGCTTTTATATTTTGATGTAATTACCCATGAATATGCATATGTATTGGATTCAAATCGTAATTTGAAATATGATAGATCAATGTTTCACTCGCGTTACGGTTCCCTCAATAACTATGGTTTAAATGTAATATTACGCTATGTAAATAGGAAAATTCTTCACATTAAAAATTGGAATATGACTGGAAATATTAATATTATACATGTAAATGAACCAAATGTAAAACGGAACGTTTCCGATACTATGCAAGGTCCAAATACGGTAAAATTTTTTCGACGCCTTTCAGTGTAACGTTAGTTTAGGTATATTTCACCAAAATATTGCAGGAATTCTCAATAAAAAGGAAGAGTTACTTTGTGCAATTTCAGATTTAGAATCTAAAGGAACGGACCTGGATATAATTTGTATGACAGAAACCAATCTTATACATGGTTCCGAAACTAACTTGAAATTAAGAAATTTCGATATTGCTGCTTCTTTTTCTAGGAAAAATTGTAATAGGGGAGGAGTGGCCATTTTAGTCAGAAAAAATATTGAGTATAAAAACTTGAAGGATTTGGAAAATATTTCCGAACCATATGGCTTTGAATGCTGTGGAATAGATGTTGTGAAATATGGAGTTGCAATTATATGTATATATACCCATAAAACACCAACATCAACATCTTCAATATTCTTCAAAAAATTGGATGATATGTTAAATATTTTTTGTCAGCAAAAAAGAAAAAAATATACAATATGTGGAGACCTAAATATTGATCTTCTGAAGGAAACCAAAATATCAACAGAATTATTAAGAGTTTTTGAAACCTTCAATTTGCATGCTGCTATTACCGACGCCACTAGGATTACTGACAAATCTAAAACTTGTATAGATCACATATTTACTAACATTAATAACGGTCGTGCCATTATTCATGACTTGGGGTTATCAGATCATACGGCTCAATCATTTCACATACCAATAAAAAAACGTCCCCTTCCTGCCATCCAATGGTGGTATGAATATAGAAGAGACTATTCGGAAGATAATAGATTAAAATTTAAAAACAGCTTATCTTCTCTTAATTTTAGCGACGTTTTTGATGAATCAAATCCTTCGAGTGCATTTGACACTTTTTATAATTTATTTATTCTTTTTTACAACTTATGTTTCCCTGTAATTAAAATTAAAATGACAAATAAAAATATAAATTTAAAATATTTGACTAGAGGTGTGAGACAATCGTGTCTTAACAAACGGAAACTATATCTTAAGAGTAGACATTGCAAGGTATATAAAAATAAGTATACGAAATATTCTAGGTTATTAAAAAAATGCATACTGTCCCTACAAAAAGCAGAAAATTTGAAACATATAAGTAATACTAAAAACACTTGCAAAGCTGTATGGGATGTTATAAAAAAGTATACGACATCTATTGGCGAGAATAAAACTATAAATAACTTAAAAATTTGCGACCAGGATTGCACTGACCCTCAGATGATTTGTGAGTCGTTCAATGATTATTTTGTAGATATAGTTAAAAACAACTGTACTTTTGCGGAATCGTCAAATTGTTTGAGCATGGACAACATAGAGACAAGTATTTTTCTGAATCCGGTAAGAAAAAATGAGCTCTTAAAAATAACTAATGAATTAAAGACATCATATTCCGTTGGTTTTGATGATGTGAGAACTGACATAGTTAAAGATGTCATGTGTCTGATAGGTTGTCCTTTTTTACATGTCATAAATTTATCACTATCCCATGGTAGTTTTCCAGAAGTTCTAAAGAAGTCAATCGTTAAACCCTTATTCAAGAAAGGTGAAAAGTGCAAAATGGATAACTATAGACCGATTACTCTTGTGCCTATTTTCTCAAAAATTTTGGAGAAAATTATGTATGACCGGTTAATAAAGTTTCTTGATAAACATAATATTATAACGGAAGAACAGCATGGATTTCGGAAATATAGAAGTACCTCGCTAGCCACTTTTAAATTAATGAAAAATGTAATTAATTGTGTAGATAAAAAGATACCAGCGACTGTGTTGTTTCTCGATATGAGCAAAGCTTTCGATTTTGTCTCTCATAAACGATTGCTCATAAAATTATCTAAGTACGGTATACGAGGACCAGCATTGGAATGGATAAAGTCGTATTTATACAATAGAACACAAAGTGTGGAAATTAAAAATTACTGTTCCAAATCTAACTCCATTATTAAGTATACTTTTTCATATATAAATAACAATATTGGCGTACCACAAGGTAGTATACTAGGGCCCCTTCTGTTTTTATTATACATTAATGACCTGCCTAAACAGATCTCCCATGAATGTATACTATTTGCAGACGACACGAGCTTGATTATTAAAGGTGACGATTTTTTAAATTACAATGACAATATAAATAATGCCTTATCTCAGACAATTGTTTGGCTCACACAAAATAATCTACAAATAAATTTAGATAAAACGAAATATATGCAATTTAGAACTACGAGAACCAATGCTCATAATCTAACCATATCGTATAATGGCAAATTTATTGAGGAAGTAACGGAAACAAATTTTTTAGGATTCAATATAGACTGTCACTGTAATTGGAAGTCTCAAATAAACAAATTATGTACCAGAATAAATAAATTTGTGTATGCTTTGAGAAAAGTAAGCAGGCTGGTATCAGTACAAGCAGCACTAAACGCTTATTATGGATATGTGGAATCCCTGTTGCGCTATGGAATAGTACTATGGGGGAATTCAGTTGATATTCAAAATATATTTTTAATACAAAAAAGATGTATTAGGGCTATGTTTCACATTAAGAAAACTGATTCATGTCAACCCTTATTTAAGCAATATGATATACTTCCAGTGCCATGCTTATATATATATGAAATATGCTTATTTGTATATAAATATAGCTATCTTTTCCAAAATAAACAAGATGTAACCCATAGAAAACTGCGTTCTCAATATTTATATAAATTGTATAAGCCTCCTGCTAACTTGTCATTATCTTCGAGAAATTCTTATTTGATGTGTATTGAGATATATAATAAGCTACCTGATTATTTTAAAAATGTAAATACAAATAGTTTCAAAAAAAATCTTAAAAAATGGTTGATAGATAAATGTTTTTATAGTGTAAGAGATTTTTTACAGTACAAAGAGTAATTATTGCAATTTGTTACTTTTATATTTTCTCTTTATTATAAGTATTTTTAAGACATGTAGATACACCTGAAAAGGTAAAATTTAGTTGTTCTGTATATATAGAAAGCAAATGTATCTGCTAATTTGTACCTAAATTTATGTCTACAATAAATTCATTTCATTTCATTTCATTTCATTTCATTTCATTTATTTCGTGTGAAGAATGAAGTTAATCTAATCTGCATGGCTTTTTCGAATATCTTTGAAAAAACTGGGACCAGCGCAATGGGTCTGTAATAGTTTAAATTATGCTTATCTCCGCGTTTGCAGTAAATTAAATAGGTTTGTCTTTGCTTTAAGAAAATTAAGACAGACCGTATCCAAGGCAGCTGCATTAACAGCGTACCACGGATACGTCTCATCCGTCCTGAGCTATGGCCTAATATTATGGGGTAATTCAGTAGATTTTGACAGGAGTTTTATAATTCAGAAAAAATGTATCCGGTCTATTTGTAACGTCCGATATGATGATAGCTGTAAGCCGCTATTTCGAACGCTCAAAATTCTCCCTCTGCCCTCTATGTATATTAGAGAGGTGTGCGTATTTGTTCGCTCTCATCCAAGTTTTTGGAAGATGCGGGTTGATATGATGCCCAGACAGACTAGACGACAATATGTCAATCTATTGTATCAACCTCCCTGTCATAAACATATTTATAAAATTAATGTCTACAATATGTGTATTAAATTATTTAATCATTTACCTGATGACATTAAATGGTTGACTATTAATAAATTTAAATTTGTTTTGACAAAGTGGCTACTAGAACACTGCTTCTATAGTGTTAAAGAATATTTAGAATACAAGAAAAAATAAAAAATTATAATGTAAAATTAATGTTATACTACCTTCTAAATAGTAGACTGACATTGTATAAATTTAAATAAATTACTAATACCTTATTATAATTTGCATGCCTGCTTGCAGGTTGAATACTGTACTGGACCTATTGCTATTATGATATACCTATTGTAAACATGTATTCTGGCAAATAAAGATTATCTTATCTTATCTTATCTTATCGTTTTAATAGAGGCTTGACAATGGATATCTTAAGAGTGTTAGGAAATTTACCCTCCTCAAAGCAACGATTCACAAAATGTGTCAGCAAAGGTGCCAACTCACGCGCACAAGCCCTAATTATTTCGGTACATATCCCATCAAAACCTGTAGAATTTGTCTTGTTAAGAGAATTTATAATTTTGATAATTTCATTTTCGTCGGTAGGGCTTAAAAATACGGATGCGGAATTACAATCTATTAACTTCAACTTACTTGAATTTTGTTGATAACTACTAGGTACATTAGTTAAGTCTATAAAGTGATCATTGAATGTGTCTGCTATTTCTGAAGGATTATTTATTATTTTGTCATCAACTTTTAGGTAGTCAAAATTATGTGTGTTATTTACGTCGTCTTTATTATTTATAATATTCCATGTAGCTTTGCATTTATTCTTAGCCGTATTAACATATTTCGCATTTACAATTCTTTGAGCTGATTGTATACATTGTCTGAGTAATTTAGAGTATTGTCGATATTTATTTTTAGTATTATATGTATGTTTACTGTAATAACCTAAACGCAATTTTCTTTTAGTTTGGCACGATATTTTTAAGCCCCTGGTAAGCCATCTTAGTTTTGGGTTTGCACTATTAAAACATTTAATTCTATATTTGGGAAAACATAAATTGTACATGAGAGTGATTTCATTATGAAAAAGAGTAAAATCAACATCTACGTCCTCGAAGTTAATTAGGTTCTGCCATGGATATTTCCATAAAATATATTTGAATTTGTTTAAGTTGTCAGCACTATAATCACGTCTCATTTCAAACCAAGATTCAAGCGGTGCTTTACGCAATCTAACTGGTACCGTCAATATTTGAGCTGTATTATGATCCGATAAGCACAAGGCTTTAGTATATCCGGTTGCTTTCTTTATATTGCTCGCAAAATGATCTATACAAGACTCCCTTCGTGTCGGTGTTTTGATATGCAAATCCAGATTTATAGCTAATTAGTGTTTCTATTAATTCATCCGATAATTTATTTTTCTTTAGTGTCAATATTCCAGTCCCCTGTAATTATTGTATGTTTTTTAAAGGAGTTTAGTTTGTCAAGTAAAAGATTTAATTTATTAAAGAATATTCTAATATGCTGTAGGAGTACGGTAAATACATACAAGGATAACCTTATATTCTACTAATTCTAATCCACAACATTCGAATGCTAGTTCTGTTGCCATTTCTTTCAGAAAAGACAATTCCTTAGTTGCAATTGATTTACTATGTAAAATGCAAGAACCTCCCCGTTTTTGCTTTAACCTACAAAACGAGGCGCCCACTTTATAACCTTTAAGATTTATATTTGATTCGCAATGTTTCTTGACAAACGTTTCAGTTAGACAAATTACATCTGGGGTTTCATTCGTTTCAGACATTTCATTAAGTGTTATTTCTATTAACTCTTTTTTACTAAAGACACCAGCTATGTTCTGGTGCATAATGCAAATTGAGTCATTATTTATAAAAAAGGTAGTGTTTGTGATCTCAGGTTTGGTATTTCAGAATATTCTCCAGGCATAATATGACACGATTCCGATTTTGGTGAATTAGGTATAAGGTTATCCGCTACACTGCCATGAACTTGAAGACTTGTCAAAAGTGACTTATGTTTGCGATGGGATACATGTATGATATCTCGTGACATGCTAAAACACAAGTCGATTGTGAAATATTTAGAGCCTAACCGAGATCTTAAGTAATTATGTTTCACAAAAGCACAGTGATTGAAGCCCTCACATATAAGTTCTATTTCCTTATTAATAGAGATATTTAAATTAGCATTTCTAGGTAGACCACACACAATAATATTTGTATAACATGTCAAATCAAGCCATCTTAAAAGAGTGGTTTTTATGTTTAATGGGTTATTGTCGTTTATGCCTCCCACAACTACAACAAAATCATTCAACGTGAGGCCCGACAGTTCTGTTTTGCAGGTGTTGAGGACTTCCTGTAAGCACGCACCATCCTTCCAAAAGCACGTCGCCATATAGTTCATGCCTAAGAGTTGTTGCAGAGCTTTTTGTACGCCTCGTCCTTGTTGATCAGCTGTTACTACTACGTTATTTTTCCGCGTAGTTGTCAATGCTGTGTGGACAGTTTGTGCGTTAGGCACGAATGGTTTTTCCTGAATTTTGATTTTCTCCATAGTATTTTCTCTAACACTTTGCATGCTTTGATGTAGTTCAGGTTTCTGATTATAATCTTTACTTTTCTTTCCATATTTTTTACATACATACATACATACATAAATCACGCCTATATATCCGAAGGGGTAGGCAGAGGTGAACTAGCACCCACGTTTCGCCAATTATGTTAGGTGCCATGTAATAGGTGGCGAGCCTATAGCCATTTATCGGGCACAAAAGTCGCAGTACATTGCTATTGCTAGGTGGTATAAGAGGAACGCTGCTGCCCATTCCTCACAATTGATTTATCCTTAGTCGCCTTGTACGACACCCATGTGAGAGATTTGGGGTGGTGACAATTGTATTCTACTCTACCGTCACCACATATTTTTTACTATTTTTGTTATTTGGAGTAGTTGATGAACATATCGTCAATAAGTCTTCAATTTTTTGATCCTGTTCTTTAATTTTTTTAGCCAAAGCTTTATTTTCTAATATTAAATTGTCCATCTCATTCTCAGTGGATTCAAGTTTTAGCTTTAATTCTAAATATTCACCTTTCATCGCTTCCAATTCCTGATTCTGTATGGTCGACAAATCTGGTAGCTTTTTGCTTCCATGCTGCCCGATTCTGAGCCTAACAAGGAAGAATCTGTACTTTCCATAATTGGAAGTGAAATTTCATGGCAGTTCCTTTTCCTCCGCTGGGTGATGTAAATAGGACTATCAGGTACTTGGTTTGTAGCACATGTCAAGGTGAGTGGCGAACATATCATAGATGGTTCCCGAACTGGTGGTATTGGTTTATTTAGAAGGTTGGCTGTCGTAGGTGATTCACTTCGAGAAGTCGATTTCTGGTTAGTGGATAGAAATATTGGTGATGCCTGAGGTATACAGCTTTCAGAAGTTAGGTCTCTTATGCGAGGAGGTGTTGTCGATGAAGACGTTGTTTTCTGTATATCTCCAAGAGACAATGATGACTTTGTCAAGATGATGATAGCAGGATCTTTCTCAATGTTTGCTTTACTGTCTGAAGTGATTGTATTTGGCTTCTGATCATTTGGCTTTTTCTTTGTAATAATTGCCGATGTTACTTTATGAGGGTGTGACTTCAAAAATGGTGTGCTGGTTGTGGGTTTATTTTTTAAACACTTTGCACATGACCATAGAGATTTGTTTGATTGGTCCATAAGGTAAAACCGTTTTTCCGATATATTTGCACACTCGATATCAAAAAATTAGTTTTTTTACATAAACTACAATTCAGGAAACGCCGGTCTTGAATTTTTCGTCGGCATTTGGTACATACACTGCATTTGGGGGACATTTTTTCTCAATAAATTGTAATCTCAATACTGTATGACTCCCACGACACGACACGACAGTTATCGAATCCGTGTAAATGCAGCGCGGGCCGGCCGCTGCTTTGGACGGTGACTCACCGGCAACGGCACGCACTTGTTGTTGAGCGAGCGGGTAGCCGTTTATTATTTACAAAATTTAATCTTAATTCTGCTATTACTCATGAACGAAATTAAGTATCGATTAGCGGTTTTCACAATTCAATGAGTCACTTCACTGGTTGCATAATAGTTATAAATTATTCGTGTAATGATTACTTTTTACTATAACTTTGAATTAAAATAGAGGAGAAGTGAAATATACGTGTTCTTTAAGCAACAACCGAAAACAGAACTCACAGATGAGATATGTTTTGCGTTTAGAGCGAGAGGATTTATAGAGACCCCAAAGAGGGGACAGTGCCTGAAGCGGGTACTATCGGACACTATAAAATAATTTGAAGACTCATTATATGCTCCCGTAAAGATCTCGGTGCTATTAATGATAGTAATTATTTTACACAGGAGAGTGTTCACCAGCCAGTGAGCCCGTTTGAGGCTACCTTCCCCTAGATGGCTTCAAATTAGGAGACCAATGTGTGGAGAATTTCTTCTCTATACTAATTCTTGATACCAGAAATGAAGGTTATACTACTATCTCTTTTAACAAAATGGACTACTGAAGAAGATACAAAGTAATTGGAAGTCTAACCTTACCTCCTATTTGACGAATGAATGAAGAGAATAATGGTTTGACTTGAAAATTTCATCATTATATACTAATTTAGGGGATTATGTACAGGCTGTTATTTACTGAAGTCATAATTTTATCCGCCAAGACTGGCAGTATTTTTTTTGCATAATCAATTATGTATAGATAGGCAGAAGTCTACATGGGTCGTCTTGGGGAAGTCTGCATAGAACAGATGATGAGTGATGATAGCTGCGAAATGATTGGATTGTTTGATGAAGAAAAATACAGGGAAATTGACGAGGATGATCATTGGCTTACCTGAGTGTATAAGCCTTAAAAAAAGATGTTAACATGGTTAAATCCTAACGACATTCCTAATAATTAGTTTATTTAGACAAAGTTAAACTTTAATAGCCGCACTCAGAGACGTCAAATAACGTTAATGAGTACTTAACGTCAAAAAATGACAATTCAAAACTGGTCGCTATTCTTGCCACGTCTATGGTCTAGATTTGAATAAAAAAATTTGACATTAAATACTCATTAAAGTTAATTGACGTCTCTGAGTGTGGCAGTTAATGTTAGAAAAATTATTACAGAGAAAATTGTGGTTAGAGAAAGTTCGAAAGATTAAAGTCTTGATGCGGGAATATAACCTGCGTCCTCTGCAATCCGGACCTATAATATGCCACTCGGCAACATACATACATACATAAATCACGCCTATATCCCCGAAAGGGTAGGCAGAGGTGAACTAGCACCCACGTTTCGCCAATTATGTTAGGTCCCATGTAATAGGGGGCGAGATTTGGGGTGGTGACAATTGTATTTTACTCTGCCGTCACCACACGGCATTGTGATATATATATCCTATGTATATATCCAGTTTCCTATATAAGACTAGGAAACTAAGGTTTTGTGCTAAAAGGGAAACAAACATGTAAATAGAGAACATAAATTTATTTACTGGGTAACAACAGTTGGTGCGCTTAGTAGACTTTCGTGGGGATGGTGTACAGAATACTCCTGGTGTTGGCGTCCCTGATGACGACCTTCGAATCCGTGTAGTATCCCATGTTGATCACTTCAGTCGACTTCATGGTCCTAGGCAGACCTCCGGCGCTCATGACGTTGTTGATACCCAAGCCCCAGAAGTGATGGCCCTGGTGTTTCTTGCTGTAGTTGACCGCTGTCTGTCCTGAGAGAGTCGCCTCATAATCCACCCTGATCCTCATTGATCCTCTTGTCGCGAATAGTTCAGCTATCACCTTCTGTTTAGGCTCGAGACTAATGGTCACTCCGGCTTCGGACCCCACAGTGACAGTCTGGGACTTGCTGACACTCTGTCCCCAACTGGATGTGTAGGACATCGATGTGGATCCACCGACAGAGAACACCTTGAAGTTGATGCCGTAGGTGATCTCCTGTCCGATCGTCAGCTCGCTATCTTTCGTCCAGGTCGAAGTGACTGTGTTGGCGACCGACTGGAAGATCTTGGCGGTGAACTGGGCAGTCAAGGAGCTGTTGTTCTCGAAGAACTGGGTTGTGACGACGCTCGGTTGGGACTGGAGGCTGACAATGCTGCTGCTCTTCGGTGTCAGGATCCTGGTGACTTGCTGCCAGCCGTACGACTGGTAGAGATCACCCCAGGGGGTCGGGCTTCTAACGTAGGCGTCGTCAGGACGCGCGCCAAAGTAAGCGTTCACGGCGTTCTTGAGGAGGTTGTCTGAGAGCTTGAAGGAGTTCCTCTCGGTGTCGCTGATGATGGCCACGTTGTTCCCGGACAGTTTGACGGCGCTGTCGGCTAGGTTGTCGGCGGCGACGATCTCCACGTCTATGTTGGCGTGGATGAGAGGGGAGAGCAGCAGCAGCGCGAAGATTTTGAGACCCATGACGCAGCCTGGATTATATCTGTGGAAAAAAAGGTATAATTAGTAACTTTCTCGGCACATAATTAGTTATCTGTTGCTAGAGATCATCTGAAAGAGGGAGTGAAGGGATTTGCTGGTTCCTGTTAACTTAAAGTGGCTGGCACGATTGCTAATGAGTATAGAACAAGTTGCGATCCTGTGAGAGGACATTTGGTATCTGCTTTGTAATGAATATGCATAGATATAAATCTACATTAATAACCAACGCTTCTGACATTAGCAAGTCTAAAAATCTGTCTGAGAGCTTGAAGTTTCGTTACACTCTTGACAATTTAAACCTGAGAATTAAGAAGACAAGAAGAGAGTGTTTGTTCGTTGTAAGATAAGAGATTGACGGGTTTGAGTGCTACTAAATTATTTTTTAATTCGGAATTTAATTGTTACCGTAGACACTCACCTCTCAGTAAAAACAAGAAAGCAGTGATGCCATCAGTAGCAGTCACCCATGTTTTATACGAATTGTCTCTTAATTTATAGGGGGTTCTAAATTGTAATGTCTAACGTGTCATTCGACCGATCGACTCATCCGTAGAATAAAGTCCGATCTGTAGGATTGACAGTTTTCAGTTAGAGGTTAGAGAAGTGTTGACTTTTGTAACTCTTAAACAGGAGACTTGGCATTTAGATTTTTTGGTATATTCGTTATATTTTCTTTCTTGCTTTAATTTCTATGGAATAGGAGATAGTGAGTTCCTAATCAACATAGGACGTTTTATGGTTTATTATATTTTATCCTTTAAAACTAGCGACCTTTTCTTGACAGTCTTCTTTATGGAAAAGCACACGGCATGCCTGATGCATTTGGCATTACTACTCTACACCACACTGAAACCAAAATTGTATTATGAAAAGAAAAATAGTAATGCTCACATTAGTAACGGAAAGAGTGTCAAAATTTGTTCGATTCCCCTGTATTCCAAAATTGACAAATGCCTTTAGAAATCAGTGTCACAGTTTCACCAGGAATGCTTAACCACAATAGGGGCTGGATCTTACTACAAATAATCGGAACACAGTAACGTTGTTAACATTATAATTACGACAGATTTTGAAAAGATGGTTGTAGCCAGGCGGGCTTAAATGGTTCTACGCACCAACCGAACCAATTTTGTACTTCCCTGGGGAACCGAAAAATTTGCTTCACTGGGGATCGAACCCGGGGTTCCACTAGACCACGGAGGCGGTAAATGTAAAATAGTTAATAATACCTAATTCAGTAATGAAATAAAAATATTAAGGATTCGCTTTAGGAATCAACCTGTATATAGCACGCAGTATGCTTGGTCAGCGAACGTCAATTTTATTAGTGTTTTGCAGAATTTATATTGTAATTACGATTTTAAAATATTTCAACTAAAAATATTATTTTGTATTTACTTACGTTATAATCAAAAAGCTGACAGAGCAGAATACAATTGTCACCACCCCCATCTCTCTCGTGGGTGTCGTACAAGGCGACTGAGGGTAAACACAGTTATGAGTAATGGGCAGCAGCATTCGTCTAATATCACCTAGAAATATACTGCTATTTATGTGCCCGATAGGTGGCAAGGCAATAAATAGGATCGCCACCTTTTACATGGGATCTTGTTTAATTTACCTCTGCCTATCCCTTCGGGGATTTGGGCTTGTTTGTATTTAATAGTAATTATCAGTAAATTTAAATTGTTTACATCTGTAAATAATTTAAATTTGCTCACCCCAGAGCTGTTATAGTCGAATAAAGGAAATCGTCTGGTGTAGGTAGACCATTAAGCATCAGACACCCTAATGGTGGAGGGCAAACCACCAACAACAGCAGGAAGATATGTATGGAGTATGTGACTCAGTACGAGGACCATAGAAAGGCTGGGATGATGATGATGAAAATCGGCTCAATATATTAAAATGATTCCCTTGTACACATTTTAAACTCCTTAACCTCTTTGGCCTAAACCCAAAGTAAAAATTAACTCAATCTGGCGATTGACAGCCGGTTTGGGTTTAATGATCGCTATCGACTAAGAGGTCCGGGGTTGGAATCCTGCTAGGGGCAAATGTGTGTGATGAACATTGAACACAGACATTTGTACCTATCATAAATACTTAAATAATCTACCTAATCTAAAAATCTTGTGTCACAGTGTTTGTTAAAAAACTCCTCCGAAACGGCTTGACCGGTCAGCAAGAAACAGGCCTTACCTATGGATCATAAATACATAAATCACGCCTATATCCCCGAAGGGGTAGGCAGAGGTGAACTAGCACCCACGTTTATGTTAGGTCCCATGTAATAGGTGGCGAGCCTATTGCCATTTATCGGGCACAAAAGTCGCAGAGAGTTTGGCTGGGAGGTGTTAATGCATCCGCCGTATAGTCCTGACCTTGCACCTTCAGATTTCCACCTGTTTCGGTCTCTTCAGAATTCTTTAGGCAGTGTCAGGTTAACATCACGAGAGGACTGCCAAAACCACTTGTCGCGGTATTTTGACCAGAAGTCCCAAAATTTCTATAGCAATGGGATCATGTCCCTACCTACAAGATGGCAAAAAGTTATCGAACAAAATGGTACCTACATACTTTAGTTAAATGTAAATAAACTAAATTAAAAAATGTTTTGAATTTTCTTAAAAAATGCGAAGAATCTTTTTCCCCAACCTATTATATACGGAGGTCAGACATTTACAAAAGTCCTTTAGGCATGATAGTACTTGGTGCAATTAAATGTGCAACTGTTTACTATCCCGAATAAGGTGAATGCACACTTATCTGAGCCGAACGCGCCGAAGTCAATTTCTAAAGTTCTGACAGATTCGGACGAATCGGGCAATTCGACACGGGCAAAATTCGTTGACTTGATAAGTGATAAATGAAAAAAGTCAGGCTCAAAAAAAAGTCACAAGTTTCAGATAAAAAAAACTCATTTATTCACTTATTAACACCACAGAAAAGGTCACTGCATCATCTTAGAGTCCCTGATGACGACGTTCGAGTCTGCGTAGAAGTCGATCTTGATCGTTTCGCTGGAGCTCATGGTCGTAGGCATTCCCCCTGAGCTCATGACGCTGTTGACCCCTAGGGCCCAGAAGCGGTGGACCTGGTAGGGGCTTTTGTAGTTAACGGCTATGTATCCCGAAAGGGAAGCCTCGTAGTCAACCTGGATTACCAGGGTGCATCTGGAATAGTACAATGTTTGGCTTTAGTAGGTAAACAAGGTGACATGATTTCCTAAAATTGAAAGCCAGTGACGAATATTGCCACTGAATTAAATAAATGTATATTGAGTAGGAGTGGATAGCTTGATGACGTATGACCGAAATGAATGAAAGAGAAAACATACTGCGCCGACCCCAGATAGCCTGGGAACAGGGCAGGGAGACTTGGCCAGCGTGATGGGTTATGGCCCAATCTCCCTATATTCTTCCATCCATAGGGAAGGCCCGTGCCCCAGCAGTGGGGACAATAAAGGCCTGGTGATGGTGATGAATGCCGGCATATTACTATAAAGCAGTCTTATTATTAAAGTGCGCGTGGAACTTAGGGCCTGTTTCCTAATCGACGGTTAAGTTCTGAATAGTTGGCTTGGCAGTTCAATTGACATATATTTTAATATTACAACTGTCAAATGATCCTACAAGTAATCTATCCAGAACTTGCTCGTCGATTGTGAAACAGGCCCTTAGAAGATTTAACTGGCAACACTGACCTGGATGCCGTCAGCTCCGCGACCACGGCTTGGTACGGACGGAGTTTGATGTCCACACCAGCTTCAGATCCGACTGTCACCTCCTCCGTTTTGCTGTTACTCTGTCCCCAGTTGGAGGTGTAAGAGAAAGAAGTGGCCCCGCCTACGTTTAGGACATCGAACTCCACCCCGTACTCTATGTTCTGGCCAACAGTCAACTCTCCACCTCTATTCCAGGAGGAGCTGATAGTATTGGAGACGGTCTGATGAATGTTGGCTTTGAACTCTGCGTTTTTGGAACTGTTATTCTCGAAATTCTGCGTCATCACGATGTTAGGCTTGCATTGCTGGCTGACGATGCGACCTTTCTGGGGGGAGAGGGTAGTCGTGACTTGCTGCCAGCCGTAGGTCGTGTATAGGTCCCCCCAAGGGTAGGACTTCGTAGGTAGACGTCGTCGGGTCGCTTGCCGAAGTACTTGGTTACTGCGTCCTTAGTTCTCGCGTCTGACAGCTGGAAGGTGTTCCGTTCGGTGTCGCTAATGATGTCGAGCGAGCTCCCTTCTACTTGCACGGTGCTGTCGGTTGGGTTGGTGGCCGCTTTGATTTTGATGTCGATGGCGATGGCTGGCGCTAACACCAGCAGTACAGCGACGAGTTTCACACCCATGACGGCTGGACTGATTGTATCTGAAAGTGCAAATGAAGTTGATATAATGCGTTACAGGACAGATGAGATATGTTTTGCGTTTAGAGCGAGAGGATTTATAGAGACCCCAAAGAGGGGACAGTGCCTGAAGCGGGTACTTTCGGACACTATAAAATAATTTGAAGACTCATTATCTGCTCCCGTAAAGAACTCGGTGCTATTAATGATAGTAATTATTTTACACAGGAGAGTGTTCACCAGCCAGTGAGCCCGTTTGAGGCTACCTTCCCCTAGATGGCTTCAAATAAGGAGACCAATGTGTGGAAAATTTCTTCTCTATACTAATTCTCGATACCAGAAATGAAGGTTATACTACTATCTCTTTTAACAAAATGGACTACTGAAGAAGATACAAAGTAATTGGAAGTCTAACCTTACCTCCTATTTGACGAATGAATGAAGAGAATAATGGTGTGACTTGAAGATTTCATCATTATATACTAATTTAGGGGATTATGTACAGGCTGTTATTTACTGAAGTCATAATTTTATCCGCCAAGACTGGCAGTATTTTTTTTGCATAATCAATTATGTATAGATAGGCAGAAGTCTACATGGGTCGTCTTGGGGAAGTCTGCATAGAACAGATGATGAGTGATGATAGCTGCGAAATGATTGGATTGTTTGATGAAGAAAAATACAGGGAAATTGACGAGGATGATCATTGGCTTACCTGAGTGTATAAGCCTTAAAAAAAGATGTTAACATGGTTAAATCCTAACGACATTCCTAATAATTAGTTTATTTAGACAAAGTTAAACTTTAATAGCTGCACTCAGAGACGTCAAATAACGTTACAATACAATACAATACAATACAAATATTCTTTATTGCACATTTAACAAAACAGTACAAAACAAGTTTATACACAGGACAGTACAATAGGCGGCCTTATTGCTAAGCAGCAATCTCTTCCAGGCAACCTGCAGTAAAAGAAAATATGGTGTGATATCAATAAAAACGGATGCAAGAAGGAGGAATTAATAATAATATTTAAATACAACATTAAATATAACAATAATATAAATAAATATAAAAAGTAACGTTAATGAGTACTTAACGTCAAAAAATGACAATTCAAAACTAGTCGCTATTCTTGGCGCGTCTATGGTCTAGATTTGAATGAAAATTTTTGACATTAAATACTCATTAAAGTTAATTTACGTCTCTGAGTGCGGCAGTTAATGTTAGAAAAATTATTACAGAGAAAATTGTGGTTAGAGAAAGTTCGAAAGATTAAAGTCTTGATGCGGGAATATAACCTGCGTCCTCTGCAATCCGGACCTATAATATGCCACTCAGCAACATACATACATACATACATAAATCACGCCTATATCCCCGAAAGGGTAGGCAGAGGTGAACTAGCACCCACGTTTCGCCAATTATGTTAGGTGGCATGTAATAGGTGGCGAGCCTATAGCCATTTATCGGGCACAAAAGTCGCAGTATATTGCTATTGCTAGGTGGTATAAGAGGAACGCTGCTGCCCATTCCGGATCACTGATTTATCCTTAGTCGCCTTGTACGACACCCACGGGAGAGATTTGGGGTGGTGACAATTGTATTCTACTCTGCCGTCACCACACACACGGCATTGTGATATATATATCCAGAAACTGTAAGGTTTTGTGCTAAAAGGGAAACAAACATGTAAATAGAGAACATAAATTTATTTACTGGGTAACAACAGTTGGTGCGCTTAGTAGACTTTCGTGGGGATGGTGTACAGAATACTCCTGGTGTTGGCGTCCCTGATGACGACCTTCGAATCCGTGTAGTATCCCATGTTGATCACTTCAGTCGACTTCATGGTCCTAGGCAGACCTCCGGCGCTCATGACGTTGTTGATACCCAAGCCCCAGAAGTGATGGCCCTGGTGTTTCTTGCTGTAGTTGACCGCTGTCTGTCCTGAGAGAGTCGCCTCATAATCCACCCTGATCCTCATTGATCCTCTTGTCGCGAATAGTTCAGCTATCACCTTCTGTTTAGGCTCGAGACTGATGGTCACTCCGGCTTCGGACCCTACAGTGACAGTCTGGGACTTGCTGACACTCTGTCCCCAACTGGATGTGTAGGACATCGATGTGGATCCACCGACAGAGAACACCTTGAAGTTGATGCCGTAGGTGATCTCCTGTCCGATCGTCAGCTCGCTATCCTTCGTCCAGGTCGAAGTGACTGTGTTGGCGACCGACTGGAAGATCTTGGCGGTGAACTGGGCAGTCAAGGAGCTGTTGTTCTCGAAGAACTGGGTTGTGACGACGCTCGGTTGGGACTGGAGGCTGACGATGCTGCTGCTCTTCGGTGTCAGGATCCTGGTGACTTGCTGCCAGCCGTACGTCTGGTAGAGATCACCCCAGGGGGTCGGGCTTCTAACGTAGGCGTCGTCAGGACGCGCGCCAAAGTAAGCATTCACGGCGTTCTTGAGGAGGTTGTCTGAGAGCTTGAAGGAGTTCCTCTCTGTGTCGCTGATGATGGCCACGTTGTTCCCGGACAGTTTGACGGCGCTGTCGGCTAGGTTGTCGGCGGCGACGATCTCCACGTCTATGTTGGCGTGGATGAGAGGGGAGAGCAGCAGCAGCGCGAAGATTTTGAGACCCATGACGCAGCCTGGATTATATCTGTGGAAAAAAAGGTATAATTAGTAACTTCCTCGGCACATAATTAGTTATCTGTTGCAAGAGATCATCTGAAAGAGGGAGTGAAGGGATTTGCTGGTTCCTGTTAACTTAAAGTGGCTGGCACGATTGCTAATGAGTATAGAACAAGTTGCGATGCTGTGAGAGGACATTTGGTATCTACTTTGTAATGAATATGCATAGATATAAATCTATATTAATAACCAACGCTTCTGACATTAGCAAGTCTAAAAATCTGTCTGAGAGCTTGAAGTTTTGTTACACTCTTAACAATTTAAACCCGAGAATTAAGAAGACAAGAAGAGAGTGTTTGTTCGTTGTAAGATAAGAGATTGACGGGTTTGAGTGCTACTAAATTATTTTTTAATTCGGAATTTAATTGTTACCGTAGACACTCACCTCTCAGTAAAAACAAGAAAGCAGTGATGCCATCAGTAGCAGTCACCCATGTTTTATACGAATTGTCTCTTAATTTATAGGGGGTTCTAAATTGTAATGTCTAACGTGTCATTCGACCGATCGACTCATCCGTAGAATAAAGTCCGATCTGTAGGATTGACAGTTTTCAGTTAGAGGTTAGAGAAGTGTTGACTTTTGTAACTCTTAAACAGGAGACTTGGCATTTAGATTTTTTGGTATATTCGTTATATTTTCTTTCTTGCTTTAATTTCTTTGGAATATGAGATAGTGAGTTCCTAATCAACATAGGACGTTTTATGGTTTTATTATATTTTATCCTTTAAAACTAGCGACCTTTTCTTGTCTTCTTTATGGAAAAGCACACGGCATGCCTGATGCATTTGGCATTACTACTCTACACCACACTGAAACGAAAATTGTAGTATGAAAAGAAAAATAGTAATGGTAATGCTTACATTAGTAACGGAAAGAGTGTCAAAATTTGTTCGATTCCCCTGTATTCCAAAATTGACAAATGCCTTTAGAAATCATTGTCACAGTTTCACCAGGAATGCTTAAGCACAATAGGGACTGGATCTTACTACAAATAATCGGAACACAGTAACGTTGTTAACATTATAATTGCGACAGATTTTGAAAAGATGGTTGTAGCCAGGCGGGCTTAAAATAGTTCTACGCACCAACCGAACCAATTTTTGTACTTCCCTGGGGAACCGAAAAATTTGCACTTCACTGGGGTGAACCCGGGGTTCCACTAGACCACGGAGGCGGTAAATGTAAAATAGTTAATAATACTTAATTCAGTAATGAAATAAAAATATTAAGGATTCGCTTTAGGAATCAACCTGTATATAGCACGCGGTATGCTTGGTCAGCGAACGTCAATTTTATTAGTGTTTTGCAGAATTTATATTGTAATTACGATTTTAAAATATTTCAACTAAAAATATTATTTTGTATTTACTTACGTTATAATCAAAAAGCTGACAGAGCAGAATACAATTGTCACCACCCCCATCTCTCTCGTGGGTGTCGTACAAGGCGACTGAGGGTAAACACAGTTATGAGTAATGGGCAGCAGCATTCGTCTAATATCACCTAGAAATATACTGCTATTTATGTGCCCGATAGGTGGCAAGGCAATAGGATCGCCACCTTTTACATGGGATCTTGTTTAATTTACCTCTGCCTATCCCTTCGGGGATTTGGGCTTGTTTGTATTTAATAGTAATTATCAGTAAATTTAAATTGTTTACATCTGTAAATAATTTAAATTTGCTCACCCCAGAGCTGTTATAGTCGAATAAAGGAAATCGTCTGGTATAGGTAGACCATTAAGCATCAGACACCCTAATGGTGGAGGGCAAACCACCAACAACAGCAGGAAGATATGTATGGAGTATGTGACTCAGTACGAGGACCATAGAAAGGCTGGGATGATGATGATGAAAATCGGCTCAATATATTAAAATGATTCCCTTGTACACATTTTAAACTCCTTAACCTCTTTGGCCTAAACCCAAAGTAAAAATTAACTCAATCTGGCGATTGACAGCCGGTTTGGGTTTGATGATCGCTTTCGACTAAGAGGTCCGGGGTTGGAATCCTGCTAGGGGCAAATGTGTGTGATGAACATTGAACACAGACATTTGTACCTATCATAAATACTTAAATAATCTACCTAATCTAAAAATCTTGTGTCACAGTGTTTGTTAAAAAACTCCTCCGAAACGGCTTGACCGGTCAGCAAGAAACAGGCCTTACCTATGGATCATAAATACATAAATCACGCCTATATCCCCGAAGGGGTAGGCAGAGGTGAACTAGCACCCACGTTTATGTTAGGTCCCATGTAATAGGTGGCGAGCCTATTGCCATTTATCGGGCACAAAAGTCGCAGAGAGTTTGGCTGGGAGGTGTTAATGCATCCGCCGTATAGTCCTGACCTTGCACCTTCAGATTTCCACCTGTTTCGGTCTCTTCAGAATTCATTAGGCAGTGTCAGGTTAACATCACGAGAGGACTGCCAAAACCACTTGTCGTGGTATTTTGACCAGAAGTCCCAAAATTTCTATAGTAATGGGATCATGTCCCTACCTACAAGATGGCAAAAAGTTATCGGACAAAATGGTACCTACATACTTTAGTTAAATGTAAATAAACTAAATTAAAAAATGTTTTGAATTTTCTTAAAATATGCGAAGAATCTTTTTCCCTTTTTAGCCGGAAAACGGCTATTAGAGGCGGTTCTTTAATAGCATTGCAAGAAGGACTGAAATACAAAGAACGAAAAGATATTGTACAATATTCTATTGAACAAATAATTGAAGTATCTTGTGTAGAACTTGAGGAGCTAATTGTTGTTTGTATATACAGGCCCCCTACGGGAAACTATGAACTTTTTGAGACTTCAATGGAAGGTATACTAAATAAACTTTGTAATAAAAACAAAAAACTAGCCGTCCTTGGTGACTTTAATGTAGATATATTAGTCACCTGTTCTCACTCAGACAGATTTATCAACTTATTCGGATCCTATAGCCTTTTCTATACATTTTATGAACCAACAAGAATTACTCCAACATCAGGCACTTGCTTAGATAACGCGTTTTGTAATTGTAATATATTAGATAAATCAATTATAAATTGTATTAATTCAGATCATACTGGCCAAAAAATTACTGTTGAATATCAAAATGTTCATAAACCAATAAAGATAATATTTCGGCCAATAACACAAAAGCAGTTGCAGTTATTTGGAAATAATGTTACAAATAGACTTAATTACCTTATAAATGATAACAATGACTGTCCTGATGTAATGTACAATAATATGTTTAATCCTATTAAAGACGAATTTCATAAGATTTTTAAACAAAAATTCAAAACAATACACCCTAAAAAGAAATTCAGTGACTGGGCTACCCCAGGAATTTATATAAGTAGAAGGAAACTTTATGACTTATATAGCCAAAAATACACGTCTGTTGATTCCACCTTCATAGACTACGTCAGGAACTATTCCAAAATATTCAAAAAAGTCTGCAACACTGCCAAATCGATCTCAATTGGCAATAAAATAAAAAATTCTGATAATAAAATAAAAACAACTTGGAGAATTATCAATTCAGAAACCGGAAAACTTAGGAACAGCGAAAGATCGTTTAAAATTAAAATGGATAATAAGGTTATGGAGTCCGATGGTGAGGTTGCAGATGCCTTTGAAACTTTTTTCACCGACATCCCTGCTCGAGTAACCAGCAAGCTCAACTCTTGCACAAAAAGAGCTCTGTCTCTACTACAATTAAGTACAGTCGAATGTAATATACCTTTTGATTTTCACAAAATTAATATGGACACTATTATCAAAACGTACAAGACATTAAATATGAAGAAAACTGAAGATTTGTGGGGTCTATCAGTTAGCATTTTGAATCCCATCATTAATGTCATCGCTCCTCAGCTGACATCAATCTTTAATAAATGTATAGATAACGGCTGTTTTCCAAACTTAATGAAGCATAGTAAACTAATACCTTTGTTTAAATCTGGAGACAAATGTGAACCCAATAATTTTCGTCCCATTTCTATATTACCGTCCCTTAGTAAAATCTTTGAAAAAATTATGTTGAACCAGTTGCTTTCTCACTTCACTGCTAACAAACTGTTACATGCTAAACAGTTTGGGTTCACGAGGCGAAAATCCACCACTGACGCTGGAATAACCCTCATTAAGCACATATTTGATGCTTGGGAAAATCGGCAGGATGCTTTGGGTATCTTTTGTGATCTTTCTAAGGCATTTGATTGTGTTTCACATCAAACGTTATTAGCAAAATTAAAGCATTACGGTGTATCTGCTGCCTCATTGAAACTGATAAAGTCATACCTGAGTGATAGGATTCAAAAAGTAGTAATTAATAAAGCCGAATCTTCGGGTTCACCAATGCAAATGGGTGTTCCTCAAGGATCAATACTGGGACCATTACTATTCATAATATATATAAATGACCTTCCCTTCTACACAGAATCTCTATGTGATACGGTACTATTCGCAGATGACACCTCATTAATTTTCAAAGTAGACAGAGGTAAAGATAATTATGATGACATCAATATAGCTATTTCCAAAGTTCTTGATTGGTTTACAAATAACAACTTATTACTCAATTCTAAGAAGACCAAATGTATTAAATTTTCATTACCAAATGTTAGGCAAGTTAGTAGTCCGATTACAATTAATAATGAAACGATAGAATGTGTCAATTCTACAGTATTCTTAGGAATAAAGTTGGACTCCAAATTGCAATGGAATCCTCATATTTCAACTTTATCCGAGAGACTAAGTTCAGCAGCATATGCGGTAAAAAAAATAAGGCTATTAACTGATGTTGAAACAGCCCGGCTTGTTTATTTTAGTTACTTTCATAGTGTAATGTCGTATAGCTTACTTCTTTGGGGTACAGCTGCAGATATTCAGGATATATTTATTTTACAAAAAAGAGCTATACGTGCTATTTACCTATTAAAGCCTCGCGATTCACTTAAAAGTCTGTTTAAAGATATTAATATCCTCACTCTTGCTTCACAATACATATACGATTGCATTCTATATGTTTATAAATACTTAAATACATTTGCTAAAATTAGTGATATTTATAAACACAACACTAGAAATAAAAATAAACTTGCCTTTACTAGATTCAGATTGCACAAGGTTGCTAATTCTTTTATGGGGAAATGTATACTCTTCTATAATAAGATACCAGGATCTTTGACTGAACTGCCTCAACACAAATTTAAGCCTTATGTAAAAAAAGTACTAATGGCAAAAGGATACTATAAAATTCAGGATTATCTAGATGACAAGGATGTTTGGAATAAATAACTTTTATTTTTATATAATCGATGATTAATATGCTGTTCTGTCTGTAATGAAGGATGTTGATAGCTTCAGAAATTGTGACTCTAATTATTATTACTTGACGTTAAAGCTATTGACATCTTTCATTAAATTTTCATTGAATTTAGATTATATATTATATATGTAACTAAGGGAGGAAAATACCCGACTGAGTTTCTTGCCCGTTCTTCTCAGAACAGGGCCTCCCGGTAGCTTACGAACGGATGGCGTAGATTTTTCGCTAGATATTGAAAACTTGTGTGTCCGTATAGGTAGGGTGGGGGATGGGGGGTTGATTGGTAGTGCGCGGCATGTTTCGGTTTATGTGATTGGCGAGTTGTGGGATTGTATTTGGTGCATAATTTACAATGTACCTGCAATGTCATAACTCGTTGACAATGGTGGGTTTCTCTACAGCCTACTTGCGTGCCGTTCTGCTAGCGGAGCGTTGGGCCCTGATGCGTTTAGTACCATCTTGGTATTGAACGCGGCAGGGTCGGCGCTTCGTTGCGGACCGGGGCGTGGGCGGGTTTGGGAGACCTATCATTACAGACTGAGGCATGCTGCGCACTCCACTGTTTTTTTTCTACTATTTTTTTTTTCTTGGACACACGGGTTTTCGGTATCTAGCGTCTTGACGATTCATAAGTGTATTGTAATCATACCAGATATGAATAAATGAATTTTGACTTTGACTTTGACCCCAACCTATTATATACGGAGGTCAGACATTTACAAAAGTCCTTTAGGCATGATAGTACTTGGTGTAATTAAATGTGCAACTGTTTACTATCCCGAATAAGGTGAATGAATGCACACTTATCTGAGCCGAACGCGCCGAAGTCAATTTCTAAAGTTCTGACAGATTCGGACGAATCGGGCAATTCGACACGGGCAAAATTCGTTGACTTGATAAGTGATAAATGAAAAAAGTCAGGCTCAAAAAAAAGTCACACGTTTCAAATAAAAAAAACTCATTTATTCACTTATTAACACCACAGAAAAGGTCACTGCATCATCTTAGAGTCCCTGATGACGACGTTCGAGTCTGCGTAGAAGTCGATCTTGATCGTTTCGCTGGAGCTCATGGTCGTAGGCATTCCCCCTGAGCTCATGACGCTGTTGACCCCTAGGGCCCAGAAGTGGTGGGCCTGGTAGGGGCTTTTGTAGTTAACGGCTATGTATCCCGAAAGGGAAGCCTCGTAGTCAACCTGGATTACCAGGGTGCATCTGGAATAGTACAATGTTTGGCTTTAGTAGGTAAACAAGGTGACATGATTTCCTAAAATTGAAAGCCAGTGACGAATATTGCCACTGAATTAAATAAATGTATATTGAGTAGGAGTGGATAGCTTGATGACGTATGACCGAAATGAATGAAAGAGAAAACATACTGCGCCGACCCCAGATAGCCTGGGAACAGGGCAGGGAGACTTGGCCAGCGTGATGGGTTATGGCCCAATCTCCCTATATTCTTCCATCCATAGGGAAGGCCCGTGCCCCAGCAGTGGGGACAATAAAGGCCTGGTGATGGTGATGAATGCCTGCATATTACTATAAAGCAGTCTTATTATTAAAGTGCGCGTGGAACTTAGGGCCTGTTTCCTAATCGACGGTTAAGTTCTGAATAGTTGGCTTGGCAGTTCAATTGACATATATTTCATATTACAACTGTCAAATGATCCTACAAGTAATCTATCCAGAACTTGCTCGTCGATTGTGAAACAGGCCCTTAGAAGATTTAACTGGCAACACTGACCTGGAAGCCGTCAGCTCCGCGACCACGGCTTGGTACGGACGGAGTTTGATGTCCACACCAGCTTCAGATCCGACTGTCACCTCCTCCGTTTTGCTGTTACTCTGTCCCCAGTTGGAGGTGTAAGAGAAAGAAGTGGCCCCGCCTACGTTTAGGACATCGAACTCCACCCCGTACTCTATGTTCTGGCCAACAGTCAACTCTCCACCTCTATTCCAGGAGGAGCTGATAGTATTGGAGACGGTCTGATGAATGTTGGCTTTGAACTCTGCGTTTTTGGAACTGTTATTCTCGAAATTCTGCGTCATCACGATGGTAGGCTTGCATTGCTGGCTGACGATGCGACCTTTCTGGGGGGAGAGGGTAGTCGTGACTTGCTGCCAGCCGTAGGTCGTGTATAGGTCCCCCCAAGGGGTAGGACTGCGGAGGTAGACGTCGTCGGGTCGCTTGCCGAAGTACTTGGTTACTGCGTCCTTAGTTCTCGCGTCTGACAGCTGGAAGGTGTTCCGTTCGGTGTCGCTAATGATGTCGAGCGAGCTCCCTTCTACTTGCACGGTGCTGTCGGTTGGGTTGGTGGCCGCTTTGATTTTGATGTCGATGGCGATGGCTGGCGCTAACACCAGCAGTACAGCGAAGAGTTTCACACCCATGACGGCTGGACTGATTGTATCTGAAAGTGCAAATGAAGTTGATATAATGCGTTACAGGACAGATGAGATATGTTTTGCGTTTAGAGCGAGAGGATTTATAGAGACCCCAAAGAGGGGACAGTGCCTGAAGCGGGTACTTTCGGACACTATAAAATAATTTGAAGACTCATTATCTGCTCCCGTAAAGAACTCGGTGCTATTAATGATAGTAATTATTTTACACAGGAGAGTGTTCACCAGCCAGTGTGCCCGTTTGAGGCTACCTTCCCCTAGATGGCTTCAAATTAGGAGACCAATGTGTGGAGAATTTCTTCTCTATACTAATTTTCGATACCAGAAATGAAGGTTATACTACTATCTCTTTTAACAAAATGGACTACTGAAGAAGATACAAAGTAATTGGAAGTCTAACCTTACCTCCTATTTGACGAATGAATGAAGAGAATAATGGTTTGACTTGAAGATTTCATCATTATATACTAATTTAGGGGATTATGTACAGGCTGTTATTTACTAAAGTCATAATTTTATCCGCCAAGACTGGCAGTATTTTTTTTGCATAATCAATTATGTATAGATAGGCAGAAGTCTACATGGGTCGTCTTGGGGAAGTCTGCATAGAACAGATGATGAGTGATGATAGCTGCGAAATGATTGGATTGTTTGATGAAGAAAAATACAGGGAAATTGACGAGGATGATCATTGGCTTACCTGAGTGTATAAGCCTTAAAAAAAGATGTTAACATGGTTAAATCCTAACGACATTCCCAATAATTAGTTTATTTAGACAAAGTTAAACTTTAATAGCTGCACTCAGAGACGTCAAATAACGTTACAATACAATACAATACAATACAAATATTCTTTATTGCACATTTAACAAAACAGTACAAAACAAGTTTATACACAGGACAGTACAATAGGCGGCCTTATTGCTAAGCAGCAATCTCTTCCAGGCAACCTGCAGTAAAAGAAAATATGGTGTGATATCAATGAAAACGGGTGCAAGAAGGAGGAATTAATAATAATATTTAAATACAACATTAAGTATAACAATAATATAAATAAATATAAAAAGTAACGTTAATGAGTACTTAACGTCAAAAAATGACAATTCAAAACTAGTCGCTATTCTTGCCGCGTCTATGGTCTAGATTTGAATGAAAATTTTTGACATTAAATACTCATTAAAGTTAATTGACGTCTCTGAGTGCGGCAGTTAATGTTAGAAAAATTATTACAGAGAAAATTGTGGTTAGGAAAAGTTCGAAAGATTAAAGTCTTGATGCGGGAATATAACCTGCGTCCTCTGCAATCCGGACCTATAATATGCCACTCAGCAACATACATACATGAATCACGCCTATATCCCCGAAAGGGTAGGCAGAGGTGAACTAGCACCCACGTTTCGCCAATTATGTTAGGTGGCATGTAATAGGTAGCGAGCCTATAGCCATTTATCGGGCACAAAAGTCGCAGTATATTGCTATTGCTAGGTGGTATAAGAGGAACGCTGCTGCCCATTCCGGATCACTGATTTATCCTTAGTCGCCTTGTACGACACCCACGGGAGAGATTTGGGGTGGTGACAATTGTATTCTACTCTGCCGTCACCACACGGCATTGTGATATATATATCCAGAAACTGTAAGGTTTTGTGCTAAAAGGGAAACAAACATGTAAATAGAGAACATAAATTTATTTACTGGGTAACAACAGTTGGTGCGCTTAGTAGACTTTCGTGGGGATGGTGTACAGAATACTCCTGGTGTTGGCGTCCCTGATGACGACCTTCGAATCCGTGTAGTATCCCATGTTGATCACTTCAGTCGACTTCATGGTCCTAGGCAGACCTCCGGCGCTCATGACGTTGTTGATACCCAAGCCCCAGAAGTGATGGCCCTGGTGTTTCTTGCTGTAGTTGACCGCTGTCTGTCCTGAGAGAGTCGCCTCATAATCCACCCTGATCCTCATTGATCCTCTTGTCGCGAATAGTTCAGCTATCACCTTCTGTTTAGGCTCGAGACTGATGGTCACTCCGGCTTCGGACCCTACAGTGACAGTCTGGGACTTGCTGACACTCTGTCCCCAACTGGATGTGTAGGACATCGATGTGGATCCACCGACAGAGAACACCTTGAAGTTGATGCCGTAGGTGATCTCCTGTCCGATCGTCAGCTCGCTATCCTTCGTCCAGGTCGAAGTGACTGTGTTGGCGACCGACTGGAAGATCTTGGCGGTGAACTGGGCAGTCAAGGAGCTGTTGTTCTCGAAGAACTGGGTTGTGACGACGCTCGGTTGGGACTGGAGGCTGACGATGCTGCTGCTCTTCGGTGTCAGGATCCTGGTGACTTGCTGCCAGCCGTACGTCTGGTAGAGATCACCCCAGGGGGTCGGGCTTCTAACGTAGGCGTCGTCAGGACGCGCGCCAAAGTAAGCATTCACGGCGTTCTTGAGGAGGTTGTCTGAGAGCTTGAAGGAGTTCCTCTCTGTGTCGCTGATGATGGCCACGTTGTTCCCGGACAGTTTGACGGCGCTGTCGGCTAGGTTGTCGGCGGCGACGATCTCCACGTCTATGTTGGCGTGGATGAGAGGGGAGAGCAGCAGCAGCGCGAAGATTTTGAGACCCATGACGCAGCCTGGATTATATCTGTGGAAAAAAAGGTATAATTAGTAACTTCCTCGGCACATAATTAGTTATCTGTTGCAAGAGATCATCTGAAAGAGGGAGTGAAGGGATTTGCTGGTTCCTGTTAACTTAAAGTGGCTGGCACGATTGCTAATGAGTATAGAACAAGTTGCGATGCTGTGAGAGGACATTTGGTATCTACTTTGTAATGAATATGCATAGATATAAATCTATATTAATAACCAACGCTTCTGACATTAGCAAGTCTAAAAATCTGTCTGAGAGCTTGAAGTTTTGTTACACTCTTAACAATTTAAACCCGAGAATTAAGAAGACAAGAAGAGAGTGTTTGTTCGTTGTAAGATAAGAGATTGACGGGTTTGAGTGCTACTAAATTATTTTTTAATTCGGAATTTAATTGTTACCGTAGACACTCACCTCTCAGTAAAAACAAGAAAGCAGTGATGCCATCAGTAGCAGTCACCCATGTTTTATACGAATTGTCTCTTAATTTATAGGGGGTTCTAAATTGTAATGTCTAACGTGTCATTCGACCGATCGACTCATCCGTAGAATAAAGTCCGATCTGTAGGATTGACAGTTTTCAGTTAGAGGTTAGAGAAGTGTTGACTTTTGTAACTCTTAAACAGGAGACTTGGCATTTAGATTTTTTGGTATATTCGTTATATTTTCTTTCTTGCTTTAATTTCTATGGAATATGAGATAGTGAGTTCCTAATCAACATAGGACGTTTTATGGTTTTATTATATTTTATCCTTTAAAACTAGCGACCTTTTCTTGTCTTCTTTATGGAAAAGCACACGGCATGCCTGATGCATTTGGCATTACTACTCTACACCACACTGAAACGAAAATTGTAGTATGAAAAGAAAAATAGTAATGCTCACATTAGTAACGGAAAGAGTGTCAAAATTTGTTCGATTCCCCTGTATTCCAAAATTGACAAATGCCTTTAGAAATCAGTGTCACAGTTTCACCAGGAATGCTTAACCACAATAGGGGCTGGATTTTACTACAAATAATCGGAACACAGTAACGTTGCTAACATTATAATTAAGACAGATTTTGAAAAGATGGTTGTAGCCAGGCGGGCCTAAATGGTTCTACGCACCAACCGAACCAATTTTGTACTTCCTTGGGGAACCGAAAAATTTGCTTCACTGGGGATCGAACCCGGGGTTCCACTAGACCACGGAGGCGGTAAATGTAAAATAGTTAATAATACCTAATTCAGTAATGAAATAAAAATATTAAGGATTCGCTTTAGGAATCAACCTGTATATAGCACGCGGTATGCTTGGTCAGCGAACGTCAATTTTATTAGTGTTTTGCAGAATTTATATTGTAATTACGATTTTAAAATATTTCAACTAAAAATATTATTTTGTATTTACTTACGTTATAATCAAAAAGCTGACAGAGCAGAATACAATTGTCACCACCCCCATCTCTCTCGTGGGTGTCGTACAAGGCGACTGAGGGTAAACACAGTTATGAGTAATGGGCAGCAGCATTCGTCTAATATCACCTAGAAATATACTGCTATTTATGTGCCCGATAGGTGGCAAGGCAATAGGATCGCCACCTTTTACATGGGATCTTGTTTAATTTACCTCTGCCTATCCCTTCGGAGATTTGGGCTTGTTTGAATTTAATAGTAATTATCAGTAAATTTAAATTGTTTACATCTGTAAATAATTTAAATTTGCTCACCCCAGAGCTGTTATAGTCGAATAAAGGAAATCGTCTGGTGTAGGTAGACCATTAAGCATCAGACACCCTAATGGTGGAGGGCAAACCACCAACAACAGCAGGAAGATATGTATGGAGTATGTGACTCAGTACGAGGACCATAGAAAGGCTGGGATGATGATTCCCTTGTACACATTTTAAACTCCTTAACCTCTTTGGCCTAAACCCAAAGTAAAAATTAACTCAATCTGGCGATTGACAGCCGGTTTGGGTTTAATGATCGCTATCGACTAAGAGGTCCGGGGTTGGAATCCTGCTAGGGGCAAATGTGTGTGATGAACATTGAACACAGACATTTGTACCTATCATAAATACTTAAATAATCTAAAAATCTTGTGTCACAGTGTTTGTTAAAAAACTCCTCCGAAACGGCTTGACCGGTTAGCAAGAAACAGGCCTTACCTATGGATCATAAATACATAAATCACGCCTATATCCCCGAAGGGGTAGGCAGAGGTGAACTAGCACCCACGTTTATGTTAGGTCCCATGTAATAGGTGGCGAGCCTATTGCCATTTATCGGGCACAAAAGTCGCAGTAGGTACATAGCTAGGTAAGTGGTATAAGAGGAACGCTGCTGCCCATTCCTCATCACTGATTTCCTTAGTCGCCTTGTACGACACCCACGGGAGAGATTTGGGGTGGTGACAATTGTATTCTACTCTGCCGTCACCACACGTCATGGATGGAAGAATAACCCATAACCCACCACGCTGGCCCCGTGCGGGTTGGTGGGTCTTAACGACTGCAGATGCAGCCGGGACCACCGGCTTAACGAATCCAATGACCGACCTTAGCGAAAATTGCATACCATTTTGATTTTAATTTTAACATAACATACAATGTCAGAAAAAGTTGTTACAAAGAATATGGTGGAATATGGTAAAAAGTTCGAAAAAATATAGTCTTAATGCGGGAATCGAACACGCGTCCACTGCAATCCGGGCAGGTGCCTAAACTTGCTTAACTAAGCTTCTTGTGCTTGTATTCAGTGCGCGCGGGTTCGATTCCCTCATCAAGCCTATAATTTTTGGAACTTTTTCTAACCACCATATCTTAGTTTACGCAATCGCATGCCGAGCGCGTTACGCCTCTGCGCTATCATACATACATACATACATAAATCACGCCTATATCCCAAAAGGGGCAGGCAGAGGTGAACTAGCACCCACGTTTCGCCAATTATGTTAAGTCCCGTGTAATATGTGGCGAGCCTATTGCCATCTATCGGGCACATAAAATCGTAGTGTATTGCTAGGTGGTATAAGAGGAATGCTGCTGCCCATTACTCATTGCTATCTATACCCTTAGTCGGCCTATACGACACCCACAGAAGAGATGGGGGTGGTGACAATTGTATTCTGCTCTGCCGTCACCTCTGCGCTATCCACTCTCACTACAGGCGAATGCTGAAAGGTAAACCAGCAACAACAGCATATCCATTACCCAAAGAGGGTTGGTGTCAAGCAAAGCTAAGTCGACTGTGAAATCTGACACAACCTTGTAATTTTGTCATCCTAGTACATTATCTCTGTTCATGTATCTCTCGAGAAGGATCTCGCTAGCCCATGCAGTGGCATAGTCGGGCTGCGATTGCGTAAACTAAGAAATGTTCGCTAAGGTCATTGTAGTTGCTTCGGAAGGTTGGTTGGTCTACGTCCAGGCATCTTTATCCTGCTTGGCAGAGTTTTGCGAAACCCTTCGCAGGTGAATCGAGGCTGGCCCATAAGAAATAATTAACAATTAGGATTTTTTAAAAACACCGTAGTTTGTAACCTATTTATGAGTAGCATTCAGGATGTGGGCTTTTTCTGTTAATATTGAGATTTTGGTATATATGGATATATGATATGTGGAAATAGGCTCTCCATGGGACTTAAAATAGTCTTCAAAATATGGGTGTTATATTATGCCTCTGCCTACCGCTTAGGGGATATAGCTATACAATTATCACCTCCCCCATCTCTCCCGTGTCATACAGAGCGACTAAGAATAAAGACAATGATGAGTAATGGGCAGAAGCATATTCCTCTCATACCACCTAGCAATGTACGCGATTTATGGCAACAGGCGAACATTTATTACATGGGACCAAACTTAGTTGGCAAAAAGTGGGTGTTAATTAACCTCTGACTACCCCTACGGGGATAAATGCGTGATTTATGTTTGTATGTATGTTATATTGCTTTCTACGCGAGTGACTAAAGGAACTCCTATAGCTAATAGGTAACATAGAAGCTCATTCGAAAAATCTTGGTAAAGATGTTACTTTGATACTTATTCTTCAAACTAATTCGTTAGAGACAAGCTCTAATTTTACCAACATACCTACCTAGTTAGGAATTTAGGTCTTCGGTAGCTACGCTAAACCGCTGAATTGTAGATAATATCATAAATATGCATTGTTGCAATAGGAATTATTTGAAAGAAAACATTGTGTATAACTTCGTAAATTAACGAAGTTATTAGGCTCGGAGACTTTGTCCACACTTCAATTAATCAGTCATTTTGGTGTAATGTATGTAATAAGCGATGTAAGAAAAGTAGGCCATACTTTTGACATTATTATATTCCTATATTGCAAGTCAATGATAAATTGTTATTGTTATGTTCTTTTCGAAATAAACGTTTTATTTTCATTTGTCTTTTATTAAAGTTATTACTTTATTATATCAGCTAGCCTATTAGCTCTCTGATGTCACAAGGTTTTCCTATAAATGGAAGAATAGTATAGTGGCTACATAACCCACCACTCAAGCAGTGCAGGTTGACCAACGGTTGTTGCAACGGCTATCGTGACTTCCGAAACACGGACAAACTTATAATAATTACATACACAAATCACGCCTATATCCCCGAAGACCCCATCCTAGACTGCCTACCCAGGCAGAGGTGAATTGCAGACCCACTTTTCGACAATTAAGTTAGGTGCCATGTAATAAGTGGCGACCCTATTGCCATCTATAGGTCACATAAAATCGCAGTATATTGCTAGGTGGTATAAGAGGAATGCTGCTGCCCATTAGTCGTCGCTATCTTTACCCTTAGTCGCCTTGTACGATGATGATGGTGAGAGATGGTGACAATTGTATTCTGCTCTGCCGTTACCACACTGCCAAAACTTAAAATAACACAAACAATAATAATCATAAACTTTAGTGCATCATATTGGTAGGTATTGCATTTATGTCTTAAAGTAGGTATTGCTCCCAATATGAAACTAAGGGTACGCAATCGAATGGTTAGGTAGCTGGCTATAGGCTAAAGGGTCCTCGGTTTAAATCCTGATAAATATTTGTGATGAGCACTAATGTTTGGTTTCGGGTCATGGATGTTATGTTTGTATTATAAATAAATATTATGTAGTACATACATACATACAAAAGTGCACATAGCAGATTTTGGTTTAACAACTACGTAATGCTTCTTTCTATGAACTAGATGATAGGTGTGAGTGTAAGTAATATTAATAATAATTATTAAAACAATACAATAAGTCATCGTATGACAATTATTAAAACAACAGTCGGTGGCCAAAGTTTGCACAAGACGTTTGGTGACTGTCTCCAGGACTATGGTACTTTGACCAAACTAGAAAATTAAGGTGCCAATTCAGCGAGCAAACAAACTGATTGCTGCATCAATATCGAAAAGAATTGGGAAATAATTCACAATAATTATTAGCTTGTTTTTATTTGTACATACGACCACAAGTCAAACGTCACACAATTTAGTTACTTGATCAATGTAGCGGCGTAAGTGCGAAATATCGTAACTCTAATAACTCTATAGGGTGGGGTCCTCTTCTACATCCTAAAAAAGGGTACGCAGAGGTGAATTAAGACCCCGTTTCGCCAATTAATAATAGGGGGCGAGCCTATTGCCATCTATAGGGCACATCAATCGCAGTATATTGCTAGATGGTACAAGAGGAATGCTGCTGCCCATTACTCATTGCTGTCTTTACACTTGGTCGCTTTGTACAACACCCACGGGAGACATGGGGGTGGTGACAATGTTGTATTCTACTCTGCCGTCACCACACGGCTTTGATTTGACATCGTAAAAATCTACGAGCTCGTATGACGCATCGCAAGAACTTACGAATTGATTCGCATCGCGCATTGCTTCAATTTCATACTGCTTTGATTCTTTATTCCTGTATCTTTCTTGCCGCAACAAATCGCATCGCAGAAATTCATGTTGCACGAATTCGCATCGTTCCATTTTGCAGTTTTGTATACCTACCTACAAGCACTAAACAGTGAACAGAATAGGCAGCAGTTCATTTATATATTCATTATCAGTCCGATGATGGGCTTAGGCCTTCCCGATAGATGAAAGAATATAGCGAGAAAGTCCATAACCCCTCCACGCTGGCCCAGCGCGGATTGGTGGGTATTAAGTTTAACGACTGTAGATAGATGCCGGGACCAACGGGTTAACGTTTCGAAGCACAGAGGAACTCAAGATAATACCTTACACAAGGTGTTTGGTACATGGTATATCAAGCCGGCACCTACCCATGCTAACATAGTCATATATAAATACTATGGTGATGTAAAAAAAAATTGTATTCTCCATAAAAATAGTTCGATCACGAAAAATAAAATGTATGAAAAATTGTGAAATGTATGAAATATTGAGTTTTGAATTTTTACCATGACCATAGTATTTATATGACTATGTTAGCATGGGTAGGTGCCGGCTTGATATACCTTGTACCAAACACCATGTATATTTGGTCACCCATCCAATCCCCGGAGGGAGGCAGAGGTGCATTAACACCCACTTTTGGCCAATTAAAGTTAGATCCCATATTTTAATTGGTAGCGAGCCTATTGCCATCTATCGGACACATAAATTTCAGTATATTGCTAGGTCACCTAGCAATCGCTGCCTTTATCTTTAGTCGCCATGTACGATTGGTACTCATGGGAAAGATGGGGGTGGTGACAATTGTATTCTGCTCTGCCGTCACCACACGGCTTATAAACGTGCCAGCCCCGATTCACCCCATGGGTGTCGTAAAAGTCGACTAAGGGACATTGCCCGGTGTATACCAATATGCACCTTGGGGCACCCGAATGGTCGAGGGCAAGCCACCAACAACAGCATACCCAAAGAGGGTTGGTGTCACGCAGGCGGCCGGCTATAAAACCTAAGCCAAAACTTTGAGCAGTATGGATTGGAATGTTGTCATTCCAATCACTCTCTCCGTTCATAGGTCTCTCGACATGGTCCGTTCCGTCTCTTTTCAATAAATTAATTCATCACTAGCACCTTTACGGTGTGATGGATGATATGAATCAAAAGGGATTGGATTGCTTGATAACGTCTGACCGATATGAATGGAAGAGGAAACGTACTGCGCCGACCCCAGATAGACTGGGAACAGGGCAGGGAGAAGAAGTATGTATGTTAGTTGTGCTAAGATTGATTACCAAATAGGAGAAGTGCCGCCGGGTGGTGACGGCAGAGTAGAATATAACTGTCACCACCCCCATCTCCCCGTGGGTGTCGTACAAGGCGACTAACCCCCGAATACAGAAACGCTATTGAAAGTTTGAGTCCCGCTTAACATTTAAGTATTGTCAAAATTGACGTTTTTCCATACAAATTCTGACAGGTAGTGTCCACTTAACTTTTTAAGCAGTCCCCTAAATTTGAGTAGCGTTTCTGTATTCGGGGGTTAGTGTAAAGACAGCGATATGAGTTATGGGCAGCAGCATTCCTCTCACACCACCAAGCAATATACTGCGATTTATGGCAATGGGCTCGCCACCTATTATCATTATTGCATATACCCTTTAAGGGATATATGCGTGATTTATGTATATGTGTGTAGAAGTGCGCACACACGTGTCTTCGTCACTTGCTCCTTACCTTGCATTTCGTCGTCCTAGTTACAAAACGCTGCTGGGAAAAATATTTTCATCAATAAGTAAACTGCAAATTCATTATTTCACTAATATTAATTGTCTTCGACTGTGTGTCGCAGGGAGACTGCGCGTTTTGGCATTGCGACAAATGTCTGCTTTATTGCCAGTCATTTGTTTGATTTCGCAGGATTATAGAATGTGTAACATAAATAACGCAGATTCCTACCCATGCTAACATAGGCATACAAATATGAAAGACTAATGATATATTAAATTACGCCTATTTAGCCCCGAAGGGGTAGAAACGTAGACGGACCGAGGTAAACGAACACCTACATTTCGTTCGCCAAATATGTTAGATTCCATACCTTTTGCCATCTATCAGGCACGTAATTCGCAGTATTTTGCTAGGTGAATTAAGAGGAACGATAGGTACTGCCCATTACTCATCTCTGTTTTTACTGTTAGTAGCCTTGTGTATGTACCCACGGGAGAAATTTACAGGGTGGTGATTGATAATTAAAAACATAATTTGTTGAAAAACTTGTAGCCACAGGACAACTCTGTCGCAAAGAAGAGGCTCTGAAAAGAGCCGTTTTCTTCTTCTCACTTCGTCACGATGCCAACACGTCGATTGCAACACATCTTCCCACTTGGTCACGCTTTCCAACGCTTCCCTCCGAAAACTTATTCTGCAATTGATAATATTTTGTAGTGTTTAGTTTACAGCCGGCGGCCTGCCTGACACTAATCTTTGGGTATTGTTGGTGGTTTGACAACCATTCGGGTGCCCCAAGGTGCTTATTGATCTATACCGGGATATCTAGATTTCGTCTCCGATCTCCCTTAGTCGACTTTTACGACACCCATGGCATGAGTTGGCGCTGGCTGGCTCATTGAGATTTTTTCGCTCCCAGGCCAGCATGGAAGGCCAACTTAGAGCGCACGAATGATGGAGGGAAAACCACCAACGACAGTATATCCAAAGAGGATTGGTGCCAAGTACAAGGCTAACAACGGAATCTAAGACAAAACCGAGCAGTATTGATTGAAATATTTTTCCAATCACTCCCTCCGTTTATCGATCTCTCGACCTATCCCTTTCCATTACTTCTCTTCACATTCATACGTCACCAGCATCTTTTTGGTGCGATGAATGTTATGAAAAAGTGAGCGGCTTTACGTCGTCTGCCCGATGAATGAAGTAGGAAACATACCTACTGCGCTCACCTAAGATATATTATGTACATATTCTGTGAACAGGATAAGGAACTAAGTAGGTATTCCCAAATTAATTTCCGCCAAGGTAAGCTGAGGACGTGTGTTAATACCTACTAACACACCATATATCACTGGCCTATTGGTAGATATTGTCGTCATTAAATGTAGTTAAGACCTTAATGTGTCTTCCGAGACACTGATGAAATTTAGAAACTATATTTCTGGTCACACGCATCCAATGACCGACATTACATTGCTTAGTTTACGCAACCCCGGGCCATCGAGATTCTCCTCGTAAACTTAATTAATTGTATATTTTTTGCAGTTTGCACCCGGCCATTTAAACATTAGGCCTCATTCCCACAATGCCTGCAACACGGAGATTTTGTATAAAAACCTTAAAATTTCTCCAGCTTATCATTCGTAAATCGTTTCGATCAATAAGTAAGCGGTTTCGAATCTATCAAATGTAAGTACATATTGATACTTTCCTAATCCATACAAAATATTGTAATCAATCAGTTTTTCCATCTAATTTTTTAATTGTAGAGTCCAAATCCAATTGTAGAAGTGGTCAAGTTGATGTGCTGTTATAAGTAGCAGCTCATTTTAAAAACACTTGAAAATCTTGTTGAAAAACAACAGTTTCAAGTTAGTGTGGTTTGGTTTTAATTTACTGTTCGCTCTTCATTCTTCTTCTTTTTTTCTTCAACTTATCATCAACTTGAATCGTTCTTCTATAATCAAATGTTCAAAAATTGTTACGAAGGTAAAGACACCTAGGACAATCTTCTTCTTTCCTGGTCTGTTCCCAGTTCATGCAGTATGCATCCTCTTCCATTAACATCGGTCTGACATAATTTCCAGGAAAATCTTTGTCCGAAGATATTCTGATCAAATTTCCTTTGTACTAATCCTTGTCGTTTGTTTTCAGAATCCAACATGGCCGCCGCCTTTATGCTGCTGCTTTTGCCCGCGCTGGCTCTAGCCAGGATGGAGGTCGAACTCTCTGGAACCTTCAGCACGACCAACCCCAACATGAAAGTCTACTTGTCCGGCAGCGACGTAGCCGTCATCAGCGACCAAGAGAGATCAACCTTCAAACTTAGCGACAGCCAACTGAAGGACGCCGTTCGCACCTACTTTGGCAAGCGCCCCGACGACGCCTACGTCCGAAGCCCTACACCCTGGGGGGACCTGTACCAGTCTTACGGATGGCCCCAAGTCACTAGAACCCTCGTGCCTAGGAAATCAACCATCCTTGGCATCAGTTCGCAGCCTACCATCGTAATGCAGCAAGTCTTCGAAAACAACAGCAGCTTCCCTGCGACCTTCAACGTTGCCATCTCCCAGGAAGTAGAGAACACAGCCTCGTCTTCTTGGAGTACTGGAGGTTCCTTCACTGTTGCCCAGGAGATCAACTACGGCTTCGATATTGAGGTTGCTGAGGGCGGCGGTACCACCTCCTTCTCTTACACTAACTCCTGGGGCAAGAACGTGGAGAAGTCGGAATCGGTGACTGTTGGATCCTCGTCTGCTATGGAGATCTTACTGCAACCAGGTCAGGGGGTAATCTCGAGGCTGGAGGCTACCAGGGGAACGATCAGGATCGAGGTTGAATACAACGGCAGCCTGTCCGGGTCGACGGCTGTCAACTACAAGAACAAACACCAGGGTCACCACTTCTGGGGTCTCGGCATTGGCGCTGTGATGAGCAGCAGCAACATCCCCAACAGCCTCGTCTCCAGGGAGGTCATCGAGATCGGATTCTACTCCAACTCCAGGGTCACAGTTCACGACAAATAAGCTCTTAAAACGGTTAACTAGATTATTGTTACTGAAGTACACGTATGTATATTTATTTCAATAAATTTTCTACCTTTTTTGTATAGTTCTGTTTTTGATTTTCTTGCAACAAGTAACCTTGAGGTTTCCATTGATGAGGGTAAGGGGGTCCAAAGTGACACACAACAATTTCCATATACCTATCTAACTAACCCTAATCAAGAGAAGCTCGATAGCGCAATGGCATAGCGCGCTCGGCCTGCGATTGCGTAAACTAAGCAATGTTTGCTAAGGCCGGTCATTGGATGGCTGACCAAAAATTTATTATCTCGAGTTCCTTCGTGCTTCGGAAGATACGTTAAGCCGTTGGTGCTGGCTACATCTGTTGCAAAGTTGTTAATACCCACCAACCCACACTGGGCCAGGATGGTGGATTATGGCCCATTCTCCCTATATTCTTCCATCCACAAGGAAAGTCTGTGCCCCAGCAGTGGGGACATTAAACTGCTGGTGATGATGATGATGATCAGGGAATGGGAGACCACCTCTCAAGGCAGCTGAAGGTTTTGTGAATGGAATCATGGAGTTGCCGGTTTCATTAGATTGTCATTATTAATTTTCTCATCATCATCATCATCATCACCAGCCCTTTAATGTCCCCACTTCTGGGGCACAGGCCTACCTATGGATGGAAGAATATAAAGGGAGAATAGGCCTCAACCCACCACGCTGGCGAGTTATGGCCCATAAATTGGTGGGTTTTAACGACTACAAATGCAGCCGGTACCGGGACCAATGGCTTAACGTGCCTTCCGAAGCACGGAGGAACTCGAGATCATATTTTCGACACTCAACCAATGACCGGTCTTATCTAACTTTCGAACTTCTTCTCATCATCATCATCATCACCAGCCCTGTAATTTCCCCACTGCTGGGGCACGGGCCTTCCCTATAGATGGAAGAATATAGGGAGAATGGGCCATAAACCAACAAGCTAGCCCAGGGAGGGTTGGTGCTGCAGATGCAACCGGGACCAACGGCTTAACGTGCCTTCCGAAGCACGAAGGAACTCGAGATAATAAATTTTTGGTCACCCATCCAATGACCAGCCTTAGCGAAATTGCTTAGTTTACGCAATCGCAGGCCAAGCGCGCTGTTCTATTCCGACTCAATTATTGGGAAGAGAGAACGCTTAGAAAGAATGTTCATTTGGTGCTTTCTATATCATCATCTTACCACCATCTTATTTTATTTTCTTCGGATAGCTAACAGCTTACCAGGTTAACTAAGGTCGACGCAATATATTTCCTATTCCATTCATATCGGTAAGTCATCAAGCCGTCCATTCCCTTTTAATCATACTTAGCGTCCATCACGATTTCGCCGGTTCACCAGATTGGTATCGTAAAATTACAGATTATTTATTTTAATTGCCATTGCAGCTAAAATGTATATTATGTTTGTAACCTGTTAGAAATACTGTGACAAAGGAGTCCCGTACATCCTACCGAAAATCATTTTCTCCATTAACAGAGAAAAAAATACAAAAAATTGTGTCAAAAAATATTTCGAAACATTATCTATTGTCCTGATGCGGCAAAATTAAATACCGCATTAGGACAAACTTTTTAAAATTTTCTGACTTCTTTCTCTTTTAAATATTAATTTAAATTAATAAAACAAATGCCTTTGTGATATAAGCAACAGAAACTGTAAAATCTAAAAAACATAATCGCAATAACAATCATTTCATAATTGCAATCGAGCATTAGCATAGAATTATAATGTTTTTGTCAATTTTCTTCTTTATTGCCTTAGTATTTTTATGCAGTAACGTTTCTCAAAAACCTAAGCCATAACCTTGAGCAGTATGGATCGGAATGTTGTCATTCCAATCACTATCTCCGTTCATCGGTCTTTCGACATGGATGGTCCGTTCCGTTCCCATTTTAGACCTACTAATTCATCACGAACACCTTAACCAAAACGATGTGAATGGCTTAATGACCTCTGACCGATATGAATGGCAGATGAAACAAACTGCGCCGCGATTTTGGAAAAAGACGTTTCTGAATTAGTTCACTAAAATTAAAGTTTTGGTAGAAGAACGATCGATAAAAAACCGAAATAAAACAAAAATGTCAACAACACACTTTGATATTAAAAAAATACGAATAACTATCTAAATAAAACATGCGAGTTCCTTAACTAAATTATTTTTACAATACAGATACACGCTGTTTCCTTTTTTTTAATAATAAATAAAAAATAAACGTAGACAAATTAAAGCACTAAATTAAATAAATAGCTAAATATTTGTTATACATAGGTACTATATTTTGGTTAATTTATGTACTAGTTAATGATTGATTTCCTTTTCGTGTTTTTAAAGAACTTAACAACTTTATTTTACACAGAAACCTTCTTAAGATAATACACGGGCATGAGATGTGGCTTCTAGAAATTTTTGTTTACTGTTTATAGGACGTTTAATTATAAGAAATGTGCAAACTATTTAATAGTCTTAGAATAGTGATTGTATGTACAATATTCTGTTTTGATTCACTATCGGACTGTCCAAATAGTCGTACATAAAGCTCATTTATTAAAAAACGGCTTAAATAAAAAAATACATCTAAACATTATTGTATTATATTATTGGTAGGTATTTTATATTTATTCTAAGCATTACTTCAACTTGAAATCGCTAGACTTTAAAATGCATCTAGAATTATTTCGCCAAATCTTGCTTATCTCACTATGCCTTAACAGTAATATTTTAATGGCTTTTTATAAGCATGAAACGGAATCATAAGTTTAGTTTAATCACCAATAACCATATGTATCAAATTGTAACATGGCATTTGTATACGATATAAAAATGAAGTAATGCATAGAAGAAATGCCCTATGTAACAATTGGTTTTGAAATGCATTACGTATTCTACAAAGATAAACAAGAGAAATATGGAAATATCAATGGCAGTATTTTATAAAATTCTCAAACTAAGTATGACGTTTATTGAAATTTATTTCGATCACAGATTATTCTATGATATATTAAGTGGAAACAAATATTTTACATGTTGTAGAAAAAAATTACAGAGAATATTACTAGAAAAGAAATAAAAACATTTTCACTGGATTCCTTTTCCTAAATCACTTTGCTTTATGTGCAACATAGATTATATTTTTTCTGAAAATTGTAATCTGTTTTATATTTTCCTTTGCTTCGCACACCTCTGGATGAAGAATAAAGGACCCTCTATCACGTTTTACTGATTAGATTAATTTACATTGTAAGTTTATAATAGAAAGAACACATAACATGTTACTAAACTTTTTCTGTTGTTTTCTGGTATTTACAGAACGCTTCAATAAAAATCAAATTCAAAAAAATTAAATATCAATTTCCTTCAGTCAAAGACAGGGGACCGGAAAACAAATATGACCAACTGTGACAAGGACGGGGTAGGGGTCAGATAATCACGAAATTAGAGTGCGCGCCGGATAAGTCTGCGCGTGGTCAAAATTGGAACTAAAATTCCGTCTGCTATTTTGTTTGTCTAGGAGCGTCAATGTGAGCGAGCAGCGCCACTCATCGCTCGCAGACTTATCTGGCGCGCATTCCATAGTCCGACAACTTCGTGCGCGACTCTTCTGCGGTATTAGCGATGGTGGCGGGGATGGAGCACTCTAGATGTTTTTTTTTTTTTTTATGTTACACAGGGAAGCTCTTGCCCTTTATCTCACCTGATTGTAAGTGACGATATGAGCTAAAGATGGAATCGAGCTTCACCTGGAACCCTCAACCACAGAGGGGTTGGCTATCTAACCACACTTTGTCGGAACACAATAATGCTCTTAACATTATTATTACGGCGACAGATTTTGCTAAGATGGTGGGCACAAAGTTGTACCCCCTGGGGATCGAACCCGGGACCTCTGGATCTTCATTCGGAGGTGGTACCGGGGGCGGGGGCGGGTGAAGGGTGCGGGAAGAAGGGAAAACTCCCTCCTCCCGGCATCGTTCACCCCCGCTAGCATCTGGAGTGCCCCGTCCCCGCCACCGTCTCTCATACCGCAGAAGGGTCGCGTTCGAAATTGTCGGAGGCTGGTTTTATCATTACGCGGCGCTGTCGAAACGCGTAACGATAAAACCCACCTATTATTATAGTGTGACGTACTTTATGGGCGACCCCTTTGTATACTAAATATAGTCAGTACCATCTAACTTGTCTTATGTGGTAAACGATCTTGGCACAACTTTTGATTGAAAATACAACATTTAAAATCAACTGATAACTAGATTCAGTCTATAATTACGACTTATTGTAATAGATTATTGACTTTGTTATTATTTTATTTTTAAATGGGTGATTTTTATTAAAAGTTGTGCCAAGATTGTCCCAAATAAGACAGGTTAGATGGTACAGACTTTATACTGTAACAGAGTGTCATATTTAAAGGGGTTACTCACAGGCCATTAAACTGAACAACTTTCGCTAAGGGACCAAAATCGAAATCTCAGAAAAAAAATCACTTGCCCATCCTAAACCGAGAACCAGCTGACGTCAGTTTGTATGGGGGAGTGTTTATTTTATCTGAGATTTCGATTTTGGTCCTTAGCGAATGTTGTTCAACTTGATGGCCTGAATAACCCCTTTAAATATGACTACACCTCTCTGTTACACCTTGCAGACACTAATAACAGCGTTTGACATTAAATTCGGCTAGCCTACGCGGGGGGTCACGTGTGGTGATACTGCAGGTGCGCCAGCGGGTGCTCGTAGAGCGGGTACAGCGGTTGGGGCGCGTGCGCGTGCGCCGGCACCGCGTGCGGGGGCGGGTGCGGCGCGTCGCTGTCGTCGTCCGTCGACGAGTCCAGTTGCTTGTCTCCCGCGCCGCCGCTGGAATAGACAGAAATGGAGTGCATTAGATCGCATAGCATAGCATTGCGGTTGCTTTTTTAGACCTATCATCTGGCCTAGTTATTCAATCTGTGGGGGGTCACGACCCTCTGATGGGGTCACGATCCTAGGTGATGGGGTCACAGCATTAGGGGGTCGCGACCATATAAGGAGTCTCGAAGCTTTACTCGGGGGTCGCAGCAAAAGGAAAAGACAAGGCCTCTTCTCTACTGGGTTTAACAGAGAGGTGTAGTCATATTTAAATGGATTATTCAGGCCATCAAACTGAACAACATTCGCTAAGGGACCAAAATCAAAATCTTGGAAAAAAAAATTACTTCCCCATACTAAACCAAGAACCAGCTGACATCAGTTTGTATGGGTGAGTGTTTATTTTTTCTGAGATTTCGATTTCGGTCCCTTAACGAAAGTTGTTTAGTTTGATGGCCTGAATACCCCTTTAAATATGACTACACCTCAATGTTACATCTTATATACTACAATACAATACACAGTTTCAGTAAGAATGAAATGAGATAAGTACAGTAATAGGGACAACTTTTTGTATGTCTATTGCCTGAGGGGGTCGTTACAATTGTTTGACCTGTATAGGGATCTACCTAGCCCAAATTAAGTGGCATATTTAGCTCAGAGCTTTTCAATCTGGGGGTCGGGAAGGCATACTCGGTTATGGGGCAAAAGAGAAAGTTTCAGTGATAAGTAGGTACAGAAATAGAGACTAACTTTTTGTCTCTGTTTTGCCTGATTGGTCGTTAGAATTTTTGACCTGTTATGGGGTCGCGTATTCAAAAGATTGAAAAACACTGATCTAGCCCAAAGTAAGTGGCATAAGCACTCATGTTACGTTGTAACGAATACGGACGACGAAAGACAATAATATAGAGTCATTCACGCGGTGAATTAAATTAATATTTATTTTTGTATGAATGAATGTAATTTTTAGCGAATTATTAAAAGCCGTAGGACAAAATTAAATGCTCTTGTTCATTAGGTGTCTAATCCCTGTATACAATTGCACCTGTATACATATAAATATTGAAAATATACCTACTACTTAAAAACAACTATGAAACTGAAACAGTGTTTTTCACAAAATTTTGCCCTACCAGCATTCAAACCTGGGGCCTAAATATCCAGCAATCTGACGATTCGATCGGTGGGTCATACAGTGGCACTAATTTGGTTGGTTTGGTCATGTTTGTAATTATTGCAGTCTTTAATTGTAATGTAAACAATAGATATAACATTTTTTTTAAATTTGACATTGCTCTATAGCTAATATGATTGCTAGTCGATTAACGGTTAAAATAATTATAATAAAACGCTTAAACGCTTTTTTATATATAACGCTTTTTTTTATTACCTATGATGATTAAAAACAACCGACCAAACCGCCCTTTTTAGAGGAGCAAAAAGTTCACAGAAAGCCTCCTTGGTAGGCTTCCAAACCTCAACCTTCGTCTATAAAACAGAAACAAAAAAGGTAGCCCACCGGCAAGATGGCCTCCATATCGTATTTCGTGGGGGCTCGCTGTCAGCATGGATACGTCAAGTCGCTTCAGGGTGATTGGGCAGGGCCCATTGTTGTCTGTTTCCCAGAAGGAAATGGCGGAATAATATCTACGCCGAATTATAGTATAGTTATATTTGTGCTTGAGAATAGTTAAAACAAGGTAGTTGATTGTGCTTGGGTCTTGTTAAAACAACTTAAGTAGGTGGTACAGAGAAAATTGTGCTTAGAAAAAGTTCGAAAAATTGTGGGCTTGATGCGGAAATCGAACCCGCGTCCTCTGCAGTCCCGGCAGATGCCTATACCGGGTTCGATTCCCGCATCAAGAGTATAATTTTTCGACTTTTTTATAGTTCCTCATTGAACTAAGTCAACTGGTATTGTCGCTCGGATGGAATACATAAAATGTAAGCCGTGTGACAGCAGAACAGGATACAGTGATGGTCACCACCCCCGTCTCTCCCACGGTACGGTACAAAGCGACTAAAAAGATTCATTTGAACCAATCTATTTAGATATGTAAAATGTTTCGTTCGATTGAATATTCATAAAACATAACGCAAACCTTCTAACGAAACATCCGAGAAAAAAATGGTAAAAAAAAAGGAAATTTTGCATAAAGCCTACACGCTACATTAAACTTTTCAAACTAAATAACTAAACCAAAGAGGTAGAATACTTTTCTAATTCCATAAAGCCGCTGCACTTTTATTTTCACAAAGCCGTAGAGGCCCTGACATCGTATCCATTCAGCCGCTTCCTTCCACCTCATCAATTCCGAACAGGATTTGGAGAATTAGACGTTTCTGCACATTGTGCCCGAAAAAAAAACAAAGGTGGTATTTTGCGGCCTCTTTGTAATTCAATATGCGTTTAAAATTGCATTTTATTTCATTTTATCATGGATTTCTAATTAAGTCTACTGTTATAGTCATCACCAGCAAGGGCACAGACCTTCTATTTGGATGGAAGAATATAGGAAGAATGGGCTACAACCCACCACGCTGGCCACGACTACAGCCGGGATTAACGGCTTAACGTGCCTTCCGGAGCACGGAAGACATCAAGATAACAAATTCTTGGTCACCCATCCAATGATCGGCCTTAGTAATCATTGCTTAGATTATGCAATCGTAGGCGTTATATGAATACTTAACTTTATTATCGATTTGTTTTTTTATACGTTCGTGAACACTATAAACGAACGGAAAATTTCGTATTCCGATCCTCAACTGTGTCAACGACGTATTGTTACCGAGTGGGAAGATCCTCACCTATCACCTTTAGACACAGATATATGATATATCTGTGCCTTCAGACCTATCATAATTAGCTGAGCGTGGGTGGTAAGATAATTCACCTCTACCTACCTCTTCGGGGAAAACCAGGTGTGATTAATTTTATGTATGATATTTACCGCTAGCGTTATCAGTACATAAAGAGCAACACAATCTTTAATTTTACATACATACATATATAAATCACGCCTATATCCCCAAAGGGGTAGGCCACAGAATTGTTATATCTGTGGGGTAGGCAGAGGTGAATTAGCATGTTTCGCCAATTATGTTAGGTGGCGAGCCATATTGCGGCATTGCCATTTATCGGGCACAGAAGTCGCAGTACTATTGCGAGGTGGTATAACAGGAACGCTGCTGCCCATTTCTCATCACTGATTTATCCTTAGTCGCCTTGTGCGACACCCACGAGAGAGATTTGGGTTGGTGACAATTTTATTCTACTCTGCCGTCACCACATGGCAAAAAATTTTAATCAGCATCATTTAATTGCACAATCGTTGCAATAACTGACACAATGATGCGCAGGCGTATTTTATGCGCACTAAACAAAACACAGACATCAACGCGCAACAATGCAGCGGCCATGTTACGCAATCTCGTGAATTAATGCAGTATCCGCGAACTAACGACTGTTTAACCCATTTACGCCTATGTCGTGTAGACTGTGGCTGCATGGTATCGGGGTCTTTGCCCAAAGCTATGACAAAAAGTAATTTGACGTGTGATGATGGCGGGAAATTATACAAATATTTTTTACAATATTCTTTGACACTTTTAAAAGGCACGCCTTTTTCCTTGAAGCGTTTTTTTAATTTACACTTATATATATCACGCCTATTTTTCCCTGGAGGGGTGGGCAGAGGATGAAATAACACCAACGCTTCGCAAATAATTATTGTGTTAGGTCCCATGTAATAGCGGGAGATCCTGTTGCCATCTATCGGGCACGTAAATCACAGCATATTTGCTAGGTGTTAAAATATAAGAGGAACGATGGTGCCAATTACCTCATCGCTTTTTTACCATATCGCATTGTACGGGAGAGATGGGGGTGGTGACAATTGTATTCTGCTCCGCCGTCACCCACGGCTATTTGAATTATTGCAATAAATATGTGCCAGAAAACATACATACATACATAATTCACGCCTATATCCCCGAAGGGGTAGGCAGAGGTGAACTAGCACCCACTCTTCGCCAATTATGCTCGGTCCCATGTAATATGTGGCGAGCCTATTGCCATTTATCGGGCACAAAAGTCGCAGTAGGTACATAGCTAGATGGTAGAAGACGAACGCTGCTGCCCATTCCTCATCACTGATTTATCCTTAGTCGCCTTGTACGACACCCACGGGAGAGATTTGGGGTGGTGACAATTGTATTCTACTCTGCCAGAAAATGGCTGTAAAAAACCTTGAGCACTATGGATTGCAATGTTGTCATCCCAATCAATCTCTACGTTCATCGGTCTCTCGACTTGGTCCTTCACGACTCTTTTCTATAACAACATTAATTCATCATTATCACCTTTCCGGTGTGATGGATGGTATGGATCAAAAGGGAGACATTCTACACTGAACCCAGATAAACTAGGAACAGGGCAGGGAGAAGAAGAAGAATCTAATGGGTCTCGGAGACGGTCAATCAGCTTCGCGTCAAGTTAATTTTCTGTGTGTTTCATTTTGTTGCAAGGATACAGATCTTTTTTATGTCTGTTTGATTTGTTTGACATAAAAAAGATTTGTTTTACCTAGCAACAGAATGGAACACAGAGAAAATGAACGAGCTTGACGCGAAGCTGATTGACCGTCTCCTAGGCCCATAACTGTGACATAAACTGTCAATGCCCATCATAGACAAGTCTCTATGGGCAGACAGAAAAACTCGATGAAGACTATAATTTTTTTAACTTTTTCTAACCACATTATTCTTTGAAAAACTCAATTTGGGAGTAGTGTATAACCAAACATATGCTGTCTAGTGTACTACATACATAGTATTTTTGTACGAAATACTAATAAGACTATTCTTCAGACCACTTAAGCGGTAATGCACATAACACGTAGCATTCACGTCACCAAGCCACTCCAACCGCGTTATAATCTCGACGTAGGGCAATCAAAATGCAACACACGAAATTAAAATAGTACTCAATAATAACAACCGAGTACGTCCCTGTACGCTTTTAGGGACGCAGATGTGCCGGTGTCGGGTTACAGATCGGCTGTCCCCCTCTTCCGCGTACGTCGGTCCTGCTCGCGCGCGCGAATAGTCATTGGCCTCTTTTCACACTTTGTCTACCTACACGCTGAAAATTACGTCCGATACCGGACTATGCTGAAGTTTTTGAGAATTTTCATTTTCAAAAACGAAAAGTTGTAATATTTCAGTCATAATAATAAATTTTAGAAAGATCTCTATTTTAAGCCGTGTTGACGGCAGAGTAGAATACAAATTGTCACCACCCCAAATCTCTCCCGCGGGTGTCGTACAAGGCGACTAAGGATAAATCAATTATGAGGAATGGGCAGCAGCGTTCCTCTAATACCACCTAGCAATAGCAATGTACTGCGACTTTTGTACCCGATAAATGGCAATAGGCTCGCCACATGGGACTTAACATAATTGGCGAAGCGAGGGTGCTAGTTCACCTCTGCCTGCTCCTTCGGGGATATAGGCGTGATTTATGTATGTATGTATCTCTATTTTAGTCTTCTATGCTGGTCTGGGAGCGAACAAATGACGAAGAATGGGCCAGCCCCGACTCATCCCATGGGTTTCGTAAAAGTCGACTGATTGTCAGGTGTAGATCAATAAGCACCTTGGGGCACCCGAATGGTGGAGGGCAAACCACCAACCACAGCATACCCAAAGAGGGTTGGTGTCAGGCAGGCGGCCGGCTGTAAACCCCAAGCCAAAACCTTGAGAAGTATGAATTAGAATGTTGTCATTACAATCACCTCCCCGTTCATCGGTCTCCCGATATGGTCCGTTCCGTCTCTTTTCTATTCTACATTCATTCTTCACAAGCACCTTTACGGTATGATGGATGACATGAATTAAAAGGGAGTGGATGACTTGATGACGTCTGGCCGATATGAATGGAAGAGGAAACATATTGCGCCGACCCCAGAGGGGAACAGGGCAGGGAGAAGAAGACGAGAGAGATCTCTCTTTTAGATGAATAAAAAAGGACCACCGAAATCGATGGTATGCATGAGGGCAATATTGAGATTGGATGAAGCAAAAGAAAGAAGTATGACAGCAAATTGAACGATCTCTACCTACCCCTGTGGGAGATCAATAAAAAAAAAATCGGTTTAAAAAGAATATTACCTACTCTCTTTTGGTCTTTTAATACATTAAACCTACCCACATCAAAAGAAAAAAATAAGGTTTTATAATTTAAATATTGGCGATTTTCAATAATATAACTATGATGACTGTAATAAAATACAAATTTTCTACGATTTAAAACGTTGATTACAGAAATAAATGGGTAGTTAGTCAGCCGAGCAGTTAAAATAATTATTTCACGAGCCTAACAGCATCAAATGTCGGTGAATTCGAGTAAGTAACTAGAAATGAAAAAAAAGTCAAAGCTATAAAGTAAGCAATTTGTGTCTTTATTATAAATAAATGCTAGATCAACAATCCTTGTAGCAAACAAAGTAGTGATTACGAATAAATTGCTGGAAATAGATAACAAAAGAGTTCGGGTTTGTGTTTCGTCGTTAGTAAAAAAAAAGGTTATTTTTAATCTATGGCAAATGATCAACTGTCAAAATTAAGGAGTGTTTAGAGCCCTTTTTTAATGGCGTCAGTCAGATTTTGGTTTCAATAACAAAATTCATAAAATGTTTCTATGAACTTGTGCAGTGAAAGTGGTGTTAATTTGATGCACAAGGATCCGTGTTTGAAGTTTGTTTTTTGGTGTTTGACGTTGATAATTTTATAGTGGTACCATTCGATTAGCGTCAAGCACTCCCTAGATACATTAAAATGCGTGACTCACATATTTTAATATGTAAATCAAATGAAGAATGGACATTTTCAAAAGAAGACATGGCTCAAAGGTCTTAGATACCTACCAAGCCAAAAACCCCTGAATATCGAAATTAAAAAGAAATTGTGCAGTGCAATTTTGAAAACAAACAGAGCCAAATTCGTTTAGATAGAGCCGCTGTCGTCAACTTTGCAATTTTCAACCGTAAAAGGCACAGTTATAGGGTTGAATATTGAATGTGCGGTGTACAGTGACGTACCACAGATATCGTGTTACTGAAGCCAGTCAAATGGATAAGCAAACGTGGTCCCTCCCCCTTTTGTGACTGATGGCACGACAACGGGCAGACGAGTGGCTTTATAAAGTGGTCTATTTTGAATTATATTCGGGCATACCAACAACTATCCGATTGATTATATGAATTAATACGGAGTGGAAAGCTCAATGACGTGTAATCAATCGATATGAACGGAAGAGGAAATATACTTCGTCCACCCCCAGATAAATTGGGAACAGGGCAGGAGAATAAATAATTTTGCAGCGCCATTTAATGGCCCCACTACTGGGGCACTGGGCCAGAAGAGGCCATAAATCACCACTATGGCCCAGTGTGTATTAAAGACTGCAGAAGCAACCGGGACCAACGGCCTAACGTGCCCTCGGAAGCACGGAGCAACTCGAGATAATACAGTTTCGGTCACCCGTCCAATGACCGGCCATGGCGAATTTTGCTTAGTTAGCGCAATCGCAGGCCGAGTGCGCTATCGAGCTCCTCCAGCAGTAGGTCAAGCACGGGGCGTGGACAAAATCTCCTCGGGGAAATGAAAATATTCTCCTCTCGCTCCAATTCCCATTAAATCCCGAGACAAAACACTGTCAAGTGGTGGAAAGAGATTTTGTCCACGTCCCGTGCTAGGCGTACTGGATCCCGCCAAAATAAAAAATAAAAGTTTATTATCTGTGGTCGAAAGTCTTAAATTAAAAAATGAATCGGGTCTCTCTAGAAACATGTCACAAGCAATAGAGCGCGCTGCCAACAAAGTATCATCGCGTCGGCCCACCATGGGTGCGTTAAAAAACACGATATCTTATTAAAAAAAAAAACAAAATAGTTATTGCTTCGACCGTTTTACGCTTGGAATACCGTGGTTTGGTTGGTGCAGAGGTCCGTTGGAGCATAGCACAAAGGAAGTTTTTTTTATATATGTGTGTGGAAGGGAGACCTTTGCCCAGCAGTGGGATCTTACAGGCTATTAAAACGTGTGTTTGGCACGTTTCAATGGTGTCAGTCAGATTTTTTTTGTGAAAGTGGCGATATTTTGATGTATAAGAATCCGTGTATGAGGAATCATTGAAATTTGTTATGATGTGTTTGGCGTCATACAACATAGTCGCCATCATGAACTTTGTTACCACACGATTTGCGCCAAGCACTCCCTATGCTAAAATGTGTGACAACCATATTTTATTGTAAAATTATTCAAGAAAAGAAAATTTACAGACATGGCTGTATGGGATGGGCTACATTACATATATCCCTTCGCCTTCCTCGAAAGGAGAGAATTTATAAAAAAAAAATTTAACTACGCCTTGTTTACAAGCAGTTCAGATTAAGCACATTATTCGCTAATATTTCACGTTGTGCCAACAGCAACTTTCGTCGTACAATCAACTGCACATCAGGCTAGCACAAAATGTCAATATTCCCAATCGACTTTGTGCTCCTCTACAAACAAGTTTAGGTTGACTATCGAATTAAAAACCGTTGCCCGTACATTGTATTCGACGATTCCACGAAGCATTAAACGCTAGCGTGCATTAATCAAACCGCTAGTGAATGGTGCTCGCATTCGACGGCGAATGTGTCAGCGCTGAGTTGACAGTATCGAATTTCGCTTGCGAAACAAGAAGACGCCATGTACTTTGCAATAAGAATGATACAGGTTTAATAAGCAATGCTTTCCGCCAAATCGTAGAATTGATCACTTTATGATGTGGCCGACCATTTCATGAAATGGTGGCATTTCATGAAATGGCCAACTAAAACTGACCATATCATGATAATGGTCTGGCCAGATCAATGAATAAACAACGTTTAACGATATGAATAGCTAAACGCATGGCTAGTTCATGATATGGCCAAACATTATTAATCATATCGTAAAATAGTTACATTAACCACAGTTAGGCGCTTATTTCGATTTTTTTTTGTGATGCATCATGGCGGCGGACAATTATGCTAATAAACAAACTATTAGTCATGTTGTAATGGAAGATAAAAGTGAAGTGAAATGTCGTTACGACACCAAATTTTTAGAATTTTACGTTTTAAGTCACTCAAAAAACGAGGTCAACGTAAAAATACTAACTAAATAATACCTACATTAATGATATGGCCAAACGTGGATGGGCATATCATCAAACGTTAACGTTTCAATGATATGGTATAGTTTATATGATATACACTTCATGAAATGCAACTATTTCATGAAATTATTATACCGTTGGTATGTAAATGCAACCATTTCATGAAATGGTCGGCAACATCATGAAGTGATCAATTCTACGATTTGGCCACGACAGATACATAAATCACGCCTATATCCCCGAAGGGGTAGGCAGAGGTGAACTAGCACCCAAGTTTCGATGACGAGCCTATTGCCATTTATCGGTCACAAAAGTCGCAGTATGCTAGGTGGTATAAGAGGAAAGCTGCTGCCCATTCCTCATCACTGATTTATCCTTAGTCGCCTTGTACGACACACCCACGGGAGAGATTTGGGGTGGTGACAATTGTATTCTACTCCGCCGTCACCACACGGCATTTAATAATATTTAATGATATAACGGAAAGAGAAGACCAGCCCGGCTAGCATGACCACCGAAACACGATATGATAAGCCATTTATCGCTTTGATTTTGTCAAAGATCCAATGATTTTTGACTGTTAAAAGCGATAAATGTCTATATCATATCGTGTTTCGGTGGTCATGCTAGCCGGGCAGAGAAGTATAAAGTTGTTATGAATTTGACAACCTTTAAAAAAAAAAATAGTCATAATAGTTATTAATAATTTTAAAATAATAAGAGAACTATAGGGACGGCATGAAGCGCCCTAAGCCGCGTAGTGGCATATCGACTTCATTCGGGTTTTTTTTACTAAAGAGAAACAAAGTTTTTGTTTTTAACAAAACGTATTTGTTAAAAATAAAATCTTCGGTCAAGAGTACCCGAAACCGACGGGCATGTATGAAGAGATTGATGAGATTGGCTGAAGCAAAAGAAGTATGTAAGGATCGTAGCAAATGGAAAGAAGTGATCTCTGCCTACTCCTGTGGGAGAAAGGCGTGACATATGTATGTATGTATTTGTTATTATTTTAAGCTGAGTATTAATAACAGCTAGTACCTAGCATGTATCAATCACTCACCTATCTTTGTGTTCCGCTTGTCTGTCCCGCTGTCTCCTATTCTTAAACCAATTTGAAACCTGGAAATAAAAAATCAGATCTTTACAAATTGTTTTTTTTTTTTTTACATAATATATGTTACAATCTAATAATCAACCTATCCTTGTCTCGTTTTTGTTCATTTCAGCCATAGGGTGTATGGCTCTTTCTGTTATTTCCTATATCTATCCTAATCAAACTTTCATGTTCGTGCTCAAATATAAATCCATCTTTTGGGCAATATACATAAATTTCTACAATATTATACGTTGGTTGTTCGGGCATTATAATAAATTCAATATTCCAAACATATGCTCTACTTTAATTATTAATATACATTATGGTCTTGCCATATTAAAATATAATATTATCACAGAGTACATACAATAAAACGAGACCAAACACACAACATACCCTAATTTCTTAGTACCTGTAGCCCTAGCACGGCACGTGGACAAAATCTCTCTCCACCCCATGACAGTGTTTTGTAGTTGGAGAGAGATGAAAATAATTTATTTTCCCAGGGGAGACTTTTGCCACGTCCCGTTCACTGCTGTGATTAGTAAGTTTTGAGTCGCGTACGCATTAAACCATCTAGCACGATTTATTTACTCTGTGGGACGCTGTCATGCTAGCTATCAAACAATAATAAAACTGCTCAAACACGGAGGTCTGGACAGTCGTTATAAGCAATCAGAGATGTCTAGCCAGACACCCACCTACCGATCAATATTAGGTAATTAATAGTTCAGAATAAACATATTTTTCCGTGTGGTAACACTATACAGGGCGTCGGGAAGCGGTCGCCGGGTGTCGCGTTACGACCGCGAGATTCGCTCCATCCGTGACCGAGTCGTATATACAGCGTGTTGTTTTTTTAACAATAGAACAGGTCTTTGAACTTCACGGTAGATTGCACGATATATACCCCATTCGCTTGGGCTTGAGACAAAATGTAAACAATCTTGATGTGTCTTTCAATATAAAATACAAAAATAAAAACACCAATATTTCAAAGCAGCTGCATTTCGTAGATAAAGCGACATAATAATTTGAAGATTATTTACATTTTGTCTCAAGACCAAGTGCATGTGGTATAGTTAGTTACCCATAACAATAAACATACATACATAAATCATGCGTATAAATCCACGAAGGGGTAGGTAGAGGTGAATCAACACCCACGTACAAAGATTTTAGTGGTTAGAAAAAGAATTTCGAAAAATTATGATCTTGACCCACGTTTCGCTAATTAGGATAGGTCCCATGTAATAGGTGGCAAGTCTATTGCCATTTATCGGGCACGAAAGTCGCAGTACATTGCTAAGTGGTAAAAGAGGAACGCTGCTGCCCATTCCTCATCGCCATTTTATCCCTTAGTCTCCTTGTACGACACCCGCGGGAGAGTGACTAATTGTATTACTGCTCTGCCGTCACCACACGGCATTTCTTTTGCACCCTGTATAATATAGGCTACAAAAACTATTAGACATGAAAATCAATATGCTTCGACTATTGACCGATTCGTGAACAGTATACCCAAATCAGTCCATTAAAACCGAATCAAATACTAATTAAACATACTAGTGGAAGTAGAACATCAATTGATGAGAGTGCCAACGGACGATGACTTAGAACGGACGCGAGCACTGTTCTTTCATACAAACGCCCACAACTTATTCCTCCTTGATTTTTAACACTAGAGACATACATACATACATAAATCACGCCTATATCCCCGAAGGGAGAGGTGAACTAGCTCCCACGTTTCGCCAATTATGTTAGGTCCCATGTAATAGGTGGCGAGCCTATTGCCATTTATCGGGCACAAAAGTCGCAGTACATTGCTGGGTGGTATAAGAGGAACGCTGCTGCCCATTCCTCGTCACTGATTTATCCTTAGTCGCCTTGTACGACACCCACGTGAGAGATTTGGGGTGGTGACAATTGGATTCTACTCTGCCGTCACCACACGGCCGCTACCAGAGACATGATTTTAATATTTGCTTATTCTATGCTTCTGTGTTTTCCTTTTTTCAAAAACTTTGATTTTTCATTTCTTTTTTTTTATTTCTTGGGGCACCCGAATGGTGGAGGGCAAACCACCAACAACAGCATACCCAAAGAGGGTTGGTGTCAGGCAGGCGGCCGGCTGTAAAACCTAAGACGAAACCTTGAGCATTATGAATTGGTCTGTTGTCATTTCAATCACTCCGTTGATCGGTCTCTCGACATTGTCCGTTCCGTCTCTTTTCTATACATTCATTCATCACTAGCACCTTTACGGTGTGATGGACGATATGAATCAAAAGGGAGTGGATGGCTTGATGACGTCTGACCGATATGAATGGAAGAGGAAACATACTGCGCCGACCCCAGATAGACTGGGGACAGGGCAGTGAGAAGAGTTAACTTGTTTTTTCGTGGAAATAGAAGCCCTCAAAAATGCCATAAAAATACATAATTATAATCACCACTAAGGAAAGACTTGTAGTAAGGAGATTCAATAAGTGCATATTTACAAACATCTAATTTGAGGGAGGAAATCGTCGAGAGCCAAACCTCGAATTTTGCAATTTTTTATTCGCATCATTCAGCGGGAACTGTAGTTGTCCCTACCGCATAGTATTTTGATAAAGCGAGACAGAAACAGTTGTTTCAACTACCTATTTTTCAAATGTCTCAGCTCACGTCCCTTCTTAAATATAGAAATAATATACAAAGAATATTGTGGATAGAAAAAAATCGAAAAATATAGTCTTAATGCGGAAATCGAACCCACGTCCACTGCAATCTGGGCAGGTGCCTAAACCGCTCGGCCAACAAGACTTTTCTAGGCCTCATATACCACATATGAGGACGTAATAGTATTCTTTGTACTAATTTATCTAACATTTATATAATTTTTAAATTAAAATCTAAATACCTAGTAGAACTATTCGATTTTAATTTCAACATTACATATATAAATGTTAAAAATTTAGTAAGATTTTGGTGGTTAAAATAAGCATCAAAATAGCTTCTTCTTCTTCCTGCCCTTATCCCGCTCTAGGCGGGGTCGGCACAACATGTTTCCTTCTTCCATTCCTCTCTATCCTTCACCAATTTCTCATCCACCCCTCTCGCTATCATATCCTCCTTTACACAATCCATCCATCTTTTCTTTGGTCTTCCTCTCCTTCTACGTCCTTCCACGTTCATACTTAACATTCTTCTGCCAACATAGCTTTCATCTCTTCGCATGACATGACCTAACCATCCAAGTCTATCACTCCGCAGCCTCTCAGTCACTGGCGCTACTTTCAAACTTCCCCTTATATACTCATTCCTTATCTTGTCTCTCCGTGTCACACCACACATCCACCTTAACATACGCATCTCTGTTACATGCACTCTTCTTTCATCAGTCTTCTTCATAGCCCAACACTCTGATCCATATATGATAGAGATTATAAATTTTCCCCTTAAGCCTAAGGGGCATCCGTGGGTCACATGTTGTAAAAAGCATCAAAATAGCATCGATACCATAATTTTCGAACTTTTTCTAACCACCAAAGTCTTACTAATATTTTATTTAACATTTATATAATGTTAAAAATTAAAATCGAATAGTTTATAAAGCAAACCCAAGCTTAATCGAAGAAATTTATTTGAAATTTATTTCTACATTGCGAACCCGTTGGCTTACAAAGTGAAGTGTAAAGGTTAGAGGAATTAATTAGCGTCTTGGTTGGCCGAGTGGTTTAGGCACCTGCCCGGATTGCAGTGGACGCGGGTTCGATTCCCGAATCAAGACCATAATTTTTCGAACTTTTTCTAACCACCAAAATCTTTGTACCTTTAAAGAAATAATATAGGTAAATACAAGCCTTAAAACTATATTCCTGTTTTACTTCACCTGTACAGTAGTTAGTCCCGTCGTCTCGGCCAGCTCTCGCTTCTCCCGGGGCGAAGGGTAAGGGTTGTGGAGGTACCAGTCCCGAAGAACGGACCGCGATTTTTCCTGGCAACAAGAGAACAGTTGTTGTTACTATAATTTTGATTTTTATTTCAACATTAAGTATATAAATGTTAGAAAAATTATCACAAAGAAATTATAGTGGTTACCTATAAAATTTTTGAAAAATTATATTGTGTGTGATGTGGTAATCCTATCTGGAATCGGAAATGCCGCATAAAGACTATAATTTATAGATTTTTTTATAACCACTTTTTTTATTATAACACAGTTCTTTGTGAGTTGCTGTAACTCTCATCATTATCAACCCCAGCCTTTAACGTCCCCACAGCTGGGGCACAGGCCTTCCCTATACACATACACAAATCACCTATATATCCCCGAAGGGGTAGGCAGAGGTGAATTAACAGTTAACACCCACTTTTCGCCTGTTTAGTTAGGTCCCATTTAATAGGTGGCAAGACTGGCAGGCCTATTGTCATAATAATATGTCGGACACGTAAGTCGCAGTATATTGCTAGGTGGTATGAAAGGAATGCTGCTGCCCATTATTTATCGCCGTTTTTATCTTTAGTCGCCTTGTACGACACCCACGGAAGAGGTTTGAGGTTGTGACAATTGTATTCTACCCTGCAGTCACCACACGGCATCAATTCACGTTGTAGTTTTCTGCGTTGCGAATTCGCATCGCACCAATGCGCAGTTTTGTTTACAAGCTCTAAAGGAGAAAGGCGCGATTTATTTATGTATCTTTATCTGAGAATGGTGACTTCATGGATTGCTAAGTGCTTCACCCCCGAATACAGAAACGCTAGTCAAGTTTGAGTCCTGCTTAACATTTAAGTATACTTCGTCCAAATGGACGTTTCTCCATACAAATTCTGACAGGTATTGTCAACTTGACTTTTGAGGCAGTGCTCAAACTTTGAGTAGCGTTTCTGTATCCGGGGGTTCGTCACTTACCTTAAAACAATAGGAGGTCTCCTCCCCGTCCCATATGGTGCGGGGAAGGGGGAATTTGCGACGCACCCTGTATTTGCCCACCGCGCCTAGCGGCCTCCCCCGAAGCCTCTCCGCCTCCATATAGTGTGCTGTAGACAAAACATATAGGGTAAAGGGTATAGCTACTAAAGAGCACGTGTGTGCTACTAAATAGTAGTACGCACAAGGCTTCTTTAATAAAGTTCAATTTAAGGCAATAGTAATGTAATTAATAATTCAAATAATATGTCAGGTGTTTTTATAAATAAGTAGTTGGAAATGTATGGACAGAAAGTCTGATATATTTTTTTTTACTGTTTGTTTATATAAATTAATAACACTTCTGCCCACGCAAGCCAAAAAAGACTATCTCAAAAAATCTATTTTTCTTATCATACCGGATAGTTTAATCTATGTCATGCCACACAGGTAACTCGTTTAAAAACTATAGAAAGTACATACGCAGATATATACATATATCATACATATACACATAGATATATAATATGTATCACGCCTTTCCCCACAGGGTTAGGCAGACAGAGATCACTTATTTCCACTTGCTATCTCAATTATGTCGTCATGCATGCCCGTCGGTTGCGGGTACTCTTAACGTGGTCCTTTTTAAATAGACTTTCAATTTAATTATGAAAGATCCGCCTAGGCTCATACATTGTCCCTTCATTCAATATTTCAACGTGACTAAACCATGCGAGCATCACTTTCTCAATTGTGGTCATTACGACTTCTTTCTTTAGCATTATCTTGATTCAGAGGGCAGTTTAGTCTGGTGGGTGTCGGACAAGGTGACTAAGGGTCCTACTGGCGAAAAAGCGAACAAGCAAAAACCTATGCCTACCCCTTCGGAGATAAAGGCATGATTTATGTATGTATGCAATATTATAAGCAAAAAATAAAATATTTTGATGGAATTGTATTGTATCGGACAGTTTAATCCACAATGCTGCTTAGGTATAACGAAGCTGGAACAGAATGTTATAGCTATCTACGTTATTTTTTCGCTTCCAATCCCGCATTAAAGAGCTGTGTCTTTGTTGAGATGCATGTGCGGAGTGACAAAAATGGCAAAGATAAGGAAAGAGTACGTAAGCGAAAGAGGGAGTCTGAAAGTAGCACTATTGACCATGTAACTTACAAACATAAATCACGCATATCCCTGAAGGGGTAGGAAGAGGTGAAATAACGCCCATGTTTCGCCAAATATAAGGTCCCATGTGGCGGGTCTATTGCCTTGTATCGGGCTCGTAAATCGCAGTATATTGCTAGGTGGCATAAGAGGAATGCTGCTGCCCATTACTTATTGCTATCTTTACCCTTAGTCGCCTTGTACGACACAAGCAGCCGGTAGAGCTCCTTGAAGTTGCCCCGGCGGAAGGCCACCATCGCCTCTTATGAGGGCAGAATAGCCTTCCCACTAAAACCGTTGTTACACTTGCTACTTGCCTTTGAGCCACAAATTCTGCAGCTTCTCATGGTTGTGCGCGCTGAAGGTGTGCGACTCGAGCAGCCGGTAGAGCTCCTTGAAGTTGCCCCGGCGGAAGGCCACCATCGCCTCTTATGAGGGCAGAATAGCCTTCCCACTAAAACCGTTGTTACACTTGCTACCTACCTTTGAGCCACAAGTTCTGCAGCTTCTCATGGTTGTGCGCGCTGAAGGTGTGCGACTCGAGCAGCCGGTAGAGCTCCTTGAAGTTGCCCCGGCGGAAGGCCACCATCGCCTCTTATGAGGGCAGAATAGCCTTCCCACTAAAACCGTTGTTACACTTGCTACCTACCTTTGAGCCACAAGTTCTGCAGCTTCTCATGGTTGTGCGCGCTGAAGGTGTGCGACTCGAGCAGCCGGTAGAGCTCCTTGAAGTTGCCCCGGTGGAAGGCCACCATCGCCTTCGCCTTGAGGACCGACTCGTGCGCGTGGAGGCGCTCGCACGCCGGCAGCGACCAGAGGAAGCGGCCTAACCGCTCGATGTTGCCCGCTTGTTGGAGCACCTGGAAGATGGGAGGGTTTCAGTGATGGATTACGTTACATTTTTTTAAGATAATCAAGGGTTTGCCACCGTCATCTCATATTCATTTCGTTTTGTCTCGTAAAATGTTCTTACCAAGCCAAACGATGTGGTTACGGCTGAGCACAATACAACTAAGTATAAAAAAAAATAAAACAATTGTACTCAATATCTATATTGAAAAACCATAATGTATACAATAGGGTGTTATAATAATATTATTCTAGTGCATTATGGACCCCGTCAGGCACGCAAATAGGTGTAGAAGAGAAGAACAACGCCAAAAAATAATTTATTTTTATTTAATGGTTTATGGGCAATAACATTACTATTATACCACAGTAATATACTGCGATTTATGTGCCCGATAGATGGCAATAGGCTCGCCACCTATTACATGGGACCTAACTTAGTTGGTGAAAAATGGGTGTTAATTTACCTCTGCCTACCCCTTCGGGGATGTAGGCACGATTTATGCATGTATGTATGAGGATGTTAATTAATTTTTCCGAAAATTTTCGGAGCTATTTCTCTTTGAAATATCTTTGAAATCACCTCATTAGGAAGCCTCCATTATTACAATTTAATCCGAAAGTCAATCGCAGGTTTGCCTCCCCAGACTGCAATGGCGTTAAACTTTCTCTGCAAAAAGGCATCCTTTCGGAAGTTGCCGGAGGCGATTTAAAAAATTATTTAAGCGAATTATTTACCCAGACAGACATCTCCGTATTGATTTAGGCCAAGGCTGAAATAACACCGGACGCGGGTTACATATGTGGGCCATCTCGAAACAGGTAATGTCTTAAGATTTTGGTGGTTAGAAAAAGTTCGAAAAATTATGGTACTGATGCGGGAAGTTCGATTCCCGCATCAGTACTTCCACTGCAATCCAATTTTCTAACATTTATATAAGGGGTGGTGACAATTGTATTCTACTCTGCCGTGTGGTGAGGGCAAAGTAGAATACACCATTGGCACCACCCCAAATCTCTCCCGTGGGTGTCGTACAAGGCGACTAAGGATAAAATATAGTGATGAGGAATATGCAATATACTGTGATTTACGTGCCCGATACATGGCAATAGGCTCGCCGCCTATTTATTACATGGGACCTTACATAATTGGCGAAACGTGGGTGTTATATCACTTATTCTGTCTGACCCCTTCGGAGATAAAGGCGTGATTTATGTATTATTATCATAAAAAATGCAAATATTGCATTTTTAGACCCCCAGATCGCTTATACTGTCGTGCCAGCTTTATAAACAATGATTGGCATATTCGCTACAGATAAGAAACCTTTGTTTATTCAAGCGAATGAAACGTTGTATGGCTACGCATGCGACCACCCACGTTGGTAAACGAGTGGACTTTTCAAAGTTAAAGTCAAAATTCGTTACTGGTAAGAATACAATAAACCCACCAACCCGCACTGGGCCAGCGTGGTGGGTTATGGCCCAATCTCCTTATATTTTTCCATCCATAGGGAAGGCCCGTGCCCCAGCAGTGGGGATATTAAAGGGCTGGTGATGATGCTGATAAAATACAATACACATTTTTTAAGTCAGCGTCAAGACGCTAGGCATGGCTCACTGCCGCACTCAGACACGTCAATTAACTTTAATGAATATTTAAAGTCAAAAATTTTCATTCAAATCTAGACCATAGCCCGGCAAGAACAGCGACTAGTTTTGAAGTGTAATTTTTTGACGTTAAGTACTCATTAACGTTATTTGACGTCTCTGAGTGCGGCAGCTAGTCTATAAGGACGGGTTTTTACGATATTTTTCAATGCTAGATAGGGACGCTCTTTGCTTTCATCTCGCCTGATGGTATCTCACATGGTAAGTGAGTGAGTTAGGGCCTTGATGAAATCGAGCTTCACATGAAACCCTCAACCACAGAGGGGCTGGCTTGGCTATCTTACTGCCGCACTCAGAGTCGTTCATTAAATTAGTGATAATGGGTATTTTACAAATTATCATTAAAACATCTAATTGACCGTTCCTCTCAGAGTCGAAAATAATTGATTGATTAGTTATGTGACAATTTTAAGTCAGGTTAGTGCAGTGCATCTATAAATCCAGTGTTATCGGTAAGTGCGGAATTGCCACATGCAAAAAGCCATTGAATTGTTTCAATGGCTATTAATAGTTACGATAGTTTTTATAACACAAAAATATTGTTTTCCATTAGAATTTGTTACTAATAGCTATTTACTATAATTTTAACGTAAAAATACACAATAATAATTTAATTTTATCAAACTTGAACTGTAAATGTCATGACTTTTTAGATTTGGCCACACCGGACCAAAAGTCATTCTAATAAAATCAAAAAGTCAATGTCAACAAACAAGAAATACCCCAAATAATTCCATGGAAATACCAAACAAAAACATATAAATATCAAATCTATTTATTTTGTGATCAAATAGAAAAAGCCGCTGCAAGTGGAGTCAGCCTGGGAAATCATTAACATACAAAAGTCTGAGCGGCACACTCGATATTGGCGAAATCATTTATGAAACGCCATATAAAAAAGAAGAAAAAGCCACACAAACCCTATCTTCATTAAAATAATTGATTAGTACTATGATTGTCTTGGTAAGTATTGATGATTTCTTTGTTACATGCATGGGGTTCGATCGTTCCGGGAGTGGAATGACTGAGGAATTTAATTGTAATGCATATGCAGCGTGATACAATAACACTAAAAAGAGCATGGGACAATCTTAAGGCCATGACCTGTAAACCTACAGAGCGAGGGAGTTTAATAAAAACTGGAAGTGGTCCATAAAATCCGCCACTGTCCCCACAGCAAGGAGCTATCATAAGCAGTAGAGGAGGTAACATTTATTTTCCACTAATTAACTGTTATGAAAGTGTAACAATTTATATAAATTATCTGTAACCTATCCTTATTAACTTTAATATTATTATTCAGGCTGCACCTTCAATTATATGTGAAGTGCAGAATCCATTTGATAATGATGGTATTGTGCTGTCCATATAGACAATAATCAAAATAAAACAGAATAAAATATTTTGGACAATGAGTTTGACCTGGACTTTGCTATGGGTACCTATTATATTTCATAAGATTTTAAATAAAATGAGCGCTTGTTTAAAAAGTTGTTGATATGAATCAAGTTATTTTTATGTTACTTTAAGGAAAATTTTAAAACTTGGTGCAACTGGCTATTAGTTTATATAGTTCAATAATAACATGCAATTAGAAAAATGATTTAAATTAATGATATTATACTTATTTTTTTTCAGATCATATAGATATAATTATTAGATGAGGGGCATATTATCAAATCTAAAGACTGATGATTACACAATAATTATTCCAATTCCAAGTCAAAAATAATTTTTTACCCGGAGAATCAAGTTAAAAAGAAATGTGCTGCTGAAATAGACAAAGAGTGGAGTAAAACTCTTTTGGAAATTCTCAAATTACAGTTCAAGGAATCAAAAAATAAATTGGAACTCAAAATAAAATATTTCTTTTATATCTACTAGTTTTATTCAAAAAAACAAAATAAACCACAAGCAATGAAAATGAATTAGCAGAAAAATAAAGGGATTAGGCTTATAAAAGAATTTCGTTATATTATTTTAATTTTACAATTATTAGTAATATTAATTGTGACATAGCTTGATTAAATTTTGCTTTATTCTGTTTGTGTCCTCATCTGTAGAAGGGAATTTTACAAAGACTTTCATTGTTCTTGCTTGGATAGACACTTTGGTGACAATTTGTGATACTGACTGTTGACCTAATAATATTTATCCATATTCCATCACATTACCACCTAGTTTCTGAAATAAATATAAAGACAGTAATGACAGATATTGAAAGTACATGCATACATACATAAATCATGCGTATATCCCAAAAGGGTAGGCAAAGGTGAATTAAACACCCACTATTCGGCAAATAAGTTAGGTCCCGTGTAATACGTGGCGAGCCTATTGCCATCTATCGGGCACGTAAATCGCAGTATATTGCTAGGTTGTAGAGGATTGCTGCTGCCCATTATTACTCATCGCTGTTTACCTTCAGTTGTCTTGTACGACATCCACGGGAGAAATGGGTGGGTGACAATTATATTCTACTCTGCCATCACCACACGGCTCATTGAATGTAAAGTAATATTTAACTAACCTGAAAAATTCCAGTTGCTTAATACCGCAATGTTATTAACAGTATTACTTCAGGGGCAAGCCTGTCATGTTTCGGTGCTTTTTAAATCAGGTTCCAAACTTGGGGGTAAAGTATTTTTTACTGCCCGGAGTGTAAATCTGTACCTTGCATTAAATTCAAGCACATAGTGAAAGTATCAGAATAGTCGCGTAAATAGAATCTAGGTTGTGCCTGTCTGAACTTTCTTACGTAATCTGTAAGCTCCACAAAATCCACAACGTAATTTATTATAAATTATTATTGAAAATATCACTATGAATGCACTGAAATATAAATTACAACAAAAGATAACCCTACTTTTCAAATGTCAAATAAACGTCACATAAGACCTAAGTAAGGGTCATCGGTTACTCAAAATTTAAGTTTCATTAGCGTCACTATTGACCCATTATCTGACTCTGAGAGGGAATTTTATTTAATGTTTACTTAAATGTCATTTAATGATCATTAAATCGACTCTGAGTGCGGCAGTTAATCATATTAAATTAATGGGGACAAAGGGCAGTAATTTTAACTATTTTAATAAACTACCTCTGTCCCATTTAATAGGGACATGGTCTATGGGGACAATGGGAATACATTTTTTTTACACTCACATCTAGCCCAAAGTAAGTAGCCTAAGCACTTGTGTTATGGAGGTTTTAATATCATAATAATTGTATAAATATACTACATGTTAAACATATACCTACACATCCACGATTCGTGCACAAATATTTTTTTTTCATCACAAAATTTGCCTCTACCGGGATTCAAACCCGAGACCTCTTGGCCAATACCCAGCGATCTGAACATTCGACCAAGCCGGCCGTCAACATACATGGAAACTCGTAGTGCGAAACCATTCGAAGCACAGATATCAATATCTGTGGTTCGAAGATAGCATCGATAGTCGTTTGAAGAAAGTCCCTTCCTGGGGGCCTACCGCCTAACTCGATTGCTGATGATAGCTATATTGCAATGCACTGCTTACGGCTATAGCAGCCATCCTGATTTTTTAGGCGGCTCGGATTTTGTGCCAAATTCATACAAAATCATTCCGTGAGCATTCGTTCAAAGCTATCGCTAATAGTTTAGGTACATTTGGTGCGAAATGACAGCATGACGTCATAAACTATAGCTTTTGCTTTAGCAATTGAGTAAGGCGGTAGGCCCCCTGATGACGTGACTGATGTAAAGACTAACTAAACGTGACGAATTAATCCACAAATTGTTAACTAAAAGGTTTCCGCAGCGTAATTTTATTATGCAAATAATTTGTAACCCTCTTACGGCTATGGGGCATGTACACGGGGGACGTTTAGGGGCGTAACGTACAGACAGGCGTAAGGGGCCCAGAATGTTTTGTATTACATTTAATGTTATTAAGCATGCAATTGACAAAAGTTGTTATGCAAATCTAAAGTAGATTTCTATTTATCTAAGGCTGCTTTTCCACCATGATCCCTTTTCAGGAAAGGCAAAGGGATCTAGCCAAAGTAGCCGCGTCTTTAGTTTTATTTTTCTTGAATTACACATTAAAATTTGGCTGCCACGCGGATTGTGAAGCTGTGAATTTTAGTACAAAATGCGATAATATTTTTCACCCCGTAAATCTAGTCCAATATTAATATTTTTTTGATAATAGGGGTTAAAGTATGAAATTGCCGATGGTCCCTCATTATTTAGTAGTATGTAGTGTATAATTCCTTTAAAACGATAGTTATGTCCATTGTTCTTTTTTTATTTTAAACTTCATTTCAAGGACTTATATGTATGTATAAAATATTATCTTATTTTTATTTCTTTCACTACCAATAAATCTTCAAAAACAGCTCGTCCTAAGTACCACTTAAATCCACGGACACGGACACCAGTCCGTCTCCGTGATAAAATAATTTCTTTAGGTATCCTAGGTATCCTATAGCTTAATGTTGTCTAAATATACCCACAAAATTATATAAAATTTAGATTTGTGGTTCCTTATAAAATCGCAAATATGTTTGTATGGAAAAATGAATTTCGCTAAATTCTCCATACAAAACGGCAATTTGATACTGAAACCCCTAATACATAAAACTAGGGTCTTACGTTTTTATTTTTACGAAATATTGCTTACGATAAAAGCTGTTAGCATCGCAATATGTAAGTATCTTTATTTTTTACATAAGAACTTCCTCGAGCATTAAATATATATTTTTAATTTAACTAAACTGAATTATAATTAAAAAGAAAACTTATAAACGTAGGTACAGACTTAGATTAGGATGTACTGAATCTAAAAGGATATCGAAACCATTTTGTCATTTTGTAACATTTTACAAGAGACAAGACAGTATTCAAAAGGAAATGTAGGTAAATGTAGGCGTTACACGCGCCGCGTATCTATAGGCACACAGTCCTCTTGCCTCTAGGGAGTGTTTGGTGCGAATTGAATGGTAACAGACTGATGAGGAGCTCGCTAGCGCAGTGGCACGGCGCGCTTGGCCTGTGATTGCGTAAACTAAGCAAGTTCGCTAAGGCCGGTCATAGGATGGGTGACCAAAAATTTACTGTCGCGAGTTCCTCCGTGCTTCGGAAGACACGTTAAGCCGTGGTCCCGGCTGTATCTGCAGTCGTTAATACCCACTAACCCGCACTGGGCCAGCGTGGTGTGTTATGGCCCAATCTCCCTATATTCTTCCATCCGTAGCGAAGGCCCGTGCCCCAGCAGTGGGACATTAAAGGGCTGGTGATGATGATGAGACTGATGAGGTGGTGACCGCTATAAAATTCTCAACGTCAAACTCAACATAACACTTTTATTTCAATAGTTGCATAATTGGCAATAGGCTCGCCACATATTACATGGGACCTAACATAATTGGCGAAACGTGGGTGCTAGTTCACCTCTGCCTACCCCTTCGGGGATATAGGCGTGATTTATGTATGTATGTATGTATAATTGAATATCAACACAGATCCTTGTTGTTATTTGAACAAAAACAGAATTAATCCCGCTGAATATTCAGTCCGTCGCGGCGTGTTTTAATTTGGAAACGGGAATTGCAATATTGCAACCCCCTAATTGGGTATCGGTTACCGGCGGGGATAATGGGTGGTGTGCACGCGCCGGTAATTGCCGCTGCTCGTACGTAATGGGTCCATGGGGCCTTATGCCGATACCGCTAATATTTTTACGAAGGTACGTAAGTAAGTATCATATTATTATCTCCATGGTTTTCCAATCGTATTGATTTTACGCGAGTCTCCTGTCACATATGATAAAAACATTTTAACCGCCTCCGTCCGATCCAGAGGTCCCGGGTTCGATCCCCAGGGGAGTACAAATTTCTGTTCTTTGAAGTCCGCCTGGCTAGCTAGTAGCTACCACCATCTTATCAAAATCTGTCGCCATAATAATAATCTTAACAGCACTATTGTGTTCCAACAATGTGTGATAAGATAGCCAGCCCCTCTGTGGTTGAGGGTTCCAGGTGAAGCTCGATTCCATCTTCAACCCTTATCTTCAATTACCATCAGGTGAGACGAAGAGCAATACGCATACGCGACCACGCGGGGTACGCCGGGCGAGGTGGTAAACCCCGTTATATCTTTGTGTGCAGAAAAGGACTCATGTGACAGTAAGCGATCTGTAGTTGTGTCAGCAGTGACAGTAAGAAATAGACTACATATATTTTATAGGGATACAGCAAATGCTCAAGCATATCTGACAAAAAAACTGAATAATCTTCGAATACTCCTATAGCATCCGCGACATAATTAAAGGCTGGTGGTGACGGCAGAGTAGAATACAATTGTCACCACCCAAATCTCTCCCGTGGGTGTCGTACAAGGCGACTAAGGATAAATCAGCGATGAGGAATGGGCAGCAGCTTTCCTCTTATACCACCTAGCATACTGCGACTTTTGTGACCGATAAATGACAATAGGCTAGGCTCGCCACCTATTACATGGTACCTAACACAATTGGCGAAACGTGGGTGCTAGTTCACCTCTGCCTACTACCCCTTCGGGGATAAAGGCGTGATTTATGTATGTGTGTACATAATTAAACTGAGCATGCTCGTCCGGGTCGTGTTAACATTTAAGTACCGTCAAATTTGACGTTTTTCCATACAAATTCTGACAGGTATTTTCCACTGAACTTTGCACTGCTCAAAACTGGAGTAGCGTTTTTGTATTCAGGGTTTAGTCTCATCATAAAGTACCTACGGAGAGATGTTATTTACAAATCATCTGCTAGGAGACCGGTTACCATGACAGCCGGGTCTTCCCGCCCGGGTATCCGGTTTCAGGAGGTGCGGTCTGATAAACCGGAACGTGGGGCGTGGTGGAGCTAACTGTAGTACAGTCAGCCGGATCAGAATGGTTCGCCGACAGCAAATGTCGCCGTAAATATTTTTCTTATTTTTCATACATGCCTACGTACAGACCACAGCGCATCAGGTTACTACAAACTGTCAAATTTTTCCAATCAATTTTGAACTTTATAATAAGGTTGTTAAGGTTGAAAATTTATTGGAGAAATTCGACAGATTGTAGTAACCTGATGTGCTGTTGACTGTATATAAATCAGGCCTATATTCCAGAATGGGTAGGCAGAGGTAAATTAACAGCCACGTTTCGCCAGTTAGATTAGGTTCGAGCCATTGCGTAGTTAACGGAACAATTTGTATGGGACACCATTTTTCGGTTAGTAAACCAAACATAGTTTTTATATAACTTACTGCCGCACACAGAGACGTTGATTAACGATAATGAGTAGGTACCTCTTAATGTAAAAAATGGACAATTCAAAACTAGTCTCTATTCTTGCCTTTACTTTAAATATAGACCATAGAGCCGTCTTCGATTTCGATTGATGATTAAATTAAATGATTTTTTGTCATTTAGGCTGGAGTTCACCAACACGTAAAACAAGCGATTAAAAATTTACGGTCTATTTTTGACATTTCTTCCATACTGTTGAATGTCAAAAAGAATCGGTTTAATATTAATTGACTGTTTACGTGTTGGTGAACTCGAGCCTAACTGCCGCACTCAGAGACGTTAATTAACTTTAATGAGTATTTAATGTCAAAAATTTTCATTCAAATCTAGGCCATAGACTCGGCAAGAATAGCGACTAATTTGAAATAAAACAACTTTTACGGATAAGACTCGCGTATAATTTGGTGTTTGGCATATTAATTATTTAACCCGACGTTTCGATCACTTTACAGTGGCCGTGGTCACGGGGGGACTGGCAGTCCCCCCGTGACCACGGCCACTGTAACTTAATATGCCAAACACCAAATTATACGCGAGTCTTATCTTAAAAGTTGTTTTATTTCAAATGTGTAGTGCTCGTGCAAATATAAGAAAACATTAATAGCGACTAAATTTGAATTGTCATTTTTGACGTTAAGTACTCATTAACGTTATTTGACGTCTCTGAGTGCGGCAGTTAGTAGGTAATCATTAAATTTAATTGTCGTCTCTGAGTGCAGCATGGGCAGTGTTCAGGCTGCGCGTTATTTCTGTTACATGGTATATATTCTGAGTTCTGCCAGAGACTTTGTAATCGCTATTACGGTTTTGCTAATCTCGTTCTGCCTTATCACAACAGTCTTAGGGTCTAAACTTGATCAGACTCCAATGTTATCGTCAGATGTCGCACTTTTCGCTGAATGACCATGTCTCGGTTATTCGACACTTTGTTTTTGTAGCGCTATGACGTAGCCTCTAGTTATTTTTTCGATAGGTAACATTAACTGCCGCACTCAGAGACGTCAATTAACTTTATTGAGCATTTAATGTCAAAAATTTTCGTTAAAATCTAGACCATAGACCCGGCAAGAGTAGCGACTAGTTTTGAATTGTCATTTTTGACAATGGGCCATAAGCCCATAGCCCACCACGCTGGCCCAGTGCGGGTTGGTGGGTATTACCAACTGCAGATGCAGCCGGAACCAACGGCTTAAAGTGCTTCCCGAAGCACGGAGGACCTCGAGATCGTAAATATTTGGTCACCCATCCCATGACCGGCCTTAGCGAACATTGCTTAGTTTTTTATGCTAGACAGGGAAGCTCTCGCCCTTCATCTCACCTGGTGGTAAGTGACGATAAGGGCCGAAGATGGAATCGAGCTTCACCTGGAACCCTCAACCACAGAGGCTGGCTATCTTATCACAATTGTCGGAACACGATAATGCTGTTAACATTACATTGGCATTACAATCAGGATCCTCTTCTTGGAAATTAAAAAATTAAAATAAAATAAAAAACTGCAGCGGCTACTCACCTCGCAGACGCACGCGACCTGCTCCTGTGTGAAACCGAAGCTCGGCAGGGGGGCGTCTCTAGGTGGGGTGGCCTCCCGCTGCCCCCACTCAGGACCCCCCAGCATGTCCAAATGCTCGTCCCCAGCCACTTTGACACCGCAATGTAACAGTTCAACACTCAAACCGCGAGGCGACGCATTGAGTGGCGCGCCTTGTTTTTTTTTATTTTTTTGCACTATTTCTCTTTTTTTTTCGAAATTAAAAGGTCCTAAGCGCGTTTAGTCTTGTTTATTCTTTCACCGTTCTGTTATTCGAGCCCTCCTCAAGCCAGTTATGTAAACACGAAGGCAGCAACCCCGAAACGCTTAAACAAAAGCAATCACCATTTAGAGACGATTACTTGTTTGCGTTCAGAATTCGAAAAAGGGACGTCTGCTTTTTGAGCGGCACCGGTTTTTTTTTCACCGTACACACACACAGTACACACTTTCCGGGCTATGTCTTTGTTTTTAATGTATTTTTTTAAGCACACGCAAAGGGTCCAGTCCATGTCTGCCGATGGGGGATTTGAGATTTTATTTCGACTATTGAAGTCCTCATGACACCTCTCAGGTGTTTCTTCTTGGTTTTCTCTTTTTTCTCATTTTAATTGCGGCACAGTTATACCTGGAACAAACGAATTATATTTTTATTTAATCTGAGAGACTGCGGTGTAATAGATTTGGATGGTAGAAAAAAAAACATGTTTTGAATATTGCAAATATTTCCGCCAAAACTATACTATACACTATAGCGTAAAACATGTCAGTTTCTATATAATCTAGCTAGAAGGGTCAATTCTGACATGATTCTCTAAACTTAAAACTAAATTTAATATCAGTCTCTCCTCTTCATTCTGTATTGAGAATGAAAGACAAGGACACTGTTGTCAAATTAATCTTAGGTTTAGAGAACCGTTGTCAGAATCGACCCTAGAGTGATTTTGATTTTGATTGATTGCGGAGTTTGGTTAAATATGGCAGATTGCTAAATTTTGTATTTTTTTTAAATAAATATCAATTACAAGTATAATCTGAGAGACTTGTTCTCAAATCGAATCTCCTTATCTTAATCCTAAACTATAATTATAAATTATTATTTCAGTAATTATTTGTTGGCGACATGTCATCATCCCTATTAATTAGGTTCAATAGCTCCAAAGAATTTCATTACTATAGAATACTATGGTAAATGATATGTGCTGTCGTGCTGTCTACTGTACACACAGTTAGCACCTATAAACACCCACATTTTCACCTTTCACCGTAACAAATGATTCCGTGTAATTCGTTATACTCCCTCAACACGAGTTAGCTGTTTGGTTAAATGGCTCAATTTAATAGGTTATTCAAACGATTTGTAAAATTACCCTCTGGAATTGACCTTTCAAACCGCCGTGTATGCTAAATTATATACATATACATACATGCATAAATCACGCTTATTTTCACGAAGGGGCAGAGGTGAACTAGCACCCGCGTTTCGCCAAATATGTTTGGTCCCATGTAGGTGGCGAGCCTATTGCCATTTATCGGGTACAAAAGTCGCAGTACATTACTAGGTGGTATAAGAGGAACGCTGCTGCCCATTCCTCATCACTGATTTATTAGAATCAATGATGAGGAATGGGCAGCAGCTTACTCATGTCCATTAAACCTAATGGAACTAATGAGGAATGGGCAGCATTAATGGTACGAGTAGCTACGATAAAAAAAGTCAAAAAGTAGGTACAGCCATCCCATGGAGTTTTGAATTACATACCAACATATACAGAGAGACAAAAACTAAAATTACATAAACTACGCCCATTATCCCCAAAGGGGTAGGCAGGGGTGAAGTACCACCCACGACGACCCAAAAATCTGAAGTAAATAGCAGTAAGTATACCAGGAGACCATCAAACTGAACAAATCCAGGAGCAACTCCAAATTCATTTTGTTCAGTTTGATGGTCTGAACGAACAGTTCAATTCCAATTTGTTCAGTTTGATGGTCTAAACGAATTCCAAAAAATTTTGCAGTGACTTTAAAGTCTCCTGGTATTTCTAGATGGTACCTATAAAAGGAACGCTGCTTACCATTACTCATCGCTGTTTAAAATACCCGGACAGTTTTGGGCCCCATTTGGCCCATTTCTGGGCCTTCCCGATGGATGGATTAATGAGAAAGAGCCATAGCCCACCACGCTGGCCCAGTGCGGATTGGTAAGTGTTATAACAGCAGATGCACCCGAGACCAACGACTTAACGTGCCCTCCGAAGCACGGGAACTCGAGGTAGAGATAATATAATTTTAGTCACCCATCCAGTAACAGGACTTAGCGTACATTGCTTAGTTCACGCGATCGCATAGCCATCGAGGTTCAATAAAACAATTGACCTGATACAATCACCAGTGAAAAGGGTTAGACAAAAGGTTCTCATCTCAGTTCCGTGAAGTTTAAAAAAAGGGACAATATTTTTCTTGAAGCTAATCAATTTGTCAACGGAATCTGAGCTTTAATCTCAACAGAGAAGCACCCTCGTCATATATAATAAATTTTTATCACCACATTACTTCACGTAGTACTTGAGGCATTACCCAGATTTTAGACAACAAAAGATTTACTATAGAAGGCGACACACAAATAAACTCCGTAAAGGTGGACGGACAAACGTGCTTTTGTCTCCGTCTATTGTACCCGTGGATTGGTGTTAGAAAGGGACAGGTTTCACCAAGGGGCAACAATCATGGTAAACGTTTTGGTGTTTTAAGTAATTTTTATCGGCGACACGATCGCGGGGGAGACCCTGCTGATATATGGAGCTGTCCGCACTAGTGATGTCAGCGTCTCACGATAAAATATTAATAAAATTTTATAATTTAGTTACCATCAATTCTACATACCAAAGCTATCTGTTTGAATGTGAATATTTTGATCTAGGTACACCGACATTGGTTTTTTAGTTCTGTCATGGAGTAGTGGATTTAATACAGAACTTACTGATTGACAAAAAAGTTCCAGAGGGCCTGGGGGCCTACCGCCTAACTCGATTGCTAAAGCAAAAGATATAGTTTATGACGTCATGCTGTCATTTCGCAACATTTTGTACATAAACTATTAGCGATAGCTTTGAACGAATGATCACCGAACGATTTTGTATGAATTTGGTACAAAATCCGTGCCGCCTAAAAATTCAGGATGGCTGATTTAGCCGTAAGCAGCACATTGCAATATAGGTATCATCAGCAATTGAGTTAGGCCCCCTGGTCTGGGAGCGAAAAAATAACGGAGATGTGCCAGTCCCGACTCATCCCAGGGGTGTAAAAGGCGACTAAGAGAGATTGCCCTGTGTAGACCAATAAGTACGTTAGGACACCCGAATGGTGGAGGCAAACCACCAACAACAGCATACCCAAAGAGGGTTGGTGTCAGACAGGCTGCCGGCTGTAAAACTTTAGCAAAAACGTTGAGCAGTATGCAATCACTCTCTCCGCTCATTGGTTTCTCGGCATGATTCGTTCCAACTCTTTTCTGTAGGTACATTCATTCATCACTTCACTCATTCATTCAGCACCTTTCCGGTGAGATGGGTGATATGAATCAAAACGGAGTGAGTGGATAGCTTGTCCACGTCTGACCGATATGAATGGAACAGGAAACATACTGCACCAACCCCAGATAGACTGGAAATAGGGCAGGGAGAAGATTTATTTTATAATTATCAATTCTACTTACATATTAAAAAATACAGTGCAATGCCATGTAAATTTAGTTCGGTAGAGTCGAATACAAATTATCACCACTCCTAACCTAACTCAAAGGCGACTGTAGCGTAGCGGCTACGCCATAGCACTACATAAACAAAGTGTCGAGTAACCGAGACATGGTTGATCAGCGAAAAGTGCGACAGCTGACGATAACAATGGAGTCAAATCAACATTAGACCTAATGACTATTGTGATAAGGCAGAACAAGATTACCAAGATCTGAATCACGATTACAAAGTTTTTGGCAGAACTCAGAATATACCTATACAAGAAATTACGAGAATGCTGTAATTACCTATAACTGTAAGAGCAATTAGATATGTGTACACGTTAATCATTTATTAGTTAATTTTAAATACTGTATCTAATGTTGGTAATTCTGAATAAATAAATAAATAAAGATCCGACGAACTGCAGTACAGCGCACATTTTCCTTTTCGCTAAGAATACGGTGCAACTTCCGCATCCCAACATCGACTAATGGTTAAGATGAGTAATGTTACCATAGTTACCAAGGGAACCTATATAATTGGCGAATTGTGATACCACCTAATTATATAAAAAGGAAAACCGACAGATTGACTGACGTATCAACAGCCTTTTGTAGTGTAGGTGAGAACTAAGAAATAATTTTGGGAAACGCCTAAGGGGCTGAAATGAGGATTGAAAGTTTTTTTATGAGTCCAACAGTTTTGAAGCTAAACTTTCAAGAAAAAAAATAACAGGATTAGTGTGGTCCACGCAAACGGAATCGCATGCAGAAAGCTTATAATACCCAGCACATAAGTTGACCTATGAGACGTTTTCAGGTATTCATTCGAGGTGTGGCATGAGGTAACCATAGAGGTAACCATAGCAACGTACACAGACACTGTTTTATTCAATAATACCTGCGCAGACGACCGCTATTTTGGTTCAACTTACGTGGCGGGATCTTTAAAGTTGGTATATAAAACAAATACGCAACAGAAATGCATGCAACAGTTCTAAACATTTTCTTGTTTCTTAAACTAATGTGAAACTAATCTTTTAGTAACGCTTAAAATGTTTATTTTCGCAACGACGCGCGTCACCACTCCCCATTACCCTACGCGGGTTATAACCGTCTGAATTAACCCAAAGCCTAAATAACAACCAGAATTATTAATGTCCAAGCCGTCATAGTCCAGAACTAAGAATAGATTGCGTGTTTAGTTCAGGAAGAGAGATGCCGTGTGTATTTTATTGTCATATTGGCATTCGTCCAAGACAACGTATCGGACTAGTCTACTAAATGTCGCTCCATTTAAATATGTCCTTTTCGTTATGTTAATAGAACGGTTGTTTTAGTCTGGACTATTATGCTCAAATCTGTTGCATTTTCCGGTAGAGGATATAACAAGTTTGTATGTGGCACTTTCTTAACTGGTGTTTGGGAATTACTAACGTAACGTAACGTGGTGGTTGCTAACGCAGTTTGGTGTGTTAAGTAATAAGGTTTAAAACCACTGAACAAGCCTATTTACACCCGAAGGGGTAGGCAGAGGTGTGAATTAACACCCGCGTTTCGCACATTACGTAAGATCCAATATAAGGGCCTATTGCCTATTGCCATCCATCTAACGGGCTCTTAAATCGTAGCATATTGTTAGGCGGTATTTATTAACGCTGCTTAGCCTTAGTTACAAGTATTAAATTGCTCCTTGTAGGACATCCTTTTTTTTTAATTGCAATGCCCTCTAATGCCACATGTAGACCTAACTTATACATTCCACCGCATGATATAATACGTAATGTGACAAGTAATAAACGAATTTGATTTTAAAATATGCTGCTCTGCCGTCACCACACGGCATCATATAAAAATAATTTAAATCAAAACCGAAACAAAATATTATCAACGTAACACACATATTAACAGAATCAATTACAACCGATTTTATTGTATTACAAACTTTACGACAATACGATATGTAATAAAAATGTCCCATCCCTATCGCCCCACGTGGCGTCGCGATGCTTATCGCTCGCACCAGCTGTAAAACACAAGATTTATCGACAGATTACGGAGCCGCGATAGCAGTACAAATCACCTCACTATTAGCGATCTCCTCACGTGATATTGCTCGTGTGTACGGGCCTTTATTTTTTTTTCTTATTGTTTTCAAAACCCCAGGATGAAGTTATGACCGATGGCAAGGGTTACTTAAGCCTTTTCGTTGTTTAATTTATTATCTGCACAAGAGAAGGAATTGGTTTATTTATTGGAGATTTGATACTAATATCGGATCATCACTGCTGGGGCACGGGCCTTTCCTATAGATGGAAGAATATAGGGAGAATGGGCATATCAATAACATAACCAACCATTTGCTTTTTAAAAAAAGCTGTTTAAAAAAAATACATACATACATAAATCACGCCTATATCCCCGAAGAGGTAGGCAGAGGTGAACTACCACCCACGTTTCGCCAATTATGTTAGGTCCCATGTAATAGGTGGCAAGCCTATTGCCATATATCGAGCACAAAAGTGTCGCAGTACATTGTTAGGTGGTATAAGAGAAACGCTGCTGCCCATTCCTTATCACTGATTTATCCTTAGTCGCCTTGTACGACACCCACGGGAGAGATTTGGGGTGGTGACAATTGTATTCTACTCTGCCGTCACCACACAGCCAAAAAAATATTTCTAAAAATTATCGACTTGGTGGCCAATTGAGCACAGTTACACGGATGGCAAAATGGCCGATTTTCTCACAATCTCTCAACCCCGGGGGGGAAAGCAGACGTGTTTTGACTCTACATTTTATCAGTTTGTGTTAGGTCCCAATGTACAACTGTAAAAGTCGACTAAGGGAGAATACCAATGACCACCTCGGGGTACCCGAATGGTGGACAGCATGCCACCAATAACAGCCTATCTAAAGAGGATTGATGTCAGGCAGGCAGTTGATAGTAAAACCAAAACTTTGAGCGGCATGGATCGCAAAATTGTCACCCTAATCACTATCTCCGTTCAACGCTCTCTTGAAATGGTCCTTTCCATGGTTTTGTAAATACTATAATCATTGTAATGATGTATCTGTTAACTTCTATAAAAGCACAACTTACTGTCTGTTCATTGGTTCATGTAGGTACATTTAATAAACTAACATAAGCTATGGAGAAATAATGCGTTATTAAGTGTAGGTAGTAATAGACGTTATGGATTAAAAAAATTAAATACCCTGCATTTCTCTAATTTAAAAAACATGACATTTTTAAATGTTTATTTTTTAATTCTCCCTATATTTTAGGGAAGGCAAAGGGTCTAGCCCATACAGCCAAGTCTTTAGTGTATATTTTATCTGTAATCTTATGAAATAATGAGTGGGTGAAAAGTATGAATGAAATGAATTTTACGTTAAAATATGGGTGCCACATATTTTAACGCAACTAGGGAGTGCTTGGCGCGAATTGAATGGTAACAGAGTTAATGATGGTGCTTGATGAAATGAATAAAACCACTTTGTATAGTGATCTTCACCACAACATCAAACACATCATGAGACTTATTTTCGATGATTCTGCATAATTGCACATCAACACGGATGCTTGTGCATCCAAATAACACCACTTTCTCTGCACAAAATCCACTCTGTAACAATTTTTGAATTAGTGAAAATAAATCTGACTGACACCACGAAACGCGCCAAACACTTGACATTTTTAAAATGGAAGTTCTGCTCTATTTGGCACAGGGTAAACAAGATTTGTTCCGAGTGTCATTGGACGCATTCACATTTTTTTTCTCTACAAAAAAAAAAGTTTAAACAATTCAATTCATTCTTCAGAAATATTGAAGAACTATATGTGCTTCTCATTTATTTATGGCACGTAAATACGAGTGGGAGAAGTCGGTCAGTGGCTGACGATTTAAAAAAAAATAGTATTCTTTTAATCTATTTCGGTAAAGCCGTGTGTTATACAGTGTGGAAATAAACGATGGGCCCTGGAGGGAAAGTACCTTAAATCTTAAATATAACTCAATTTGCTGAAAGAATACATTTCTTTATTTTTAAAAAGAAACATAACTGCATGCAATAGATTTCTCAAAAAGCTTACTCGAACCGGGAATCGAACCAACAAAAAATTATAAAAAAAACCCTCGCCATTTAATTTTACTTATCGATGCAGTCGATGTTGACGACCAATTTTCTCTAAGAAACATAGGGTCTTAGAAAGAAAAAATTAATATCATATCTGGCATTTATTTTACCTTTTTGATTTTACTTTCGGATCAAATGAAATTCTTCACATCGTAATCTACACATTTTCGATATGGAATTTATTAGTTAAATTATTAGCCTCTTGCTAATAATTTAATTGGTGATATTTTTCTTCCATATAATTTTATGCATATTATCTCAATTCTAATAAAATAAGATTCTCGAATTGAGAGTATTCGAGAGCAAAAGTTAAACAAATTTCAAATTTCATGTTTTTATAATTTATAAGACCATAGTTATTATGTTTCTCAGAGAAAAATTATCGTTAACATCGACTGCATCGATTAGTAAAATTAAATGGCAAGTGGAATTTTTTATAATTTTTTAGGTGGATCGATACTCGGTTCGAGTAAGCTTTTAGAGAAATCTGTGAATGCAGTTATGTTTCTTTTCAAAAATAAAGGATTTTTTTCTTTCAGCAAATTTACCTATTTTAAAGATTTAAGGTACTTTCCCTCCAGGGCCCATGGTTTCTTTCCACACTGTATACCACCTAGCGATATACTGCGATTAACGTGCCCGCTAGATGACAATAGTCTCGCTATCTATTACATGGGACCTATCTAACATAATTTGCACCGTCGGGAATAAATACCTATGGATGTTTCACGTTTCATCTTTCCCTTTTTAATGCTAGCCAGTGAAGCTCTTGCCCTTCATCTCACCTGATGGTAAGTGACGATAAGGGCCGAAGATGGAATCGGGCTTCACCTGGAACCCTCAACCACAGAGGGGCTGGCTAATCTTATAACACATTGTCGGAATACAATAATGCTGTTAGTTAACATTATTATTGATGAAGCGATTTAAAAATGGCGTGGTAGAGCCAGGCGGACTTGAAAGAAGTCATATCACCAACCATATATTATATTATTAATTATTTATTAAACAAAATTATTTATTGAACAAATACCGGCGAGCACCAATTTGTACTGGGGGTCGAACCCGGGGCCTCTTCTCTTATGACATTATTGTAGGTACAGTCGATCGCTCAGCCTTACCCTAGTCATGCTCCTCAACGCCCTCATTTCTACTTTCACAAATGTAATGCAAGTGCAAATCAATATAAAAGATAAAAATTTTACGTCGAACGGCATTAAAACGTAATCTTCCTTAATATCTGGTGGAAATTAAAAAAAGCAGCAATTAGTTGACAAAGGAACACGGTTCTAACTCAATCGCGTTGACGTACGGTCGACCAAGAAAGTATGTATGTAGTATAAAATGAATATTTTATTTATTAATTTTTTATTCTGATATTCTAATTTTAACCGAATGTTTATGTAGTTACACTACATGGTGTACCACTTTTGAGTTACTTTGCTAGTCATCGAAAATTACAACAAGGCTCACACTGACCACTGTGACAAACGTCAATTTCATAAGATAGCAATGTTGTCAGATCAAGGTGCAAGCAAAACAAATGTTTATCTATACTAATAATATAAAGCTGAAGAGTTTGTTTGTTTGTATGGTTAAACGCTCTAATCTCAGGAACTACTGACTCAAATTGAAAAAGTCTTTTTGTGTTGCATAGTCCATTTATTTAGGAAGGTATAATATTAGGTTGGGGAAAAAGTCTTTTCGCATTATAGTAAGTATAAACTTGTAATAAAATCTCTTTGGCTATACTATTTGTATCTGGCTGGTTTTGGTATCATTGAAAGTTTAAATTTTAAAGAACATAATTCCAAATTCAAATTAGGAAAATGTGTGATTTTCATTTGTTTTTCGTACCGCCAAGATGAGTAAATGTAATGAAGAAATTCGATACATTTTAAAATTTTACTACAAAAAAAGGTAAATGTGCAACGCAAGCCGCGAAAAAATTTGCGATGTTTATGGACCTAGTGCAGTGTCTGTGAGAGTAGCACAAATTTGGTTTAAGCGTTTTCAATCCGGAAATTTTAGGCAGTGTCAGGTTAACATCACGAGACGACTGCCAAAACCACTTGTCGCGGTATTTTGACCAGAAGTCCCAAAATTTCTATAGCAATGGAATCATGTCCCTACCTACAAGATGGCAAAAAGTTATCGAACAAAATGGTACCTACATACTTTAGTTAAATGTAAAGAAAATATATTAAAAAATGTTTTGAATTTTCTTAAAAAATGCGAAGAAACTTTTTCCCCAACCTATTAAAATAACCGACATTAACGCAGGCAAAGACGCGGGCGACCAATAGTAAAAGATAAAAAAAATTTTAAACGGCATTAAAACGTAATCTTCCTTAATCTTTTTGAAATTAAAAAAACCACCAATTAGTTGACAAAGGAACACGGTTCTAACTCAATCGCGTTGACGTCAACCGTGGTCCAAACCCGTATCAGCGGGGGGTTAATTAATGACATTGTCCGACCATATTACAGCCAAACTTACGACCGCGTGGCACCATAAAATTGGTGTACACAATTTACATGTGTTTTGGGATAATTTTATTGGGAGATATTCAATTAATTCCCCTATAAAAATGGGCTTTAACGATTTCTGGAAAGGGTCCACCTATAGATATTTTTTTTTTTTGCTTAGTCAGGTCGCTTTGACTTCATTACTGTTTCAATTTCTCGAATACCAAGTTCCCCTTTTGAATTTGAATGTTTGATCTTCTTAAATAGATACATAGAAAGGTAGGCAGAGGTGATTAACACCTACGTTACGCCAATTAAGTTAGGTCGTACGTATAGGTGACAAGCCTATTGCCATCTATCGGGCACATAAATTACAGTATATTGTGAGATGGTACAATGAAGAATGCTGCTGCCCTGTGCTCATTTCTGTTTTTACCCTTAGTCGTCTTGTACGACACCCACGAGAGAGATGGGGGTGGTGAATTGTATTCAGCTCTGCCGTCACCACACGGCATCTATGTATGTAATTATCATTATTATGTTTCTGTTAGTGTCAGGCAGGCCCGCTGTAAAAGCTAAGCCAAAACCTTGAGCGGTATGGATTGGAATGTTGTCAGTCCACTCTCTTCGTTCATCAGTCTCTCAACATGATCCGTTCCGTTTCTTTTCATTCATCACGAGCACATTTCCGGTGTGATGGATGGATGTTATGAATCAAAAGGGAGTGGATGGGTTGATGACGTCTAACCACTGATATATCAATATATATCTGTGCGTCTAACCGATATGAATAGAAGAGCAAACATACTGCACCGACCGATAGACTGGGGACAGGGCAGGGTGAATAAGAAGACTTAATTTTGTTTGTGTAAAAATTCCATAGGAACTTTTTGGCCGACCGAATATATCAATATAATTTTATACATGGAATATACCAAGGGCATCAATTTCCCGTCAAAAAAAAACGCTGCAAACGGAGGGTTGGGGAGTAGGTACGGTCAACGGCACTTACTACCCAAAACTGTCAAATTTCTTCAATCAATTGTCAACCTTTACTCGTTGGTAGGAAAGCACAAAGTGCATTGAGAAAATTTCACATTTCGTGATCGCCTGACGTGCTGGTGACTGTACCTACTTAATCCATTTCCATCCGTAATGGATCATGCTTAATGTAATGGTAATATTAAAGTGGACGAAGCTTTCATATTTGTATTTCCGTTAGTTAAGTAGGGGGATACAAGTGATAGCTTTCGATCGCGACACTGAGCAGTGCTCGCTAAGGCTGGTCATTGGATGGGTGACCTTCTTCCTGCCCTGCTTGTTAATTTATCTGGAGTCGGGGCAGTATGCTTTTTTTTTAATTAATGTCATCCATCACACCGGAAAGCTGCGAAAAATTGTGAATGAATGTGTATAGAAAAAAGTCAGAAAGGACCATGTTGAGACACCGATGAACGGATAGAGAGTGATTGGAATGACAACATTCAAACCTATACTGCTCAAGGTTTTAGCTTAGGATTTACAGCCGGTCGCCTGCCTGACACCAACCCTCTTTGGGTATGCTGTTGTTGGTGGTTTGCCCTCCACCATTCCGGTGCCCCCCTAGGTGCCTATCTATTGGCCTAACTCTACACCGTGCAATCACACCCCTAGAATGAGTCGGGGCTGGCACATTCTGCGTTATTTTTTCGCTTCCAGGCAGCATAGAAGAATATCATTGGATGGGTGACCAAAAATACATTAACTCGAGTTCCGGTTATGTTTCGGAACCGGAAGGCACGTTAACCCGTTGGTCCCGACTGCATCTGATGATTATACCACCAATAGACACGGCTGGTGGATTAAGGCACATTCTGGCAACATTCTTCCTTTCTTACGGAAGTCTTGTGTATCTAAAGAAGGGGGCTGGTGATCATAGGAAAATATTCAATAGGTAATATTTTTTCACGAGTAGTAAACTATTGTAGACTCCATAAATTGTAGAGCCTTGTTTCTACTTACCTAATGATAAATTAAGGTCGGTTTATATATGTTAAAAATCTCTTATTTATGTAATGTATAATTTATTGTATAGGTGTATTAAGTATCAATAACGTAACTGAAGAATTACTTCAAAAAGATTCGGTTATATTGTCATTTTGCCGTACTGTCGTAATATTTACTTTCTTGCCTACTCTACCATAGAGTCAATAAATTTTTCACCATACTTGCTCTACTCATCGTGGATTCTTTAAGGTGTTTTTTATTTTAGTAGATATTTTTTGTTATTAATGTAGGTAGGTACAAATTTAATTGTTGAATTTGCTTTATTACGACGACGGGTCCGGCAGTCTGAATTTAATTGCCCGCCGAAATTATTCGTTGGTCCAAAAGGAAGTCGTAATCATCTGTGCCAACGAATGGACTTCAAGAATAAAAATAAGGAAGACAGCCCGCTCGGTCGTATGCGCTACTCTAAATTAAGACTTGCCTCCACACAACAGCTTTTAACAAGCTAAATGCTAAAAATAACACTCACCGTAACGACGCAACCCAATAACAGATCACCGCTGGAATGTACACACTGTTGAATCCACACAATCACAGAAAATAATACAACAAACACTTAAGGACACACCAGAAAGTCTACTACTAACAGTTTGAGAAATAAGTCCAAATTTAAAAATGCGTGCGCACCGAGCCAAAGCGAAAATGGAACTGGTTTGAGTCAAACTTGGTGTCTCGCTCGTGATTGGTCGGCGCGCAACGGCGGGATCGCGTCCGCCAATGGCGTGGGTTTTCGCGGTTGCCCGGCACCGCCTCCTATTGGTCAGTGTGTGAGTTCGCCATTATTCGCCTCGCCATGAAACAATTGCGATTATTCATGTAGGCGGATTTGGGTAGAGATTTAGGAAAGCGTGCACTATTTTGACTGCGTGCTAGCCCGCTATGTTGGCGACACAGGTGGGAGTTAAACGTGCCTTATTATTAGAATTAACGGATTTATGAGCGCCTGAGTGTTTCTAAGGTAGGTTTTTATCTTATTTTTTTAATAATTCAGTATCTCAGCGATATATTAAAAATTATGTCAATCAAGATATCATTTTTCGAACTTTTTGTAACCATAAAATATAAATTATATAAAAATTATTATTGTATTAAAAAATTAATAATTATAATTTTTTATTATGTATAAATTATTGTTGTAGACTAGAGTAGGTAGGATAGAATAGAATTGATATTTATTTCTATAACTGTGTACAATTGCTGGTATTAATGCTTAAGTAAGTCACAACAGTTTGCCCATTTCGGGCATGCAATCTAGATATGTTTAAATTTTTAATTAAATATTGTTTGTGGACTGATTTGTTAATGGCCTTCAAAAATGTGACTGGCCTGAAATTTTATTTAGGCTGTACCATAAGTGATGAGCTTAGAATTATTGAATTAGGACTGTTTGATGATGATGGGGATTAGAGGCATCATCATCTTTCAGACGTTACCAGTACCTACCAGTTTATCTGTGGTCGTCGCGGTATGTTTCAAAGAGAATAGAGAGTATGTTTGCTGTACCTTGAATGTCAGTCAGACCATCTTACCTGGTTTGATGACGTCTGACTCAGACGTCATCAAGCCATCCATTCCCTTTTGAATATCGTCCATCACACCGGAAAGGTGCTATTGATGAAAATGTATAGAAAAGAAAGGACCTTGTCGAGAGACCAATGAACGTAGAGAGTGATTGGGATGGCAAAATTCCAATCCATTCTGCTCAAGGTTTTGGCTTAGGTTTTACAGCCTGCCTGACACCAACCCGTATGGTATGTTTGGGTATGCTGTTGTTGGTGGTTTACCCTCAACAATTTGAGTGCCCCAAGGTGTTTATTGCTCTACAACGAGCAATATCCCTTCGTCGACTTTTACGACACCCCTGGGATGAGCCGGGGCTGACACATAGGTACTACCCACCTACCTACTTTTTTCCGAGGAGTGTTTGGCGCGTTTCGTGTTGTCAGTAAGATTAATTTTCGCTAATTCAGAAATTGTTACAGAGTGGATTTTGTGCAGTGAAAGTGGTGTTATTTTGATGCACGAGTTAACTGTAGCGCCCTTCATTTCGGTCGTGATACAAGTCTGCGCCCGTAACAAGACATCATGCTGTATTCCCTTGTCATAAGTAATAATATAATCTACTATTAAGGTTTTGGTCTACAGCGTGTCCATTGAAAGAGTCCATAAGAAATATATTGTCGTATAGGTATATAAAGAATCACTGGGGATTAAATGAACATCGACTCATCAACATTGTTTGTTTACCTTGCTTATCTCGTTATGATGGCTGGTCTATAGGCACATTCTGATCTACGGCGAGTCCATCAGAAGAGTCCATAAGAAATAATAGATGTTCGTAAATATTAGTAAAACAATCAGAGGGATTAATGAACATCTCCAAGCTAGAGCCACGTGTTCAAACACCGCCACATGCCCGACAAGTCTATCAAAGGCCCCGAAGTTTGCTCATTTTCGTGTCTATTCTTTCTTTGCTCTACAAAGATTAGAAAAAGGCTAAGGTTGTCTATGACGGTAGGTTTTCCTTTTTTTTTTGTTTTAAAATTTTAAAACTTCTTCATAAATTTCGTCATAGGTTCAAGACGTCATACAAAAATGTTAAATACCTACTTAATACCAACTCGTATTTAAACATATTTTATATTCTCAGTTATTTCTTAGTCCAGTCAAAACCTAACCTAACCGACTTAGTGCTTACAAAGAAAATAAAGTGAAGTTATTTGTTTAACTTAGATATTGTCCTGTGTGGCAATCGAACACGCGTCTCCTCCGCAATCCGGGCCTCTCAGCCACGGAGCACTAAACCCGGAGCACTATATTATACCTACTGTTCAAATAAAAACATTTGATCATAAAGTAGTGCTTTTTGCGTAAAAAAAATATAATTTATAAAAAAAAAAACAATTTATCTCAAGATTTTATTAGCAAACCTACAAGATGTTCCAAAACCACCTTGGAACACAAAAAGAGCATCAGCCCGTAAATGGGATTAAGCAAATCTAACCTTTACGCCCACGTAATAAAATATCAATTAGCGGAGACCCTGGAGTGGTTGGGTGATAATGTACTGAATGGCAGTCATTATACGCTTATTTGCCGCCATTGTCGAAATTTGAAAAGAGAACGCGCCCTTTGTGCGATGATGTTTAGCGGTAGACATCTTGTTTTTAATGACGGCGGGCGAAACGGAACACCGTTTTGGGGTTCTGTCAAATCTATTTATTATTTGAACTCGGTAAGTTTATAACTTTTTCTTTTTACTATGGCAAAGAATTATTTTAATTCTGTTCCGACAATTCGTGATAAGATAGCCAAGGTGCTTATCGTCACTTACCATCAGGTGAGATGAAGATCAAGAGCTTCCCTGTCTAGCATAAATAAATAAGAAAAACTATACCTCGTAGAGAAAATAATGACTCTACATTCCTCTCAGTCCTAGCATTTATATCAATCGCTTCGCACGCATTTTATATCATTTTATTGTAACTATTATCAATATATCATTACAAAGGACTCGAACTGTATCGTTATCAATATCCCCGCACTACCTCGCACACTACATATACAACGTGGAGTGAAGCGGGTGAGAACATTTCAGTAGAGTGAATAATTATGTTGATACAATGTCCTAACGTTTAATTACACTAAAATAATGTAGGTACTTAGTTGAAATAAAATTTATACTTACAACATGTAACAGAAATAACTAACACCCATGCTAACTTAGTCATATAAAAACTATGGTAAAATTCTTTTGGAAAATTATATAGAGTAGGCACTTTTGCTTTACTTACCAAACAATTTGTATATAAGGGAAGAAAAAAAATTACAATTTCGTTTTTTCATAACACCATAGTAGGTATTTATATGACTTTGTTAGCAGGGCATGCAGGGTAGTGGTAATAGTGGCGGGCAAGACAAGTAATCAGTAAGAAACGTTCAAAATAAAACAATCGAATCATACTTATAATTTGAAGCTAATTTTTCAATCATCGTAGGGATCTATAAAACTTTTCAATTCGATAAATTGTTATCCAAACAATATTAAACAGAATAATGACTTCTTCTATCTTTTTTTATATATTACAGCATACATATTTTGAATTTACCAGTGTAATACAATAAAATACTTACTTAGAGATTGAAAAATCAACTGAGACATAACACATAAGCTTGTTTCTGTTTGCTACGGAACCTCTACCGCTCTAACGTCATTCGGACTTGACCGTGTTTTTTCTCCACACTCATCCAACCAGTCAAGCACCCTTGAATAGTGAGTACAATAGACAGGGACAAATAGATATCATAATGTGATAAAACATGCTACGCTTTGTACTGTGACGTGCTTAAGATGTTTTAATCTATAGACACGTTAGGAGACAAGGTGTTATTTGAAAAAACTTTAGTCGGGAGTGATTCAGACTAACAAAATATATTCAAGTGTATGCGACACACTTTTGAATGGTTTTTAAGTGAGATAACTCACGTTTATGTATTTTAATTTAACTATTTTTAACATGTGAGATAATACACATTTATTATACGTATTTTACCTTTTTTTAACTGGCTATACATAGATAGGTACCTACGTAATGCCGCGTGGTGACGGCAGAACAGAATACACTTCATCTCCCCAAATCTCTTCCGTTGGTGGCGGCACAAGGCGACTGAAACTTAAAACAGTGATGAGGAATGGGCACCAGCGTTCCTCATAAGCCAAGCCACCTAGCAATAGTAGGTATTGCGAATTTCGTGCCCGATAGATGGCAATAGGCACGTTAAAATAGTGTGTTGAGGAATGGGCAGCAGCGTTCCTCTTATGGCCACCTAGCAATGAACTGCAAATTCCGTGCCCGATAAATGGCAATAGGGTCGCCACTCGCCACCATTACATGGGACGTAATTAATAAGGGAAACGTGGGTGGTAATTCATTTCTGCCTACCCCTTCAGGGATTTAAGCTATATTTATGTAAGTGTGTATCTATAAAAATCTTCAACGCTTTGTATTTTATTGTCTGTGGTTGTGAACCCAATGTTTTCCACTGCCATTCCTACCGATTACAACCCCCCTTAGTCGTATCTGTGGGGTGTTAACAATATGCTGAGTAATGACTTAACTACTGCAAAGTTAAATGGCGTTAGGGGCTCGTGGGAGCGCAACGAAACTATTTCAAACCACTCTTGGATGTAAAAGAAGGGTGACATTGCTTGGTTACTCGACACTTTGTGTAGCGTTATTGAATAGCCGATGTTACATGATCTGTGGTCATTCGAAAGGATGGAAGAATATAGGGAGAATGGGCCATAACCCACTACGCTGGCCCACCAACCAATGTAATGGCCCAATCTCCCTACATCTTCCATCCATAAGGACGACCCGTGCCCCAGTGGTGGGGACATTAAAGGGCTGGTGATGATGATGATACATAAATCATGCCTATATCCCCGAAATGGTAGACAGAGAGGTGAATTAACACCCACGTAAGACCTTATGCCAGCTGTTGAACATGTTCGGTATATTTTACAATGAAGCCCAAAACTTTAAATAATGTACGGAACCTCCGTCACTGTCCGGGAACGTGCAAGGGCGTACCCGAATTTCGTACAATAAGCGTTTGTTATCGGCGTTATTGTAGTCCCATTAAAATGTTATTTATTACGAGAAAAAATGGGCTTGACGTGAGAAATTTTATATTTTTTTTACGTATCTGTTATTGAGTCTTCGAAATCTTCAATATGGCTGCTTATGAAGGATTTCAAGGGTGGGCATGACGAATACGAATATTCTAGATAGACAATTATGCTTAACATCATAATATTTACTAGTATACCGTCTCCTTTACTAATGTTCTTTTGCAAAATGACAGTATATGAAAAAAATATTTTATGTGATGTACAGTTTGTGAAACATTAAATAATAATGTAACGATGATTTGCGAAATGATAACTTTGAATTTCGTTGCTTGTCAACTGTCAATTTGTTAAATAACAGTTGATCGACCGAAGGGTAACCCAATTGAATATTTTAGTGATACGATACTACTATAATTTTGGCTGTGGCTGTCTGGCAGTGGCGTGGCGTGAAAGAACAAGTTAGGCAAGCCACAATTATATGAAGCCTCTTATGGTTTAAGCATTAACTTTTAATACCGCCTGCTAGGACACGGCTACAACTGTTTAACGCCATCTAGTGACGAAGCGGAGAACTACGTTGCCACTTTTGCGTGCTTGTGCTTTGTTTTATACAGCCAGAAAGACGATTCAACCCGGTCCGGAGCGGCTTGCAGGAGCGGCGCACGACCGCGATATTGAGTGCAGTTCACAAAAGAAATTCCGCTTTTATGGCTATTGCAATAAGATCTAAAATATTTACTTTTGACGGAACTTGTTTTCGTGGGAGTTTATTACTAATGTGTGCGTGTGTCGTAGTGTATCGATGCATAAGCGCGTAGGCTGCCGAAATGCCGGCTTGATGCCGGCTTGTAGGCAAACTTTAGGTACTATTTCGCGTTGCGTGCGCCTGACAAGACTACGCTTGTCTGTGTGCGTGCAGGCGCTGTATAGCAGGCGTCCATAACTCGATATTTAGCGAGTTAGTTGAAGGAATCTAGAGAGCGGGAGCGAATTGTATGTACCTGTGTTGCATATTGTTTCGCGCGCGTTTAATACTGTTATGATAAGATTATATTGATGGATTTTTTTTATTTGCTTATAAAATGGTATTGTACTTGAATTATGGTAATGATTTTTTTATGCTCGCTCGTTTGGTACGGCTGTTGGGAATCGGGTTATATGGACGCTCCGCCACTGCTGTCTGGTGACGGCAGAGCAGAATACATCGACTCGATTCCATCTTCAGCCCTTATCGTCACTTACCATCAGGTGAGATGAAGGGCAAGAGCTTCCCTGTCTAACATAAAAAAAAATACAATTGTCACAACCCCCATCTCTCTCGTGGGTGTCGTACAAGGCGACTAAGGGTTAAGCAATAAGTACTGGGCAGCAGCGTTTCTCTTATGCCACCTAGCAAAATAGGTTCTACGATAGATGATGCCCGATAGATAGCAATAGGCTCTATACCTATTACATATTACATAGGCCGTGTGGTGACGGCAGAGTAGAATACAATTGTCACCACCCCAAACCTCTCCCGTGGGTGTCGTAGAAGGCGACTAAGGATAAATCAGTGATGAGGAATGGGCAGCAGCATTCCTCTTATACCTACCAACTAGCAAAGTACTGCGACTTTTGTGCCCGATAGATGGCAATAGGCTCGCCACCTATTACATGGGACCTAGCCTAATTGGCGAAGCGTGGGTGCTAGTTCACCTCTGCCTACCCCTTCGGGGATGTTGGCGTGAATTATGTATGTATGTATGTGGGACATGGGACTTAACTTAATTGGCGAAAAGTGGGTGTTTAATTTTCTTTCGAGGATATAGCCGTTGTTATAATTGGCGTGATTTATGTAAGTATGTATGTTTGTCTCGATGTTTGTACTATTATTTTGCATGCTTTTCGTAGATATGGCTGAATAAGTTGAATCTTCTGTGGAAAATGCAAATAAACAATTTGATTTCACTGTGGAGTAGGGAGTGGGGGGGAGTATTCTGGGGTGGCCGATATTATGTTACAACCTCCCACGCGTAGGAACCCACGAAAGTACCGGTCTGAAACCCAACATTATTATATTTATTTATAGGGTTAGATAATATCAACTGAGATGTGATACTGTAGAAATGATACAAACTATCAAAAAAGGGCCAGGGTAAGAGCCCGAAACCGACGGGCATGCATGAAAACATTAATGAGATTGGATGAAGCGAAAAAAGCAGGTACCTACCTAGGTATGTACCTACCTAAGGATCGTAGCAAGTGGAATGAAGTGATCTGTGCCTACCCCTGTGGCAGTAGGTATGTAACCATTTTGACCGCTTCCGTGGTCTAGAGGTTCGCTCACCGTTATTAAGATCCGGAGGTCCCGGGTTCGATTCCCAGGGTAGTACAAATTTGTAGGTACTCGGTGGTAGGACTTCTGTCAAGTTCACCTGGCTAGCTACCACCTTCTTATCAAAAATCTGTCGCCATAATAATAATGTTAACAGCATTACTTTCTTCCGACAATGTGTGATAAGATAGCCTGTCCCTCTGTGGTTGAGGGTTCCAGGACTTCCAGGTAAAGCTCGATTCCATCTTAGGCCCTTATCGTCACTTACCGTCAGGTGAGATGAAGGCCAAGAGCTTCCATGTCCAGCATTAAAAAAAAATATGTATAAAAATATTATAAATTGAGATAAAGTGTGTCAGGCACACGTTCCAGTGTGGAACTTACGAATGGCTAAGACAAGCCAAGGTTTTTTATATATTAGGTTGGGGAAAAAGTCTTTTCGCATTATAGTATGTATAAACTTGTAATAAAATCTCTTTGGCTATACTATTTGTATCTGGCTGGTTTTGGTATCATTGAAAGTTTAAATTTTAAAGAACATAATTCCAAATTCAAATTAGGAAAATGTGTGATTTTCATTTGTTTTTCGTACCGCCAAGATGAGTGAATCTAATGAAGAAATTCGATACATTTTAAAATTTTACTACAAAAAAGGTAAAAATGCAACGCAAGCCGCGAAAAAAATTTGCGATGTTTATGGACCTAGTGCAGTGTCTGTGAGAGTAGCACAAATTTGGTTTAAGCGTTTTCAATCCGGAAATTTTGATGTCAAAGATGCACGTCGCTCTGGTCGCCCTATTACAGATAAAATGCCATTTTTGAAAAAGTGGAGCAAGATCGGCATGTCAGTAGTTACGACGTAGCTGAAGAACTGGGAATTGACCACAAAACAGTTTTGGCGCATTTGAAAAAAACTGGGTACAAAAAAAAAGCTCGACATTTGGGTACCTCACGAGCTCACTGAAAGAAACCTAATGAACCGTGTACTCATTTGAGATTCTTTATTACGACGTAATGAAACCGAACCATTTTTGAAGAAGCTGATAACTGGTGATGAAAAGTGGATCACGTACGACAAGAACGTGCGAAAAAGGTCGTGGTCAAAGGCCGGTCAGGCTTCACAGACTGTGACTAAACCCGGGTTAACTCGCAACAAGGTGATGCTGTGTGTGTGGTGGGATTGGAAGGGCATTATTCATTATGAGCTGTTACCAACAGGCAGGACCATCGATTCTGAACTCTACTGCGAACAACTGATGAGATTAAAGCAAGAAGTTGAGAGAAAGCGGCCGGAATTAATCAACAGAAGGGGTGTGGTTTTTCATCATGATAACGCTAGACCTCACACATCTTTAGCCACTCAGCAAAAATTAAGAGAGTTTGGCTGGGAGGTGTTAATGCATCCGCCGTATAGTCCTGACCTTGCACCTTCAGATTTCCACCTGTTTCGGTCTCTTCAGAATTCTTTAGGCAGTGTCAGGTTAACATCACGAGAGGACTGCCAAAACCACTTGTCGCGGTATTTTGACCAGAAGTCCCAAAATTTCTATAGCAATGGGATCATGTCCCTACCTACAAGATGGCAAAAAGTTATCGAACAAAATGGTACATACTTTAGTTAAATGTAAATAAACTACATTAAAAAATGTTTTGAATTTTCTTAAAAAATGCGAAGAAACTTTTTCCCCAACCTATTATATGTGTTTTTGGAAAAAAATCCCTTCTTGGCATATTCTGTCATGAAAATTATCAATATGTTTAACCGTAGCGTAGCCATGGACATAATTCCCCTTATTATAAAACATGGACTAAAGTTAGTCATAGTTTAAAACTGATGCTGTCACTCTTATTTGCTGATTGAAAGACTAGTTAGCATCAATTTTAAACCATGACTAACTTTAGTCTGTGTTTTATAATAAGGGGCAATATAATTATCTAATAAGTCCACGAGCATAGCACTTTCTCGATACCCCACCGCGTCCATAAATAAGAACTCGAATGGCTACATGACGTTGGAACGCGCGGTATGCCAGGCCGTCAGCGGAGCCCTGGGACACAATTAAATCGAATAAGTTATCGCCTTTCCGATTACGACCTTTGTCTACTGAGAAATAAGAGATAATGACACTAACAAACAATCACTGAAATAATACATTGCATACATAAATCACGCCTATATCCCCGAAGAGGTAGGCAGAGGTGAACTAACACCCACGTTTCGCCAATTAGATTAGGTCCCATGTAATAGGTGGCGAGCCTATTACCATTTATCGGAATCGCAGTATATTGCCAGATGGTCTAAGGCTGGTGAACTCCAGCAACAACACAGAACAACACTTACTGCCGCACTCAGAGACGTCAAATAACGTTAATGAGTACTAAACGTCAAAAAATGACAATTCAAATCTAGTCGCTATTCTTGCCGGGTCTATGGTCTAGATTTGAATGAAAATTTTTGACATTAAATACTCATTAAAGTTAATTGACGTCTCTGAGTGCGGCAGTTAAACAGGTGATTTTTATTTAACCGGTTGTTTTTGACATAACAGTATGGAAGAAATGTCAAAAATAGCCAGTTAACTTTTAATCGCTTGTTTTACGTGTTGGTGATCGCGGGCCCCAAATCTCTCCCGTGGGTGTCGTACAAGGCGACCAAGGATAAAACAGTGATGAGGAATGGGCAGCAGCGTTCGTCTTATACCTACCACCTAGCAATATACTGCGACTTTTACATACATACATACATAAATCACGCCTATATCCCCGAAGGGGTAGGCAAAGGTGAACTAGCACCCACGTTTCGCCAAATATGACAGGTCCCATAGGTGGCGAGCCTATTGCCATTTATCGGACACAAAAGACGCAGTACATTGCTGGGTGGTATAAGAGGAACGCTGCTGCCCATTCCTCATCAATGATTTATCCTTAGTCGCCTTGTACGACACCCACGGGAGAGTTTTGGGGTGGTGACAATTGTATTCTACTCTGCCGTCACCACTCGGCTCTGCGACTTTTGTGATAGATAAATGGCAATAGGCTCGCCAGCTATTACATGGGACCTGACATAATTGGCGAAACGTGGGTGCTAATTCCCCTCTGCCAACCAACCCTCTGATTTATGTATGTATGAACTCGGGCCTTAGAGGAACGCTGCTGCCCATTCATCATTCGCTGTTTTTATATTGTTATATTTGACATTAAATACTCATTCACTCATTATCTTTAATTGACGTCTCAGAGTGCGGCAGTTAGCAGCTAACGGCTGAACTTGACTACCTCAATGTCAATGACTTTCCCGAGAGCGAGAGGCCTGAGCGAGAGGAATGGGACGTGGAGGCTTTCGCGGTGGGCGGGGCCGGCCCCACCTTTCGGGGTACTCCTACTGGTGGAGGCACCACAATAGTAGATTTTCCATCAAGTGCACAAAACGAATCATTTTTGTCCGAGACTATAGTAATGTCGAGGATAAAAATGGTTTTGTGGACGAGTTAGAAACTCTGCTTTTCACTTCGATTGCGAGGAAATAAAACAGTAATTTATCTTAACAATTCTTAAAATTCAAACTAAAATTAGTACAGTTTAGAATACTAAAGGAAACTGTTTTTCCCATTGATATTAGGCTTGGGCTGCAGACCTATACTGCCAAGTATTAAATTAATTTTGAAATAATAATTTTCTTAAATTAATTCTATTCAGTCGTGTGGTGACGGCAGAGTAGAATACAATTGTCACCACCCCAAATCAAGCAATAGCAATGTACTGCGACTTTTGTGCCTGGCAATAGGCTCGCCACATATTACATGGGACCTAACATATTTGCCGAAACGTGGGTGCTAGTTCACCTCTGCCTACCCCTTCGGGGATATAGGCGTGATTTATGTATGTATGTATGTAATTTAATACTTACCGTACCTACTTGAATAAAAATTTTAATATCTTTTATGCCTTAAAAAACACATTAGGCAAATAAATTTAAGTAAATATTAAAAATAACAAACTCTATGTCTGAATTTGGCTGCATAGCTCATTTTCTTTGCCTTAATATAGATACTTTTATGATTAGATACGTTAATGCTCTAGAGCACCGAATACTGAAACGCTACTCAAACTTCGAGTCCTGCTTCACATTTAAATATTGTCAAAATTAACGTAGGTAATTTTGACAAGGCATTATTGGCGGAGCATGGTGCTAGTTCACCTCTGCCTAACCCTTCGGGGATATAGGCAAGAGTTATGTAGGTATGTATGTACAATGATTTGATTGATATGGGGGTATTATGCCCCGAATACAGAAACGCTACTCAAACTTCGAGTCCTGCTTCACATGTAAATGTTAAAATTGACTTTTTTCCATAAAAATTCAGACATATACTGTCCACTTAACTTGATAAGCAGTCCCCAAGCTTTGAGTAGCGTTTCTGTATTCGGGGGTCAGATTTTTACACGTACCTAGAGGTACTACCGCACTCAGAGATGCCAATTAACGTTAATGATTGGCTCGACTTCACCAACACGTAAAACAAGCGATTAAACCGTCCGTTTTTGACAGTTCTCCGATCCGCGGGCCTTTCGCCTAACTCTATTGCTAAAGCAAAAGCTATAGTTTATGACGTCATGCTGTCACTATCAGCTATAGCTTTTGAACTTGTCACTATTAGCAATAGCGGATGATTTTGTATAAATTTGGCAGAAAATCCGTACCGCCTAAAAATTCAAGATGACTGCTAGCTAAATTGATAGCTGTCAATACTGCAGCCCCCGTAGCACGAGATGTGGACACATCTCTTTCGGGGGAAAGAAAATCTTTTCCTCTCGCTCTAACTCCCACTAAATCCCGAGAGAAAACACTGTCATTTTTTCCACGACCCGTGCTAGGCCTACTGCTCGGTGCGTCCTAACACTACTATTGCAATCACTCACACAAATGCAAAGCATATCTTATGCCAAAAGAACTATATCGTTCGTTCACGTTAACCGTTATTGTTATACTCTGTGCTTATTGCTGATACAATTTTAGGCGGTCGCTCGGATACAGGTACGGTAACAGTGCTATGCTATAGAGCTATTATCAGGAATCGAGTTAGGCGGTAGGCCCACCGGTAAAAAGCATATGCCATAGCCGAGCGTCCTTCGGCATATGCCGAGGCGTCCTTAAGCATATGCCGAGGCGTACCTATTTAGGCACCTTACCCCCGCGAGCCTATCTTTTTTGACAACTGTCGTATCTCTTCTTCAGAACGGTCTTAATGAAAGCAATGTTAAAAATTGACAATTCAAAACTAGTCGCCAATCTTGCCGGGTCTAAGGTCTAGATTCAAACGATTTTTTTTGACATTAGGTACTCATTAAAGTTAATTGACGTCTTAGAGTGCGGCAGTTAAGTTTCTATACATATTGCCGTACTCAGAGACGTCAATTAACTTTATTGTGTACCTATAGGCTTCATGCCAAAAATGTAAATTCCAAACTAGTCACTATTATTGCTGAGTCTATGGTCTTTATGACATTAAACAAGTACTCACACATCACATCATCACCAGCCCTTTAATGTCCCCACTGCTGGGGCATGGGCCTTCCCTATGGATGGAAGAATATAGGGAGTAGGGGCCATAACCCACCACGCTGGCCCAGTGCGGGTTGGTGGGTATTAACGACTGCAGATGCAGCCGGGAGTGAATGGAGAAATTGAAATAGATAGGTAGCGGATCGATCATAATCAAATTGAAAGTCTATTAAAAAGGGGCCAGGTCAAGAGTACCCGAAACCGACGGGCATGCATGAAGAGATTGATTATGACGGCCGCCTTGGTCGAATGCTGAGATTGCTGCACGATTCCTGACTATTGGCCAAGAAGTCCCGGGTTCGAATCCTGGTAGGGGCAAACTTGGTGATGACCACAAATGTTTGTTTCCGAGTCATGGTTGTGTATATGTTTAAGTAGTATATTTTCAACATTTATATACATAATTATATTAAAAATATGTCCGTCATCTAGTATCCATAACACAAGTGCTTAGTTTACTTACTTTGGGCTAGATGATAGGTGTGAGTGTGAAAATATTCATTTGTTATTTATTGATGAGATTGGATGAAGTGAAAGAAGTATGTAGGTAAGGATCGTAGCAAGTGGAAAGAAGTGATCTCTGCCTGCCCCCGTGGGAGACTAGGTGTGACTATTTATGTATGATATACAATAATTTGAATAACATACTCAACTATTACGTCACCTATTGAGGAGCTCGATAGCGCAGTGGCTTAGCGCGCTCGGCCTGCGATTGCGAAAACTAAGCAATGTTCAATAAGGCTTGTCATTGGATGGGTGATCAAAAATTTACTAAATATCTCAACTTCTTCTTCGGAAGGCAAGTTAGGATGTTGGTCCCGGCTGCATCTGCAGTCGTTAATACCCACCAATCTGCACTGTGTGGTTGTGGGTTATGTAATATGGCCCATTCCATTCTCCTCCCTATAACTACGTATTCTTCTATTCATAGAGAAGGCCTGTGCCCCAACAGTCGGAATTCTTAAGGGCTGATGGTGATGATGATGATGATGACTCCACTATTGATCTGCAATTTTTTTTTCGGTTGGTCTGTAGGCCTATTCCCTAACTTTTTTTGACAGTTGAAAGTGATGGTCACCGACCTATTTACTTATCCATTACTACTTTACTATAATGCTATTGTGACACTTGTCCTGTGATAACAGCAATGTATTAGTAAATAGTTCGGTGATCATCACTTTCAACTGTCAAAAAAAGTTAGGGAATAGGCCTACTGGTCCAATGAGGTTCGAATCTTATTAGAGGCAAATGTTCGTGATGAACCATTGAACTACGTTTACATTATAACTTAATATGATGAACAGGCATTTTAATTTTTCACGAAGATTTTTCCATTAAATAAAAATACGCACTATAGGTAGATATAAATAACGTATATTTTTCCCAAAAAGCAGGGGCAGAGGTCCTATTATAGCCCACGTTTCGCCAATTATATGGTCCCATGTAATGTGGCCTAATGCCATTTATCAGGCACTTCAAACGCAGTCATGTCAGATTATAGAGTGCGCGGCAGATAAGTCCGCGCGTGGTCAAAATTGGAACTAAATATTCGTCTGCCATTTTGTTTGTCTGCGAGTGTCAATGTTAGCGAGCAGCGCCACCCCTCGCGCGCAGAGTCTGGCCCGCACTCTACCAGATGTTTTTTTTGCGTATTTTGACGTGCTACGGATGTCGTAAAATGAGCATAGTATATAATACCAATAATACGGCCAGTAATACCACGTCTTAATTTTTCTATTCACTATGGTTTAAATTTGAATATTTCATGTATGACATAGAACAAATAAATGGACACTTACTGCCGCACTCAGAGTCGTTCATTAAATTAGTGATAATGGGTATTTTACAAATTATCATTAAAACATCTAATTGACCGGTCCTCTCAGAGTCAAAAATAATTGATTGATTAGATAAGTGACAATTTTAAGTCAGGTTAGTGCAGTGCATCTTTATATCCAGTGTTATCGGTAAGCGCGGAATTGCCACATGCAAAAGCCATTGAATTGTTTCAATGGCTATTATTAGTTACACTAGTTTTTATAACACAAAAGTATTGTTTTCCATTAGAATTAGTTACTAATAGCTATTTACTATAATTTTAACGTAAAAATCCACAATAATAATTAAATTTAATCAAACTTGAACTGTAAATGCCGGGACTTTTTAGATTTGGCCACACCGGACCAAAAGTCATTAAAAGTTTTTTTTTTTTTTTTGGCGGGAAGTCAAACTGAGTGCGCACTTTAAATTTTTCTACGAAAATTTAATTCCTAAAATAATTGAATTATTTGATTTTTCTTGGAAAAGTTAACTGTTTTTACTAGTAGGTGAGTTCTTATTTTTAGGAAATGGGTCCTCACGGTGACTGTGAGGACCCTGGAGAGGGAAAACGGAAAAGAAAATTCTGTGACTTGCCCTCACCAAACATGGCAAGTAACGCAAATGCCAAGTATAAAATCTTCACAAAACCGAATTACAAGAGATTGTTTATAGAAAATAGCAGCACTGAATACATTGTCTATGTGGAATCGACGCAGCAGGAAAAAATTGGTAATAAAAATCCGATTACATTAACCAATTTATTCACAGAAAATGTTAAAGGAATAGTTGGTGTTCACAGAGTGAATGCTCATAAAATAGGGGTAACATTTAGAAAGGCGACACCAGCAAATTATTTCTTGAAAATGGAAGATTTTTTAAATAAGAATAATATGAAGGCTTTTATACCGTCTTATCTAACTGAGAAAATAGGAGTACTTAAATTTGTCCCTAAAGATATTTCCAATGAAGATATATATAAGAATATTTCTTGTGATGCTGAAGTTATTTCAGTAAAGCGGTTTATGAAAAAGTCCGATGGTATCCTCATTCCTTTAAATACTGTAGCTGTCACTTTTGCAACATCAACTCTACCTCAATATGCCTACATTAAACTATTCAGATACCAAATACATCAATATATACCTCCATTATTACAATGCTTCAAGTGCCTTAAATTTAACCATTCTGCAAAAGCATGTAGAGGCTCCCAAACATGCTCATCTTGTTCAGGTCAACATTCATATAAAGAGTGTGATGTAGAAGAGATAGTATGTATAAATTGTAGCGGCAACCACTTGGCAATTTCTAGAGAATGTCCTATTCGAAAACAAAAATATGAGGAACAAAAGAATAGATATGTAAAGCAATCCTATGCCACAATTACAAGTACTCCACCACCTTTAGGTGATGAAAACTCATACCCAAGATTAAACACACAAGAATTTAGAAAAAATAAATTAGATATAAGTAAATTAGACATAAGTAAATTAGACATAAGTAAATTAGCTAGTAATGACATAGTAATTAATGCCATAGTCAAGTCCCTTATAGCTCTAAGTAACAAAAAAGACGATTCACCTATGACTACAAAGAAAATAAAAGACACATTTTTATCTTACTTAGTTTAATGGATGTTTATTTACATTTATTACAATATAACATACAAAGTTTGCAGAGCAAAAAACCTCTACTATATAATTTACTTTTGGAAAAACACATTGACATATGTTTACTAAATGAAACATGGCTTACTGATAATTCGAATATACCTAAGTTTCCAAATTATAATTTTCTATATAAAAATTCAGCAAATAGTCATAATGGTGTAGGAATCTTCATAAAACATGGTATAAAATATAATATTATAAATACAAACTTTTATGAATCTATCCAAAATATTTGTATCACAATTCAAACACAATCTGGCAACATAACTATTCTTTGTATATATTGTCCTCCTAATAACTCACGTTTTGATAGTAATAAATTAAAACACTTGTTGAACAATATACCTAAGCCATACGTCATTATGGGAGATTTTAATGCCCACCATGTAGCTTTTGGTTGCAACAGCACTAACAGTAGAGGAAACAGTTTATATAATATTATAGATGAGTATGATTTATGTATTTTGAATGATGGGTCTCCTACTACTTTTCCACATCCTAATAAACAGGCATCAGCAATAGATCTGGCTTTGGTTAGTCCATCATTAGCTCATTTATGTGAGTGGGGTGTTCATGAGGATCCCATGGGCAGTTATCACTTCCCAACATTTCTGCACTTGAATGTTCAACCATCATTGTATGAAGTCTGTTCTGTGGAAGAAAAATATATTTACAGTAAAGCTGACTGGGACAAATATTATTCCTTATCTGAAAAATATTTTACACAATTAAATCATAATACTGCTCATGCCCTAGACTTATACAATGAATTTGTAAACATTTTAAATAATTTAAAAGACATAACCATTCCAAAATATAAACCTAAAGTTAGTTCAAAAATACATAGGAAACCAGCACCTTGGTGGAATCAGAAGTGTAAAGATGCTGTTAATAATTCCAAAAGTGCTTTAAAAAAATATAAATCTTGTCCTACTATACCAAATTTTATTAATTACAAAAAAATAGATGCCCAAAAAAAGAAAATAATTATAGAAGAGAGAAAAAACTCCTGGAAATCATTGTGTGAAAGTTTCAATAGATTAACACCAGTTTCCAGAATATGGAGCTATATTAAAAGATTTAAAAGAATAGGGAGTAGTAATAACAAAAACTTTGATGACAGCTGGATACCAGACTTTTTAAGTAATTTATCAGACAGTACTTTATCAGATCAGAATAGACTTTTAAAATTATATGACACCTCTATAGAAAATCCTACAAATTCATTTCTTAGTTCAAATTTCATCATAAGTGAATTAAACTTATCTATACAGAGTAGAAAAGATACCACACCAGGGCTAGATAATATACCATACATTTTAATAAAAAAATTACACATTAATGCAAAACAAACTTTACTTAATATCTATAATAAGTTATGGTCTAGTCAATTGGTCCCTGAGCCTTGGAAGACTCAATGTGTAGTTCCTATTTTAAAGCCCAATAAACCTATTAATATTGCTTCTTCCTACAGACCAATTTCACTCTCTTCATGTCTGGGTAAATTATTTGAAAACATGATAAAGTCTCGGTTAGATTACTTTTCAGAGAGCCTCAATCTAATTCCGCCAATCCAGCATGGATTTAGGAAAGGGAGAAGTTGCTCTGAAAGCTTTGTATCTTTTATACATGACATCAAAAATGTTCAACTTAGTCATTCTAATATGGTCTGTGTTTTCTTAGACGTTAAGGGTGCTTTCGATAATGTTAATATTTTAGAACTTATTCAAGTTCTTCATGACATAGGAATACCCAATAAAGTTTTACAATGGCTTTTTAATTTTTTAAGTAATAGGACTGTCTTTGTCAGATATAATAATAGGTTACATGGGCCTACTACTGTTAATAAAGGCACTATGCAAGGAGCAACACTGTCTCCCTTATTGTACAATTTATACACTTCTGAAATATTGAAATTTGTAAACACTGAACATATTAATATTTTACAATTTGCTGATGACTTGCTTTTATATAGTGTAAATCAGAATATAGAAATAGCCCAAAATAATATAAATAATGCTCTAGATCAATTATATACATATTATCATCATAAACTCAAATTAGACATTAGCCCAGAGAAAAGCTCAGTATTAGTTTTCAGTAAAAATAATAAAAGCATAAAAATATTATACAACAATAAAGTAGTTCCTATTGTCAAGGAACACAAATTTTTAGGAGTTTTTATTGATGAGAAATTAAAATTTGAAAAACAAATAAATCACATTTGCCAAAAAGCTATGGGAGGAATAAATATTTTGAGACACTTAGTAGGAACTTTTTGGGGCTCAGACCCTAAGATAATTAGTTTACTATATAAAAGCATAGTCAGAAGTCATTTTGATTACAGCAGCCTAGCTTATATGAATGTCAGTACTACCCTTTTAAGAAAACTAGATGTCATTCAGAATATTGGCTTAAGATTAATTTGTGGAGCAATGAGGTCCACTCCAATAAATTCTCTAGAAGTGGAAACTTGTATACCTCCTCTTAGTTTGAGACGGTTGCAGTTGGCTGAAAGATTTCTCCTTAAAATGATTTCTTCTGGCAGTACACTTGTTGATAAGTTCTGTAGATTCAAGAGGATTTTTCACTCAACAGCAGCCACTAATATTACAGCCCAGAGCCTTATGTCTCTGCCTGAAATTGTAACAATCTTTATGCATGTGGAAAAAAAGTCACACAATATATACAAAAATAATATTTGTCCTATATACAGCACTTCATACAAAGCCTTAACTAACCTTAATTTAGATAAATATCATTTAAACAATATTCATAACCAAATTGACTTTTATGAGTTTAAGGATAATAGGCACAATTATCATTTCATTTATACAGATGGATCTAAAGATGTTTATAGTGTTAAAGCAGCTTTTTATGATCCCCAGAGAAATTTCACAAAATGCATCAAGCTCAGCACTATGTGCAGTATATATTCTGCAGAAAGTTATGCTTTGTACCAGGCTTTAGAATATGTTAATAGATATGTAAATAGTGTAAATATTATTTTATTGTCAGACTCCAAAAGTGTCCTGACAGCAATGTATAATGGAACAGTGTCTTTCAAAACGAATTATATTTTATTTAGAATTAAGGAGCTAGTAGTACAATTGGAAAACAAGGGCATGAATATTGAGTTTGCTTGGGTTCCTTCACATAGTGGCATAGAAGGCAATGAGGTTGCGGATTCATTAACACGTATGGATGCAGATGAGGACCACACTGATACATTTAAAGTTCCCTTCACAGACTACTACCATACCTTCAATGAAACTGCTAAGAAACTATGGAAGGACTATTGGGATATAACTTTACAAACCAAAGGCAAGTGGTATGCTGATATACAGACAGACTTACCAGTGAAACCGTGGTATCATAAAAGTGAAGTTTATAGAGGCCGAAAATTCATCACTATGATTTCAAGAATGAGACTTGGACACTGTCTGGTACCATCACATCTCCATAGAATTAAAGTCTACGGTAATAGTCAATGTCTTCACTGTAATCAAGAAAATGCTGATCTACAACACATCGTTATAAACTGCCCTGCTTTTAATATCCAACGGTTAATTTTGATTAGTGACATTATTGACCATAACAGTGACATTCAAGATCTCCTAAAAAACACCAATTTTTTTCCACCTTTATGTAAATATATTGTAAATACTGTAGAGAAGATTTAATTTTGTGTAATATATTCATTAGTCTATATAAAACATGTTTAGTATTTAAGTATCTTTAGTGTTGTTAATTTTTTATTTTATAGTATTCTTACTCTTGTATGTTTATGAGTGATAATTGTTTCCATTTACTAATAAGCAGCAGCTTATTATCTTTATAGCCTAAATGTTTAATAATTATAATGTATGCGACTGAAGGACATGTATCCAAGTCATGAATAAAGATTATTAAAAAAAAAAAAAAAAAGTCATTAAAATAAAATCAAAAAGTCAATGTCAACAAACAAGAAATGCCCCAAATAATTCCATGGAAATACCAAACAAATACATATCAAAATCAAATCTATTTATTTTGTGATCAAATAGAAAAAGCCACTGCAAGTGGAGTCAGCCTGGGAAATCATTAACATACAAAAGTCTGAGCGGCACACTCGATATTGGCGAAATCATATAGGAAACGCCATATAAAAAAGAAGAAAAAGCCACACAAACCCTATCTTCATTAAAATAATTGATTAGTACTGTGATTGTCTTGGTAAGTATTGATGATTTCTTTGTTACATGCATGGGGTTCGATCGTTCCGGGAGTGGAATGACTGAGGAATTTAATTATAATGCATATGTGCACAGTATTCGTATTTTCTTATATTTTTTTGTGCTTGGATAGAATTATCCTGTATTCCAAGGTGCATTATTAAAAAGTAACTAATATTTCTTTGCAATTTGCAGCGTGATACAAGAACATTAAAAAAAGCATGGGACAATCTTAAGGCCATGACCTGTAAACCTACAGAGCGAGGGAGTTTAATAAAAACTGGAAGTGGTCCATAAAATCCACCACTGTCCCCACAGCAAGGAGCTATCATAAGCAGTAGAGGAGGTAACATTTATTTTCCACTAATTAACTGTTATGAAAGTGTCACAATTTATATAAATTATCTGTAACCTATCATTATTAACTTTAATATTATTATTCAGGCTGCACCTTCAATTATATGTGAAATGCAGAATCCATTTGATAATGATGGTATTGTGCTGTATATAGACAATAATCAAAATAAAACAGTATAAAATATTTTGGACAATGAGTTTGACCTAGACTTTGCTATGGGTACCTATTATATTTCATAAGATTTTAAATAAAATGAGCACTTGTTTAAAAACTTGTTCATATAAATCAAGTTGTTTTTATGTTACTTTAAGGAAAATTTTAAAACTTGGTGCAACTGGCTATTAGTATATATAGTTCAATAATAACATGCAATTAGAAAAATGATTAAAATTAATTATATTATACTTATCTTTTTCCAGATCATATAGATATAATTATTAGATGAGGGGCATATTATCAAATCTAAAGACTGACGATTACACACCAAGTCAAAAATATTTTTTACCCGGAGAATCAAGTTAAAAAGAAATGTGCTGCTGGAATAGACGAAGAGTGGAGTAAAACTCTTTTGGAAATTCTCAAATTACAGTTCAAGGAATCAAAAAATAAATTGGAACTCAAAATAAAATATTTCTTTTATATCTACTAGTTTTATTCAAAAAAACAAAATAAACCCCAAGCAATGAAAATGAATTAGCAGAAAAATAAAGGGATTAGGCTCATAAAAGAATTTCATTATATTATTTTAATTTTACAATTATTAGTAATATTAATTGTGACATTGCTTGATTAAATTTTGCTTTATTCTGTTTGTGTCCTCATCTGTAGAAGGGAATTTTACAGTCTTTTATTGTTCTTGCTTGGATAGACACTTTGGTGACAATTTGTGATACTGACTGTTGACCTAATAATATTTATCCATATTCCATCACATTACCACCTAGTTTCTGAAATAAATATAAAGACAGTAATGACAGATATTAAAAGTACATGCATACATACATAAATCATGCGTATATCCCAAAAGGGTAGGCAAAGGTGAATTAAACACCCACTATTCGGCAAATAAGTTAGGTCCCGTGTAATACGTGGCGAGCCTATTGCCATCTATCGGGCACGTAAATCGCAGTATATTGCTAGGTTGTAGAGGCTTGCTGCTGCCCATTATTACTTATCGCTGTTTACCTTCAGTTGTCTTGTAAGACACCCACGGGAGAAATGGGTGTGGTGACAATTATATTCTACTCTGCCATCACCACACGGCTCATTGAATGTAAAGTAATATTTAACTAACCTGAAAAATTCCAGTTGCTAAATACCGCAATGTTATTAATAGTATTACTTCAGGGGCAAATGGCAAGCCTGTCCTGTTTCGGTGCTTTTTAAATCAGGTTCCAAACTTGGGGGTAAAGTATTTTTTACTGCCCGGGTGTAAATCTGTACCTTGCATGAAATTCAAGCACATAGTGAAAGTATCAGAATAGTCGCGTAAATAGAATCTAGGTTGTGCTTGTCTGAACTTTCTCACGTAATCTGTAAGCTCCACAAAATCCACAACGCAATTAATTATAAATTATTATTGAAAATATCACTATGAATGCACTGAAATATAAATTACAACAAAAGATAACCCTACTTTTCAAATGTCAAATAAACGTCACATAAGACCTAAGTAAGGGTCATCGGTTACTTAAAATTTAAGTTTCATTAGCGTCACTATTGACCCATTATCTGACTCTGAGAGGGAATTTTATTTAATGTTTACTTAAATGTCATTTAATGATCATTAAATCGACTCTGAGTGCGGCAGTTACAAATCTAACTGCCGCACTCAGAGACGTCAAATAACGTTAATGAGTACTTAACGTCAAAAAATGACAATTCAAAACTAGTCGCTATTCTTGCCGGGTCTATGGTCTAGATTTGAATGAAAATTTTTGACATTAAATACTCATTAAAGTTAATTGACGTCTCTGAGTGCGGCAGAAAGATTATCGAAATAAGGTGATTTTCTGCCTTTGCGCCGTGACAGGCACAGGACTGCACCCGAAATTATAATAGCAGACGGGCCTAATTCCTTGATTTACATTTATATTGGTTGCTTCAAAAATATTGCATGCAACGGAATAATTTTAAAATGTTTATTCTCCGAAATGACGGTGTTTAACATTTCAATGTGTTCCTGCCCGGCATGACCACCGAAACACATTATGATATAGCCATCTATCGCACAGTCAAAAATAATTGGATTTTAACACTTGAATAAGCCTAATTAGAATAATTGATTAAGATTTAAGGGTATATGATAAAGATAATAGCCATTTATCGCTTTAAATTGTCGAAAATCCGATATATTTGACTGTTCAACGCGATAAATGGCTATATCATATCGTGTTTGGGTGGTCATGCTAGCCGGGCTGGAGTTCTTGGTAAAATATTCCGACATCTGTCTGTCTGTCTCTGTGGAATGGATATCACGAGTGACGATCCCAATAAAAACACCCTACATAAATCCATACTTATGTATTTATTTATTGTTCGCCAAAAACCGTGTTGACAAACAATAATGCACAAAATAACATCACATTATAAGTTACATATTAGAATAGGTTACAGTATACATAAATCACGCCTATATCCCCAAAGGGGTAGGCAGAGGAGAATTAAAACCCACTTTTCGTCAATTAAATTAGGTCCCGTGTCTCAGAGTAAATAGGACTTACTCCCGAGTCCCGTGTCAAATTGTGGATTCTATGTTAATTTATTTAATTCGTTTATTTAAAAAAAAAACCTAAAACATAAGTCCCTCAATCCTCAAACAGATGTTTTTAATATCCCGCCAAAAACTCCATTATTTTTCTTCAGTTGGGGTTGGGTGGGGAAGTTCATTCATATTTTTATTTTAACAATTAATACGAATGAGTTAATACTCGTCAAATTATTTTTTTAAACATTAGATATTAGCACAATGTCTAACGGAAGACGCGGTTTTAATAACCTCATCAGGAAATTATACTATAAAAAATCGAATCCGAAGACGATTATGTATGTAGATACCTAGGTAATAAAAATACCTCAGAAAGAATTCGAAAAATTAAGTAAGTACCTAACATAAGACTGATCTAGAATATTTTACCTACATATTTAGGTAAACCTGTTACGAATTATTCTGTATATAGACCTAACTAGGTACATACTTAAATTGCGTAACCAAACGTGAGGCGCAATAACATCATCATCTAATAAATTGGTCTGTGATTCACAATCGCAATCGCATTCACATCCACTTCACATCGATTGGTTGTGGTCATTGACAATATGTCATTGCAGCGTGATGTAATAATAATGCTCTACACAAAGAGTACAATGTATATACAGAAACTCTACAATAGTAAGACAAAGTCTAAGGCGTAAAATTTATTCAGAAAATAAAAGACAATATTATGAACCTATCAATTAATGCTTTAATTATTACAAGTTGTGTTAAAACAATAATAAAGTACTCGAAAAAATATATTCCTACCTTCCTCCTATTTTACGATTTTACTAGTAACACTACAATTACATTGTATTTTTAGTCTATGGCAATAGTGTTGGGCGTTTCAATAGTTCGTTTAACATCAAATAGCATATTATTATCGATTAAAACAAATTGAATTTTATATATTATAAAACTAAAATTGTTTTAATCGATATTGTATAATATACCTAATTACAATGTATCTTACTTATAAATAATTATGAGATTTACAAATTTTTTTTAGTCCTTATAATTCTTGACCGATAGCCGTGTGGTGACGGCAGAGTAGAATACAATGGTCATCACCCCCATCTCTCCCGTGGGTGTCGTACAAGGCAACTAAGGATAAAGACAGCAATGAGTAATGGGCAGCAGCATTCCTCTGGTACCATCTAGCAATATACTGCGATTGATGTGCCCGATAGATGGCAATAGGCTCGCCACCTATTACATGGGACCTAGCTAAATTCGCGATAAGTGAGTGTTGATTCGCCTCTGCCTACCCCTTAGGGGATATAGGCGTGATTTATGTATGTATGTATGTATGCATATAATTTTTAGAATTTTTCAATTTTATTGAATACTTGTAATTAATTTTGATATGTATCGTAAGATGTAATATTTATTTGCAAAGCTATGCTCTTCATCATAATTATGGTATCTGAAGAATACTAGTAGTGGCGAAGTGTTGTCATTCCAATCACTCTCTCCGTTCATCGGTCTCTCGACATGGTCCGTTCCGTCTCCTTTCTATACATTCATTCATCACTAGTACCTTTACAGTGTGATGGATGATATGAATCAAAAAGGAGTGGATGGCTGGTTTCCCAATGGTGGATGGATGGTTTCCCAAGTAATACAGTTTTTAAATAATTCTGTATTAAAAATAAAAGTAGCCGAGTGTTGTCCCTTATTTAAATGCTTCAAGAGAATTTTTCACACACCGGTGTACAGACAAATATTTTTTGCCATGTACTATATGAGCACACCCAGGTGCATATATCGTACATGGCAAAGTAAGAACATATTCATAATGACTGGCAATGTCATTACTTTTACTACCCTATACTTTTTAGCTCCACGCTTACAAGCTTACTTGTGTATTCTTGGCTTGATTTTTGTATATGTATGAAACATACCACAGTACCTTAGTTTATGGTAGGTAAAATCACTATTTCTTGATATCATCAGACTACTTATATAAAATTGCTAAATATCAAATTCAAATATTTTATTGCCAACTGTGGTCTTATAAGAGTATTCATTAGGTCTTCTAAGATTCTCTCCAGCCAATTGCAAACCTTGACTTGTTTGACATAAAACAAAGCGAATTGTGTAACATTATAACATATTTGTAACCCAATTTGATGAGTAATTTGTAAAATAAATCATCCAGCCCAAAGTAAGTAGCTAAAGCATTTATGTCATGAATGCTTGATGATGGATAAATTTTATTAAACATACCTATAGTTATTTTATATAAATTTTGAAAATATTCTATTTAAACAACCTTGAATATAGATGAAACCTGTGTACTTTTTTTATTACAATTTGATGTTGACTGTAGGCACAATGTTTTAACACTAGTACCTTTACAGTGTGATGGATGATATGAATCAAAAAGGAGTGGATGGCTTGATGACGTCTGACCGATATGAATGGAATAGGAAACATACTGCGCCGACTCCAGATATACTGGGAACAGGGCAGGTAGAAGAAGACTAGTAGTGGCAGTAAAAACTTCAGCATTATACATAGCAAAAAACCATTTTGTTGTTAATTTTTTGTTCTATCTTACATTTTTCGAGAAATTGACTTTGTATGTTTTTGAAATGAAGGTCTATTTCTGCGTGTTTTCATGAAATAACGTATGCATATGTATGAAGAGAACTCGACAAATTCAAATGTGGAAATAGGTGCTAATTAAATATTAACGTTTTTTTACTTTGTGTAAAATTTTGTCTGGGTTAGTCAGAAGATATTGGCACTTCGCCGTCATTATGTATTCTTTTTGTTTTATTATTCAACTTCTGTTTCAAATAATTTTAATTTACTGGTATTAAATAAACAGCTTTCTATACTGTTATATTCCATTTATCGACTTTTTGCAATCCATGGCTAATAGCTACTTACTTTCTTTTCGGGATGGAACAGAAACTAGGAACGAAGAATATTAATTTTCTTACAATTTGAATAAATATTGTTCTCGTTTTTTTATATTATTAATTTATATTTAGTGCTTTAAAATGTATAATGGTTATTTATTATACTTGAAATCAAGTTAATCGATTATGTTGATTTACAATCGATTTGACTCTAGAAGCGAGAAACTCTTAAACACTAACGCGGTACATCACTCGTTCGTTGGCCAAGCGAAGCGACTGGAGATGTGCGGGTTTTCTCAGTTGAAATAAATAACTACGTCATCAAAATCAAAGCAAATCAATTCAAATTTCAATAATCAATTAATAGAATTAAAGAACAGTAAGTAAATTCTTCCAATACTGTTCGACGGCGTCCCCTTCAAGGGGGTGCGTTGTTTGTATCTTGGTGTAGTGCTATAGAAATGCATAATATAACCTATCTGTTCTTCGCATAAATCTATGAGGCTACAGCCTTGTAATTGATGCAGATGCAGTCGTGGAAATGAAACGCTAACGCGATTATAAAAGTAGTGAAAACGTCATCAGTGTGAAGCCATCGGTCGGCTATACTTTGCCGCGCTCCTAGCAGTGTTATTGACGCGTCTGTTGCAATATTGCAGGCATAATGCCGGCCGCGAGGGGTGTTAAACGGACAGCGTCCAAATCTTCGGCGACTGCACCAGCTTCGGCCCCCAAAAATAAGAAAAAACGCGGAGGTAAGTGCTGAAAATGTTGATTTCTCAGTTGTTTTCTTTACATTTTTGTCCGACGTCAATGACCTGTCAAACCATGATGGCGGGAAAAGAGACGCGCAGTGCATTATTACACATATAATTTATTGCTACAGTTTTTAAAGTAGTTATATTTGTAATTCTTGCCCGCCTAAATAATTCAAACTATGTCTGATATTGTCATTTATGATTTTGAGCGTATAGTTGCGTAAGCATTACTCTCGACTTGGGGTCTAGTTTTGAGGTTACTTCTTAGCGGTACCTATTAGCTTTGTTAAATACGTCTTTAAGAGATTCAATTAGAGCCTCCAAATGTCCTATACGTGTTAATGATAGTTTTGATATTAATTAATCACCGCCCAAGCCACTGTCTACTATTTATCCTATCTTACAGCAGTCTGCAACCATGGATCTAATAGAGATTTATGCATCATATTTTATGCTAAACTCAAATATACAGTTACTTTTTAATAAAGATGGTACTAAAGTAGTTACTGTTTGCTTCAGTTAGTATACCAGAACAAAGTAAACTGCTAAATGTCTGTGACATTGAATTTTACATCTATGTAAGCGTTGTCTGCCATTTAACAATGAGAAGTAGTAACAAATATTTGCATTGTTCAACATTTGGCTCACTATGCGGAATGGTGTAATATTATTTTGGAACATTTTATAATGTGCAGTAAATACCACATTCAGTGAAATTATCTCATTGTCACTGTCACATACTATTGACAAGAAAGGGATCATCAGCATGACATCATCAGATTTAAACACTTCTATCATAAAAGTGTTTTTTTTTTTTGTATTAAAAACTTTACAGCCAGTTCTAAAGAAGCATAGAGGAACTTCAGATAATATTTTTTTGGTCACTTATCCAAAACTTTTATTCTTCTTCTTTTATGAATTGCAATGTGCTATCATACAGACACCAATTTTGCCAGGAGCACTCTTGTTGATGTTTTTTGTTGCTGAGATAGATAGAGCAATATCATTGAGATAGAGTCACTTTTATTGTCAGTCTATTGATGAAACTTAAGAATAAAGTTTTTATTAGTTAATTATTTGCATCCATTTATAATCTATCCTGCTATTTTATTTATTTTATTTTATTTAGAGATCACTAACAAGTTCACATTAACACAGTTAATGACAAATACATATAATAGTGCAGGATGCTAAATGCAAACTTCATTTTAGGTGACAACTGCATGCAACATACAACAGCAATTTAATACAATCTAATATTATGTAATTCTAAGGTAATACTAAAAAAAAAACAATCTATTGATTGAGAATTATAAAATAATGATAATAATTCAATTACTATTTATAACATCAGATTTATATTATTCAAAAAATATTTATTATCATCATATTGCTCTTTTTACAATTAGAAATTGCAGTTGTTGGCAATATGGAAGCAACACAATCTGGCCTTGCACTTGACAGTATTCATTCACTAACAGAATATCTTACTAGTTGTGACAATTTATATTGCACATGGGCTTTTTGCAGTATTTGGTTTCCCAAGTAATACAGTTTTTAAATAATTCTGTATTAAAAATAAAAGTAGCCAAGTGTTGTCCCTTATTTAAATGCTTCAAGAGAATTTTTCACACACCGGTGTACAGACAAATATTTTTTGCCATGTACTATATGAGCACACCCAGGTGCATATATCGTACATGGCAAAGTAAGAACATATTCATAATGACTGGCAATGTCATTACTTTTACTACCCTATACTTTTTAGCTCCACGCTTACAAGCTTACTTGTGTATTCTTGGCTTGATTTTTGTATATGTATGAAACATACCACAGTACCTTAGTTTATGGTAGGTAAAATCACTATTTCTTGATATCATCAGACTACTTATATAAAATTGCTAAATATCAAATTCAAATATTTTATTGCCAACTGTGGTCTTATAAGAGTATTCATTAGGTCTTCTAAGATTCTCTCCAGCCAATTGCAAACCTTGACTTGTTTGACATAAAACAAAGCGAATTGTGTAACATTATAACATATTTGTAACCCAATTTGATGAGTAATTTGTAAAATAAATCATCCAGCCCAAAGTAAGTAGCTAAAGCATTTATGTCATGAATGCTTGATGATGGATAAATTTTATTAAACATACCTATAGTTATTTTATATAAATTTTGAAAATATTCTATTTAAACAACCTTGAATATAGATGAAACCTGTGTACTTTTTTTATTACAATTTGATGTTGACTGTAGGCACAATGTTTTATTTCTTTACAATCTTATAAAGCTATATGATAATTTTTTGTTTGTTATAGTTGTCCAGTTGGAAATTCCTGTTGCACCCAAAAAGCGAGGTCGCGTGTTAGCATGTGGGCAAGGAGACATGGGTCAGCTGGGACTCGGAGAAGATGTAATGGAGACCACCAAGTAAGGAGAAAATCTTGATGTATCCCATTCTAATAATGACATACATCTGGTTGTGGTAATAGGTTCATCTAGTCATTAAAGATTGGTTTTAATATTGATGGCAAGACTCTTGAGAACCATTCAAGGTTTTTACCATCCCCAAATCAACCCGGTAGACGCTGTAAAGGCCTCTCAGCCAACAGCTTAGACCCAAACGAAATTGTGTTTTGAATTTATGTTTTTATTGAAACAAAAATGTTTTTAAACTTAGTAAAATGTCACACTTATTCAAATACACTCTGAAGCTGCATAGTTTTAATATTTATTTATAAAATATAATTGCACCACACCAGTCTGCACAAAAATCTCTGACTGCTTGCCAATAGTGGTGAAAACTTTATTTAAACCAATGTGAATTAACGCATTTACAAAAGCTTTACTGAAACAAAACAGAAGATTATGCTGCAGTGATGGATTTCATGCGATGAAAATAACTTGATAATTGCAGATTACAAGTATAGCTACCTACGGCAGATTGGATTAACTTGTACAGCGCCATCTGTCGAGTGTAATCTGCTCATTGTAATAAGTCGTTTCCGCGGCAGCTCAGTAGATGGCGCCTTTTTCAGAAGCGCTATATTGCAATTATTATTTTTCTTAAATATGTATGCATATGTTTAGAGAAAATAATGATGCCATTAGCAAATGACTACATTTAAATATTATTATAGTGTTAATAAGAATTGTAAGAAAAGTCATAAGCTATGAGATGATATACAATTGATTTTTTTCATTACAGATTCAAGTATATATCAACATTGGGTGAAAAAATAGTGGATGTTGTAGCGGGTGGTATGCACACTGTTGCTTTGGATAGTAACGGAAAGGTGAGCTATGTTGCACAATTAGTAACTATTTGACTAAAACAGAAAATAAGACCGAATAATAATAAAAAGTGGTTGGGAAATAACAATATTATTCAATAATACAAAAGAGTAAATATGTCGTGTGGTGATGGCAGAGTAGAATACAATTGTCACCACCCCAAATCTCCCGTGGGTGTCGTACAAAGCGACTAAGGATAAATCAATTATGAGGAATGAGCAGCAGCGTTCCTCTTTTACCATCTAGCAAAAGCAATGTATTACGACTTTTGTGCCCGAAAAATGGCAATAGGCTCGCCACCTATTACATTAGACCTAACATAATTGGCGAAACGTGGGTGCTGGTTCGCCTCTGTCTACCCCTTCGGGGATATAGGCGTGATTTATGTATGTAAATATGTCAGCCATGTGGTGACGGCAGAGCAGAATGCAATTGTTATTACACCCATCTCTAACAGGGCCTAACTTAATGTACATACATACATAAATCACGCCTATATCCCCGAAGGGGTAGGCAGAGGTGAACTAGCACCCACGTTTCGCCAATTATGTTAGGTCCCATGTAATAGGTGGCGAGCCTATTGCCATTTATCGGGCACAAAAGTCGCAGTACATTGCTAGGTGGTAGGTATAAGAGGAACGCTGCTGCCCATTCCTCATCATTGGTTTATCCTTAGTCGTCTTGTACGACACCCACGGGAGAGATTTGGGGTGGTGACAATTGTATTCTACTCTGCCGTCACCACCATGGCCACGTAATTTATGTATGTATGTGTAAATATGTCAACACTAGACATAGCATGCCCTAACCTCAACTGTTTATTATTAACAATGGCCCTCTTCAACACAGATATGGACGTTCGGTTGCAACGACGAGGGCGCTCTGGGCCGCAACACGACTGGCTCCAACGACGAGGACACACCCAAGTCGGTCTCGCTGCCCCACAAGGCTGTGTCCATAGCCGCTGGCGACTCCCACTCGGCCGCCATATTGGACAACGGCGATGTATACGCCTGGGGTGCTTTCAGGGTGAGTTATAAAGACTAACTGCCGCACTCAGAGACGTCAATAAACGTTAACGAGTACTTTATGTCAGAAGATGTCATTTAAATCCCATAGACCCCGCTAGAATAGGGACCAGTTTTGAATTGACAATTTTTTTATTAAGTACCCATTAACGTTAATTGTCGTGTCTGAGTGCGGCAGTATGACACTCTATTTTGCATTGTGAGATCTTACATACAATTTTACATGTTTAACATATTTCACCAGAATCTGGTACACAAAATTTAACAAAATGGAACTATCAGTTATACAAAAATCTTATTTCAATACATTGTAGAGATTGAAATAGGATATAGGAATAGTTTACTAATCTTATTTCGATACATTGTAGAGATTGAAATAGGATATAGGAATAGTTTACTGTACAGACCATGGACTTTGTTGCCCATTCTCGGAGAATGTTAATTAGGTACCTTTTCTTATACATTTAGATAGAGGATACTATTTTAAACACGAAATACATTTTATACAGAAAAGATGTCTAATCATTTGAAAAATCGTCTTAACCCAACCTACAATTGTTATTCATTGGTTCCACTAACAAGTGGAAAATCAAACAGTATGTCCGGCTGGACATAATTTCTTAAAATGTCATTCTTTGGTTAGTGTAAATTGATATAATTTTCAAATTCATAACAAACGAAAATTAAATGAAGTTTCTGTGGTATATAAATTGACTGTAACTTATACTTATTTCTTTATTTTATTTATTACCAAACTTAATCTATCCTTATAATCTAAATCTAAATAACACATACGACAGAATATCATGCATAACAAATCTTAAATAATGCTGTCCTTGTGAACTTAAATCTCTGTACCTTTGAATAGGACTCACACGGCAGCATGGGTCTGGTGGTGCGAGGCAGAGAGGGCAAAGCATGCAAGGACCCCGTCAAAGTGGATATTGGGGAGCCTGCTGCCGGAATAGCCTCCGGTGGGGACCACCTTGTCATACTCTCGGTAAGGAGACTCTTTTATATGCTCTATTCTTATAAATACACTTATACAAGGTGTAACAGAGAGGTGTAGTCATATTAAAAGGGGTTATTCAGGCCATCAAACTGAACAACTTTCGCTAAGGGACCAAAATCGAAATCTCAGAAAGAATAAACACTCCCCCATACAAACTGATGTCAACTGGTTCTCGGTTTAGTATGGGGAAGTGATTTATTTTTTCTGAGATTTTGATTTTGGTCCTTTAGCGAAAGTTGTTCAGTTTGATGGCCTGAATAACCCTTTTAAATATGACTACACCTCTCTGTTACACCCAGTATACTTCTTCTCCTTGCCCTTATCCTACTCTAAGTAGGGTCGGCACAACATGTCTTCTTCTTCCGCTCTCTTCTATTAGACGTGAGCTCAGCGTAACTCCCCTCTTTCTCATATCATCTTTCACACAATCCATCCATCGCTCATATACGAAGAGTTATAAAACAAAGAATGTCACAGATTGCAAGTATTTGACCCCCAAGCTGAAGGCGAGAGCGATAAATATGCTATCTGAGACTCTTTTTTATCGCCCTCGGTAAGATCATAGTTTTATGTCACCCCCTGACCAGGAAGTGGATTTTTCTGTACGTGTATCGGGCGGAAAAGTCCACTTCATGGAAATAAAAATCTTAGGTCCTGTTTCACAATCGAAAAGTAAGTTCTAAGTAGCTTACTTCGCAGATCATTTGACAGTTGTAATATGAAATATAATATGTCAGTTGAACTGCGAAGTAAGCTACTTCGAACTTACTTGTCCATTGTGAAACAGGCCCTTAGAAAAATAATTATCACAGAGAATTTTGTAGTTAGAACAAGTCCGAAAAATTATAGTTTTGATGCGGGAATCGGCCAACCAAGATGTCTTGGTTGACCGAGTGGTTCAGGCGTCTGCCCGGATCGCAGAGGACGCGGGTTCGATTCCCGCATCGAGACTACTTTTTCCTACCACAGGGAGTAAAGTGAAAGGTGACTTTTTTGACAGACTTCTGGTTCGGTGTACACCATGGGTTGCGGCGAGCAGGGTCAACTGGGACGCCTTTCGCAGCGGTCCGCCAGCAGAGACGCCCGCCAGGGATTCAGTGAGTACTGCTATGTCGGACAGACCCCGTATGTTTGGGCCTACCCGTCACGATCACACTTTGCATTATTCTCGATTATAGTCCGTAAAATATAGCTTGATCGCTGTGACAGCAAGCAACAGATATCAAACTGCTATAAGTGCGAAAAGGATAGACAAAAATTTGTATGAGTATGACAGCTGTGAAATCGATCATCCTATATTTTACAAACTATAGTGAGAGGAACGGGTAGACCCAAAGCTACTGAAATCGGCTTACATTATTATGTACGGGGGCAGGTCAAGCTATCAGAAATCATGGTGCTTCAAAATATATATAAATTAAAAATAGATATTATGTACATACCAAAAAAAATATCAGCTGTTTCATACAAAATGATTCAGTTCACCTCTGCCTACCCCGGGATATAGGCGTGATTTATGTATGTATCAGCCTAATTTTTTTTTTTACTAATGAATTTTTCTTGTACAGGTGCGCTGCTGTCGCCGATGAAGGTCACCCTTAAGGGGGGCGCGGCGCGAGTGTGGGCCGGCTACCATGCAACGTTCGCGCTGCGAGCGACAGGCGACCGGCTGCTGGCCTGGGGGCTCAACAACTACGGGCAGCTCGGTTAGTAGTGTGCTGCAACGTTTACACGGGGTCTGCGACTCGGCATTTCGGACCCAGGAACTGGCTACAGCTGAGAAGCTCGCTAGCGCAGTGGCACAGCGCGCTCGGCCTGCGATTGCGTAAACTAAGCAACGTTCGCTAAGGCCGGTCATTGGATGGGTGACCAAAAATTTACTATCTCGAGCTCCTCCGCGCTTCGGAAGGCACGTTAAGCCGTTGGTCCCGGCTGCATCTGCAGTCGTTAGCACCCACCAACCCGCACTGGGCCAGCGTGGTGGGTTGTGGCCCAATCTCCCTATATTCTTCCATCCATATTACATGACATTAAAGGGCTGGTGATGATGATTATGATAATAATTACCAAATTCCCCCGGCAGGCGTGAGTGGCGAGAAGCGAAAGACGGCGCTATTCTCGCCGAGCGAGTGCGACGCGTTCGGCGACGGGCCCTTCGTCTCGGTCACCTGTGGCCAACACCACACGCTGGCGCTCGACTCGGCGGGGCAGGTGTATGCGATCGGGCGGCACGAGTACGGCAGGTGACGACAACAACAAAATAAACTACACTTATGATTCGACAAAGATTTTGGTGGTTGGAAAAAGAATTTCGAAAAATTATGATCTTGAGCCGGGAATCGAACCCGCGTCCGCTGCTATCCGGGCAGGTGCTCGCCGAAACTCTTCTAACCTTTACACTTCACGTTGTAAGCCAACAGGTACCCTCGCAATGTAGAAATGAATTTCAAACATTCCAAAGCAGAAATTTTTACAAATATCGTGCGTTCGGTTAAGTTTCGGTTTGCTTTATAAATTCCCGGCTCAAGATCATAATTTTTCGAAATTCTTTTTCTAACCACCAAAATCTTTGTACTAATTTTTCTAACATTTATATGATGTTGAAATTGAAATCGAATAGCTTATGATTGATTTTATATTTTAGGCTAGCGTTCACCAACACATGTACAGGCGATTATTATTTAACCGTCAGTTTTTGGCATTTTATCGTATGAAAGAACTGTCAAAAACTGACAGGTTAAATATTAATAGAAAGTTTCACGTTTTGGTAAACTTTGGCCTTAGTCACCTACACCGCGGTTAAAATATAAACTAGTGTTCATGGGTTGACTAGAGATCTCTTTTAGGGATACGTCCGCCCTTGCAAACTATTTATTTTGTTTTTGTGCTTTTGATGTATATTTTTTTATTTAATGGCAATAAATTGCATTTTAAACGCCCTCGCCTTCAGACCTGATACTTTGTTTGTTTCACCGCCCTTGGTATATAATATACTATGTTTTTTGACGTTGTTATGTTGTCGTTGCCAGGCTAGGGCTGGGCGAGCGGACGGCGGACGCGGAATCCCTGGAACCGGTGACCAAACTCCAGAGCAAGAAGTGCATCAGCATCGCCGCCGGCACCTGCAACTCTTTCGCTGTCACCGACTCTGGTAAACACGCAGCGTTTGTTACGCTGTTTACTTCTTTACATTTCACGTTGTAAACCAACGTGAAGTGTTAACAATGTGGGATTACCTTCACAATGTAGAAATTAATTTCTAACATAATAATATCATAAGTATTAAAATATAGTTAATATAATGGAGAAATGGGAAGAGAGATGAGATCTCATTCATGGACCCTGACACGATTCTGTTACACTGGTAACATGTAAATCAACCGTAAGAAGACTGAGATTTGACCTGTCGCTTTGTCTGTACAGGCGAGGTGTTCGCGTGGGGCATGGGCAGCGAGGGCCAGCTGGGCACCGGCGCCAGCGCGGACGAGGCGGAGCCCCGGGCTGCGCCCATGCCGGTCGCGCCGGCCGCAGCGAGGCTCGTCTCCGCCGGGGGGCAGCACACGGTGTTGTTGCTGGTATGTAATGTGTATTCGCATCTCTGATGTCTCTTTAAGCCCCGAATCATCATCATCACCAGCCCTTTAATGTCCCCACTGCTGGGGCACGGGCCCTCCCTTTGGATGGAAGAATATAGGGAGTAGGGGCCATAACCCACCACGCTGGCCCAGTACCGGTTGGTGGGTATTAACGACTGCAGATGCAGCCGGGACTAACGGCTTAATATGCCTTCCGAAGCATGGAGGAACTCGAGATAATAAATTTTTGGTCACCCATCCAATGACCGGCCTTAGTGAAATTGCTTAGTTTACGCAATCGCAGGCCAAGCGCGCTGTGCCACAGCGCTAGCGAGCTCCTCAGCCCCGAATAAGAAACGCTACTCGAAATTTGAGCACTGCTCACAAGGTTGAGTTGACAAAATTACTCTATCTATACTATAGAAACTGACGTGTTTTACGCTATAGGACGTCACATCGGCGCCATTGCAATGTAGTGTCTAGTTTTTTTTACAATGTAGATTTTTAAAATTAGTCAACATGCCTATTGTAACTACAATATTGGTAAGGCTATAATATTATGTATAAAATTATATGGCCCTTTCTTCTCCATGTCCTGTTCCCAGTTTATCTAGGGTCGGCGCAGTATGTTCCCTCTTCCATTCATATCGGTCAGAAGCCATCAAGCCATCGCTCCCTTATTATTCATGTCATCCATCACACCGGAAAGGTGCTAGTGATGAATGATGTATAGAAAAGAGACGAAACAGACCATGTCGAGAGACCGATGAACGGAGAGAGTGATCGGAATGACAACATCCATACTGCTCAAGGTTTTGGCTTGAGCAGCGAAGCTCGTTTCTGCCGGGGGGGCAGCACACGGTGTTGTGTGTGGTGTGTCGTATCTCTGACCCCTTGTTTTGCCCTTATTACCTAGATAGCGCCTCAAACCTACCAAGTATACACAAAAAAATTAAACAAAATCGGTCAGAAATTCGATAACAAACACCTGTTATGGCGCTAGCATGACCAACGAAACACGATATGTCGGTCGAAAAACATTGGATTTTAACACTTGAATAAGCTTTTAAGGCTAGATCTTAAAGATATAGCCATTTATCGCTTTGAACTGTCAAAAATCCAATTATTTTTGTAGGCTCGACGCGGTACATGGCTTATATTGTTTCAATTTACCGTAATGACCTCTATTATACAACTGCGCTGGACTAAAGGTAGTCATCCAAAAAATGAAGCCAATTTGACTATCGCCATGTAGGCGCTGCTGATGGCACTGGTGTTCGAAGGTGAACTAATATTAGAGATGCATTTGTAATGAACAAGCAACAAACGTCGAATTTAGTACCCATGCCGCTCGATGGGGCGCTTCAAATCGGCACTAGAAACATTTATCATTGTAGTAGAAGTATTCAGTCCAGCGTAATTACATAATAGAGGTCAGTGATTGCGTTCTATTAAAACTCATAAAACAAACGTTGTTGTTTATGATGTTAGCTATCTAGTCATGAGAGTCTTGTGATGTTTTAAAAATAACCCTGTGTATTAGATGTTTTTGTGTTACACATACTGTATAAATTCAAAATGATAAAATATTATACAAACGTAAATCATGCCTATATCCCCTACGGGGTAGGCAGAGGTGAATTAACACCCACTTAATAATATTATTAATAATTAATTATTAAAGTAAGTACCAACAACCAATGGGGATATTAAAGTTACTCAAATGATTCCTCCCACAGGATGATTCAGCAACACAAAAGGAAGACTCCCCCGAGCCAGAAGAGGAGACTGCCGACCAGAAAATGGACGACGTGAGCGAAGAACCGACACAGGTGAGCTCCGGGCTAAAACGCTGACCAAATACCCCTTACTGCCCCACTCAGACACGTCAAATAACGTTAATGAGTATTTAACGTCAAAAAATTTCAATAAAATCTAGATCCGGCAAGAATAGCGACTCGTTTTGAATTATTAATTACATTAAATACTCAGTTAGTCAGTCAGTCAGAGAAGTTAATTGACGTCTCTGAGTGTGGCAGTAACTCTTACTTTTTTTTACTGGCCCACAAGATCCCACTGCTGGGCAAAGGCCTCTGGTAGCCCATCATCTCGAGCCCGTCCCGTCCTTGTCTATGTGCCCGATAGATGGCGATAGGCTAGGCGGTGAGTGTTTAACCCCCGAATACAGAAACGCTTCTCAAAGTTTGAGTCCTGCTTAACATTTAAGTATTGTCAAAATTGACGTTTCTCCATACAAGTTATGACAGTATTGCCCACTTAACTTTCTAAGCAGTCCTTCAAAATTTGAGTAGCTTTTCTGTATCCGGGGGTTATTCACCTCTGCCTAACGCTTCGGTGATATATGAGCGTGAATTATGTATGTATGTATATTTGCCCATACGTGTGTATACAAACATAGTCTTTGTTCAGTTTGTATTTTACACTTGTAATAGTAGATTGGAGATAAAACAGAGAATGTCTCGGGTCGCAAGTATTTGACGATAAATATGCGATCAGCCCCGCTAGCATGACCACCCAAACACGAGACCTTCTTTTTTATCGCCCGAGATAAAATCTTAGTTTTATGTCACTCCTTGACCAGGAAGTGGGATTTTTCGGGCGAAAAAGTCCACTTTATGGTCAGGTGTGACACAAAAAATACATACATACATAAATCACACCCACATCTCCGAAGGGGTAGGCAGAGGTGAACTAGCACCCACGTTTCGCCAATAATGTTAGGTCGCATGTAATAGGTGGTATAAGAGGAACGCTGCTGGCCATTCCTCATCACTGATTTATCCTTAGTCGCCTTGTACGACACCCACGGGAGAGATTTGGGGTGGTGACAATTGTATTCTACTTTGCCGTCGCCACACGGTTGTTTAAAAATTATTTTATATAACCAGGAACCGGAGAAGAAGAAAGCGAGGGGCACGAAGGGCAGGCCGAAGAAGCAGGAGCAAGAGGACGAGGTGTCATCCACATCCAGCGCGGCGCCTGCACGGCCACAGGTACGGCAGAAATAAGTATCGATATAATAATATGTTGTATCGATATTTGTTGCGGATAAAGCCTCACTCGAACAGCAGCGGTCAGCGGAGGCGGGATGTTGTAACATAGGTCACTTACAGCCGACGTCAAATAACTTTAATGAGTACTTAATGTCAAAAAGTAAAATTTAGACCAAAGACCTGACAAGAATAGAGACTAGTTTTGAATTGTCATTGTTTGATATTCAGTACTCATTATCGTTAATTGACGTCTCTGAGTGCGGCAGTTAAAGACATTACTCAAATCAGCGCGGTCAAAGTTTGTTCAGATTCGCCACCGCCACCGTCCCGCCACCGCTGCTGTTTCGAGTGAGGTCTAACGCTTTCTATATTAAAATTTTCACCAAAAAAAGAATAACGATATTATGTTGGTGGATTATGAAATAAAGTAATTTGTTTGTCGGTCTGAAAAAAATATCGATTTTTTAATACTTTGTCAGTAGTTGGACTTTAATATCGACACATAGATATTTTGAATAATAAAAAAGGTCCATGCAGCCGGCTGTAAAACCCAATCACTCTCTCCGTTCATTGGTCTCTCGACATGGTCCGTTCCGTCTATTTTCTATACATTCATTCATCACTAGCACCTTTACGGTGTGATGTATGAATAAAAAGGGAGGGATGGCTTGATGACCTCTGACCGATATGAATGGAAGATGTTTCCTCTACTGCGCCGTCCCCAGATAAACTGGGAACAGGGCAGGAAGAAGAAGAGTGCTCATTGTCATACTGCTCTATCTGTAGGATTAGGCCTAGCGTCTACATGAGGGGGAACAGCTTTGTGGGTGGTATACTTACGACACCCATGGGATTGGAACGCTAATTTGAAATATATCTCCTGTGCAGTCACCATGTGGCATGCTTATTTTTGTTTATTATTTGTCTACCATCTAGTTCCCATGACCCAAGCGCTTATGATGCTTACTTTAGGCTAGCTAGATGATATATGTTAATATAAGAAACGTTGTTGTTAGGATGTACAATCAATAGCCCGTCAGGGTTGTACAATATAGACGGCGCGTTTGGTCGAATGGTCAGGTTGCTGGCCAAGAGGTCCCGGTCCAATCCTGGTAGGGGCAAATTTTGTGACAAACACGAACATTTTGTTCCCGAGTCATGGATGTTTAAATGTTTATGTTGTATTATTATATATACATAATTATTAGGTATATTAAAATTTGTCCGTCATCTAGTAATCATAACAAAAGTGCTTATGGTACTTACTTTGGGCTAGATGATAGGTGTCAGTGTAAGAAATATTTAATATATTTGTTAATTTTTCTTAGTCGACTCTGTGACATTCAAGTTACGTTGACAAACTATTGGAGATATTATTATGTAATTGTTTTGTATAGTCTGGCGTGCTCTTGATTGTGCAATCAGTTCCACGAAAATGTAATACTCTTTCGTACTCTGTCATATCTACAACTCCGTTTTTGCAGTAGTGTTTCATTATATTCTGCAGTCAAATTATTGTGACAGGGTACTAAACTACTGTACTGTGAGGCCTACCTTTTTCAAGTAGCCTTCGAAATTGCAGATATTTTTATTTATCCACCAAAGAAAAAAAATCGTTACTACTACTTATACAGCGTGAATGAGACGATACGACAATAAATCATATAATGCATTTGCTAGTTCATTGTAATATTTTTATGTCACTCCTGACCATAAAGTGGCATTTTCTGCCCGCTACGTGTACGGAAAATCCTACTTCCTGGTCAGGGGGGGTGGTTGAGTTCTGAGACATTCTTTGTTTTATCGCCCTTAGTACCATAATGTACTATTTCTTACATGGCGTAAAGTGTAAAATACTCTATTTATTACACATGCGATATTGAATTCATTGTAGTATTGTCGCCGACACACTGTATACTTTACTTACCCCAGTAGTGGATTATCCACCTCGTCCATTCTAATTGCTTTTGTGCCTGACATAGGTCAAAAAGACGAAGTCTCAAGCGTCGTCGTCGTCGGGCGAGCGTCGCAAGCCAGGCAAAAAGGCACGCCGATGTTAGGTCCTACGTTAGTGTACTGATTGCACACACACACTCCACAGACACGCGCCCACACACCACAGACATGCGCACACTCCACATAGACAGGCACACACACACCCACCACAGACACACGAACACACACCACAGACATACGCGCACTCATCACAGGCACACGTCACAGACACGCGCACACGATTTTTCTGGAAAGTTGCATATACCATGCAATATTGCATAGCACCATGGTCACTCACTATCTATGCAATACTGTATGGTTGCCATTGTATCTATAAATAAGTGGGGATTATAAGGTCTATGTTGCTTGACGTAGCGGGGTTTATTGTTATAGAAATACTTAACTTCTTTTCCATCTTCAATGGATTTTAGTGCTTGTGCGATACGTAATTAGGGTGGAAATTGAGTTGGTGAAAGGAAGGGTGTATGTTTTGTGTCGTCCTGTAGTTGTCAGTTTTAGATAGTTTCATGTTTACTATTTTGTAGTTTAGGTGTAAAGCGGTGTCCGTACTAGAGCATAGGAGTGGAATATTTTGCTATTAAATCAAGGGCATTTTAACAAATTAAATAATTACATGTAATAAAAAAATTAAACCAACAAATTATCAATTGTACATTTCCATATTCATTTATTTACAAATAATTGTATTCAACATCCTAAAGTGTAATTAGGTACAATTATTTAGCTTGACTCTAAAATGTTAATTTATACTAGGTGTTTGGTACATGGTATATCAAGTCGGCACCTACCCATGCGAACATAGTTAGTCATATAAATACTATGGTAATAGTAAAAATTCAAAATTCTAAAAGTAATTTTTTACAATTTTTTTTTTTTTATATCACCATAGTATTTATATGACTTTGTTAGCATGGTAGCATGGGTTGCCGGCTTGATGTACCAGGTACCAAACACCTTGTATACATTTTGTATTGTAAGAAAATTAAGTCAGAATATTTTTAAGAATGATTTGTCGCAATACGGGAATGGCGCGTAATTGTTTTAATTATACAATGTTTAATTAAAAATCAAATCATAAATACATTTCGTGTGTTGCCGTAGCTAGATGTTTAAATCATGTCGACAGAATATTATGGTCTAGTGCGGACGCTTTTTTCACTAGCGAGCATGGGGGACATTCTGTTGTGAAAACAAGTCAATTTGGGGTCGGATTATTAATATTGTTGTTTTATTATTCATTACAGAAAGTCAACGGTGACGAGAAGAAAGAGGACCCCATGGAGGTAGACGAAACTGGTGAGTTTTTGGTGTTGCCCTATAAAAAAAGTCATATTACACGCTAATAAAGGTTTACAAGGAAAAATAAGCCAGAAAATTGTCGAAAAATTATTGCTATTTTAATTTGAACATTATGTATATAAATTTAATTATTAATGTTAAAATAATATTTTTTATAATATTTAATTATAATGTTTGAATAAAAATCAAAATAATAATGTAAACAATGTTGCTATACCCAAAGAGAGATGGTGTCAAAACCTTGAGCAGTATGGAATGAATTCATTCCAGTCACTCTCTCTCTATAGAGTCCTTTTCATTACTTTTCTATACATTCATTCATAAATATCACCTTTCCGGTGTGTTTTGGATGGTTTGATGACATCTGAGCAATAAAACACACTGAGCCGACCCCAGATAACATGGGAACAGGGAAGGAAGATGATGTATTCAGGGTTTTCTACATGAAAAATTTCAATTTCACAGACAATCCACAAGAACAGAAAGAGGAAACAACAAAAACGAAAGCGGACACAAAAGAGGAGACAAAAGAACAAGACGACGAGGAGGAAGAGACAGAGAAGGAGCCGGAGACAGAGCCAGAGACGGAGACAGAGACAAAAGCGGTGAGCAAACCGGAGACCACAGACACGTCCAGCCAAGAGACGACAGACAGCGACACCAAGTCGCAGGAGACAGACAAGAGTGACAAATCCAACGACATAGAGATGGAGGAGAGTGGGAAGGAGATCAATGGAGAGGTGGAGACGCCGGCGGTGGCAGTTGAGGCGAAGACCGTGGAAGCCCTATTACCGACACCTAGCCCGTTGACGACCACGGCGTGATGGTAAGCCCACAGGCCCGTAGATATGAAACTGTGTTGTGTGTGACCAGTGTGGCACGGTCCGGTCGTTATATGAATATTTTTGAGTGTCGCCAATTCGAATATATTTGTAAAAGTAGCGGTGTTGTGTTGTGAGACGACCGTCGCGGTGGCGAGTCGCGTGGTGACAAGGAAAGTGACCTATTTCAAGTTGTCGAGGTATGCTATCCGGTTTTTGTGAGGTTTTGACCCCTTACAGGGCAATGTGTTAAATATTTCCCAGGTTTCGGTCACTTGCTGGCAATGCGTCCAATTTTTCTGGGGTTTTGACCTCTTTCATGCATCCAAGTTTTGCTGAGCCTTTGTAGGCAATGTGTCCAGTTTTACTGGGGTATTGACACCTTAAAGGGAAAAATATCCATTTTTTTCTGGAGTTTTGAACCCTTAAAGGGGGCAATGCGTCCAATTTTACTAAGGTTTTGATCCCTTTGTTGACCCCTAATTCAACTCTGCCTACCCCTTCGGGGATATAGGCGTGATTTATGTATGATTGATCCCTTGCGGGACAATGCGTCAATTTTTTCTGAGGTTTTGGCCCCCTACAGGGCAATGCGTCAATTTTTCAGAGGTTTTGATCCCTTCAGGACAATGCGTCCAATTTTTCTTGTCGGGTTTAAGCCTTTTACAAGTGACTAAGGTTCAAAATATGGTGGTAACTATTATACCACTGCCTTTTTAAGGGTCAAAGTAAATATGTTAGCATATAAACATAGCGGTGACGATTTTTGATTCTAACTAAATTTCATGCTATAATGCGTAAACATCTCGGTCTTCCATACCGCACGGATTGCATGCTCGATTGTTTTATTGAAAATTTGAGATAGGTCACTTTTGTTGGAGGTTTGCGATATGATTATATATATATAGGATATATCATTTTCGCTAGTTTGTAAGTGTACGGGGTTGTTACTCTTGCAGTCTCTGTGGGGGTTGGTTGTCAGATAAATCATTTTCAAGTCTCTCTCTGATGGTCAACCGAATGTGAAAAACAGGAATTATTAAAAGATGCCTCAAGTGTAATCGTTACATTCGATTTCTCAATGCAACATGCATTGTTATTGGAGTAATTTACATCTCTTTTTTTTAATCCGATGTTATACCCCAAGTCCTGAAATAGTTCAATAAAGTATTATTGAATTATTTTCAAATCATTTCAAATCACTTTGGTATTATTTAGTCTCCCTTAAATTTCCTTGTTGTTGGCTATAGCTAACCTTAATCCAGTATAAAATGCAACTACCCAATCATTGAAAGAGGAGAACTCAATACAGGGGTATCTTTTAAGTAAGGATCCTTTTGTTTCAATGGGTACGGCTCCATCCAAAAAAATAATTCCTGTGTTTTAAAAACTAAACACTGGACTGTGGACTGTCTTTTCCTCTGTAAATATAATACAATCAATTTTACCGAAATCTGTCTGTCAAGTAATTTATTAATTAAATGTAATTACATACTTCGCTTAACACAGAAGTTGTATTGATGTATATATCAGTTTGTGATTAGGGATTATGCTAATTTTAATAACAGTAAGAAAGAACATTGTCAATAATTTTTAGTCATTTGAAATCTTAAAAGTACAATAAAAATCAACAGACTTTCTTTTAAAGGCATTTAATTAATAAATTATTTGTGCAGACGACGGTATGCATATTAATATAATTTGAAATATATTATTTCTTGTGTTAATGTTTTCTCTCTGTATGTGTGCTTCTCTTTAATATTTTCTTTCAATCAACATTCTCAACCTGAATGCTTGCCGACCAATCGTGGCCGAGGAATTTATGTTTGTAATTTACTGCGACGTGATTGGTGGGTCCGCGTGACGTCATGTTTCATGTGTGACACAGTTCTCACTAACACTTCTATTTTGCGCCTTAAATACATAATAGAATAAAACACATTTTTATTTGATTATGCACTTGATTAAGGTACGCTATTCTTACGGATGGTTTAAGGTTGTGATTGTTGGTAGTTTCATCATGAAAATATGACAATTTTATTTGACACTATGTTTTTTTGTTCAATTTCGATATAAATAACACAAATGTATGATTAAATATTGTATTTATTTTGTGAAATTAGATATTTGTAATGGAAGCTCAGTGTAAATTAAGTACAAAGATATTGAAATTCATTAATTCGTGATTTGTGACGTCTCCTAAGGTTTCGGGGGAGCTTGGTGAAGAGATAAGTAACGTGACGATAAGAGAAATGTAAAAGTTCTGCATATTCTATTATATATTTTAATCAAAAGGTCCGATCGTTGGCTATTAATCAAGAGTACTCATGTTCGAACCCTGGTAGCGGCAAATGTTTGGGTGGTGAGAACATTTTCCTTCAATTGCTGTTTATATCTTTCCGGGTATATGTTCAATATTTCTATAATTACCAGGAAACATTGTTTTGCTCTTAACACTTAGGGATATAAAAAATTGCCTACGACATCTCAGACCTTCCAAATATGCACAGAAAAAAAATCATAAAAATAGCTCAAGCCATTTCAGAGGAGGTCAATATCAAACATTTTGACACCAGATTTTTATATACATATTAGATAATGTGTATTTAAAATTTGTCCGTCATCTAGTATCCATGACTTATGCTACTTTATTTGGACTAGATGATAGGTCTCATGCCTATCTAGTCCAAATAAAATGTCTTTACAACCAAGCACCCTCGGTAACATGTAGAGGACCTTAACAATACATACATATTTACAAAATTAGTTGTACAAACTCGCCGCGAACTGTGCATAAATCCTAAATGTCAGTTTCATATCTACGTGTAGTTGTATAATTGGGGACATTGCATACGCATACGACTGCTTGGGTTTCAGTTACAGTTGTGAACAGTACCGACCGCATTCATAGTTTAACTCAGCTGTAGGCCTAGTGTGGACAATATGTCTCTCTCCATGACTGGACAGTGTTTTGTTTCGGGATTTAGTGGGAGTCGGAGCGAGAGGAAATTTTTTTTCCTCACGGGGAGATTTTGTCCACGTCCCATGCTATGCCTAATACTGGTTGACAGTTGAATGTTAAATTCTACCATCTCTAGGAGAGAATACAATTTTAGCAATTTTTGTTATGATGGGACCGTTACACAGTTTACTTACTTGGTTTTGTTTGATATGTAAATACTTCATAGAAGTGTCCAAAAGTAAATAAGGCTCCTTCCATGATGTGGTTTAGAGTTCTAATATATTTGTATGTGCCTAACACAGAATTATTTGATAATAAGGTTTCCCGATAGATAATTCATGAAGATTTTAAATGTTTTACAGTAATTTGGTGAATTTTAGTATGTACAATCGTAACAGCAAGGAAGTTTTGAAATTAAATGTGGCTGACTGTACAAATTTGGAAATTTTCGATGCAACATTTGGGTCAGAAAATACGATTATTGCTATTTGAGTTTATTCTCAATAAAAAATTGCAATAACTGTATTTCTTAGCGTGACCTAAATTTAACTGTCCTATAATTACTTTCGTGTAATTCTAGCGGCGATCTTATGGGGTCAACCATATTCCCTGCACAGATTGGTTGGTTAATAGTCAAATACTAAATTATAGGGATGATAAGTATTGATAGTATATTTTGAGATGATAACTAAAAAATAATTATAAAACTTATTAAAAATTCAAAGAGAATTCGTAACTATAACGATGTACCTTTATTTTACAAACATAATTTCCGAAGCTTTATCATCTAATAATAATATAATTATATTTTAACAAAAATATCACAATAATAAAAAATCACACATCACTAGTTAAATTATTATTATAATCACTTAGCTGTGGTTGGCTTTATAAGGTTGCAAGTGTTCTAGATCAGTGAATGAAATTTGACCAATTACTAACTAAACAATAAGTTTATATGTTATAATTATCAAAATCTTATTAAACTTAAAATTTTATCAGGAAATCGTTCCGAGTTTATAGGTCATTATAAAAATCTAATTATTAACACCTGTATAAAACCGAATACATTAATTATCCAATGTTTTATGCGTCTCGAGTTTAGTTTTGTATAGATTACGAACGTAATGATTACATGCAATGTAAAATATTTTGGCTACATGGAGTAGTCTAACCTTTGTCATTTGAATGGAGGTCGTTAGGTAATAAAATAGGTATTTGATAAGTGTCGCGAGTGTTGTATGTATGTATGTCTTTAGACTGATACAAAAATTAAAAAACTTGAAACAAAAAATTTCGGGAGCATAATTTAATTTCATAATGTATTTCGTAGTAAAGAGATCGATATTGTGGACTTTTTGTTGAGATGTTTTTTTTTTATTTTATTTTATAGAAAAGTTTTCGTGCATGATTCTATTGGAGTACAAAAGTACAACTTCTTTAACGTGACGCTATATTTCTTGATTGTTAAAATAAAGATGAGGTATAATGTATTGTGTTTTCCTAATAAAATAATAGTAGTGTAACCTTTGTTTTATTTTCACAATTTTTGTTATCCAGGAGACTTTTTGGTCACTGCAAAAATTTTTAGAATTCGTTCAGACCATCAAACTGAACAAATGTCACCATGGGAGCAACTCCAAATTCACGAAAAAAATAACAGCTGTTTCACACACTTGGGTCAAGCAGGTATTATCATTTTGTAATATTATCATATTGTGTAAATTTGTTCAGTTTGATGGTCTGAACGAATTCCAATTTTTTTGCAGTGACCAAAAAGACTCCTGGTATGTGTATGTGTTGTGTGTAAGACTGCAGTAATTTCTTGAATCTTTAGTCGACCGAAATTAAACTTAATATTTATTACTGCCGCACTCAGAGACGTCAAATAACGTGAATGAGTACTTAATGCCAAAAAGTGACAATTCGAAACTAGTCTCTATTTTTACCGGGTCTATGGTCTAGATTTTAGAGATTTTTTGACATTAAGTACTTATTAAAGTTATTTGACGTCTCTGAGTGCGGCAGTTAGACAGGTAAAAATAAATGAAAAATTATTTTCTTATCTAATAAAAAAACGCCTTCGGTTTCACATTGTATTTTATTAAACTAAATTATCACAATGTATTCATACAATTTCAGTTTGTTAACATCCAACAACAACATTAAGACAAGAATATCGGTAACGAAGTACATTTATTTTCGATGAAAAGTAAAAAACAATAATCGGCTATTTTCATAATTTAAAAAAAAATCGTTTCTTACAAAAAAATCTTTTTAATTGTGACGAAGAACAATTGTAACGCATCTAGGCGTGAGGTCCAACTACAACAAATTATCTTATTTATAAAAGATACTAAATATAAAAAATTGAAATGTACATTGTTACTAAAAATGTCACTGTAAAATACACTCATTTTAATAATGTATCGTTCTCATTCTTGTATATCTACACAATTATACAATTATAAAGGTTTTTCAGTGTAAACCTGTCTAATTCGAGAAATCATCTGCTGTATACAACAATTGCAATGCAACTACAAAGATTGTACAATAAAAAGGTAAGATGTAGAAAAATATGAGTAGGTACTCGCAATACAAATACATAAAACGTGCTTTGTGCGTTAATCGGTATTTAAAATGAGTATAGTTAATGTTCATTATTGTTGATGAAGCAATAATGAGACAGAAATTTAATAACTTGAGAACACATTATGGCAGCTTTTTGGATATACCATGTGAAATTGTATGTAAAAATGTGTTACAAATTGCTGTTGAATACCTATATTATTGTAAGGATTCTGAAATTATTAAAATACAGCCTCAGTGACAGAAAAGATCTATTCGTCTGGATATTTCGTACATCTGGACATGCAGTAGATAATATTTGTTAGTCTTACGAGATTCCATATAAAATTATAACAACCTGCAATTTTTATAAACACTTAATTAAAATAGACCTAGCTACTATCTTTAGACGAATTTCAGAATATACAAATAAACAAATTCCAGTTATGAATATTAAAATAGGAACATGGAATTTAAGTAATTTTTATTTTTGGAATAAATTGAACATCGTTTAATGTGACAAGTGTATTATAATTGAGAAAAGGAAGAATGTAGACAAATCTGTTTGTAGAAACTTTCAACATCAAAAAGAGATATTTATAAAAAAAACTGTTTAAAAATGCGACACATATTCTTATACACGTACCGTACACATCCAATCACAACAAATTGACAAAATGCACACTTTTGAAGCGATTCACTCGCATATGGAATTTGGTAAATCTTGGTTCTGATCATTAAAAATGAAAACTGAATGCTTAATATAAATAATGCACATTAAAAAAAAACATACGGGTAAGAATTGAGTAACCCCCTCCGTTTTTTTGGTCGGTTAATTAAAGTATCAATCGTACAGCCAAAATCACGTCAAGACTACTACATAAATCTGTCCAATATCAATTGTGTCAACCTTAACTTGTCTAACATAAAGCACTTACTATTTAGGAAATATGACATATCAATTGACACATGGTGGCCGCGTGGTGACGGCAGAGTAGAATACAATTTTCACCACCCCAAATCTCTACCGTGGCTGTCGTACAAGGCGACTAAGGATAAATCAGTGATGAGGAATGGGCAGCAGCGTTTCTCTTACACCACCTAGCAAAGTACTGCGACTTTTGTGCCCGATAAATGGCAATACGCTCGCCACCTATTACATGGGACCTAACATAATTGGCGAAACATGGGTGCTAGTTCACCTCTGCCTACCCCTTCGGGGATATAGGCGTGATTTATGTATGTATGTAATTGACACAATATAGGTACAAATCACGCCTTTCTTCCCTAAGCTAAGGGGTTGTCTTTTAACACGGGCGTCAAAACACCTCTGATTAACCCTTAGGGGAGAAAGGCGTGATTAATTTATACCTATATTGTGGTAACTTCGCGGGGTACTGTCGCGGGGGACTGTACATACTAAGATATAATAGTGACGTAAAGAAAAATATTTCTTGTTACCTACATTTTGTGCTATGCAGTATTTAAGACGTGAAAAACAAATTATTATGAAATTACAACATTAAAATGGATGTTGAATAGGGCACTAGTTGCGCTACATCTTGCTTGTCAGTTAAGTGCACCCCTCAAACCTAAATATATTAAACAACACTTCAATGCTATGACATAAAGACTTTCTTTCTATTAATTTTATTCCTTAAAGTCTCACACATTTGTAACAACAAAAACTTTCATAAAATACAACCACATAAGCTGAAACATTCATAACACATCGCTTACCTAGCGTAGATTATTTGGTAAAAGTTTACCAAAGTCATTCCAAATATGACCTTTGTATTTGGTTAAAATATGAACCCTGACACACATTACTCCTAAAATAACGAGTAATAGTTTTATTCATATTGGTTTAGTTACTTAGAAAAGAAAAGTGACCATCATGGATCATTAATAGTGAAACTGAAAAGACAATATGATGAAAATGAATTACTAAAACAGTAATGTAATAATGTAGGAGTTCAGTTATTTTAACCACAATTTTTGAAACATGCAACCTGTTTTGTTGAACATTCATGTCAAATACCGCTTACAAAATACATCAAAAGTTTTATACAGCCTTGCGAAACGTGGGTCAAGTACTCTATGGACTTTGACAAATATTTTGACAGTAGGAGAATGTTTGGCGCGCTTTCAAAAAGGCGTCAATCAGATTTTTGTTTCGATACGAGGGCGGGTCAATAAGTCCGTGATTTTTTGAATTTTTTGAACCTCGACAAATCATATTTTTTGGAAGGGATAAAAAAAAATTGGAGAAGCGTTGGACAAAGTGTATAGAGCTCAAGGGAGACTACGTTGAAAAATAAAAGGATTTATTCATCAAAAAATCTGTGTTTTATTCCAAAAGTCACGGACTTATTGACCCGCCCTCGTAATTCATAAATCATTTCAGATTGGACTTTGTGCACTGAAATCTGCTCACAGATTGAGTATACTTCTCACCCATAGAGTATATAATAGGACCTTAGGTCGCAGGCTGCACAAAATGGCGCGATTTCTTCACTCCTCCGCTAAGCCGTCTCCGTTGCCAGCCTCTGTGTCATCCGCATCTATTGACAGACATATTGCTACGGCCAATATGAGGAATCTGCATACTAGCGGCGATTCCCAATAACCTATCTATATGCGTTTTTGCTTCACTGGGTATAGAAATATTTATCTATCAGTCGATTTCGCGTCCCTATCCTCTTGAGGCCCAGACATATTTAAAATGAGTAGTGAACTCATTAAGACCCAATCGTCAATTTGATGGAAGAACTTTTTGAAGTGCTTCAGGCCCAAGATTTGAAGTTAAAAATTTATTTTTTCACTTTCTCAATTTTGACGTCTGTCATGATCTGTTACTCGCCAAAAGTAATAGCAGGCATATTCTTCAGTCTTCCGTTCGGACATTGGAAAAAAATAATTTTAATTTTCGATTTTAATTTTAACATTATATAAATGTTAGAAAAAATAGTACAAAGATTTTAAAGGTTAGAAAAAGTCAGTGTCTTGGGTGGCCGAGCGGTCAGGCACCTGCCCGGATAGCAGCGGACGCGGGTTCGATTCTCGCCTCAAGATCATAATTTTTCGAAATTCTTTTTCTAACCATTAAAATCTTTGTACTAATTTAAATTTTCCCGCGAAATTAAATAAAAATGTGAGCGATTTATGTCCGTTTAAAGTTTAAACGGACAGTGGGCGGTAATACGGGCACAGGTGATAAAAGCTGTGGGCCTGAGTCGCAATGTTTATTTTGTGTAGGTATCTCAAGGGCGCGTGGGCCTCACGAGGCTATATATAAACCTATCCTCGGATAAATATCGTCATCACTTTATCCTATCTATCGATGAGATTACCTATCGCTTACCACAGATAGACTTTCATAAGAAATTGACAGAAGAAGCGACCCAATAATCTTTTGAAAACCTCGGTATAAAAGTCATCAACATTGATGTAAGTGAAATTGACGTCACCAACGGCGAGTTAATGAGTACTTAATGTCATACATGTACATATGCCACCTAGCAATATACTGCGATTTACGTGTCCGATAAATTGCAATAGGCTCGCCACCTATTACATGGGACTATGGGACCTAATTTAATTGGCGAAAAATGGGTTTAATTCGCCTCTTCCTACCCTTTATACTGCGTGTAACAGAGAGGTGTAGTCATATTTAAAGGGGTTATTCAGGCCATCAAACTGAACAACTGTCGCTAAACGACCAAAATCGAAATCTCAGAAAAAAAATCACTTCCCATACTAAACCGAGAATCAGCTGACATCAGTTTGTATGTATGGGGGAGTGTTTATTTTTTCTGGGATTTCGATTTTGGTCCCGTAGCGAAAGTTGTTCAGTTTGATGGCCTGAATAACCCCTTTAAATATGACTACACCTCTCTGTTAAACCTTGTATAGGCGTGATTTATGTGTGTATGTATGCAATGTTTCAATTCAATCAAAGTTATCGAGCTCACCTTCATAGGGCTGAGTTCCGTTAGCCCGTTGGAGTCTCAGCTGACGGAGTCTCGCCGCCGCCTCCGCCGCGGGGTTGTTTTCCTCTGCATCCTCGAACTCCTCTTCTCCTGTCACGAGGAGGAGTGGAATGAGAAGTGTTTCATTGTGAATTTTCTCGTTACATATAGCCAACTCCAGACGAGTGTAACGTGTAATGTAACACGAATTCTACGTTAGGACAGCACTACGAGCGTTACAGTAACTCGTCTGGACGTAGAATTCGTGTTACATTACACGGGAGTGTAATGTGTAATTTTCACGTTGCACTCGTCTGGGAGCGGCTTATTTTGCTACAAAAAATTGCTCTGTTATAGATCATCACCAGCCTTTTGATTGTCCCCACTGCTTGAGCACAGGTCTTCCCTATGGACGGAAGGATATAGGGAGAATGGTCTTTAATATCCGCCTGAACAACCATGGTGTCTCTTGTGACGTCACTAGAGTGTAAAACATGACAGTGTTTATAGTATAGTGATTTTGATTGGAAAAAAAAACGACGCCACGCAGGGTTTGACCAAATATTGCGGTTCCTACATTTAAATTAAAATAAATATCAAACACATCTACCTATAATGTGAGAACAAGTGTTACACCCCCACGCCCCCCATACCCCTATTATGAGTAAAAAATTACCATCATCAAACTCTTCACCATCCATGTACGGGTGATCATCATCATCATCCACCTCATCAGTTGGATCTGGGTGGAGTGACTGGCCTTGGTTCATTGCGGAGTACATGGCCTGTAGATCACCCTCATTAGCTGGGATAAAGCTGGAAAATACAGAATAAGAATCGAAATGATATGAATTACCTACTAGTAGTTATTCCTAGCTTGAGTTATTTTCATAGTTTATAGTTCATGACACAATACTTTTACTCTTAATTATTTGATATAATATGCTACATTTTACTGCAAAGAAGAATGGCAGGTCTGGTACACAATAAATAAGAAGATGTACACTATTGAATTTTTGTCATTATGTTTACGATACATTTTTAGCTATAATTCTTATTAACATGAATTTTGGGAACATTGCAGAATAAAGAAATATTTAAATATTAATTTCAGTGAATATTGACAACCGAACGCATGACTGAGAAGGAATAATAAAACGCAAATACTTTCCAGAGATTAGAGAGTATGTATTCTATAGTCTATATTGTAATCTTAGTCCCTGTTCATTTCATTCGATATAAAAACATCGATTATATTTTCGTATCTTTTACCCCAATACTGATCAATTAACGATAATTATAGGGCTATAAAATAATAATACTAGTAAAAATTAAACATGTTTAACGGTATTACTGTTTCTGGTTTTGGTGTGAAATAATTAAATATTTATGGGTTAATCGATTTATAATCGAGTAAATCAGATGTGTTAGTTCGAATGCGATACGTCACGCACGCGACAGGCAGCTAACGTCAACGTCAGTAATGTCAAATTCAATCAATCTCAAAATGCAACCTCTAACTATCGGTTCACGGATTCTTTTCGGAATGTCACATATTCTCGCTATGATTGGTCGTAATTAAAATATGACAAGTTAAAGATCTGTATGCTAGGTCACATGTAATAAGTGGCAGGCCTATTGCCATTTATCGGGCACAAAAGTCGCAGTAGGTACATAGCTAGATGGTATAAGAGGAACGCTGCTGCCCATTCCTCATCACTGATTTATCCTTAGTCACCTTGTACGACAGCCACGGGAGAGATTTGGGGTGGTGACAATTGTATTCTACTCTGCCGTCACCACGCGGCTGAGGTTCAAAAAATACAATGTTTGCCAAATGTATTAATTCACATAGGCAATATAACATTTGGCCATATTTAAAATACTTATTTATTTTAATATAGCAATAAATTGGATTCTGCTCTGCCACCATTACATGGCTAGATTAAAGTCATGTAAAATTGTTACCGTAGCTCAGTGATTGGCTGGTCGTCAGCATCAAAATCATCATCGTCATCTTCTTGAGCATCCACACTAGCCGGCTGAGGTGGAACTTCTGGGAGTCTGTAATGATTAACAGAGTACTTGCATTATTTTTTACAATTGCATTAAATATTATATTACAGCTATTATTGCCGGAGCAGTAGGCAGAGGTGTTTCATAACTCAACAATATTAAGCTTATAAAAAATAGTATTTAATGGTTCCCATATATTTCTATATAAAATGAAGTTGTTGCAACCTATTCACTTCATTTTATACAAAATGTATCATATCTGCTAATATGAATATGATTAGTGAAACATGGGTATCAATTCTTTTCTCTGCCTTACTCCTCCGAGAATATACAGGCGTGATTATGTATGTTGTTTATGCACTAACACTAGGTTTAAGTATTTATTTAGCATTAAAAGTTAAAAAACGTCATTTTTTTCTGTTGAAATAAGCACTTATTTACCGTAATTCGTAATTGATGAGCATGTATAGGGCCGGTAAGGGGTCCCTCTGCACAGCATGCAGCGATATACTTGGGTACAAAAGGCTAATAGTTGGAGAAGGCCCAGCGCCCGAGGCTCGAACACCACCGCCCCATACTACATTGCTGCAATTGAAAAAAAAGCAAAAAATTATTATTTTAGTGCCTATCAATGCAATATGGAAGAACTTTATACCCCATATATAGGAACGCTACAGAAATTTAGCTTAGTTCAGTGGACAAACCTGCCAGAATTTGTACAGAATCACGTCAATTATGACGATATTTAAATGTTAAGCAGAAATCAAAATTTAAGTAGTGTTTCTGTATTCGGGGGTATGTAATGTAGAAATAAAGTGAAAAATTTTCCCTATCAAAGGAATATCGTAAATTAATAACGGTTACAAAACGCATAAAGCACGTGTCAAAGTTTACATGCGTTGCGATCGAATCTCATAATTATCAGTTACCTTTCAGTCACATATAAAGTAGCGGTGCCTATTTCCTGGTTGTTAAGCAGCAATTTCGTGGATGGAGCTTCTAAAAGAATTCCATCTACCGGCGCCGTAAAATTTGAAGATACAACAACCATTGTAACTGGAATCTGTTAGAACTACGACTGTAAATACAGGCAATAGGATAACGTTTATAAGTAAAAGGGGCAGAAAACAATCAATTCGGCGCCACAATGTAAATAAATTGTCCTCCAAATAAGCTTTATTGCCTGTTCAATACAATAAACAACCAAATTGAAGAAATCTGGAAAAACAACAAAAAGTTCTTCCAATCCACAGACTAACCAAATTAATTTTTTTAATAGGTTTAACGTTCCTGGAAACTAGTCTTTTTGGAACTTTCTTTAATACATTCTCGTTTACTTCTCTTAATTTTGAATGAATGATAAAAAGAATGTATGAAATGAATGAATGAATTTAATGGATGAAATAAATTTAACATTAAATTAAGGGTGAAACACATTTTAACGCATCTAGGGTAGGGTGTGCTGTGCGAGTCGGTCGAATGGTAACAGAGTTCAAGACGGTGACTGATGAGGTGGTGAGAACCACTATAAAATTCTCAACGTCAAACAGAGCACAACACTTTTATTTCAATGATTCTTCATAATTGAACATCAACACGGAACCCCGTCGTATTATTGTCCTCTATGACGGAACCTTAAGCGGCGTGATGAATGACAAGTTATGTGCCTACCCCCATGGGAAAAAGGCGTGATGTATGTATGTCTGTGTTTGAGGTTGTGTTCAAAGAGTATATAATACACTACGTTTAAGAGTCGGGACTTCAAACAAGCATTTTGATAATTTTGACTCGCAGTTTAGGCTCAGATCTCGTACCAACCAACAGAGACAGATAAAAAAGTAATGCCAACATACTACAAAAGCAAACTAAGGATGTGGTGTACGCTACAGAATGTGTCGATATCGATAAAAACGAATGGGTACCCCCCCCCCCCTGTCTTGCAGAACTTGCAGACAGGTTTTTTAATCCTACAAAAGCAAAATAAAAAGACCTGTTCGTTTGAAAATATTGAGTATTATTCAATTACGTGTAATTATTTAATACAATTTATTTAACAACAAAAAATAAAAGTTATGTTTACAATGTGGAAATTAAATTGTTGGTAATTTTCTGATCTCATATTCTAGGCGGAGTCTTCAGATGTTAGCTGATCGATCAACACACGTTTTTGCAATGTTGTGTAAGCAAGTAAGCAGGACATTTAGATCTGAAATAATAAATAGAGATTAGTAAATATATCGTTTGAGTTTACGCTGGTCATCATCAATTCAATTTATTGTTCACCACTTACCATAGCGGACTATGTGTAACGCGCCCGAAGGTCTGCCCAATCAATGAAATCTGGTTCTGAAATAAAATACTCATTAGCTTCAGGAATTGAGCTATCAAACCATATCGGAAAGATAGGTTATGTAGCTTACCAATAGAGGCGCTTATGCGGTTGCAACGATCACACCCGACGGGCATCGTGTAGCAAGGCGGCAGTCACGCTTTCTTCTTCTTCTTGTGCCTCTTCAATTCGGAAGATAAGCCGTCAGCTTTTTATATTCATCTCTGTCAGTCGCAAACCGAAACAGCTTTTCAACGGGGTTAATGCCGATCCACTCTCATATGCTTTGCAGCCATGACTCTCATCGCCTTTCAACAAGTCACGCTGTGATCTGAAAAATAAGTGGAGTTGAACACAGAAGAACTTTTGATGATGATATTGAGAGATGAACACATGCGAATAATTTTGCGCAATGTTCTGCATTATCTTAAAACTCATACAACAAACTTTGTTGTTAATGATGTTAGCTATCTAGTCATGGGAGGTTTTTGTTATTTTATAAATAACCCTATATATGATATACTATATTATAATATATTGCAATAGACAATTATGTATTAAACTAATGAAACATCTCAAGTACATTTGATACTCAAATTTACGAAAATAGATTTTTTATCGATAATCTGGTAAGTAGTAAGGACATCGCTACGGCGCATATGGTTTTTGATTAAAGTGACCAGAACTTATTTCTAATTACTTAGCGTTTATATAATAACATGGAAAACTACTTACCGCTTCTCATCTAGTGGGAATTGGCCATGAAAACCCTCTTTTGGTTTAATTTCCTACCAGATTTTAGTCAACATATTTCACACCTTTTGTAAAACATTTTGCTGTTATGCACATAAATAAATGACACAAACTAGTAGATATACACTAATGATAAGTCACTGAAGACAATAAATAGGCACAAGATGGAAAACTAAACTAAAACAACGCTTTAATTTATATTTTCAAAACGGCATAGTGACTTATTGACATTAGTGACACACTCTGGCAGCGTGAGACAAGGAAGGTTAGATCGGAAGTAAGAGACAAAACAAGTCGCCATTAAAATTTGCCTAAACTCCATACATTTTTTCTGCAGTATAGGAGTTTCGCCAGGCTGGTTGTGTTGTGCCTCATATTATTGTCCTCTATGGCATCAAAATGAATGATTGAAATAAAAATTTGACTGACGCGATTGAAAGCCCACCAAGCACTCCCAGATTAACCAAAACAAATAAGAAATTATAGAGTATATAGAGACCATGGAATTTCATGGTAGAGACACAAGTCAAAACTGTAGTGTAAAAACCGGGCACTGCCCGGATTGTAGTGGACGCGGGTTCGATTACCGCATCAAGACCATAATTTTTCAAATTTTTTCTAACCACCAAAATCTATGTACTAACTATATCTTAACCTAGTATAAATAATTAATACATTCGTCTACTGCTACGTCTTAAAAATAAATAAAAATTAAAAAGTATCAAGACCATTAAGTCCAATTTCCTTAGTATTACCCTCTACAATTTTTTATTTTCCAATTAGCCATGAGATTCTGGTAGGCCTATATTATATATACACCAGCGGAAAGACGAAAACCATAAAGAATATCTTCGAAAAATTATTATATTTTTTGTATTGTAAATGTTATTTAAAACACATTTATACGAATTAAATGTGATTTGAGAAGATGACACATTACCATTTGAAAAAGAAGTAGAAGAAGAAATGAAAGAAGATGTGAGAATTCGAGGATCGTCTTCAATAGTTTATAATTCTTCCATTCCGCTGCAAACTTCCATATTAGTAGATTATATAGATTAGGTAGTAAATATTCAAACTAGCATGGTGAATCTCATGAATTTGAACACAATCCAAGAAAAATAGAACTCCAACACACTAATAATCCGAAAATTCAGCCGCAAACCCCGTCAAAAATTCATTAGCATGATGGTGGACGCACACTTATCGGAGCCGAACGTGGCGAACGCGCCGAAGTCAGTGGAGGCCCCGCCCACTTACCGCGCTGAAGGAATCGAAAATAGAAAGTACCTACTGAATTGACAGTTCCGTCCGTCCGTGCCCCAGATAAAGCAATATAGATATATCTGTGGTCCGCGCCAAAGGAATCGAAGTAGAGTAACCACAGCGCCAGATAAGTCTGCGCGCGGTGGGTGGCGCTGCTAGCTCACACTACTAGACAAACAAAATAGCAAGCGGAGTTTTAGTTCCAATTTTGACCGCGCTTACTGAAACGACAGATCCATCTGCGCTTTCCGATAACGTCATCTGAATTCTTAAGTTTTTGACGGATTTGGACGAATTAGCCGATTCAGTTCCGGCTAGCGTGCGAGGTTTCATATGATTCCATACAAAGATTTCGACAAATTCGCTGACTTCAGCGCCTTCGGCAGGTTCGCCTCCGATAAGTGTGCGTCCACCTTAAAGGGCATTCGAGACAGTCAAGCGGCTCCGAGTCAAGTTTGTTCATTTTCTGTTCATTTTATTGCTAGATTGTGTGTTTGATTTGTTTGATTTGAACGAGCTTGACGCAAAGTCGATTGACCGTCTCGGAGGCCCATTTTCGTTAGTATTAATTATTTTATTAGGCAGATCCACTTTAAAGGTCGTATAGACAGAGGAGAAAACACTTTCAGATTATGTTTCTAACTTGTGTATATATTGACATTTAAAATCATCGAAACAACTAACTTGGAGTGCCAATGATGAATCGACAGTCTTTGCATGGAATATATCATTAAGAAATCAAAGATTTTTAGTAGAACGTCAAAAATGACAATTCGGCATTATTATTTTGACAGAATTGACATCCGAAATTTTGAAGCCGAAATTTTTTTTGAGTTATTAAATTCGGTTGTGTAAAGCTTTTAAGTTTTATGAATAATATTATGAACAATTTCTATTGGGTTAATTAATTGGAAATGTTACCTTCCGAATCCGATACAGTTTACGACCAGTCTTCCTTACAAAACGACGTGAGTATTTATCTTATTAAGTAGGTACCTATTCATTTCAGTAATAAATACATAAGAATAAATTAAAATTTGAACCTTGGTTGTACAGATACTAGCCCATAATGTAATAATTTACATCGCTGTTTCGAAACATATACGTACAGCCGGATACAGCATTAGGCTCGTATTTTTTGATTTGGAAATTAACCCAAAACTGTATTACCAATTGCGGACATACTGCAAGTACACGTGAAAATGTTATTACGTCCTTATACCAATAAAGGTTTAGACTGAGCGGTCGCAAGCCGTTGGTCTTTGTGTACGATCTAAAGCTGTATAAGCTTCATAGTTAATTCTTATTCTGTTTGTTCTAGCCCTTTCAAGATGTCTACGATGCTTCAGAGCCCCAAATGTCCAAACTAGATTGTACTATATTTGCAGAACCACTTACAAATTGGGATACGCTAAAAGATCACCCTGGTAAATAATCTTTTAATTTATAATTTAAATACCATAAGGTGAAGGTTAGTTTTTTTAAGGTTTAGTAACCTTATTATGACTATGGAGTTGTTTACAACTTTAAGAAAAGCAAAAGAACCCAGAATACATTGTAAAATTTGTATTATGATTCTGCATTGTGACAATAATTTATTAAATTGTTGTATACTATAATGATATTTCTGCCATTTTATATAATATTCAAAGAAGATATTCTAATACAGTTGTAATTTATTCCATAATGTAAATAATAAATAATATAAAAAGTTGGTAATTAAACTAACTAGTATATAATATGTATAATTTTCATATGGACAAGAGAGCAGAGTGGAATATTTGTAGCTAGATCTTTTTTTTCTTCCTTTTTTTCCTATCAGTGCAATTATTTCCTTCAAATTAAAATCAAAGAATAATAATACAACTTTTAGCATTTCCATATGAAATTCTAAATTGTGTTTTCATCAGAAGTACATAGTATTTAAACAGAATAAGAATATTACTTTAAAGGCATGTTTTTAATTTTTAGCTGATCTTAGGCAATCACCGATAACTACTGAAATTTCAACAAATGATGATCCTGTAACTGTTACTAAAATAAATGGGAAAAGAAAAAAGTATAATATTCAAGTTGATCCATCTAATCCAATTTGCCCTCTAGTAAGTCACCATTTTTTTTTATTACCATTGGGGTGACAGACAGAGGATGCATGGAGGCAGAAGAAACGCCACAGCACTTGCTCACAGAATGCAAGAGCGTGGCAGATCAACGGGCAAGGCTTCTCCAATCCCCAGTATCGGTCCCGGAAGCTTGCAGCAGTCTGAAAAGACTGCTAGGTTTTTGGGATGATCTGGGATGGTTGGAGTAGCAATAATAGGGAGACACGTACAATGGCCCAATCAGGGGTTAAGTGCGGATAAAGCCCAGCTGAACCAACTAACTAAGTCACCATTTTCAGTAATCCTTTGCTTATTAATTACTTAGTTATTTTGAAAAATTAGACTTATTATCCCCCCAATCCAAAAACACTACTCTAAGTTTGAGTCCTGATTTACATTTAAGTGTTGTCAAAATTGACGTTTCTGCATACAAATTCTGACAGGTATCCTTCATTTAATTTTATAAGCAGTCCTCTAAATTTGAGTAGCGTTTGTGTATTTGGGGGGTATAAGTACAGTGTACCTCCGGTAATCCGCCCCCTGGCTAATCCGGCACCCCCTGTAATCCGACATCATGACTATTAACTACCTGCATATTTTTTTATATGAACATACCTACTATTGTTTGTACACCATTATTTCCAAATTTAAGATTATTGTTTTTTAAAGTTTCATAGCATTAATGACGTTAAGCTTATAACAAAATTTAAAGTTTCTGCGTTGTTTAATTTACTAAATTTGACATACTTAATGAAGCTTGAGTGTAACATTAGAAATCTTATGTTTGGATCTGATATTTGTCGGATTACGAGGTACTTGTTTGTAAAAACTCTCTGGACTATAGGGGGTCCTGGCAGTACTCTATAATCCTTAAAATTGGATAGTCCAACACTGCCCTGCAAAACGTTTGTCGGAGTACTGGGGGTCCACTATATTATGTTATTCTGATTATCCACATAATTGGTGAACTAAGGCTATTTTACAAAAGCACTTAACTTTTTATAAATACTTATCAAAAAACCTGTCTAGTGACGGCGGAGCAGAATACAATTGTCACCACCCCCACCTCACAAGGCACCTAAGGGTGAACCAATGAAAAAAATTGCATGCATTGTTCTATAAAACATTAATAACATTACATACATTTCAGATCATTGACCCTTAATTAATCTTCCTACTCAGAATAATCATTAAATAATTTTAGGGGTTTAATTAAGTATCAAATTGTCGTTTCGTATGGAGAATTTAACGAAAATTCATTTTTCCATACAAACATATTTGGGATTTTTTAAGGAGCCACAAATGTAAATTTTATATTATTTCGTGGATATATTTAGACAACATTAAACTATAGGATCCTAGGATACCTAGAGATTTTTTTTTATAACGCTGACGGACTGGTGTCCGTGTCCGTGGATCTAAGTGGTACTTAGGACAAGCTGTTTTTGAAGATTTATTGGTAGTGAAAGAATTAAAAATAAGATAAAATGTTATACATAAATATAAGTCCTTAAAATGAAGTTTAAAATAAAAAAAGAATAATGGAAATAACTACAGGGTGAATTTGAAGTCGGTCGACAAAATTTTACAGGACATTTTAACCGCTATAATGATCGTCATAGTAACAATTAAAATTGTAATAAAACATTAAGTAATAAAATACAAGAACGCAAATATTAGATTTATTAGTTGCAGTCGACGCACTTTGCGCGTGATTGTACCTACAGCGTTCTACTACCTAGCCGCGCGCACCCGTCCGCTTAGCAACCCCCGAATTACGAACGATTTATTTAATTCAATTTAGTATTAAGTTTTTAAAATAAAACAACTTTTACGGATATAATTAGGTGTTAGGCATATTAATTATTTAACCCACAACATGCAAATAGATGGTGTAGCAATGGGCTCCCCGGTGTCACCTATAGTTTCTGATATCTTTATGGAGAACTTTGAGAAGAGGGCCTTGAGCACATCACCTATAACACCCAGGTTCTACAAGCGGTATGTAGACGATACCTTCACAATATTGCCAACTAATCAAATATCTGCATTTTCATCACATCTCAACTCCATTCACCCCAAAATTCAATTCACAATGGAGTTGGAGGCAAATAATAAGCTAGCTTTCTTAGATATATTAATAATCAGGAATCCTGACCATAGCTTGAGCCATACAGTGTATCGGAAAGCTACCCATACTGATAGGTACCTCAATTGTGACTCACCACCATCCCAGTCAGCTATCTACCGTGGGCAAATGTTTGTTTCAGAGAGCGCACGGCATCTGACAGTCGACACCTGGCATCAGTACTAAATCATGTTAAGCAAGTAATGCGGAGTAATAACATCCCCCTTCAAGATGCAGGAATTTACAAGCTAGATTGTGACTGGACTCTCTTATATAGGCCAAACAAAGAGAAGTATAGGGATCCGAGTAAAAGAACACATAGCTGATGTGAAACATAGGCGCGAAACAAAATCTGCAGTATGTGAACATGCCTTAGACGGACCCAACCATTATTTAAGATTTGACAAACCGCAAATTCTAGCAAAAGAGAAACGATATATACCTAGAATGATACGTGAAGCTATTGAAATCAAGAAACATCCAAACTTCAATAGGGATAATGGTTGGAACATACCACCTGCTTGGGACCCAATTATTAGAATAATTAAATGCCAACACCGTCCTCATACTGCCAAAAACAATGATACTGTAAGCTCTGTTTGTGTAAATCGGAACACCTAAAATATCAAATATTATGACGGTAGTTAATTATTACTTGATTGTGAGGACACCTGTCATCTTTAGTCCCTCCGTGACCACGGCCACTGTAAAGTGATCGAAACGTCGGGTTAAATAATTAATATGCCAAACACCAAATTATACGCGAGTGTTATCCGTAAAAGTTGTTTTAATTCAAATGTGTAGTGCTCGTGCAAATATAAGAAAACATTAAGAGTTTAATTTAATATTTTTCTTAAATATTTTTTTTTGTTTTTTTTTATGTTTTTAATCTGTATATTTACCAGTTTCGAGTACAAGAAAAGGAAAATATTGATATTTTTTTTGTCGACTTAGATTTGTTTTTAAACCTCACTAATATAATGTTTAATAGCACTAGAACCCCCAATAAAAATTTGTCGATTCATTTCGATTTCACCCTGTATTGTTTTAAAGAAATTATACACTACTACTTAAAAATAAAGGAACATCGGCCATACTTTAACCCCTATTATTTCAATACTCACCTCAGAATAATATTTGTAGATCACCGAGAGTTTGTAGTGAAATGTAAACAAATTAGATCTGCCCTATCTGCTTGTTCGCAGGAAACCTGTAAGAAAACGTTCTCCACCGTCTCTCTCCTGAAAGCACACATACGCAAAGTGCATTGCTCGACGAGAGACTTTGTGTGTGAGATGTGTGGAGCACGCTTCACGGCCCAGTATTTGCTGAACAGGCATTTTTCTGTACACGGAACAGACAGGACTCAATGTCCGGTTTGCAAGAAGATGCTGAGCAAAAGGACCAAGTTAGTATAAATAAATAAATATATATATTTTTTTTTAATATTTTTTTTACACTCACACCTATCATCTACCCCAAAGTAAGTAGCCTAAGCACTTGTGTTATGGATACTAGATGACGGACATATTTTTAATATAATTATGTATATAAATGTTGAAAATATACTACATAAACATATACACAACCATGACTCGGAAACAAACATTTGTGGTCATCACAAAGCTTGCCCCTACCAGGATTAGAACCCGGGACCTCTTGGTCAACATCCAGCAATCTGAGCATTCGACCAAAGCGGCCGTCATGGTATGGGTTTTGACTATTTATTTAAGTGCTGAGGACCTCGATATAGCGCAATCTTTTTTTTTATGCTGGACAGGGAAGCTCTTGCCCTTCATCTCACCTGATGGTAAGTGACGATGAGGGCCGAAGATGGAATTGAGCTTCACCTAGGACCCTCAACCACAGAGGGGCCGGCTATCTTATCACAAATTGTGGGAACACAATAATGCTTATAACATTATGGCGACAGACGTTGATATGATGGTGGTGCTTTAGCTAGCCAGGCCGGCTTCAAAGAAGTCCTACCACAAACCGAACTGAGTACAAATTAGTAACCCCCGGGGGATCGAAACCGGGACTTCTGGAACTTAATTCCGGTGGGCGAACCACTATATAGAAGCAATGTTTGTTGAGGCCGGTCATTGGATGGGTGACCAAAAATTTATCATCTCGAGTTCCTCCGTGCTTCACAAGGCACATTGAGCCGTCCATAGGGAAGGCCCGTGCCCCAGCAGTGGGGACATTAAAAGGGCTGGAGATTATGATGTTTAGTCAACCTGTAACGTGGATCTGTGGTTGACAGCCTGTCGTTGCACCTACGGTCACACGCCGACACGCGCGTCCACGCGTGTGCCACGTGCGGGAAGCGGTTCCTCCGTAAATCCACACTCAGGGTCCACTTGAACTTTGTCCACAAAGGGAACGCTGACGACTGAAGGGAAGATTCTTTGGTAAGTGTTTGGCAAAATTATATTATATGCGTTGAAGAAGGTGTCCCTATTGAAATTTATTTCTACATTGCGAGTGTACCCGTTGGCTTACAACGTGAAGTGTAAATGTTAGAAGAATTTCGGCAAGTTAATTAGTGTCTTGGTTGGCCGAGCGGTCAGGCACCTGCCCGGATAGCAGCGGACGCGGGTTCGATTCCCGCATCAAGACCATAATTTTTCGAAATTCTTTTTCTAACCACCAAAATCTTTGTACTATTTTTTCTAACATTTATATAATGTTGAAATTAAAATCGAATAGTTTGTCCCTATTGACTTGAATTAACATTTGTTACACTCACAAAGTATGTAGCACTTCTATTATGGACTATAGAGGTCGCCCGCGGCTTCACTCGCGTTTATATCGGTTATTATGTCGATATATGGCAATAGGTTCGCCACCCATTATACATCGGACTTAACTTGGTTGCCGAAAAATGGGTGTTAATTCACCTTTGCCTACCCCTTAGGGGATATAGGCGTGATTTATGTATGTATCCGCAAGTCCACAAAGGGAAAAGAGAAAATTCTTTGGTAAGTTGTTTTTGCAAATTGGTGACGGCAGAGTAGAATACAATTGTCACCACCCCAAATCTCTCCCGGGGGTGTCGTACAAGGCGACTAAGGATAAATCAGTCGTGAGGAATGGGCAGCAGCGTTCCTCTTATATCACCTAACAATAGTACTGCGACTTTTGTGGCAGATAAATGGCAATAGGCTCGCCACCTATTACATGGGACCTAACATAATTGGCGGAACGTGGGTGCTAGTTCACCCCTGTCTACCCGTTCGGGGATATAGGCGTGATTTATGTATGTATGTATGTATAATGTGTTGAAGAAGGTTTGGATATGCGTTGAGGAGCTCGCTAGCGCAGTGGCATAGTGCTCCTGGTTTGTGATTGCGTAAACTAAGCAATTGTCATTGGATGGGTGACCAAAAAGTTTATTAACTCGAGTTCCTCCGAAAAAAATAGCGTAGAATTTGCCAGTCCACTCATCCCATGGGTGTCGTAAAAGTCGACTAAGATTGAGATTGCTCGGGTAGAGACCATAAGAACCTTGTGGCACCCGAATGGTGCAGGGCAAACCACCAACAACAGCATACCCAAAGAGGGTTGGTGTCAAGCCTAGGTAAAACCTAAGCCAAAACCTTGAGCGGTAGGATTGAAATGTTGTCGCTCCAATCACTCTCTCCGTTCATCGGTCTCTCGACATGGTCCGTTCTGTCTCTTCATAACGAGCACCTTTCCGGTATGATGGATGATACGAATCAATAGAAAGTGTGGTGGATGTCTCGATGACGTCTGATCGATGTGAATGGAAGAACAAACATACTGCGCCGACCCCAGATAAACTGGGAACAGGGCAGAAGAAGAAGAATAATATATTCTCGATGGTATCTGCTTTGGGCTGCCTTCCCCTATTACCGCACAAGCACTGCCGTTGGTATGACAGAGTGTTGAAGTGGTGACCTGATTATTACGCTGACAGTACAATGCAAGAGGTCGCCAATCAGATAAACTGAAACATACCACTCACAGACATTCAACCCCCTATATATGTGTACACTATATGTATAGCAACATACAAAACTTCCGATTACGACATAATCTAGCCCGTCTCTAACTAGCACTAGCACTTGGTTAAGTCCTTCTAGACAAGTCCGCATAGGCCTTCCCCGTCCCATTTCTCCATTCGTTCCACCATATAAATCCTTTTTGTCATTCTCCTTTCATTCATTCTTTCGACGTGACCAAACCATGCGGGCAGCCCTTTCTCAATCCTTGTCATTACATCTTCTTTCAAACCACACCGTTCTCTTATCACACTGTTGTACAATCGATCGCTGAGTCTTATAGGCGTTGAGGAGCATCAGGAATGCTCCTCAACGCTCTTTTCTACTGCATTTATTCTACTTTCATGCTTCTTCTCCCATAGCCAACTTTCACTTCCATACCAATACCTACATTAATGTCGGGACCAGCACTCCATTATAAACATCCATACGAGCCTTTCTGGACACGCTTTGGCTGCTCACAAAAATATTTAACGCCGTCGATCATATTCACAGCTTTCAACCGATTTTCAATATCACTTATCACACTTTCCGTCTCTGGTAAATACAGATCTTTTATTCATAAAAACTAAAACTGTATTTATTTTACCTAATTACCATATTAAAGAATTAAGCACTTCTTTGTCTCTTTGTCATAGTGTCTTTGTTTACGCTTAGAGATAGTTTTAATGACCAATTTAGATTTTATGAACAAAGGGTCGTTACAATAGTCCCTTCTTCCTTTGTTCATAAATATATAATAGTTTAATAGATCGGACAAAAAGATTTTTCTTTTATTAGTGATTTTTTTTTTTAAAGTATCTAATTTTCTGTTTACAAATTTTGCTTTTGATTAAGATTTAAGTAATTATCATGGAGATCGTTTTAAATTATTTTCTACAAAACACGAAGTGCATAAACGTAGTGAGCATTTTTCAATTACGGACTCTACTAGTAGAGATTTACGGCTGATAATAGATAAACGTCCTGTGAGACGCGGTCATTGCTGAGTGTCCCCTACTTAGAGTCCGGTTCTCACTTCGCCGGGTTCAAAATAGAGTCTTCCGTTTTCATAGCTTTGCTATGGATACAATCATCACCATCAGTCACTGAAAACAAGGACGAAAAAAAAAAAAAATTATACTCGCTTGCGTTATGCAAACTTTTTGCTACTGGACATACTGCGCCGAACAATAATAGGATGAGAATACATACACATACATACATACATACATAAATCACGCCTATATCCCCGAAGGGGTAGGCAGAGGTGAACTAGCACCCACGTTTCGCCAATTATATCAGGTCCCATGTCATAGGTGGCGAGCCTATTGCCATTTATCGGGCACAAAAATCGCAGTATATTGCTGGGTGGTAGGTATAAGAGGAACGCTGCTGCCCATTCCTCATCACTGTTTTATCCTTAGTCGCCCACGGGAGAGATTTGGGGTGGTGACAATTGTATTCTACTCTGCCGTCACCACACGGCATAGGCATAGGATGAGAATAGGATGGGATAAGGGCAGGGTCAGGGTGATGATGATATCAACATTGATATTGAATGCGACAGGGTCGGCGGATCGGGGCTTGGGTGGGTTTTGGAGACTTATAATTCTCTCATTCTCCGCTGCCTACCCCTTCGGGGATATAAGTGTGATTTATGTATGTGTGTATAATGTTTACGATTATTTTAAACTTTACACTATCGTAGTTGAATATTCTCAGCTGCATTGCGGGTGAAGTTAGCGGGGAATGACTCGAAATAGGTCAAAATAGCGATGTATTTCTAAATCTTCATTACGAATACGTGGTTTAATTAGTTTTAACTTTTGCTTGGCTAAGATTGTTGACAATGTTTCCCATGTTTCGCCAGTTAGGAGGGGTCCCATGTAATAGGTTACTGCCGCACCCAGAGACGTCAATCAACTTTAATGAGTACTTAATGTCAAAAAATGTCATTTAAATCTGGACCATAGGGCAAGAATATCGTGTAGTTTTGCATACATACATACATAAATCACGCCTATATCCCTAAAGGGGTAGGCAGAGGTGAACTAGCACCCACGTTTCGCCAGTTTTGTTAGGTTCCATGTAATAGGTGGCGAGCCTATTGCCATTTATCATATACGCAGTAGCTACATAGCTAGATGGTATAAGAGGAACGCTGCTGCCCATTCCTCATCACTGATTTATCCTTAGTCGCCTTGTACGACACCGACGGGAGAGATTTGGGGTGGTGACAATTATATTCTACTCTGCCGTCACCACACTACACGGCACACGGTGTAGTTTTGAACTGTCATTTTTTGACATTACGCACTCATTAACGTTATTTGGCGTCTCTGAGTGCGGCAGATAATGTTGTAAATTGAATATTACTTACAGTAACATCTAGGAGAAGAATATTTGAAGGCTTGATCTTGATTTTTCATCAGGGTGCCTGTTTAGTGACTTGACAATTTTTACATTTTCCTAAGACGGCCGTCTTGGTCGAATGCTCAGATTGCTGGGTATTTGGCCGAGAGGTCCCGGGTTCGAATCCTGGCAGGGGCAAACTTTGTGATGACCACAAATGTTTGTTTCCGAGTCATGGTTGTGTATATGTTTATGTAATATATTTTCAACATTTATATACATAATTATATTAAGAATATGTCCGTCATCTAGTATCCATAACACAAGTGCTTAGGCTACTTACTTTGGGCTAGATGATAGGTGTGAGTGTAAAAATATTTATTTACATTTGACACGACGGTCGCCATGTTGTTTCCTTTGCAAAACGTCAGTTTCATACATTTGTATTCTATTCGTTCGAATAGATTGGCTATTAGTCTAGGTCCCTAGAACAGTAAATTGACATCGGTAGACATGTTTTATGCAATTTTTTTTTAACGTACCCTAACTGATCTTGCCAATAATTATTGTTAAGTATGTATAACCGAAGAATTAAACATTGCACTACCTACACACTGATCATACATTAAAAAATATTTCAAATTATTTGACAGTTTTTAATTTATTTCAATTTAATTGTTGGTGCGGTATTTTATTTTGTGGTAAGGGCAGAATATTTTTTTTTATAATCAAAAATTGTTCCCAGCCTGGCCGGCTAGCATGACCACCGAATATATCGCTTTGAACTGTCAAAGAACCACAGGTTGACAGTTCAAAGCGATAAATATCATATCGTGTTTGGGTGGTCATGCTGGCCGGGCTGGAATCGTAAACGGCGGGACCCTTAGGCCGCCGGTAGCCATCGCATCTGACCAGACGCTCCATAACAAAAGGCGAGCGTTGATCTAATTCTCAACTATATTTTCTTACAGAAATTAGGCGTGAAATATTTTGAATTAAATATGTATACCTATTATTATAAATTAATTAATGTATTAATAATTTAATATTTTATCTTCTTCTTCCTTCCTTTATTCCTTTAATTAATAAGTGGCTTTGGAAAACTTGTGTTTTTGCTGCATGTCTGACGTGACGTCGCCCCTCTTCGTTATAAACTTTACAATAATTTATAGTTACTTTCGAAATGTATAAATGCTAACTATGTATGTAAATAATTACGCACACGGCAAGCGTCTTGTCGAAAATAACCTCATATCTCTAAGTAATATTAAACTGTGAGTTCTTGGGTTCTCAAGGGCACCTCGCTAAGTTATATTGACTCCGCATCTGTAGTTTGCACCGTGTTTTATAAGTGAAGCGTTATTTCGTCGCATTGTAAAATATCACGGATCATAATTATTATGTTTTGCTCCTAGCACCTTACGTAACCGCAAAACAAATTTTCTTGCTAGCTAGTCAACGTTCGTCACACAAGACGTTCTGTATCTGGGAACGAATGAGATAGGTACGTACGGACAAACAGAAAACTTGTCTACAACGCGACTAAAGATAATTTAATTTAATAACACTGTTTGTGTGTGCAGTCGACTCGATTTTGATTTGTTTGTCCTATCACAGCAGCAGTGTATTTTGTACATTTTTTTGGTTTAATTAGCTGTGAACTTGCATATTATATTATAATACATAATAATAGAGTAATAAATTATTAGTGCGATATTCGACTAGAGTCGCGCGGCCATGTTTCCGCTTTGTGAGCCGCCCGCCATCGTAGCCGGCCGCGCCGTCAGGCCGTCACGTCAGTTCAGCGCGGGCATCCGTACGTGCGTGACGCCTTCGCGCGCTCGCTCTGTCCGCACACACTTCGCAAGTACACGCGTACGCGCGCCCAATCCGCAGTCCGGACTTTTTTTCCGTTTGTACCTAATTCTAATTACAAATTTTCGCAACCATGGTGCGAACTAAGGACGTTAACGGCATCAAAAGCAATCAGATAGTGTTGGAAGTGCAAAAGCGCGCGTGCCTGTTCGACACGAACGATTGCAACTACGGGGACAGGGCCGAGAAGGCCAGGTGTTGGGAGGAGGTGTACCGGTGCGTGGTGCCAGCATGGCCCACGCTGGGCCAGCAGGAGAAGCTCGCGGCCGGTACGTTAATAGTTTGATACATACATACATAAATCACGCCTATATTCCCGAAGGGGTAGGCAGAGGTGAACAAGCACCTACATTTCGCCAATTATGTTAGGTTCTATATAACAGGTGGCGAGCCTATTGCCATTTATCGGGCACAAAAATCGCAGTACATTCTTCATCACTGATTTATCCCTAGGCGCCTTGTACGACACCCACGGGAGAGATTTGGGGTGGTGACAATTGTATTCTACTCTGCCGTCACCACACGGCAGTTTGATACGCCCGGTTTTATTTGCGTGTGCGGCTCGCGCAGAGCGTCCGTCCGTCTGTCTGTTGCGTGCTCTTTGTCCGTGTACGTACGCTTTCAAAACGCTGTTCGAAATAACGCTTGCCGTGTCACGTGGTGAATAGGTATTATGTTGGATGAAGTGGACCTCTTATCACATTGGTTTGGTTGGCCGGCCATTTTGTTGCGGGAAAATTTTCGTGGCCGCATGCATTCGTTACAGTAGTAATTAATTGTCTAAATAAAGTCATCTGGATGCGTGAGCTTGGTAATTTTAGTTGTAGGTAATTGTTGCGATTTAAAATTGATTTGATTAGACTCGCTATGTTTTAGGTGGTATGGTAAGCCGGTTACAAAATCCGCCGCACCGAATATGCCCTTTGAAATGCGACGCAGATAAAACCAACTTGGATTGTTTTATGCAGTAGTTCAGATTCTTGGTTATCTACCGCATCGGTTGCCGTTATTATTGAGGGCGTTGACTAACTATAATTAATTAATTAACTAGGTACTTATCTAGTAATTATAATATTTATAATTGGCAACTGGACATCATTTTTATTGTTACTGCTAAAGCCACACTTTGCACCATTATTATGTCATCTTTTTGTGACGTTTAAAAAGTTTCGGAGGTACAGTCAACGCGTCAATTTACCGCTAAATGTAAAATTTTCTTAATCGACATTGTGCTTTAATGCCAATAAATTAAAGACCAACAACTTGACATTCGATTTTGAAATATTTGCGTAGTCTGAAGGGCGTACGCTGATCGTACTAACGTAGTGTAATTAGTTACGTAATATTTTTTTTTACGATGAAATAATGTTCATCGGTGAAGGGTTATTCCAAACTTTTTTTTTTTGTTCTAATTACATTTTAATTTTGTTTTCTTCTTGAGACGTTGGGAGTGATGTCGAGTTCTCGTAGCGGAATAAATAAAAGTCTCTATAACAAATTGGTGAACAAAGATGGTTGACGTGACGTAATGTCTTGGTTTACCGAGTGGTAGGATAGATAGGCATTTGCCCTGATTGCAGAGGGCTCGGGTTCGATTTCCGCATCAAGACTATATTTTTCGAACTTTTACTAACCGCAAATTTCTTTGTAATATTTTTTCTAACATTTACCTTTGAAATGTTCAAATAAAAATAATAATTTGGTGAACAATAATTTTACCGGATATACTAAAAAATTTGCGTACTTTTTCTAACCGCAAATTTCTTTGCAATAATTTTTCTAACAATATTATTACTTATAATGTTCTAATAAAAATCAATAGTAGGTTTTCCATCAAGTGCACAAAACATATCATTTTTGTCCGAGACTTTTAGCAGCCCAAGCCGAAGGAGAGGGCTGATAGTAATGTCGAGGATAAAAATGGTTTTGTGGACGAGTTAGAAACTCTGCTTTTCACTTCGATTGCGAGGAAATAAAACCGTAATTTATCATAACATTTCTTAAAATTCAAACTAAAATTAGTTAGTACAGTTTTGAATACTGAAGGAAATTGTTTTTCCCATTGATATTAGGCTTGGGCTGCAGACCTATACAGTCAAGTATTAAATTAATTTTGAAATATAATTTTCGTAAATTAATTTAATAACCTACCGTACCTACTTGAATTAAAATTTTAATATCTTTTATACATACATACATACATAATTCACGCCAATATCCCCGAAGGGGTAGGCAGAGGTGAACTAGCACCCACGCTTCGCCAATTAGGCTAGGTCCCATGTAATAGGTGGCGAGCCTATTGCCATTTATTACCATTACAAAAGTCGCAGTACTTTGCTAGTTGGTAGGTATAAGAGGAATGCTGCTGCCCATTCCTCATCACTGATTTATCCTTATGGAATATCTTTTATGTCTTAAAAAAACACATTAGGCAAATGAATTTAAGTAAATATTAAAAAATAACAAATTTTATCTCTGATTTTCTTAGTGTTTGGCTGCATGGCTCATTTTCTTTGCCTTAATATAGACACATTTATGAGTAGATACGTTAATGCTCTAGAGCACAAAATTCGATTTTGTGCAGCCTATATCCTGCACAAATAAGCACTTTCAGAGCATGAGAAGTGAACTATAATATTACTAGTATCATGTCGTCCCAACAGCGCTGGTGCAGTAACAAATGCCGCCGTATTGTAGCGGTTAACGTGACGGTGATTGTACCCCTTGCATCTGCAGTTGTAAACGCCTGTGGAGACAACCGCCATTAAACTAACTCGCGTGTGCGAATGGCGGCCACGTTGGTACTAAGGTTTATGTTTTTTTCTATGAAAACACTAGTGGTCACCCGCGGCTTCGCTCGCGTTACTAACTTCGGTTATTATAGCCTTCCTCGATAAATGGACTATCCAACACAAAAAGAATTTTTCAATTTGAGATAGAAGTTCCTGAGATAAGCGCGTTCAACCAACCAACCAAACAAAAAAACTCTTTGAGTTTTATACTATGTATAGATTACTCCTGCTTACTATTTTGGCGTCAAAACAATTATTATAGAATTTATTTTTTAATCGTTAAAGTACTATCTATAGGACTGAAAATTTTTACATCATACAAAATCACGCCACGGTGGATGAACGCCCCCGCAGTTAAATATCCCCGGACAACTAGACAGGTGTGTGGGTGTTATTACGCACCCACGTTTCACCAATTATGTTATGTATTGCCAATTCTATCATAAATCTCAGAATATTGTTAGGTCATACCAGAGGAATGCTACTGCATTTATCTTTCCATTACTCTTAGCTCTCTTTTCCCTTAATCGCCTTGTATTGTACGACACCGAACCCGCGTCCTCCGCATTACGGGCAGGTGCCTAAACCACTCGGCCAACAAAGACAAAACAACCCTAACTGCCGCACTCAGAGACGTCAAATAACGTTAATGAGCACTTAACGTCAAAAAATGACAATTCAAAACTAGTCGCTATTCTTGCCGTGTCTATGGTCTAGATTGGAATGAAAATTTTTGACATTAAATACTCATTAAAGTTAATTGACGTCTCTGAGTGCGGCAGTAAGTGATATTTTTTTAAGTGTGATCTATACATGTATGTATGTAAATATTCATTATTTACGCCATAGCGATCCGCAGTAGAACGAAAATATGGTCAACAGCTATGTCCGCATGAGTCACGGCCGCGGGCCAGGTAACGTCAGCAAGAATGGTTTTATTAGAATTTATAATATTAATAATAAGTACACGAGTCTTCGTCACTGCCCACGTCAACTGACAGTCGCTAAGTAGAGGTAAGTGGAAATCTGTCGGCCCTCTTTTTGATGCTTACATATTATTTTTTGATATTTAGGTAAACCTACGCGATAAAATTTCAGTCGAATATAATATCGTACTTTCCTTTATAATTATTTATGTTACAAGTTATTGAAAGAGTAGGTACCTACCTACCTAGAACAAAATGATGATCAAATAAAATAACTTTCTTCCTTATCATTACTCATAAACTTTCCGAACGTGTAAGGTAAAGTAGGCAGGGCAGGGGTGAATCAACGTTGCTAGTACTTGCTAGATATATTTTATTGCAAGTCGGGATTTTGAAAGTTTTTAAGTGAAAAAAAAGCGGGATTTTTTCGTCACAAGCGGGACATAGTATAAACCAAACGTTTGTTTTTAAGAATTCTTATTTTCATTGAGATTTAAATTACGTTGACCTGACAATAGAAAGCATAAATAGCCATAGAAAATTTACTTTAATAAAAATATGTACATTACATACATACATACATAAATCACGTCTATATCCCCGAAGGGGTAGGCAGAGGTGAACTAGCACCCACGTTTCGCCAAATATGTCAAGTCCCATGTAATAGGTGGCGAACCTATTGCCATTTATCGGGCACAAAAGTCGCAGTACATTGCTAGCCTAGGTGGTATAAGAGGAACGCTGCTGCTTCAGATTTATCCTTAGGCTCCTTGTACGACACCCACGGGAAGAATTTGGGGTGGTGACAATCGTATTCTACTCTGCCGTCACCACGCGGCAATGTACATTATGTTATTTTAAATCAGATCTAAGGCCTGTTTCACAATCGACAAGTAAGTTCTAAGTAGCTTACTTCGCAGATCATTTGACAGTTGTAATATGAAATATATGTCAATTGAACTGCAAAGTTAGCTACTTCGAACTTACTTGTCGATTGTGAAACAGGCCCTTGCTCTATCGTAAGGTAATGAGTACGCTGCATGTACGGCCGACTTATCCTTACATTTAGGTATGATTTAAAAATCGGGACGTCCCGCCAACTATAGTCTGTCTCTGTCCCACTTGTCTGAATTGGTAAACAATCTTGGTGATATTGTTTTTCTTGCATCTTGCAAAAGTAAGTCATAACTTGTAAACTTGCTACGTTACGTTTACTAACAATTTTTCTCACGTCTTTTTTTTTGGTTGTGTAATTATTATTGTGCTAAATGAGCGTCATCTTTAATTCCGTGTTGTTTATGAAGTACACTACACGTTTTATCTTTTTCTAGGTATACATATAAAATAAGTAGTGTCGTTATTACACATAATAATAAAATACTTATACAATATGTCCAAAAAATTCAAAGATAAACTGACACATGATGTTTTTAATGAAAAAATAAGAAAAAATGTCAATTTTTATGGAAATTACAAATAAGTTGAAATTATTGAAAAATTGGGATACCCCCTTGTGATTATGATTTTTTTAACTACTACGACAACAAATTTTTAATTTTTTTTAGTATTGGCAACTTAAGTAAACAGCACTGCTATGCTATCGCGGCTTAGTTATAATTATATAAATAACTATGGCATAAATCTGTAGGTGTGTCCATATTTTGGTATGTACAGTTACACGCATATTTACATCAAGTTACCATAATAATTTTATGTAAAAAAATGTCCAATCCTATGTGCTTTACGATAAACAACTTAACGTTGGCAATCGATTGTAGGTATTTATAGGTTTCTTATAAATATGCAGTCAGATGTGCTGTCATTTATATTTGTATGAAACGAAAGCGGGCGTTATCAGTAATAGATAAAATTGTTTTGTGTGTTTCTCGTGAATGGGTGAAGTCAGTAAAAAAGTAGCCAATTCTTAATCACCAAGCCATTCTTCATAATTATTTCTGGGTATTATTTCACCCGGTTTGGATATAGCACTTGCTCCCAAGGAAGGCCCTAGATTCGACTGTTACCAACAGTACTTACTTAACTCTTATGTCATCCTATCTGGCTTAAAATATCACGCAATATACCTAATTGCTTCCTTTGTTGCATTGTCGGCTGCCGTCACCCCAAGGGTTAATAATTTTGATAGCTGTGTATTTTATATTCTTTATATGAAGTTTTTCTTTGAAACGATGTTTTTTTTTTGTTTCATAGTTTTAATTTCTTTTATTAGCCTACAAGATCCCACTACTGGGCATCATCCGCAGTCTATCTCTATCCCGAGCCAATTCCCCTTCCATGTCTTGCAATATGCCTCTAGATCGATTGTTTAACTTACGATTCCCCAATTTGTTTCAAACCATGCGTTGCCTTTAAAGTAAATGAAAAGCGATGTCGGCCCAACGATTGATAGTAACAAACAAATAGACGTCAACACCAAACCCTACACAGATTAGCGTCGTTAACGACCATCGCTCGCCGATGTTTATCGGTGTGGCAGTGTGTCGCCACAGTCAATGTGCTGTGACAGACCGTCGACTGCATACTTCAATATATATTTTTTAGGCTAGACAGGGAAGCTCTCCCTTCATCTCACCTAATGGTAAGTGACGATAAGGACCGAAGATGGATTAGAGCTTCACCTGGAACCCTCAACCACAGAGGGGCTGGCTATCTTATCACAATTGTCGGACTCGGAACACAATTATGCCGACAGATTTTGATAAAGCCAGGCGGACTTGAAAGAAGTCCTACCACCAACTAAACCGAGCACAAATTTATACGCCCTGTGAATCGAACCCGGGACCTCCGGATCTTAATTACGGTGGGCTGTGAACCACTAGATCACGGTGGCGGTTGAAACATGCCTAGTTACTATGATGTTAAAAAAAAATTAAATTTAGAAAACGCACATTGTAAGTGTAAATGAAAGACTGATTTCCGACATAATGAATTTTATTATTTTTCTCTCTTACGCTTAGAACTTAACTACTTAACTATCTCACTCACACACAACCTGTCAACTTGATATTTTATCTCTTTCATTCCTTAACACAATCATATATTTCTCTCTTTCACGCATACGTTTCGTTCTTCCAAACTTAACAATTATAATTTTATCTTACATAAGTAATGAATACTCAGCCCGCATAGAACTAACACTATATCTCCACCGAATTGAGGAATGTCTAGGAGTTTATCTTGTGCCAAGTCTGATATCACAGCCAATCAGTAGTTGAGGTACTGCATTAAACATTTATGTTCACTGTGACATTGCTATCGAAATACTTAATGTGCTGCGAGCGATAATAGTATCTGATATTTTTATTTATTAAAACACCCTGGATATTTAGTCCACTGTGTAACATAAAACGCACTGATTTATGGTGTCCCCACCTTCCCAAGTGTTGGTAGTAGGTTCTAATAGGACATTTTGAAACAGGACAATGTGTGAATGGACTTTCTGGGGCTAGAGTACCTATGTGAACTATAATAAGTCTTAAGTTTGTTTAGTGCTTTATGCTGACATTCATTAGGAATCAATGCTGCCTCTTATGACACCAAAGTATGTTATTATCACTATTATACATGCATAAATAAGGAAAGCCGAGGTAACAAAGCCTTAACTAAAGAGAGTTGGTGTCAGGCGGCCGGCGTGGCTGTAAAAAGTAAACCAACAATTTAAGCAGTATGGATTTTAATGTTGGCATCCCAACCACTCTCTCGGTTCATCGGTCTGTCGACATAGCCCTTTCTATCGCTATTCTATAAATACATTCATTACTAGCACCTTGCCGGTGTGATAATTGATAAGAATGAAAAGGAGCTGGAATTCTATTAACATACATACATACATACATAAATCATGCCTATATCCGAAGGGGTAGGCAGAGGTGTACTAGCACCCACGTTTTGCCAGTTATGTTAGGTCTCATGTAATAGGTGGCGAGCCTATTGCCATTTATCGGGCACAAAAGTCGCAGTAGGTAGCTAGATGGTATAAGAGGAACGCTGCTGCCCATTCCTCATCACTGATTTATCCTTAGTCGCCTTATACGACACCCGCGGGAGAGATTTGGGGAGGTGACAATTGTATTCTACTCTGCCGTCACCACACGGAATTCTATTAAGACTGACTGATATCAATGGAAAAGGAAACACTGCGCCTTCCTGCCCTGTTCCCTGTTTTTCTGAGAACAGGACATGAAGGAAGAAGTAATAAAGCAATTCACTACAAAAATGTCGTATCGCCAACAAGGTCAGAGTGCCTTCAACAAAATCGAAATGTGACTGAAAAAAACATTTATCAAAAGACAAAGTTACGATACTGTGATGCCACAATACAAACGAACGCGAAACCGGTTAGCCTTGCCCGATTCAGACTTTATACCTGTTTAGGTAAATCTATGAAATTCATGTGCCGCTGACACGTTACGTTCACTTGAAAGTCCTATCACTGTACATACTATACAGGGTGTCCCACGGCTTTGCCACATGGAGGTACTCGGATTCGGAGGGCCAGCCACAGAGGTCAGATAATAAGTAAATTAGTGGTGGTATAAATAAATTATTTTTTAAACTGACACCTCACATCATCAGCTCAAAGTAAACAGTAACTACTTGTGTTGTGGATTACTTCTTACCCGGCACGAAGGACCAAAATGGTTGTAAATAGAACACTTTTACCTAGATAATGGTCGCAGAAAACTCAAATTTTAATAAAGGTGTATAATGATAAAGCCGTTTGATGGCAGCTGAGCAGAATACAATTTTGTCATCACCCCCAGTCTCTGCTGTGGGTTTTAGGTGCCCGTTAAATAGCAATAGGCTCGCCACGTATTGTATGGGACCTGACTTTCGACTTGAAAAAATCTTTGAAAGTACTTAATTAAAATTGTTTTTTTTTTTAATAAAGTATCCTTTCAGTTCTACAATATTTTAGACACTCGAATGTTGTTGTTACTGTTACGTATAAATGTTTAGTTAGCAAGGATTGTAATTCCTAACCTGTTTTAAATATGGTATAAATGCCGTATTATTATTTATGTTGGTAATCCAAGATATAAATAAATGTGGGACAACCTGTATATGTGTATAGGTGATAAGACCGTGTTTATTTCTGTATTTGTTTCCACGTTCCGCTTATTACAATCAGCATACGCGAACGGTAAGAAGCATTACGTGATCGCACTACTCGTAACATTTACTGCCGCACTCAGAGACGTCAAATAACGTTAATGAGTACTTAATTTAAAAAAAATGAAAATTCAAAACTAGTCGCAATTCTTGTCTGGTTTACGGTCGAGATTGAAATGAAATTTTTTGACAATAGTGCGGCAGTTAGAGCTTCTAACGCCATAGAGTCATAACAACATGTAGGAGGAATAAAGCACACCTGTATACTACCCATGCTGACATACTGCCGCACGCAGAGACGTCTATTAACGATTATGAGTACTCAATGTCAAAAAATTCAATGAATTTACTTCTCCACTCAACAGTGATTCGGAATACAAAGGATTTACTGCGAATTTTGTGCCCGAAAAATGGCAATAGGCTCGCCACCTATTACCTACATGAGACTTGACATATTTGGCGAAACGTGGGTGCTAGTTCACCTCTGCCTACCCCTTCGGGGATATAGGCGTGATTTATGTATGTATACAAAATTGTAAGATTTCATAATGTACCATATTTAATGGTACATTATGAAATCTTCATGTTTACATACATAATGTATGTATGTAAAAAGTTCGAAAAATTATAATCAAACCCGCGTCCTTTGCAATCCGGGCAGATGATTATATCACTCGGCCAATCAAGACATTAGTTAACTTGCCGAATTTTCTCTAGCCTTTACACTTCACGTCGAAAGCGAACGGATACCCTCGCAATGTACATATAAACTAATTATGCCAAAGCAAATTTAATAATGGTCGAATAAACATCAAAATAGTAAGTGATTCGGAATAATATATCAAATTCCTAACACAATTATTATTAATTAAAATCACTGGTTTAAATTAACAACCATATTAAATGAAATACTCGCCATTTCCATGTCTAGTGAATGTGCTGTTTGTCACGTTAATGTTATCTGTTGTTCGGCTAGTTTTAATTAGTTAATTTAGTAATTATTACAAAAAATGCCCAGTCTACCTCGAAATAAAAAATTTCTCAATCGGTTTTGTGCTTTACTACCAGCAAGTTAAGGTTAACAATCGATTAAAGAAATTTGACGCTGCAGTGCTGTTGACCGTACTTAACTATCATATAATAAATAAACTGGGTAGTTAACATATTGATTGTTAACAGTTTAATATTAGTAAATGAATTGGCTTTTTTGAATACTTAATGTTAATATAAACCCCTGGTGCTTATTGCCGAATAAACATAATTTAAGTAATTGTTGGTCATCTACCGGTAACCATTTTTATATGGACTTATTTGCGTTCAAATTATTTTTAATATTGTTTTGAACGCAAATTGGTTATATAGTATAGTTCTATAGATAGTGATTCTAACAATTTTTTAAATTTACGTGACCTGATAGGTCTAAATGAAAGTATATAATAGAAAATGTGAATTTTTCTACATTGTACATAAATCATGCCTTTATGCCCGAAGGCAGAGATGAATTAATTAAATTAATTTTTGAAACAATTATTAATGTTTAAATAAAAGTCAAAATAAAATATAAAAAAAATAGTAGATTTTTTTTCAAAACATTATTGTTCTGATGCGGGAGTGAATGGAACAGACATCCTCCTTTCTTTAACCATTCCACTTCACGTTGGATTAAAGCCAACGGCTACCCTCGCTATGTGTAGAGTAGAGACCTATTTTTTTTATTTATCTTCTTTATTTCATATTTCTATTTCTTTCTTATAATTATTCTGTAATTTTTAATTAATGTTTGGTATTGGACGGATAACCTGTAATTATTTTATTTTATCAATTTCTAATAGTAACCATTTATAACTTTGAAAAATTACACAATAAAATTATAGGCAACGATTGAGCTGGTGGTTCGCATGCGGATATTGCACGTGACGCTACATTTTATTTTTAGAAAACAAAGGAATATATGAGGTCGGCTGCGTTTGCGAGTACTCGTGCATTGTAGGTACGACGGAACTAATAAAATATCAATAGGACTTGTAACGGAGTGGTGTTTCAATTTAGAAATGAAAGGAAGGCAGTTCCTCAGGAAATCACTATGTCATCATGGTTTAATAATATATTTTTTCATGTCTCAATAAAAATTGCCGCAAAAAAACCCGATCGTCCAGTCGAGAGATACGTGTCAACTGCGGCTCTTACAACCGCTGCGGTGCGATTAGCTCATTTCACTACGTCGCAACTGGCGGTATTCATTGCGCTGCCAGTGCCATTTGTATAAAGTACGCTCCTAAGAAATAGGGCGATGTACGCGCAAGCGGTCTCATTGTGATTACAGCGGAGAATGCAGTGGTACCGGTGCGTTCGTGACTCCGTCGTTGTAGACGTTAGGGACCGGCCCGCCTTCGGCTGCGTACTGAAGCGCGCACGTCACAAGTGACACGGCCAATTGAATTTGAACCTTAACGCCGCGTAACAAGGTGCAACAAATGCTATGTGTAATTGCATTGCCGGTCAATATTTTATTCTGTTTATTATGAATATTCGCCAAGACGCGATTATTGTAAAGTGCCCTTGAATTTTAACTCAATAATTACTTCTTTCTATTTAATACTCTACACCACAATTGCTTACAAATGTCAAACCTATTTGAATATAGACTTTTTTCATGACGCGTTGTAAAGTCACGAAAAACCAAGTTACGTCATTCATTTCCTCGGAATAAGTATTCGAATTATAAATTTTAAAATCGTTCCTTCGATAATTTTTTTTTTAAAACCAACATGGCGTATTTTTCCTATTGTAAGAGCAACCTTTTTGGACATTAAAAAATTTAAAACATGTAAGAAGGTTTTCTATTGTAAGTAACCTGTTTTTACATTTATTCGGCTACGGGTGGTAATTTTATATTTGTTATTTGTTATGCGCAAGGCAATTGTGTCACATATATAATATATCGTAATCTCAAAGATACAGTATCACGGTTCTGATTTGATAAATGGATCGTGTATGCTAAGTAATATAATATGTATTGTGTTGTGTACAGGCGTTTGCTTAGGCGCTTCTCGTTCACAAAATGGCGGATTCTGACGTTGCGTTGCCGCGCGCGGCATCGTGCGACGCGTCATGCCGGGCGTGCGTGTATAATCATCACCAGCCTTTTTTAATGTCCCCACTGTAAGGGAAACAGGCCTTCCCTATGGATGGAACAATATAGGGAGGTTGGGCCATAACCCACCACGCTGGCCCAGTTAATGCGGGGTTGGTAGGCATTAACGACTGCAGATGCAGCCGGAACCAACGGCTTGAGGAACTCGAGGTAATAAATTTTTGGTCACCCATCGAATGACTGGCCTCAGCGACATTGCTTAGTTTACGCAATCGCAGGCCGAACGCACTATGCCACTGCGCTGCTGGCGAGCTGCTCAATCATACATACATCAATCACGCCTATTTGTCACCGAAAGTGAAGGCAAAGGTGAATTAACACCCACGTTTCGCCAAATGTGTTGGGGTTCATGGAACATGGAACCCCAACACATTTGGCGAAACGGGCACGTAAATCGCAGTATATTGCTAGGCGGTAGGGTATAAGAGGAACGATCCATTATCTACTCATCATCGGTGTCTGTTAGGCGCCTTGTACGACACCCGCGGGAGAAATAGAGGGTGCCCGGGTGGTGACAGTAGTATTCTACTCTGCCGTCTCACCACTGCAACACGCCACTCTGCGGTGACAACGTGACATCTCAAAAAAAAAACGTTATATAATGCGATGTCGCGTTGTTATTTATTATTTATAGAGCCTGTTTCACAATCGACAAGTAAGTTCTAAGTAGCTTACTTCGCAGATCATTTGACAGTTGTAATATGAAATAAATGTCAATTGAACTGCAAAGTAAACTACTTAGAACTTACTTGTCGATTGTGAAACAGGCCCTTAATGTTCAAAATTTTAAATAAATCAAATGATAAGCTATGTTCAGCTTAAGCCGGTTATTGGATGGGTGACCAAAAACTTACATTCCCTCCTATCATCCATATGGAAGGCCTGTGCACCAGCTGCGGGAAAATTAGCTAAAAGGCTAAAAGTCATGGTATTTTTGCATCATTATGTTTGAAATCCGAATATTTGACCTTTCTTCGGTTTTAAATTCTCCCTGTTTAGGGAAGACAAAGGGACTTTTCTAGTCCATACAGCCCAGTCTGTAATTTAATTTTTCTTGAATTTTACATTAAAATATGGGAGTGCTCGAATTTTTGACGTTGGCTTCGACGCCGCATTCGTTTTTTTTCCCGACAACAACGCGTGCGGATTTCTCTCATGCGGCCAGCCGGCCGGCGCTTGATAATTTTACACTGTTCCCAGCAGTTTTCTAAGACTGACGCGGTTGGCTTCGCTGTTCCGTGCCAACCAACCGACGAGTCGTTACATAAGAATTACGTCTGAGAACCTTGGTTATCAAGAGAATGTTGGAAAATGTTGTGGCTCCCCGTTTGTGATTCCGTTGCCTCGTCGTATTTTTTAATTATTAAATGGAAAGAAAAGAAAAATAGGTCGGAAAAAGTTGTAAATATATAGTCTTGCGGGAATCAAACCCGCGCTATCCGCATTTCGGGCAGCTGCCTTTACCACTCGTCCTTTTAATATTTATAATATTTTTTCTAACATTTAATTTTAATAATCTTAAAAAAAACTTCTAGCGTGTCATTCCCATCACTAGTATCTTAGGATTACTTACAGGGAAGTCTCAGCAATAAGGTTGTAACCAGATTGCCTACTGAAATAAAAGCATTTATTTTTAACTCGAAATATTAATTAGTATCAATTTATAAGATTTGTTGAATAGCTTAGAAACATGTCAGGGCACCAACAGTGTAAATTAATTCAGATAGCCTATGATTTTAAAATTTTATTTAATGCACACAAAAAATTATGTAAAATTAATTTTATTTGAGGTGTTAAGACAGCGATGAGTAATGTGCAGCAGCGTTTCTCTTGTACCACCTAGCAATATACTGCTATAATTACGTATCCGATAGATAGCAATAGGCTCGCCACCTATTATTATATGGCTCTCGGCCTACCCCTTCAGGGATAAACAGGTGTGATTTATGAATGTACTAGTGGTCACCCGCGGCTTCGCTCGCGTTAATGTCGGTTATTAGTATAGCCTATAGCCTTCCTCGATAAATGTACTATCCAACACAAAAAGAATTTTTCAATTTGCGACAGTAGGTCCTGAGATTAGCGCTTTCAACCAACCAAACAAACAAACCAAAGTCTTCAGTTTTATAATATAATAAATAAATAAATATTTTTTTTTACACTCACACCTATCATCTAGCCCAAAGTAAGTAGCCTAAGCACTTGTGTTATGGATACTAGATGACGGACATATTTTTAATATAATTATGTATATAAATGTTGAAAATATAGTACATGAACATATGCACAACCATGACTCGGAAACAAACATTTGTGGTCATCACAAAGTTTGCCCCTACCAGGATTCGAACCCGGGACCTCTTGCCCAATACCCAGCAATCTGAGCATTCGACCAAGGCGGCCGTCAATAATATTAGTAAAGAAGTATAGTTGTGTACTGTAACCGCAAGTCACTGCTCACGGACGCGGTACAAAAGGCGGGCGACGTGATATATATGCACAGAGTTTGATGCAAATTAAATTACTCCGTGTCGTCCACGTGAAATTACGTTCGTTATCGATATCCCCTGGGGACAGAGGATGCATGGCTTGCTGCGCCGGAAATACACGTAGCCTAACGTAGCACTTATACTTACATATTTGCTTTGTAATATACGACAGGTAATGTCACAACCTGAATACTACCCGTGAGAACATAGTCTTAAAATAAGTCGATTAATTAATAAAACAAGCCATAATGACACGAGATGTTAAGCCGTTAACGTGCCATCCGAATCACAGAGCAACGCGAGATACTAAAAGTTACCCATCCAATGACCCGTCCTTGCCGATCATTGTTTCATTTACGCAATTATAGGTCGTGTGCGCTAAGGCTGGTGATGATGATGATGATGACTACGTAAAACAGCCATTGGATTCAGAAAACAAATTTCTCTTGGCGAACGTGGAAGGACGTAGAAGGAGAGGAAGACCAAAGTAGAGATGGATGATTTGTGTAAAGGAGGATAAGATTGTGAGATGAGAAATAGGAGAAGGATAGAGAGGAATGGAAGAAGAAAACATGTTGTACCGACCCCGCCTAGAGCGAGTAAGGGCAGACAGAAAAAAATTACCTTAAAATTTCCCTTAATTTTTCTTAAAATTTACCTAAATTAATGATGCAACGCGAAAATTTAAAATAAAATATTAAAATTTCCCTTTTAGACCCCTCTCAGGAATTTTGTCATAATAAAAATTAAATCATTTGCCCCTATAGAAAGCAATATTGAGATTACACCATGTTTTCCTGTTAATTTTGTATAGGCTGCGCGTGAGTCACTGTTGAAGATTGCGCGTACCGTATGCGCATGTTGTTTATTATTATTATTTTTAACACATAATACATACATACATAAATCACGCCTATATCCCTGAAAGGGTAGGCAGAGGTAAACTTGCACCCGTCCACGTTTCGCCAATTATGTCAGGTCCCATGTAATAGGTGGCGAGCCTATTGGCATTTATCGGGCACAAAAGTAGCAGTACTATTGCTAGTTGGTATAAGAGGAACGCTGCTGTCCATTCATCATCACTGATTTATACTTAGTCGCCTTGTATTGTATTCTACTCTGCCGTCACCACACGGCAAACATATACATACCTTATAGCTGCTTATAAGATAGATGTATTGTGTCGCGGACTTTTTCATGGATCCACTAAAACGCTATATTTTTGTAGTACATTGTATGCGTGTATATTTAACAGTAGAGCAAGCGCCCGCACGATTAGGTTTACTGTGGCGCTTTTTTTCCGGATTACTTAATAAGTATTAATTGATCTGACTTTACGTTGATTTATGATTATAATTTTACGTTATTTTTTCGCTCCCAGGCAGCAAGGAAGATTCCTTGCTGCCGGGGAGTGAAAATAGTAGAGTAACCTCGCGTAATTAATTGTACGTATTCTTTTTCATTTTACACATGTCTGTGATAACATAATTAATTATATATTACAGACAGACAGAATTAATATTTCTTCTTTCTTTCTTTCTTGAATAATGATTTTAACATTAATTACTGCCGCACTCAGAGATGTCAATTTAACGTTAGTATGGAGACAATGGTATAGGCTGCCCTGACTGTGATTAAAAAGTTATGGATGTTGATATTGTTGATGTACGTCGATGTAGAGTAAGTCCCCTGAAAAGATGGATAGATTTAGTGAGGTGATGGGTGTGTATGAGAAGATGACGAAAGCCAGAAGAGGATATAGAGGCCGACTCCAAATTTCCTATTTGCACGGGCACGGTGATGATGATGATGATGAATATTGCATCGCAGAATCGCATACATTTTGCCATGCAAATCTAATCAAAATATGAAATCCAAACTCATCCTCTATTCCATACTGACAGTATGTAGCTAGCAGCTCTAGAGGTTTATTTAGTGTTGCAAATTCTATTGCAGCACGCAGACTAGTCGACGGACTTGTCGAGCGAAGAATCTGATTGACAGAGCTAGACTGAGCTCGCTCTCACTCCGTCTAGCAATATATTGCACTACTGGCTCCACAAAAGAGAATCTTTACTTTACTTAGTTTAGTTTCCAATAAACCATCTCCGTTGCACGCTGCTCGGAAAACCCGCCGGTCGCCATTTTGTATATACATGATTCAATTTGCCGCCATGTTGTAAATAATTCAATTTTAATTGTTGTGGTTCTCTTTTCGAAATCGCGCTGCGTTTCGTCTCTGGTCTGTAGTAAGCAGATTCGCCCGAGTGCATTGGCGCGCTTTTATATTTAACTCTCCTTTGTGTATTGCTACAGCAATTTATTTATTTATTTATTTATTTATTTATTGTGATAAAAACGACATAAATCTATTACATTTATCACACAATTATAAAGTCACAAAATGATTATAAATACAATACAATGTCAATTAAGAATAATATTATTACAAAATAGTCATGTCATTCAGATTCACTATTTTCACTGTCATAGTTACATGCATTACTCCATTGATCTCTTAAATTTTCACAGTAAGTCAATAAGGTTGGTTTTATAGTAGACCAGTTGTCAAATGGAAAGTCTAAATCAGCGTTGGCGTCACGGAGTGCATTGAGGTGGCCCAGAGGTCGGACCAGGGGTGACATCGCACGCGATATAGTACGGCCTTTTCTTACGTGGAAGAAATTATGTTGACGAGGAGGACCGCGCCTGCGTGCCGAGGGGAGCTCGGGCTTATCCGGAACCAATAATACACATACTAGATTGTGTAAGTGTATGCAGTCAACAGATCCCTTTAGCGTCTTGAGGCAGATGGTAAGCTGGTCAATGATTCTTCTCACCTCTAAAGAGTTGAAGCCGAGGTGCCCGAGTAAGAACTTAGTTGGATAGCGAAAAGGATAATAGCCGTACATCTTCTTATACAGAGCCCTTAAAAATGCCTTTTGGACCTTCTCAAGCATCCGTACATAAGTGATCTGATGTGGATTCCAGATACATGCACTCGATTCAAGCTTGCTCCTAACTAACGAGTTATAGAGGATTGTGAGAACTCGTGGATTTTGGAAATCTTTAGCATTCCGCAAGACAAAGCCCAGACGCCGAAAACACTCCTTAGAGAGACAAGATATATGATCGTGGAAAGTTAAACTGCGGTCGAACGTTATTCCTAAGTCTTTAATACAATTATTAGTCCTATTAATAGATAAGTTGTTCATATTATAATTATAATTTATTGGATTTCTTTTTCGATCAAACGTCATAACATTACATTTATTGTGATTAAATTGCATTTTATTTATTAAACTCCATTCATAAACTCTATTGATGTCATTCTGTAGGCTAACGCAATCAACAGAAGATTTAATTTCGTGGAAAAGTTTCAGATCATCAGCATACAAGAGACACTTAGCGGTAGCAAGTACATCAGGTAGATCATGAATCATGATAAGAAAAAGGAGTGGGCCAAGTACTGAGCCTTGACTGACACCAGATCTGGTGTGATAGTCTTCCGATACGTAAGATCCGTGCTTAACATATTGGCGCCGGTCTTTCAGGTAGTCCGAGAAGAAATTTAAAAGATTAGGAGTGAAACCAATGATAGAAAGCTTGTGTAACAGTATATCGTTATCGACTCTGTCAAAAGCTTTCTGAAAGTCAAAATATATGACATCAACTTGCAGTCCGCGATCCATACCGTCGGAGATATAATCAATCAAGCATAGTAGGTTTGTGTCCACAGAGCGCCCTGGTCTGAAACCATGCTGTTCGTCGCCTATCAGCTGCTTAATCTGTCTATATATCTCTTGGTGCAGGATGTTTTCAAAAACCTTTGCAGGGGCACATAAAATAGCTATTGGGCGGTATTCTTCTACAAGATCCTTGTTTTTACTTTTAGGTATAGGTGTCACCCGAGATAATTTCCATTGAGTTGGGTACTTGCCACTTGTGAGAGAAAGATTGATGATATGGTGAAGGGGAACGATAACATGTTTTTTGCAAGCTTTAAGAACAGAACTGGGCACATTGTCGGGGCCTATTGAATAACTATGCTTCAATTTATTTAGACCACGCTCGATGTCCAGGGGTGAAAAAGAAGAAATGCTAACGTAGCCCCCCTTCGAACCCCGCTCGTCATTTGTAGTAATATTTAGAAGCGGCGTTTGGCTTAAGAAAACACTGGAAAAATAATCAGCAAACGCTTTAGCGGCCTCTACACCTGAACAAGAATTCCCCTTATAGGAAATGCATGGCTCGAAACCACCTTTAGACCTAAGTCTGTGTACGTGGCTCCAAAAATCTTGTGGCCGCAGCTGCAGGTTATTTTCAATGCGAGCTAAATAATTTTTGTGTGCTTGAGCTATCCGTATTTTTAAATCAGACCGTAATTTTGAAAACTCTCCATACGATGCGATAGATTTTGATGATAGCCAGAGTTTGTGCAAACGGGCTTTCCGCTTAATATCCTTTATGATATCGGCATTGAACCAAACTGGATACCTGTTATTTGTAGCAGAGTGTCTATGCTTTTTGGGAATTGAAAAATCGAACAGTCGATATAAAATATTGTAAAAGGCATCAGTGGCAGTGGATACGTCATTGGACTCGAGAACGGGCTCCCAGGAAAATCCCGCGAGTATGGATTTTAGGACAGAAATGTCGGCTTTCTTAAAATTCCAATCGCGCGATAAATCCATGTTGCTTGGCTGCATTCGATTATGGCGGTAGGTTTGTGCTTGGAGATGAACAACTATCTCGAGCGGGGGATGGTAAAGTTTATCGAGAGGGACAAAACCCTCGGCAGCCGCGCTTACGGATACATTTAGCGAGCGCGACTCATTGCACTCCTGAGCCAACACCACGTCAAGAATGCTACCATGAGAATTAATTATGTCATTATAGTCTGTAAGATCACAATATGTCAAAAAATAACAGTAATAATTAAGAATATTGTTAGACGCACTATTCAAGTTCAAATCACCCATAAGAAAGAAAACAGTGTTTGGACTTTCTGTCAAAAAAGACTCTATGTTACAAAATACATTCATATAAATAGAATCGCTAGCTTTCGGTTTGATATATACGACACAAACAGTAAAAGACATTCCACGACATGTAACAGAGGCCCACAGGTCTTCGCCGAGCTGCGATTGAAGGTCTGATCTGTGGCGAATGGTGACGCCAGGTCTCGCGGCCAATAGAACACCTCCGCAGGGAGTCGCACGATCGCGCCGCAGGAGCGTCCAGCCATCCGGGACGACCTCGGCGTCGTTTACCGAAGTGTCGAGAAACGTCTCTGTCGCGGCTACGAGCAGGTGATCAGAGACTAACATACTGGCATACCAGAGAGCCAGTTTCGTCTTCAAGCCTCTGACATTCTGGTAAAACATGTTAATCTGCGTCGGTGTGGGTGTATTGTCGTGCCTGTGTTGCCCTGCTGGAGGGCCGCTCACGAAAGTGCAGAGGACTAGTCGAAAGCCTAGCTTTCGAATTATCACCGGTGTTGGTTTTTGGCCCTCTATAATTAATCCAGGCCCTAATTCTTGCGTTGACGGGCCATACATCTATAGAGTAGCAGGTGTCATAGTAGGCAAGAGGCACGCCTATTTTATATGACTTATAGTCTCCCTTGGCTGTGAGCTCCTCTACCGTGCAGGAACTATTAGGGCAAAGCTTCTGCACATACTCGCGAACTTCGTCGATGCCCGAGGCCATGTTCCAAAGATGTATGTGCTTTCGAACTTCGGCAGCTTTAAGTGTCGTCACCGCGGGGCCCGCAGTGCCACACCTGTAGGTGAGGCGTCGCTTTTTCCCCTTGACCTCAGTCCAAGGTTGGGTATCACTCAGGTGATCTGCAGCTGATATCTGTACCATGTTATTGTCAGGGAGGAGACTTGGACCTACATGGACCACCTTAGGAGCAGCTGTGTTAGGAAGTTGGGTAGCCGGTTCTCTCTTCCTTTGTTTCTGTGCCTGGGCAAATGTGGGTTTGTTTGGCGTTTTACCAAATGGCTGATCTGATGACTGCAGAGTTTCAGGTAACTGGGTCTCCGACAAATACTGCGCTGGGGCTGGCTGAGTCGTGGTCGGCTGATGAGAGTCAGCTTCATATTTTTTGATTTTTCCCCGTAGCAATGTTATTTCAGTAGAATAATTAGCGAGTCTCGTTTCGTATTGAGTTACGACGGATTCATGGTTAATAAATTTACAGTCGTAACTCTTTAATCTAGCATCATAGGTTGTTATGGTAGACACAACATGGTTGAGGTGATCCATTAACGCGTCTACCACGCGACGCAACTCTCGTATCTCAGTAACCAATTCGCGGTCAACGTGATTTGGTGACGATTCAATGTTACTCGGCTTTTTCCTATGTGTCACATTCGGGTCTCGCTCACGACTCTTTTTGGAAGCCCCAACCGGAGTCAAGCTATTATCGCCACCTCTCTTAGACGCGCAACAACATTCAGGACAAATCCAGGATTCACGTACTGTAGCCGCCAATGTGAATTTAGTTCCTCCGGTACACAATAGGTGGTATCTTTTACCACAGTCATTCACAGTGCAGCATAAGTAATCCTCCTTCTCACCTATAATACTGTTGCAGGCAGCACAGTGCATTTTGGAGAATAAGTGCCGCTGCAGTTTTCAGCCGGTCGTTGTAGATCGTAGCGAAAGTAGGTGTCGTAGCCGCGCGTGTGTGACGTAGCAGCGCGTAGACCGTCGTAGCTAATTTCGACCGCCCCTCGCTAAGCACTCGTAGCCGAACGGATAAATGTTCACTACTCACGCAAGAGGTTCCGAGTTCAAACCCCACAGCAGCTCGCAGTTGAATTTGTTGCAATTTTTTCACTTTAACTTTTTCTTACGTGTGTCGGGCTTCGGATGTGATCTGGCGAAGCCCTAACTCCAGTCAGACCGAAAACCGGGGCTTCGACACGAACCAAAAATTGTACTTTAAAAATTTCAAATTGGGAGCGACACGTCCGCTCGCAAGAAAAATTGTGTGTCGAAAAAAAATTGTGTGTCGAAAAGCAATGGTATCGACCATGTTCTTTCATTACTTTTTAGTTGCTTCGCGGGTATAACGTGTCGTCGCGACGCTCTCTTCAATTATGAATTAGCGCGCCGGCCATTGCTGAATTTACCTATTATGTGCGGCTATCTTTTGTTTGTCGGTTAGATAATTATTATGCTTGCAGTTGTTTGGACACTGTGTACACTTTTCGGGCTAAGATTAAATTGTTCAGCTGTGTTGTTTTCGTGAGTGCATGAGTGCCGATGACTGTATTGAATTGACATGGGTACGTACGTATTTATATTACAATAATATTCAAGCAATGCTTAAAAATATATATGTGTCGTGTCGTAAATTTTGATAAAATATAGACGCTGGCGGTGTTGTTTATTAATGAATGAATGAATGAAATAAAGTTTATTTGACAAAAAAGAAATTAACAATAATAAACACAAATTTAAATATTATTTAATGTAGTTTTTCTTTTAATTTTTTAATTTTCTTTAATAAATGGAAAGCAAAGGAATGTTGATATGATATTATTATTTGATTTCAACATTTTAAGTATACATAAATGTTTCAAAAACTATACACTGAAAAAGAGATCAGATTTTTTTTCCAAAAAGTGTTGTTGGCCGAGTGGTAACTATAGGGAGTCGCCCGGATTGGAGCGCGGGTTTGATCCCGCACCACGACAATAATTTTTCGAAAATTTTCTTTTCATAATAATGAATTTATATTTTTTTAATTATTTTGATATTGTATGTTTACACATTAGAACTTTGTTCTAATGTTTTTGTAGTAATTTTATATAAGTAAGTATTAAATTAGTCATGCACAGTTGTGTTCTGTTAATAATACAGTATACGGGTACACTCGTCTTTCTTTACCATTATAGGTATTGTTTGTCATGAGGTGTCCGACCTCCATGGAGGTCGATACCATATTGTCATAATATTAAATTAAAACTACTTTGTATTGTTATTATTACCAACCAATAGATTAACATAGCAAACAAATTCAATTTTATTAATTTATGAACATAAACTATTAGTATGTATTAATTATTTAAACAAATAAAGAAATACAACAATTATTACATAAATAAAATATTAATTATGGTTTGTATTAAAATAATGCGATTTTTTTAAATTAGGTTTAACGTTCCTGGAAACCAGTTCTTTTGGAACTTTCTTAATTACGCTTTCATCCTTAAGCATCAAAATAACACCACTTTCACCGCACAAAGTCCACTCTGACTGAAAAAAAAATTAAATTATCGAAAAAAATATCTGATCTGACTGACACCATTGCAACGCACTAACATTTTTTTTTTCTTTTTTTTTTAAGTTTTTAGCAGCCAAGTCTTTAGTGTATATTTTATCTGTAGTCTTATGAAATAATGAGTGGGTGAAATATATGAATGAAATTAATTTTACGTTAAAATATGGGTGTCACATATTTTAACGCATCTAGGGAGTGCTTGGCGCGAATTTAATGGTAACAGAGTTCATGATGGTGACTGAAGATGAGGTGGACAAAACCATTTTTTACAGTGGTTTTTACCACAACATCAAACACATCACAAGACTCATTTTCAATGATTCTGCATAATTGTACATCAACACGGATGCTTGTGCATCAAAATTACACTACTTTCACTGCACAAAATCCACTCTGTAACAAATTTAGTATTAGCGAAAATAAATCTGACTGACACCACGAAACGCGCCAAACACTCCGCACCAACACTCTCCAAAATAGCTTTTTTTATAATTATAAATTTTAACGGCTCTGGCTTCAAGGCCTTTTAAGCCAAACTTTTATTAAAATTTCCCCTTTATTCTTCAATCAAAACAGCCATCAAAATCAATCCAAAGGGATCTATCCCATGCAGCCAATGATTGTAATGCCTGATTTGTGTCTCCATATGGCCACTTGGCGGCAAGACAGTTAACTTTTAATTATCGTTATTGCCAAACGTCAACTTTCAGACGATTCGATAGTGCCTAGGCAAAGACGTAACGGGAGCCCACAAGATATAGAGTTTGTAGTGTTAGCGGAGAAGGGACTTGCACTGTAATATTCTGAGCGCTCTGTGTTCTATTGAAGAAGTTTACACATCCTAGGAGTTTCAAGGTTGTTAGGAGCTATTCAAGGAATCTAGTTTCATCCCGGCTAGCTTGACCACCGAAAGGCGATGATATGGCCCCACCCAAAAATGGTTGGATTTTTAACAGTTCAAAGCGATAAATGGCCATAGTATATCATAATAATATCGTGTTTCGATGGTCATGCTATATAGCCGGGCATACTTAGAGAGTTTTCAATGTCATACATGAATCACGTCTATTCCCGATCCCTGAGGACCTAGGCATCCCTAGGGGGAGACTGGTGAATTGCCTTGCGACGGACCCCAGACTCTCCCCACTCAAAGGGCTTAGGGACACCGAAGTGGTTTAGTGGCGTATTCCCGACTATAGATAGTCAGACGAGTCCCACACACGTCAGCAGCCTAGCTAGTAGCTGCTGGTATGGTGAGCATTTCACTCCGCAAAAAAGGGGGGGGGGGGGGGGGTAGGCATAGGTGAAAGGTGAAAACACCTACGTTTCGAAGATTATGTTAGGTCCCGTGTAATAGGCCGAGCCTATTGCCATCTATGGGCACGTAATTCGCAGATTGCTTGGTGGTATAAGAGGAACGCTTCTGATCATAACTCATCGCTGTCTTTAGAGGGTTCGATTCACTCCTAACTAGTAGGTATAACATCGAGCTCAATATAGCGTAGTGTCTTAGCGCGTTTTACATGCGATTGCTTAAACTTAGCAATGTTCGCTGAGGCCTGACATTAGATGGGTGACCGAAAATATATGTTCTCGACTTCCTCCGTGCTTCAGAAGGGCTGTTGGTCCCGGCTGTCATTGATACCCACCATTCCGCACTGGGCCGGCGTGGTAGGTTATGGCAAATTCTCCCTAGGTATATTCTTTCATTCATAGCAAATCTTCCAGCCCGTGCCTCAGCAGTGGGGACATTAAAAAAGGACTGGTGATGATGATGATGAAGTCAAAGTCAAAAGTCAAAAATTCGTTTATTGAATTATAATCAACATAACGATACACATCAAAAACCTGTGTGTCTAAGGGAGGAGGGGGGAGTGCGCAATATACCTCAGTCTGTAATGATAGGTTTCCAAAACCCACCCACCCACGTTCCGATCCGCCAATAAAGGTGATAGCATTGGATGACATCCGTGGTAGAGATAGATCGTGGTGACAAAGACAATTGTGTTCTGCTCTATCATCACCACACATTGGCATAAATAACTTTAAGAACTTTTTTATTATTATAAAGACGCGGACCCTTAAATCACGTTGTGAAATCACTTTCCGGTAGGTAGATGTTTATATCTCCGTAGAACCTTTTGTCCAATTTGAACCTTAACCCCCTGTAATAGGATACAAGATGCAGATCTAACGCCCACATAAAACCTTTAACAAAGATTTCTCAACGTTACGTGGGAAGCTAGTTTTCATTTGGTATTATATTAATTATGACGAGTGCCTCTCGATCTTCTCAGTTATTATTAAATAATCGAAATTGACATATATTACTAGGATAATAAAGCTTACTGCCGCACTCAGAGACGTCAAATAACGTTAATGAGTACTTAACGTCAAAAAATGACAATTCAAAACCAGTCGCTATTCTTGCCGGGTCTATGGTCTAGATTTGAATGAAAATTTTTGACATTAAATACTCATTAAAGTTAATTGATGTCTCTGAGTGCGGCAGTTAGAGTTCATAACGCATTCTTGTTAATCTTAACCGCCTCCGTGGTCTAGTGGTTCGCCCACCGGAATGAAGGTTCGATCCCCAGGGGGGTACGGTTTGAGCCTCGGTTTTTGTCCTGTGGTTGAGGGTTCCAGGTGAAGCTCGATTCCATCTGCGGCCCTTATCGTCACTCACCATCAGGTGAGATGAAGGGCAATAGCTTCCCTGTCTAACATAGAAAAACATACATAATAATTATGTCTTTCCAGAAAAGTCCAGAAAGGCTCGCATAAATAGCCTTATACTTATGATGATTGTATATATATCTAACCTCATTACTGATATGTAGCATACTATATTATTTTACCGTACAGAATTGTTACATTGTAGCCAGCGATAAAGATCTCTACATTTCTGTGCTCTATATAGAGCTATTATTCTTATGACCTGCAGTAAAAGTAATAAAATTGCTCTATGTTTATTGTTTTAATTAGCCAATTGCGTTAAGTAAGGTTCTGGTTGTATGTATTGGGACTAGGGAATACTGTTTATATGAAATTAATAATTTTATAGAAATTTAATTATTGTAATTACCAATCAAAAATGAAATAATAAAGCAATATTTATTAAAAAAAACTTCTAACATTGTAATTCAGCTTCCCAGTGTATTTTTGTCCACAATTTAAATATGGAGCTAGTTTAGCAAATCTATCTTCTAGAATGAATTCATTTATACACCAGGAACGCCGTTGCGTATTCCTCGTTATATGATGAATGGGATGAATGATGAGGATGTTAAGGATGAATGATGAGGGTAACCCGAAACCGACGGGCATGCATGAAGACATTATTGAGATTGGTTGGATGAAGCGAAAGAAGTATGTAAGGATCGTACAGCAAGTTGAAAGAAAAGAGCTCTGTCTACTTCTGTGGGAGAAACGCGTGACATCTAGGTATACTGATATTGTAAAGCTGATGAGTTTGTTTGTTTGTATGGTTTAACGCGCTAATATCAGGAACTACTGACTCAAATTCAAAAAATATTTTTGTGTTGGATAGACCGTTTATCGAGGAAGGCGATAGGGATATAACAACAGACATTAACGCGAGCGAATCCGCGGGTGTACACTATATCGACAGCGAAGCGCCAATATCTTCTAACTAACACAGACAAACATTCAAAAGTATTGGAAACTGTTTTTCTTTTCGTTTCCAGTGTTTAACGTTATTTCTTTGACGATTCATGAGTGTATGTAATCATACCCCATATTTTCATTTTCAGAAATAGACCTTAATTTTAAAAACATAAAAAATTCATTAAGTATTTTGTAAAATGTAAGATAGGAGGTATGTTTTTTTTACAGTCACACCTATCATCTAGCCGGACGGACATATTTTTAATATAATTATGTATATAAATGTTGAAAATATACTACATAAACATATACACACAACCATGACTCGGAAACAAGCATTTGTGGTCATCACAAAGTTTGCCCCTACCAGGATTCGAACCCGGGACCTCTTGGCCAATATCCAGCAATCTGAGCATTCGACAAAGGCGGCCGTCAATGTATTGTCACTTCGCCGTCGATATGATGAGGATGGTCAGATGATAATTGTACGATAATCTAAACCTCACTGGTTGGTTGTCTATGAAACAAATATGGACTAGTGCAGAACTAGCGGGATTGGCCTAAGCCGCGCGTGACCCATATGCCGAAGCAGAAATTGGGGCGCACGTGCCAATGTATCGTGTATTTATTTATAAGTACCGTTCCATCAATAATTGTTGATGTGAAACATAGTATTTGTAACTTTTTTAAGCCGTGTGCGTGTGGTGACGGCAGCAGAATACCCCCATCTCTCCCGTGGGTGTCGTACAAGGCGACTAAGAATGAATGATGGGCAGCAGCGTTACTCTTATAATACTCTCATACCTACCAGTAGCAATATACTGCGATTTTCGTGCCCGATACATGGCAATAGGCTAGCCACCCATTAAATGGCTTTTGAGGTAGAAATCACAATACAAATAAATAAAAGTATGCAAATAAATCATCCCAAGTCAAGTATTCTGTGAAGTTTTATTGACCGTTGGTTGGCTGATGGGCGCAATCTTTCTCTAAAAGAAAATTTTACTTTTACAAACGACATAAAAACGAAGTTCATGAACGCGAGAAGAGAAAAATAATAATTAGGGTTTGGACGCACTGCCCCCGTAGCATGGCACGTGGAGTAAGTCTCCTCGGGGAGAAGAAAATATTTTCCTCGCGCTCTATGTCCCACTAAGTCCCGAGACAAAACACTGTCAAGTGGTGGAGAGAGACTCGTCCACGTCCCCGTGCTAGCAGTGGCTAACTGCCGCACTCAGAGACGTCAATTAACTATAATGAGTATAAACTATTCGATTTTAATTTTAACATTATATAAATGTTAGAAAAATTAGTACAAATATTTTGGGGTTAGAAAAAGAATTTCGAAAAATTCCCGCCTCAAGATCATAATTTTTCGAAATTCTTTTGCTAACCCCAAAATCTTTGTATAATGAGTATTTTATCCTTAGTCGGCTTGTACGACACACACGGGAGAGATTTCGGATGGTGACAATTGTATTCTACTCTACCGTCACCACACGGCCAAAATTACTTGGACAACGTTAAGTACTCAATAACGTTATTTGACGTCTCTGAATGCGGCAGTTATTAGTCATTTACGCACGAAGCGACTGCTTGCTTGAAAGAAACGCGCAAGCGCCATGAAATCGGCGGCGCTTACGATGTTTTGGTCGCGAGAAAACTGTGCTCAAAGCTTCGAGTTGGGAGAATATTTTTGTTTGGCATAGCGTCTCTACTCTAGTTAACCATATAACTCAATGATTGTGTCCGACGCGGCATATATACCGCAGCGTTGTGCGTTACGATCAAGAGACCAAAGCTTAAGCGATTTTCTTGCCAAGCTCATTAGCGAGCGTTCGTCTAGTGTTGCCTACATTTCGCGTCAGCTGGCTCGACCTTCAACTTGGTCCGTCCGGTCCGTTCGCCCCGACCTCGGTATACGAGCGCGCCTGCGCGTGCGCAGAGCGGGAAATGTGACGAATATGACTTATTTGGGCAATCGCCTCGCGGGCCAATCTTATTTGGTTTTACGTAGGTACGCCATCAGCGTAACCGACTTGATGCAGAACGTCACTGTCGCAAAATGTCAATTTGAAAAAAAATTTAGCGTGGCAAAATGTCATTGTCGCAAAAAGTAATTTTCGCACCATGTCACTTTTGCAAAACGTCTTTTTTTTCGCATAATGTCACTTTCGCAAGACTTCATTTTCGGGGTCGGCAACCTGCGGCTCGCGAGTCACATACGGCTCTTTGGATGAGAAGCTGCGGCTCTTTAGTTATACGTAAATATAAAAATAATTATTGATCCAAGTTAGGTACTATTTATTGTTGGCAAGAAAAAAATTAGCTAGTTATAAACTTTGAAATTTTGTGAATTGTAATTTTTTACTCTTCTAATCTTTTTTTTTTTTTTTTTAGGAGGGGGAAATGCTATTTACGCATACTCTGCGCATACCAGGGGTATAAAGACGAATTATTTTTCAAACTTTTCATTACCACGATATTCCATGTAATGATTTTTTTTTACATTGATAGGTACCTATAATGTTCAAATCAAATAAAAAGATATTGAAGAATTCTTATATCATTGTCCGCAGGCAAAGAGGTGCAAAAGCGATGGCGCTCCATCCGTGACTCGTACACGAAGGCGTTCAGGCAGGGCAAGTGCGTACTGCCCGCGCAGTGCCCGCCGGGCAGCCGCCGCTACCAATACCACAGGGAGATGGAGTTCCTGCTCAGGGCGTTGCAGAACAAGTCAGTGTATTCGTATCTGTTTGCTAACAAAATTGGAACATTTGGGACATTAAAAGAGCGACGAGCATAATTGACAAAATTTCAAAAAAACAAGTTGATGAAAATAAAAATACGTTTCCAGTCTTTTAATATCTATTTGGTGACCGCCTTCATGGTATAGTGGTTCGCCCACCGGAATGAAGATCCAGAGGTCCCGGGTTCGATTCCCGGGGGGGTATAAATTTGTGCTCAGTTTGGTTGGTGCTAGGACTTCTTTCAAGTCTGCCTGGCTAGCTTCTTCTTCCTGCCTATATCCCGCTCTAGGCGGGGTCGGCACAACATGTTTTCTTCTTCCATTCCTCTCTATCCTTCACCAATTTCCATCCACCCCTCTCGCTATCATATCATCCTTTACACAATCCATCCATCTTTTCTTTGGTCTTCCTCTCCTTCTACGTCCTTCCACGTTCATACTTAACATTCTTCTGCCAACATAGCTTTCATCTCTTCGCATGACATGACCAAACCATCCAAGTCTATCACTCCGCAGCCTCTCAGTCACTGGCGCTACTTTCAAATTTCCCCTGCCTGGCTAGCTACCACCATTTTATCAGAATCTACAAACATACATCAATCATGCCTATATCCCCGAGGCAGAGGTGAATTAGTTCCCAGGTAGTAAGTGGCGAGCCTATTGCCATTTATCGGATACTTTTAACGATAATGAGTACTTAATGTCTTATCAATTTCGATTTTTATCAGTATTTATATGAATGCGTTAGCATAGGTAGTTAGTATTCAGGATGTGCGTTATTTTTGCTACAATTGACAGCATTTTATTTTTTCAACATACCTTTATTATAATGTTATATAAAATTAAACCGAAAATGAAGACACCCATATTTTTTATTTCTTCTGAATTCCGTCGTTTTCATACAAAAAATCATGATTGAAATACCAGTCATTCTAAACAGACGTAAGCGCCAAATGGCGTCACTGTCGTAGACGAATGGCGAAATCACTCTTGACTCGAAAAATAAAATCACTTGTCAAAATTGTTTCCGGTTTAGAAAATAAAAACATTTTATCTGAAATGTTTGAAATTAATTTCAAAGTCAAATACGTTTTAAATTAAAGTTTATGAAGGATTTCAAATTAACTATTCGATTTTAGATATCGATTTAAATTTATTGCTACTTTACACATGTTGTTAATTTCGACGATGACAATTACAATGTAATGACATTGGATTTGATTTATGACTGACGTCTGTCATCATGTCTATGATAACTTTTTTATTCTTCCATCTAGGAAGGCAAACGTTTTAATTCATACATCCACGACCGTGACGTTATCGCATGTTTTTTACATTTTTTTTTCTCTGTAATTAAGTAATAAAAAAAAATAATAAAAATATTTTCCAAGTCAGGAGTGGAAAATAAAGAAACGGTATTTTTATTTTGGGAGGTTGTCATTTTTGAAATGTTGTCAATTAGTCGGAAGTGAATGGCGAAATGGGAAGGGCCTAGGCGGATCTTTCATAATCATAGTGAAACAAGGGCCAGTTCATGAGGACCCGAAACCGACGGGCATGCATGAGGACATTGATGAGGCGAAAGTATGTAACCTAAGGATCGTAGAAAGTCGAAAGAAGTGATCTCTGCCTACCCCTGTAGGAGAAAGGCGTGACGTATGTATCAACATTACTACTTCCTACGTCCCCATACGTACTGCGTATTAAGTAAACAACAATTGTACCGTAATAATAATTATATTTTGCTTTACAATAACACAATAAGATCAATTCTAACCATGATCCTCTACACGTAGGATTAATGTTGACAACAGTGTTTCTCTGCCATTCTCAATGCAGAATAACACAAGAGACTAATATAAAATTTAGTTTTAAGTTCAGAGAATCATGTCAGAATTGACTCAAATGTCACAGCAAACGCTGACCAAACCCAATTTCACTTTCCAGGAAACCCAGATACTCGCAGGACAAGTACGAAAGCTACTCCGAAGTGTCCAACTCGCCACAGCACCCACCGCCTGAAGACCTGCCCAAAATAAAGACAGAAGCAGTAGAGAAACCACTGGACCTTAAATCGAAGACAGACAAAGACACAGACAAACCGGAGACACAGGACAAGTGCAACCAAGCGAGCATCGTCGAGCAGGAGACGTTGAAGAATGCCTCGTTGGAGATCAAGATTGATGCCATTGCCAACTCGATACTGCCTGACGACCACTTTGATGACGACAAACTCTTCATGAATTCCCTCCTGCCACTCTTCAAGAAGATGGACGATGATACTCGACTGCTGTGTAGGATAGAGGTCCTGAAGATCATCCGGTACGCCTTGCAAGGGAATAAATGTTTCGAGGCGTTGAGGGTGGCGGAAGACAGTTTCTTCAAGAACAGACTGAGCGGAATTCTGGCGAAAGAGGAGATCACTGACACGTCACTGGTTAACAGTTCCAGGGGCGATTCCAAATTGTCCATGACCACCAGATCAGCGGACGGCAGCAGGCCCGTCAGGAAACGGAAGGTGAATATTGTTTGCGATGATACAGATGTAGTGTAGTGCGAAGGACGGTTTGGTTGAATGGTCAGATCGCTGGCTGCCGACAAAGGGGTGCCGGGTTCGAATCCTGGTAGAAGCAAATGTTTGTGATTAACACAGACATTACTTAAATTACTTGTCATAACTTAAAATCTGGCTGCCAGATTCTGGCGGTTCTGTTGCAGAAATAAATGATTTTATTTTGAATATTCTATTTTTTTTTGTTTTCCGATATAAGGAAGCAAAGGCGTTAACTTACAGTAAGAACAGGAAAATAAAGAAATGTTTTTATTTTTGTTTTAGCGGATTGAAATTTTCGAAATGTTGTCAATTCCAATTAGATACCTGCCCAGCTTTGATTGTTGTCAGTTCTAATTTTGAACGGCCGCCTTGGTCGAATGCTCAGATTGCTGGGTATTGGCCAAGAGGTCCCGGGTTCGAATCCTGGTAGGGGCAAACTTTATGATGACCACAAATGTTTGTTTCGGAGTCGTGGTTGTGTATATGTTTATGTAGTATATTTTTAACATTTATATACATAATTATATTAAAAATATGTCCGTCATCTAGTATCCATAACTAGGCTACTTACTTTGGGCTAGCTGATAGGTGTGAGTGTAAAAAAAAAAATCCCACAAGTTTTCTCGACAAACTCTTTTGGTTGTTTAAAAAACTGTGTGTTGTCCCAATAGACGCATTCGCCGTCCCCACTACCGGCACCAGCGAAACGGAGAGGGCCAGGCCGTCCCAGAAAGGTAATGGTCATCTGTAACACTGTCACCTGTCATTGTCAAAAAAAAAAACACGACCGACGTGTACATAGCTATCATCAATTTCATCTCGCATCACTGATCATCTATCTCTAGTACAAAGCGTAGGTAGTGTAGGTAGTCCAAATCGCGAACAAAAAATTCTCTTGAGGTTCTCTCAAGATTCTCTTCTTATTTTCAGGTCATTTTTAATTTATCATACAATATAAGTTTTCATACATATAAAAAAGGGTTTTCAGAAGAAAAAATTAAACCGTTCTTAAATGATAATATTTTTTTTATTTTCAGTTCAAATTTTTTCTTCAGAAAACCTTTTTGTTTTCAATGTTTTAATTTGATTTTTTTTTTTCGCTTTCATGATAAGCGCCGGGCGTCCACATTATTTGCCGTAGTAGTGACGTCATCGACCGTTTCATACATTTTTTTCTTTGTTAAAAAGAAATTAATCAATTATAATTAGGGCCTGTTTCACAATCGACGAGTAAAGGTAGACTTCGGAGCAATGCGGCTTACGTCATGCGTCACTTGCGGCTCACGCGGCTATGCCGTATAATTCAAAGTACAGCCTTTGAATTATAGGAACCCTTTCCGAGCGACGCGATGCGACTGTGTCGCATTGCTCCAAAGTCTAACTTTATACAGTCAATAAATATCGCAATCCAATATCGTGATACCGGTCCCAGTAAATATTGAATCTTAAAGTATCACAAAAATCCAGATTTTTTGTCAATAATGTTACATATTCCGTGTACACATAAATAAAAGTCGCGGGCATCGCGATATTTATTGACTGTCTAATCCTTGCCCAAGCAATGAGCCTGAATATGTTTCTTTGTAAGAAATGATATTTTTGTTTTTTTTAGGTGATAAAAAATTATCGAATTGTTTTTTCTCAATTGTGTTATTAACAACCTGCTCAGGTCCGCCCCCCGCCCTCCGACTCCGAGGAGGAGGAGCGTGCGCCCAAGCGGCGCTGCCCCAAGCTGAAGGTGGCCCCCGTGGAGGCGACCCCCCTCACCGAGATGGAGGAGGGCCTCAACAAGGCCACGAGCGTCGCGCAGCTGCCCACCAACCTGTTCATGAAGGTTAGGGGGAATTAAGAGTCGTATATTATCACACGTCAAGCGCACGCACACATACAATTATTTGTGACCCCCCGCGGATGTGACCCCCCGCGGATGTGACCCCCCCTTACATACATAAATCACGCCTATATATTGTATTATATTATATTCATCCATCCATAGAGAAGGCCTGCGCCCCAGCAGTGGGCCCATTAAAAAGGCTGCTGATGATGATGATGATAAGTGGCGCATCACCACCACTTTCCTGTGCCTTCTCAATCTTTCTTGTCAAAGACGCATAACCTCCTCCATGATGTGACTTCTCAATCTGCCTAGTCGAATTTGATAAGTAAACTTAACGTTCTCACTTTCAGATGTACAACTTGGAGAGGTCGAAGCCGTCACTTCTGCCGACACCCCCGCCACAGACTATGCAAGTGTCCATCAAAACTGAGCCCGTAGACGAGACAACGAGTTGAGAGGTTTTAATGCCATTTAATTTAATGGTTAAATAAGGGCCAGTATGAAGTGCACTCGCTCAGTGCTGCATCTCTTTCACATGGCCGTTGGTTGAATAGGGACAGCAAGTGTTCTCCAGACCCCTGTAGCACCACGGGACGTGGACAAAATCTCCTCGGGGAAAAGATTTTTTTCCTCTCGGTCTAACTCCCAATAAGTACCGAGACAAAACGTGCTAGGCCTGCTGATATATGAGTCAATTAAGAAAGAGATGTGGTTAAAATGTAAATAAGAAATTGTTGATTGAGTGTACTTAAGTATTGTGCCCGTTAATTTTAGAGGTTAGTGTCGATATTGTCTTTGTGCATTGAGGAGTCACTTATAATTAAAATTGCAAATTTAATTTAGTTGAATCGCCGATAAAGTTGAGTTATCTGACACTAGTATGACCATGGCTGTATAAACTGAAATATCTTTGTCACACGTTCATTAAAAAAATACAAACATCTCATTTGAATATTATAAAAGGCATTACAGTAAAGTTTAACGACATTGTGTATTCATTGTAATGTGTGCCTTACGCATTTAATTATTAAATTAAGATTTTACTTTTAAACCAGAGATGACTTCTTTGTCTCTGAAAATGAAAGTTTTAAGCCCCTGTTTCAAACTGAAATGGCTAACCACTATAATTGCGATGTTTAATTTTTAATTAATACAAACATTCTTGATATCTCTCATGCACAAAGATCATATTGAGTCAATGTTGTGTACAAACATTAATTGTTATTATTGTAGTAGTCACGTCAGGTGTAAATGATCGAAGGAAAAATGTGATATTTTATTTTTATATTTTAGTGTTAGTGTACGTACAGTTCCCGCTATTTGTGATGCTCTGAGTGTAAAAACAGACCTGTCTTCAGAATGTCAGATTTATATTGTCACGTGTGACTATGTACCCTTTACCTCCCCTTTCTAGAGAAACTACATTTTTTGTGCCCATTGGTCTTTTTTTAATCGCATTAGTGGTTAGTCATTAATACAAAAAAATGCAAAATAATGGAAATAAAACCGAACGTTACAGACAACATCTAAATTTAAAATGCAGCAAACCAATTTAAACTTTTGATTTATGAATCTGTATTCGAAATTATAGCTTATGAGAGAAAAAATTAAATTATTTCATTGAAATGAAAAAATTAAAACATTTCATTTCATTTCAATGCGATGCGACACGGCCGCATGCGACGGTGTCGCATCGCTCAGAAAGGGTTCCATAGATCCCTATAATTCAAAGTACAATCGCATAGTGACGCATGACGGATGACGCATTGCTTCGAAGTCTACCTTTACACATATGAGAGCTGTGAGAGCACTACATAGTTTATTTTTGCCCCGACAGTATCTTAATATTTGTAATTAATCTACATTTTTTTAAACAGCTTTGTACACCTTGGCTCCATTGCGTTTTAACTGGTGACGTTATATTATGTATCGGACAGTCCGGACTGTTAATATGTATACACATTTTTGACATTTCTATGTGTAGGGTAGGCGTATATTTTATGATTACAATAATGTTTTACCATTAGTACCCATAAAATGTATGTACACATTCTAGTATATTCTGGTCTCATTGATTGAGCAGTATACATATTTATATTTGGAATTGTACAAAATTAAGTTTTTATAGAGAATTAATAAGTATTGCATTGTCCATACTTATCTGTGTGTGGGTTATGTCAAAAGTGAATACTTCTTTTTAGTCTTATTATTTCATAATTATAAATATTGTAATGTAACCTAAAGGGCCTCTGCGAACGTGACCGATTCTTATATGAACGGGACGGGAAGTTTTAGAAATATCGTTTCATACAAAATGTACACGAAGGACATAATATGTCACGCACGGGGCGTTTTGAACGAGGCAGTCACGTCCCCGTCTCTTTCACGTCCCGTCCCGTAACGTATGCAGAGACCCTTAAGATGTGTCTGTATCTATGTGTATAATGTGTAGTGTATTTGACATTGTCATTCCTGCCCGTCCCCAGTTTATCTGGGGTCGGCGCAGTATGTTTCCTCTTCCATTCATATCGGCCAGACGTCATCAATCCATTCACTCCCTTTTAATTCATATCATCTATCACACCTTCAAGCTGCTAGTGACGAATATAAACAAAAGTGATGGAAATGCCTGTTTGTTTGTTTGTAGATTCCAGTAACGGAGTCTTGTAGTGTTTAGTTTAGCTTTCGAAATAGAGATATGTATAGAAAACGGGATTGCATTATGATGATTCACTGTATATATTTTCATTGTTCATAAAAATATTAATTAATAATCTGTGTTCACTCAGTTTGAATTCAACATTCCATATTGTTCGGAACTATAATTATTGTTGTACATACCTAGTTAGGACAATAATTTTTAATTTTATTAATCAACGACGGAAAATGAAAAATAAAGAAGTATTTTTCAATGTACTCGTGTTGTTATTTATTTGATAATCCAATTCATCCATTGATGTTCGAATGCAAGGCTTGATGAATCCAAATTCTTTGCCTTCTCTAAGAACACCGGTAAAGGAACGAGCGAATTCTACCGCTTTTGACGGCCGCCTTGGTCGAATGCTCAGATTGCTGGGTATTGGCTAAGAGGTCCCGGGTTCGAATCCTGGTAGGGGTAAACTTTGTGATGACCACAAATGTTTGTTTCCGAGTCATAGTTGTGTATATGTTTATGTATGTAGTATATTTTCTACATTTATATATTTAATTATATTAAAAATATGTCCGTCATCTAGTATCCATAACAAAGTCCTTAGGCTACTTACTTTGGTCTAGATGATAGGTGTGAGTGTAAAAATATTTATTATTTTAATCGCGCGATTACTGTGCATGCGCTAGAGTGCGCGCCAGATAAGTCTGCTCTCAAACGGTGACGCTGCTCGCTCACATTGTCACTCCTAGACAAACTAAATAGCAGGTGGAATTTTAGTTCCAATTTTGACCACGCACAGACTTATCTGGCGCGCACTCTTATCTTTGGTATGACAGACAGACGGCTAAAGTGGTAATCGACTTATGATGCAGACCGTACAATTCTGGCAAACTATATGCGACTTAAAATTCAGTGATAACCGTTATCATCATATCAGTGAAACAATGATTAGCCCCTGTTATATTAAATTATTTAGGTACTTGAAAAAACATTATGGCAGATGTATTTAATGAACAAAGATAACTTAGAATCAAATATATTTTAATACAAAAATTATGTTATTAGATTTATTACATGGATCATTATTTAATGAGAATGCAAAATATCTTCGGCCGGCTTCGAGATAGAGAGTCCACTGAACTTGACGACTAATCCTTCCCTAGTTGGGGTACAACACATAGGTCCAACTAGGCACTTTTCAAATTTCGGAAACGGACATAACCTCAAAAGTTGCCAAACTTTATTGTCGGTTGAATATTTCACACACAAGACATCGCGTGCTCTCGTTAGACGGATCCAAAATTTGCGCGGGTCTCCTGTGTATATTCCTGAAATGAAATAAAATATTTTAAATACCTACAGCAACAAGTTCCCTTATTGATCCATCGTTTTTCTACACCCAAAGGTTGTCTGGAAGAGATCGTTAACATAGCGGTAAGGCCGCCCATTATTCTTTGATTGTATAATAGAGTATGAGTAAGTAATATAATCTTGTTAATCCTCTTTGTAAAGTGTTAAAAAATGTGGTGACGGCAGAGTAGAATACAATTGTCACCACCCCAAATCTCTTCCGTGGGTGTCGCACAAGGCGACTAAGGATAAATTAGCGATGAGCAATGGGCAGCAGCGTTCCTCTTATACCACCTAGCAATGTACTGCGACTTTTGTGCCCGATAAATGGCAATAGGCTCGCCACCTATTACATGGGACCTAACATAATTGGCGAAACGTGGGTGCTAGTTCACCTCTGCATACCCCTTCGGGGATATAGGCGTGATTTTTGTATGTATGTATGTATAAAAAATGTAATCATAAATTATAGACATAGAACGTAATCCTCCTATAACATATAAGGGGAAAAGAAAATAATCTTTACTTCTTTAGGACCGGAAGTTGACATTCTTTCCCTCCAAAAATACAGGTATTTTTTCTACTATTAATTTAACAAAGGCTATAAACTATATAAATATTTATTTAGGAAGTACTTAAATTATAGTTGTAAAATTAATCAGTATTTAAGAAGTAAACGTTAGGCAATAATTTTATAAAAAAAATTAAAGACTATTCAAAATTAAGAATAGTCTATTATTTTTTTTATAAAATTATTGTAACCGACTTATAGTATATGGAAATAAAAAACTGCCTACCAGTAGACCAATCCGAAACACCATTAGTCAACACACTGCTTATCATGGGTTGGCCATCGTTGTATTCGATTCCAGTTTTTAACCAGTGCTTTTCATCCAAATAAATCATCAAACCAGCTTGATCGTAGAGTGTTGTAAAATTGGCCTCAACACAAATCTAAAAAAATTGTTTTCTTATGTATTATTAAATTTTATACTGAAATTCATCATCGTCATTCTGCCACTATCCCAACTCATTTGATTTGTATTTTTATGTTGAAGCGTTGTAATGTATAAATGTATAAATGCATAAAATAATAATAATAAATGTTTCGGAAAATTTATACGGAACCTAACTATATGCAAACAATTTTAATTATTTTTTAGCTAAAACGACAAGTAATAAATCAATTTACATTTAAGTATTTACAGATATATAATACAAGAACATTCAAGTAGACAGATAGATATTTACATATATGCAAGGCAAAATTATTTACCCACCTCAAAAGTAAAGTCATCTTTGATATCAACACCGAATACGTGCCCCGTGTTAAAATGAAAATTATACCATGTTTTCTGCCAGAAATCAGTTTTGTTATCAGTGGTTACAAATAAATCAGAATCATTAATATTCCAAATTTTGGGTTCATTGAGCCACATAAAATCTTTAAAACTTAAGTCATTAAAAGAGTTTGAGTCCATTTTGTATTACTAAATTATCAGTAGCCTTTTGCACTTAAATATCAAATAATTTACTTTTTCTTCTACGCCAAACTGAAAACTTTATAATGTTGATAAATTGATTTGATAAAAAAATCTATTTTTAGCAGAGAGTTATCAATAGGTAGATAATAAAGAAACAACACATGAACCCTTTTTTTTTGGTATAAATTATATTATTTATGTAGCAACTTTGTTTTGAACTGTCAAATTTAGTTGTCGAAATTCTATCTAACCTTCTTTCAAGATGGCGCCATTTCCGAGTCAACATCATGGCGTGTGTCGTGCATCGTCTGTACAGTTTATGAAGTTAAAGTTCATATTTGTATTTAGATAGATTAAAGTGTTTTCGGAATTGTATGGTCATAGAAATATTTGCTTATTAATATGGGTAAACCTGGTGAGTTACATTTCTGTATTTTTTCCTTTTTGCTATTTTACTCGGTACCGCGTGTAACTTCCCTAATGAAATTGTACATTATTCTATTGTAATCATTTAATTTCCTTTGTAGTAAGCGATTAAATATTGTAATGTGATGGTTAGGAATATTTATATTGAAGTATTAATCGTATATTCAATTATTATTACCATGCACCATGTTTTGAGGTTATTTACTTTTAGCCTACAATTTAATTTTTTACTGTCTTGTCTATTGCTGTTCTATTATTTAATATTTTATGCATAGTTCTAACATATTGCCCCTAGCTATATGTTTACATTGAACTCTGTAACTACTTTACATGTGGCTTGCAGGTTACAATGTTGCACGTGGTTTTATACAACTACAACTTTGATTATAGCGTCAACAATGGCGACAGAAATAACGTTTTTTAAACTGTAAATTACATCCATTATGTTATAGTCTCCTTGTAGGACACCAGCGGGAGAGATCGGCATATTGAATTCTGCCATACCGCACCATACGTTGAACTGTAAATTGATGATCAGTATGATCAACAGAATTCAATAGCCGCGGCGGCGGCGGTAGCCGTGGAGGCGGCTTCCGAGGAGGACGCGGCGGCGGCGGCGGAGGGCGAGGTGGCTTCGGTGGAGGCCGAGGTGGCTTCGGCGGCGGTCGCGGAGGCGGCGGTGGCAAATTTGAAAAGCGTGGTGGTGGCGGGGGCCGGGGCTTTGGAGGCCGAGGCGGTGGTGAGTTGTGTCAAATGCTAAAATTGCCCCACACATGTAGCCGATGTTGGTTCGTCTATCTTCCTACAGTTCAGCGAGCTTAATTTAATCATTTAGAACGAAAGATACAAATATGTTCATTTGGTACTGAATCTTATGATAAAACTCCGCTGTTTATATCACTGGCATTCTGCGGATGATTGGATTAACACTTGTACTTGTCATACAGCAACAGCGCTTGTTGTATGTATTTAAGTAGTAGTATCTGATGGCATTCTGATAATAATAATAAAAATATTTAATTCAGACAACACGAATCCATGTGTTAATAAAAGCTTAAAAACTATGTTAGTAAGATATTACAGATTTATGGTCATTTTAGGCTTACTGAACCGTTAGTTATTTATTCAAAGTTATAACCAGGGCTTGGAACTTGTATTTAACAAAATACAAATTAGCTTTATGGAAATTATAGCATATCAAATAATTGAATTTATACTACAGACAGTTTTTGTGATTTTACAATACAGAGAAACATTTATGTATCTGATTTAAGCCCTGGTTCTTATAGAGTCCTAACTAAATTGACATGATGAGAACATGGTCCCTCAAATCTCGACCTATCCATGAAGACTATGATACCACATACCCACTACTGATGTAAAACCTAGATTTTTCATCTATTAACTTCGTTTGTATTGTTGCTACAAATAATTTTATTGTTTAGGTAGGGGCGGAGGTCGTGGAGGTCGAGGAGGAGGTGGATTCAAAGGTGGCAAGCAAGTTGTCTTGGAACCACACAGGTAAGATAAGCAAAGTAATCCCTTAAACAGTCATTGGTCATTAATTTATGTTTATATTTTAATATTTTTATACAATAGCAATTATTATTACTATTTAAAATTATGCTAATTTAGTTGGATTAAAAAAATTTAGGTGTTCATCAGCCTATTAGTGATATTATAGCTAAGATGCGATATATATATATTTTGTCGTTCATTGTACATCACCAGATAATCCCATAATTATTGTATCATTTTTTAGTGTATCACCTGAAGTAATATAAATTAATCTGGCAATATGCCGTGTGGTGACGGCAGAGTAGAATACAATTGTCACCATCCCAAATCTCTCCTGTGGATGTCTTACAAGGCGACTAAGGATAAATCAGTGATGAGGAATGGGCAGCAGCGTTCCTCTTATACTACCGTCCTGACAATGTACTGCGACTTTTGTGCCCGATAAATGGCAATAGGCTCGCCACCTATTACATGGGACTTAACATAATTGGCGAAACGCGGGTGAGATTTCACCTCTGCCTACCCCTTCGGGGATATGGGCGTGATTTATGTATGTATGTAATCTGGCAATATTCTGGTATTATGTCACCTTTTAAAATGATGTTACTATTATAACTTTCGTTCTTCTGAATGTGAATGCTTGAAGCCAACATACCATTACTGATAATAATGATCCCACAAGCATAACTACATAGCATTGTTATTCTGTTTTAAAATCTAGCTTCCTTACAGGCACCCAGGAGTTTTTATAGCAAGAGGTAAAGAAGACGCCCTTGTTACAAAGAACTTGGTACCCGGATCAGAAGTTTATGGCGAAAAGAGAATATCAGTTGAGGTTTGTGAACAAAATTTTTTTACTTAAATTTATTAATTTTAGTTAGATCACACCATCAAAAAAGAAACTCAGTGGTCTGATCCGACTATTGTTGACTCCATTTATAAATTCAATGATGATCGTGGTCCCTCTAATCTTGACCTAGTCATGAAGACTATATCCACATACCCACTTCTGATGAACAATTTTTAACATTTACTTAAGTTTAGTTTTTATTGCATATGGCTAACACGATGGGCAATCTTTCAGAATGAAGGGGAAAAGGTGGAATACAGAGTATGGAACCCTTTCCGGTCAAAATTGGCAGCCGCCATCATGGGAGGAGTAGATGCAATACATATGCCGCCTGGATCCCGGGTACTATACCTTGGTGCAGCCAGTGGGACAACAGTCAGTCACGTTTCCGATATTGTTGGACCTGTAAGTAAATGAAGGACATAGTTCACTTCTTATTTGTATGCTTTTAGGACAGAGTATTAAGCCGTGTGGTGACGGCAGAGTAGAATTCAATTGTCACCACCCCAAATCTCTCCCGTGGGTGTCGTACAAGGTGACTAAGGATAAATTAGTGATGAGGAATGGGCAGCAGCATTCCTCTTATACCACCTAGCAATGTACTGCGACATATGCCCGATATGGAAATAGGCTCGCCACCTATTACATGGGACCTAACATTATTGGCGAAACGTGGGTGCTAGTTCACCTCTGCCTACCCCTTCGGGGATATAGTCGTGATTTATGTATGTATGTATTACAATATAAATATTTAATAGCAAATTTGTCTACAACAATGTTTTTTGTAACTTAATTTCATCATCAGCTTGTTAATGTCACCACTGCTGGGGCACAGCAGTGGTGACATGATATTTATTCTTCCACCCAGCCCCACAGACTATGGGTGGGAAAATATAGGGAGAATGAGGCGTGACCCAGTGTGGATTGATTGCTACATTATAATGTCTCCAGATTCAGTCAGGACCAACGGCTTAATGTGCCTAGCTTAGCATAAGGGATCTCTGAATAATATATTTTTGGTCATGACCAGCCTTAGTTAGTTAGTAGTTACCATAATTGCAGACTGTGTGCTAAGCCACTGTGACATCAAGCTAGCTGTTCATGTAAATAATAACATACAACTAATAATAATAATAACGTAATAATCTTTTTATTTAGATACTTAAGCAGCTGAAAGTTTTCCAAATATTGAAAAATTTAATAAAATAATTTTTTTTCTATGCAGGAAGGACTTGTATATGCAGTAGAATTCTCACACAGATCTGGACGTGATCTAATCAATGTTGCCAAGAAGAGGACTAATATAATTCCAATCATTGAAGATGCAAGACATCCATTGAAATACAGGTATTAATTAAATTTTCTTTTTCTACATGAATTCTACATTTTCTCTGGCTAAAAGTTTCGCCTACAGTTTGATCATGCGTTTCTGATAGGTTCTGTCAGTTTCGTACCTGCCTCTACTACATTTCTACCTTTTTATTGTTATTAAACCACTCGATAAGAAATTATCAAGATCGATCTGACGCATTTTATTAACAGTTGTACTGTATTTGGTTAGTCCCTAGGTTCATACGTATTTGTACTACCAATCTCTGAATGTGTGTAATTTGTACTACAAATCCTTAAATATTTTAATTAAAAGATTTTATTATACATTTTTATTTGCCATGATGACCTACATTGACTAAATATTTCATGTTGATAGACTTGAACTCTCTCTCTGATTTTGGAAACCACAACTGGTTTTGGAAACCCACTGTCATTGTCGCTGAACTGCCATAATTTACCATTGTGCTATGTTTCAGAATGTTAGTGGGCATGGTGGACACGATATTTGCAGACGTTGCCCAGCCAGATCAAGCAAGAATAGTTAGTTTGAATGCACAACACTTTTTAAAGAATGGAGGACATTTCGTTATTTCAATTAAGGTAAATTATCTTTTGAATTTTATTTGAAGACTATATAAATGTTACAAAAATTATCACAAAGAAAATTGTGTTTGGGAAAAGTTTGAAAAATTATATAGTTAAAAAGGTAAAAATATTTGGGTACGTTAACTAACGTCTTGGGTGGCAGAGTGGTATGGACACATGCAGTGGACGCGGGTTCGTTTCCCACATCAGGGCTATAATTTTTCGATCTTTTACTAATCACAATTTTCTTTGCTATCTTTATTAGTTGTATTCTATACATATTATCTTAACTCTTATGATGAAAGAACAAAGCTAAATTTTTCATGTTGAAATTGAACTCTCTCACTGAGGAACTAATTTTCAAATTTCGTTTACAATAGGTAATCAATCAAAGTGTATTCCTAAATTTGTATTACCTTTCCAGGCTTCGTGCATAGATTCGACAGCGCAACCGGAGGCAGTGTTTGCGGCTGAAGTGAAAAAGCTGCAAGCGGACAAGATGAAGCCGCAAGAACAGCTCACATTAGAACCGTACGAGAGGGACCATGCTGTGGTAGTCGGTATCTTCAGGCCACCACCGAAGGCATAAATGTAGTTTCATATATTTTATTTTGATTAATGGTCAAACATAAACCACAAAGTAACTAGGTACTAAATTATAACTGCTTTTTTTTTTCTGCATTCACATTGACTTACTTTCCTAGTAAGTCAATCTACGCCTAACTGCCGCACTCAGAGACGTCAATTAACTTTAATGAGTACTTAGGCAGAGTTAAATCAAACGAATAAAATATAACACCGTTTTTGACAGTTCTTCCATACGATAAAATGTCAAAAACTGACGGTTAATAATAATCGTTTGATTTACCTACGTGTTGCTGAACTCGGGCCTTAATGTCAAACTTCATGTAAATCTAGACCATAGACTATAGGTGTGATGACAATGTGTCTTGAAGCCCGCCGCCAATATGCTGCGAGGTTTCAGAATTCGGAAGTGTTAACGTTTTTTAGACGTGTTGGATGTGAAGGTGACTATTTTGAACGTTACGTGCGCTATACTCACCGGCATGCGCGCGACCTATAAATAATTCATTCTGCGCTATGTACCTATTGAGTTATGTTAAAACTCATAAAACAAACGTTATTGATCTAGCTATGTAGTCGTGGGAGGTTTTGGTGTTTTAAAAATTACCCTGTATAGAAAATGATGCTCCACAACCTTAAAAAAAATCACACAGTTAGCCAATGAATGTTAGTTTTTCTTGAAACATTCGAATATAAAGTAACTAATGCAGAGCAAGCAATTGGTGGTACCTATTTGCCATGTGGTTATAAACTTTGTACAAAAATTGCCTTTATTACTGTGTACTAAGGTGCTTGTTATCGAAAGAGATACTTGTTTTATCTTGAACCGCAGGAGACATTTCATTTTTTTTTAACAAGTTGTGTACACACAAAGATAACTACAATAGAAGACATACATTACACAGATAATTGTACAAAGGTACTGCTTATTTCTAAAAGAAATCTCTTCATTGTATTTTGCGATAGCTGCCAGCAAGTGTAAACTCAGAGATATTGTGTTGATGGATATAAGCAGGTCCTAATATTATAATAGGTCCTAATATTATAATACGTTGCACAGTAAAAGGTAGAATGCGCAATTATTGTTGCAATTAATAAAATAATGTCTCCAAATAGTTAGCTATTTTCATTTGATCAATCATTAAAGCCAGTGATGAAATGTATTTTATATAAGTAGAATAAGTTGATTTATGTACGAATTACGTATGTTGTTAGTTGATAAGTGTTCAAGAGAAATATATGATGAATGACTGAATGATGTGAAATTCGTTTTTTCATTTAAATATTGTCACACCTAGATCTATCCCAGTTACAAACACCCATACACCTTTCATGTGAAAGGTGGTACAGTGAGGCCAATGCAATTTTGTCACTTCTGGGTATAATGCAAATGTCTGCTGTACGCTGATGACCAGGTTATATTGGCGTCATTAGAAACAGATCTGCAGGAGATAGTAACAGTTATGCATGAAGCCCTGACAGAGAAAGGTATGAAAGTAAAATGTAAGCAAGACAAAGGTCATGGTTTTTGAAAGGGATTGTTAACAGATGTGGGTCAGGGTGGCGAATTACACACGAAATAACTACACCAGCACTGTGATACACCACTCTTTATTCGGGCAGAGTCACCCCGCTACCAATTCCACCAAAAAAAAGAAAAGACTGTCGCACAACACCGTTACACTCAGTTTTATAACCTCCTACACGAAACTACCAATCATCCCAAAAAACTTCTGAAATTGGTAGTTTCATACTAGAAACTATTATAATTTAATACAATCTAAATTATCACATAGCACTGATCTAAACAGATGAAAATTTTGTTTAATTATTATAATTAGATTTAATTGGACATAATCACATATTTAATTATTAATTTAATCACTTAAGATTGTTAACGGAAGTGCAGTGGGCGGGGCGTGACGTTCCACCGGAAAAAGTCGCTTGCAGGATGAACAAATGAAGTGTGAAATTAAGATTGCGGGTGAGAATGTTGAACAAGTGAAAGAGTTTGCGCATTTGGGATCTGTATTTACGAGAGATTGAAAGTATGAAAGTGATATTGAAAAGCGGGTGAAAGCTGGGAATATGGTTAACGGGGCTTTGCACACTTTTATGAACAGCCAAAGCGTGTTTACCGTGCGACAAGTGTAAGCCCAGCGGGCATACATTGCCCCAGTTCGCCGTCTGATAAAGTCGAGTGAACACAAAGATTTTGGTGGTTAGAAAAAGAATTTCGAAAAATTATGGTCTTGAGGCGGGAATCGAACCCGCGTCCGCTGCTATCCGGGCAGGTGCCTGACCGCTCGGCCACCCAAGACACCAATTAACTTGCCGAAATTCTTCTAACCTTTACACTTCACGTTGTAAGCCAACGGCTACCCTCGCAATGTTAGAAATAAATTTCAAACATTCCAAAGCAGATATTTTTACAAATATCGTGCGTTCGGTTAAGCTTGGGTTTGCTTTATAAACTATTCGATTTTAATTTTAACATTATATAAATGTTAGAAAAATTAGTACAAAGATTTTGGTGGTTAGAAAAAGAATTTCGAAAAATTATGGTCTTGAGGCGGGAATGAACACGTACGCATTTCAGGAAGAAATATCCGTTTTTTAATTCAAAATGCCGTCCTATTGAGTGAATCAGTTAATTAAGCAAGTAAAGCAATAACTTTTCACAAGAAAGAACCGAAAAACGTACGATTTATATTTAAAAATTTTACTAATTTAAGCAAACCGGTTTTTATTCATAAAAACAATTGCTCGAAATTCTGTGTAACTGTCATACAGATTGTATTACATTGCGGCTGTGCTTAACTTTCATTGCTTCGCAGTCCTTAATACGCACGCAATCAATTGTGTATTTTGCGACACGCTCAACTAGAACCATGTGTAGTACAGCCGCTGATGGCGTTCGTCAGTCTAAGTACGTGCATTGTGAGATTAGTGATGTCCACAGATTTATTATGGCCATTTTATCGACCGTGTCGATGCACCTACCCTTTTGTTGATGGTATAGAAAGAGTTTTCATTTCATTATTTTTGTATATATTACAGTAACACTATTATATAAGTTGGGTTTAGTTAAAAATTATGAGCAGGTATATCCTCGGGTGAATTTATTTTCTTGTTTCCAGATATTGGCAAAGAGGTCCCGGGTTCGAATACTGGCAGGGGCAAATTTTGTGATGAACACAAATATTTGCTCCCGAGTCATGGTTGTGTATATAATTATATTTATGTAGCATATTTGCGACATTTATATACATAATTATTATGATATTAAAAATAATGTCCGTCATTAAGTATCCATAACACAAGTGCTTAAGCTACTTACTTTAGCTAGACGATAGGTGTGTTAAAAAAAAATATATTATTATTATTCCTACTTCCATTAATATGATCAATATCATCAACCAGACCACTTAGACAATCATAATATAATACTCACAAAATCCATAATGGATCGATATGTCATACGGCTTCATTATTTAAAAAATAAATGCTATGCCGAAATTGTCAAAGCGGCAAGTTCTTAATAATTACTTGCATTTCAGTGGACAGTAATTGTGGACGACAATAAATATTTTCATTTGTGTCTAAATTGTGTTTCATTAACCTATAATGTAAATCATCCATTTATAACAAAATAAGTAGGCAGTAAATCTTCATTAACTCCACAAGACAGTAAACGAAATTATTTATTTATATACAGAGATAAAACTTTTGTAAACGTTTTTGCCATGATATGCGTGTTATTGTTAACAACGCACACAACATAGAATAGAATAGTCTTTATTTGCGCTTCATTGGGGTGCATAAACAAAACATAACACAGTTCCAGAATACAGCTCTTTCCATTCAGCCAGCAACAGAGGCATGCAATTTTTTTATTAGTTATCTAATTTCAATATATTCAACACCGTTCACTATCCAATTGAATTACATTAATTATTACCAAAATTTACTAATAAAATGTCACAAAAAAACAACTAATTTCAGTGATGTGTCAGTCGTAGATGAACGACAATTGTTTTTGTTAAATCCTTTCCAGCGCCCATAAGACAGGATTACCTAGTATGGGCGCTATCGATAATCTGTATTTTTGTATTATTTTGGAAATATGCTTTTTATTATTTATTATTATTCTGGAATTATAAGTTTTATTATTTATTATTATTTTAAATCTTTTTACAGTACAATACTAGTAAAAGTATCTATATCGACACGCTGCCCGCATTTTTACACACACAGCTGCTTATAGCTTCTCGTGTCGTGATAATAAGTGCGGGGGTTTTAAATCTGTGTGTTAGTTGAGATTGCGACACTCGGACTCCCTATAAGCGCAGCGTTTCGGCCGATCTCCTTAAATTGATATATGTGCTCGGCTGGTTCATAGTGGAGTGCTGGTCCCGACATTAATGTATGGAAGTGAAAGTTGGGTATGGGAGAAGAAGCATGAAAGTAGAATAAATACAGTAGAAATGAGAGCGCTGAGGAGCATGGCTTGGGGTAAGGCTGAGCGATCGATTGTATAACAGTGTGATAAGAGAAAGGTGTGGATTGAAAAATGTAATGACAAGGATTGAGAAAGGGATGCTCGCATGGTTTGGTCACGTCAAAAGAATGGATGAAAGGAGAATGACAAAGGATTTACATGGCGAAAGTGAATGAGAAGGGAAAGGCCTAGGCGGATCTTTCATAATCAAATTGAAAGTCTATTAATAAGGGGCCAGGTCAAGAGTACCCGCAACCGACGGGCATGCATGAAGAGATTGATGAGATAGATTGGATGAAGCGAAAGAAGTATGTAGGGATCGTAGCAAGTGGAAAGAAGTGATCTCTGCCTACCGCTGTGGGAGAAAGACGTGACATATGTATGTATGTATGGGTATTCTGATTTCCCTTCAGCCCCTCAGTCGAGTGGCCAATCTATTCAAACTAATAGAATACAAATGTTCATAAACTGACGTATTGCTCAAAAACAACATGAAGACCGTCCTGTCAAATGTAATTAAAAAAAAATATATACAGGGCGTCCCACGGCCATGCCACTCGGAGGGAAAGTATATTAAATGTTGAACGTAGGATATTTTACTAAAAGAAGACATCGTTTTATTTTTAATAATAAGCAGAACTACATTCACAGATTTTTTAAAAATCGCCTTCCTCAACCGGGAATCGAACCCGCCAAATGTGATAGAAAAATTACTTGTATTTTATAATAGCGTTTGAAAGGGCTACTCATAAGCATTATTTTTTCCTAAATAACCTAGCATATTAAATGAAACTAAGATCATAAAATTTTTCATTTTATTTAAAAAAAATTAATTTATCAAATGCTCAAAATGTGATCCGTACTACTACGTTCTACTACAAATTCTCACTCTTTTGATAATTTCTCTCCCTGTCGATTTACTTATTTTTGCATGGTGGATGTTTGAAATAATACGTCTAAGTTCATTTTGTAACTCCTGCACACTGTTGCACCGGTTTCTGTAAACTTACTGCCGCACTCAGAGACGTCAATTAACTTTAATGAGTATTTATTATCAAAAATGTTCATTCAAATCTAGACCATAGACCCGGCAAGAATAGCGACTAGTATTGAATTGTCATTTTTTGACGTTAAGTACTCATTAACGTTATTTGACGTCTCTGAGTGCGGCAGTAAATCTTTTACATAACCCCATAAAAAAAAATCAAGTGGGGTTAGATCTGGAGATCTCGGTGGCCATCTAATTTGTCCAAAAGTGCCGATCTAGGAAGGAAAATATCCATTAAGAAACTCGGCTGTTCTCCTACTGTTATGAGCCGGAGCCCCATCTTGCTGGATATGAGATTTCGTCGATCTGCATCAGGAAGATTATTAATCTCATTTCTTAAAATCTCAAGTATTTCTAGATAGAGTTCCTTCGTAAAAATGTATTAAGAGAATCCGGTTACTTACAATCCCACACCAACAGTTGAAAGAAAAACGCACTTGATCATTAGTCTCGCAGATTCGTAAGGGATTGTCTGGATTATTTAGGAAAAATAATGCTTATGAGTAGCCCTTTCAAACGCTATTATAAAATACAAGTAATTTTTCTATCACATGTGGCGGGTTCGATTCCCGGTTGAGGAAGGCGATTTAAAAAAAATCTGTGAATGCAGTTCTACTTATTATTAAAAATAAAACGATGTCTTCTTTTAGTAATATATCCTACGTTCAATATTTTTTTTTTTTTTTTTTTTTCTCTTTATTTTGAAGGACTTTTATCTTTACAGACATGTCAGTCCTATCGTGAACTTATATATTAAATTAACAAATCATCTGAGCCAATTAACCTAATATGTTATTGTCGGAAGACAGTCGCGGCAGACATATAAAGCGATACAGCAGTCTGGCCTCCTCGGACACCGGTTGGGCCAGAATGCTGTTAAACACACCAATGTCTGACATATTAATTTTACATTTGTTCACAAAGAACCGTCTCTCCTCCTGGTGCCGGACACAATCCATCAACAAGTGTTGGAGATCTTCCACTACACCGCACACTACGCAGTTGGGAGACTCAATTTTCTTCATAAGATACCCAAACTTGTTGCATGGGTAATGTCCAGAACGGAGTCTATTTAAAGTCACAACAAAGTGTCGACTTAAAGTAAAGTTAATGAACCACGGGATTCGCAGAGGCTGACACTGTATGATTTTATACCATATTCCTTTTTCTTTTGACCTTTCGTCGAAATATTCTTTCCAGTTAAGATAACAATTATTTATATATTTAGTCAGTACTTCGGAATAAAAGGGTTTCACTGATACATTTTCACCTTCAATAGTTGCTATTTTACGTTCAATATTTAATATACTTTCCCTCCGAGTGGCATGGCCGTGGGACGCCCTGTATATGTTTACACTCACACCTATCATCTAGCCCAAAGTAAGTAGCCTAAGCACTTGTGTTATGGATACTAGATGACGGACATATATTTAATATAATTATGTTTATAAATGTTGAAAATATACTACATAAACATGTACACAACCATGACTCGGAAACTAACATTTGTGGTCATCACAAAGTTTGCCCCTGCCAGGATTCGAACCCGGGACTTCTCGGCCAATACCCAGCAATCTGAGCATTCGACCAAGGCGGCCGTATTCATGAATTTTCATAATTTACACAAAATGAAACACAAAGTATAGCCAACATTGATATATTTTATGGTTATTCTCCGGAATCTGACCCTCTGTCACTCCACAACTGCTCACTGCCCGACGAATATTCATCTAGCTCGACTTCTTCGTCTGATGATGTATCTGGGGGAAAAGGTGCATTATTAAATACAAAGTATAGATTGGGGAGTAAAAAAATATTATGTGGGGGGAAATGTTAAGTTACAAACAGTACTACAAAAAGCTAAATAGGCATCAAAACAATTTTTATGTCACACCTGACCGTAAAGTGAATTTTTGTCGCCCGCTACGCATACGGAAAATCCCACTTACTGGGTCAGGGGATGACATAACTATGATCTTACCTCGTGCGATAAAAAAAGGCAGGCTCAGGTCGCATATTTATCGCAAATAATCAAATACTAGCGATCTGAGAAATTCTTTGTTTTATCGCCCTTGGTTTATTTAATCTACTATTTTTACTTTAATTTTTTGAGGGCCTGTTTCACAATCCACAAGTAAGTTCGACGAAGTAGCTTACTTGGCAGTTCAAATTACATATATTTCATTTTACAACTGTCAAAAATCGCAAAGTAAGCTACTTAGAACTTACTTGTCGATTGTGAAACAGGCCCTTAGTCTTTTTTTTTTTACTGTAATACTGTTTGTTCAGAAAAGGACTATAATAGGAATTGATAATTAAACTCACCATTATATTCTAAGATGGCTTCCTGACTGACTTGGTCTTCACTGCCTGTTGATCGCTGCGCGAGCGTCAGTTCCAAACGGCCTTTGAGGTTGAGCAACTGGCATAAGTGAGACCGCCTGAAATTAAACAATGAAACCACTTAAAACTTAATTTTTTTTGCTATTACATACATACATACATAAATCACGCCTATATCCTCGAAGGGGTAGCCAGAGGTGAACTAGCACCCACGTTTCGCCAGTTATGTCAGGTCCCACGTAATAGGTGGCGAGCCTATTGCCATTTATCGGGCACAAAATTCGCAGTAGGTACATTGCTAGGTGGTATAAGAGAAACGCTGCTGCCAATTCCTCATCACTGAATTATCCTCAGTCGCCTTGTACGACACCCACAGGAGAGATTTGGGGTGGTGACATTTGTATTCTACTCTGCCGTCACCACGGCTTTCTAATAAAATAATCATAATGTCTGGTAATGCATGATTTTTGATTTTGGCGAAACGTGATTGTAAATTATATACGGGCAGAGAGCTAGTGTATATACATATACTGCTTTTAACTATATCTAATTACATAAGCCGTGAGGTTATGGCAGAGCAGAATACAATTGTCATCAACCCCATCTTTCTCGTGGGTGTTTAACCCTTAAGGTAAGATACATACATACATACATATGTCACGCCCTTCTCCCACAGGAGTAGGCAGAGATCACTTCCTTCCACTTGCTACGATCCTTACATACTTCTTTCGCTTCATCCAATCTCATCAATCTCTTCATGCATGCCCGTCGGTTTCGGGTACTCTTGACCTGGCCCCCCCTTTTTTTTTAAATAATATTTTATAAGGTCTTTATTTGCCAGAATACAGGTCTGAGCATACGTAACGGGAAAACACCACGGACGGGACGGGGACGGGGCCTCTCGTACAAAAAGCTCCGTCCGTGTCTCCGTGACATATGCCACACGGGGCTTTTTGTACGAGAGAGCCCCCGTCCACGTCCCGTCCGGGGTGTTTTCCCGTTACGAATGCTCCGACCTTTAGTCGCATTAGGGTAAAGACAGCGACTGCGATTTATGTGCCCGATATATGGCAATAGGCTCACCACCACACGAGACCTAGCTTAATTGGCGAAACGTGGGTGTTAATTCACCTCTGCCTACCCTTCGGGGATGCAGGCGTTATTTATGTATACAATTACATCTAATATTATAAAGCTGAAGAGTGTGTTTGGTTGGTTGAACGCGCTAATCTCAGAAATTACTGATTTAATTTTTAAATTATGTTTGTGTTGGATAATCCATTTATTGAGGAAGGCTATACTAACAGTCTTATTCATAAAAATCTTCTAAAATAGGTTTAAAACACTTATTAGTTTAAATGCTCATAAGTACTAATAAACATATTATAAAATGTTCTATTCATAAACGTTCAATAAACCCGCTATAGCTATGTTCTCGTTCTGAAACATTTTAGCGTTGTTAAGTTGTCGTTCTGATGAATCCATAGACAAAAATGCCAAATCCACGTGTCTACGGCCTAAAAAAAGTTTGACAACGTCATTTTTTGACATTAAGTACTCATTATCGTTATTTGACGTCTCTGAGTGCGGCAGTACATCTGGCAGAGAAAACGGATCACATCTCTCTTGGTAAATCTTCCGACGACGTGGAACATTTTCTACTCGTTCAATAGCATGTAATGCTTGCAGAGCTTGCATAGCTAACGCAAAACACGACATCACCAAATAATTTTATAAAAAGTTGATCTCTACTTCACAGCTCCTTGCAAATAATCAAACGAAAGACGGACGACAACAAACATCAAAAAACAGCTGTTGCCCATGTGTCGGCCATATTTCTCTTTATTAGAGGTTTATAGTATGGTCGATCCTGTTATAAGTTACGAAGCCGCTATTGAATACTTACAAAGCCTTTTAGTGTTATTGGTCGTTTATGAATAATACTTTTAGGGATTCTCATTATAACAGGCTAATAAACCTATTTTAACTTTTTATGAATAAGACTGTAGGTGTTACAGACGTGCAGTAATATTTATAGGGGTTATTCAGGCCATCGAACTGAAAAACCTTCACTACGGGACCAAAATCGGAATTTCAGAAAAACAATTCACTTCCCCATCCTCAGCTGAGTACCAGCTGACATCAGTTTGTATGGGGAAGTGTTTTTTTTAACATTTTGTCGTTGGTCTCATAGTAAAAGTTGTTCACTTCGATGGTCTGAATATCCCCTTCAAATATTACTGCACCTTTATTTTACACCTTGTATAACAACCGACATTAACGCGAGCGAAGCGGCGGGCGACCACTAGTATGCTATAATAGTGTAGAGTGCGTTTCATCTTATAGTTCCTGCCGTGATGGTGGCTGCCCTGTCTGTCATTAGCATCAACACGTAAGTCATATTTGCAGGTTTTTTATGTTTTAAAGAAAATCTTTGAGAAAATCATGTCCAAAACATTGATTATGAAAGATTAATTGTGTTTAAAACCTAAGGTCTTTTGTGAACGTGAAAAACGTAAGGAGGTGCCGCATAATCCATATTAGTGTGTACAAGTTCGAATTGCCGCCATTAAATTGGGTTATCAGTTTTATTAAGTGTTTGATAAATAAATAAATAATATTTATTTAAGTTTTTTTTACTGTAAATAAATAGTACTATTATCGATTTATCGACTGACAAGAGTGAGAAAATGTCAAATGTAGATATGTTAGATCAACACAATTATTGTTAATCATAATAAATATAATATTTTGGTATGATTTAACCTTTTTACTTAATGTGTCTATCCTTCTTACGTCACTATAATTTATATTTATCTATCTAATATCATGAACTAACTGTTCTCGCAAATTTTCACGAGTTGTGGCATAAGACTTTCATAAAAAAAACTAAAATGTAACTACTGCTTAGTAGCGCTAGTAGTTATAAGTAACAAAATAAGATATATGCATAATTGTTTATGTAGGTAATGAAAAAAAAATCTCCCTGAACTAAAGGTACGACAATAAAGTTGACATGGTATCATTTTCTTGCAATACTACCACCATGACGGCATAGGAACTATAAGATGAAACACACCCTAGTTAGACTGAACCTCACCTATGCGTGAACAAAGCCAGGAGATGCGCCAAGTGTTGCGCTGACCGCGAACTGGTGGAGGCAAGGAGCAATGCCGAGTGCGACCGCAGGACGGCACCGGACCACGTGCACACCGACGCGCATCTGTCGACACACAAATTTACATACACAAATCACGCCTATATCCCCGAAGGGGGGGTAGGCAGAGGTGAACTAGCACCCACGTTTCGCCAATTATGTTAGGTCCCATGTAATAGGTGGCGAGCCTATTGCCATTTATCGCGCACAAAAGTCGCAGCATTTTGCTATTGCTAGGTGGTATAAGAGGAACGCTGCTGTCCATTCCTCATCACTGATTTATCCTTAGTCGCCTTGTACGACACCCACAAATCTTCAAAATAGCTTACATTTAAGTAGGTCAATAGAGCATTTTATGTGGTGACACATTTATTTCAGAATATGCGATGCTACAGAATCTTAGATGATCGATCGAAAATGTGTCCAGCCAGCTTGAAAAACCACTTTTCGCTGGTCTCTCAATCTCGGTAACGGGAGTGATTTTGAGGACTTTTTGCACATCAACGGGCGTCACAATAAATTTGTGACGGGCATCGAGCTAAAAGTTTTGTGATACGTACAGAGGTTTAGTATACAATGCAAAAATCTGTGTCCAGCCAGAATTGAATTTACGTATAAAACTTCTGGCTGGCACTTCTGAATCTCGATAACGGGAGCGTTTTCGAATAAGATTCCTCTACTAACAATATGTGACGCAAATTGTGCCGGTAATAATAGGTTACATTTTGATCATACATGTTGATTGTACCCACGGGCTGGTTTTCCTGGCGGCCATGTTCGCTAACTGCTCTATCAGTTGTGGTAATCCTCGGTAGGTTAACCACTTCATTGGCATGGGAGAATTGAGATAAATGCCAAGATTCATCTCATCTGATTGTAAGTGACGATAAGGGCTGAAGATGGAATCGAGCTTTACCTAGAACCCTCAACCACAGCGGGGCTGGCTATCTAATCACACATTGACGCAACACAATAATGCTGTTAACATTATTATTATAGCGACAGATTTTTGATAAGATGGTGGTAGCTAGCCAGGCGGACTCACAGAAGTCCTACCACCAACCAAACCGAGCACAAATTTTGTAGCCCCCGGGGATCGAACCCGGGACCTCTGGATCTTAATTCCGGTGGGCTAACCACTACACCACGGAGGCGGTTAAGATTACACACGAGAGTGTTACCCCGTAAATAACCATATCCTATGTATGTATGTATACCTGCCCAGCTAGCATGACCACCCAAACACGATATGATATAGCCGTTTATCGCGTTGAACAGTCAAAATCATTGGATTTTAACACTTGAATAAGCCTGGATTGAGTAATTGATTAAGCCTCTATGGTAATTAATAAAAGATAGAGCCATTTATCGCTTTGAACTGTCGAAAATACAATGACTATACTTAGTTCAACACGATAAATGGCTATATCATATCGTGTTTGGGTGGTCATGCTAGCCAGGCAGGTACATGGTATAAATCCCGTTTTATCGCAATTGATTATACATGAAGCTGTATACATGTTATTATTTTTATTACATGTTACAATGTTATTATTGATTTATGACATGTTTAATTGAAATTGAAATTTTTATTATATAATTATGAAAAGTTTTAAAATATGGTTATTAATAATGTTTTTTTTACCATCCATGATTTATGATTTTGTTCATTTTTTGTTAATTTGAAGACGTTTAATGTATGCATGATAAAGTCGTTCATTTTTATAATATTACATGCCTGTTAAGGTAAACTGTTGTAATTAATTTATATCTAACAACCTGCTGTAACACAGTTTTAAGCAATAAAAATCTATCTACCTATCTATCTACAATTTTCTATTTCATTCGAATCTTCCGTTTATTTTGGGACACCTTAGTTAGGGTTAAAAATACCCGTAGATTGTACCCACTGGCTGGTTTTCCTGGCGGCCATATCCGCCAGTTGCTCGATCAGTTGGGGAACATAATCGGCAGGTAGGTTGGCCACCGTCCGCGCCGCCACTCCCGCGTCGTCCTTTTGCAGCACCGTCAGGATTAAACTGAAAGTGGGAAAGCGGTTTTCAATAAAACAGCTACAATATCAATAATATATGCAGAGGATGCATAGAGGTAGAAGAAACGCCACATCACGTACTTATACAGGGTAAATTTGAAATAGGTCGACAAACTTTTACAGAACATTTTAACCGCTATAATGATCGTTATGTTAACAATTAAAAATGTAATGAAACATTAATTAATGAAATACAAGAACGCAATTATTAGATTTATTAGTTGCAGGCGACGCACTTTGCGCGTGATTGTACCTACAGCGTTCTGCTACCTAGCCGCGCGCACCCGTCCGCTTAGCAACCCGCGAATTACGAACGATTTATTTAATATTAAGAATTTAATTGAATATGTTTTATGTTTTTAATCTGTATATATTAACAGTTTCGAGTAAAAGAAAAGAAAAATATTGTTACTTTTTTTGTTGACTTAGGTTTGTTTTAAAACCTCACTAATATAATGTTTAAAAGCACTAGAACCCCCACATAAAAATTTGTCGATTCATTTCAATTTCATCCTGTAGAATGCAGGAGCGTGGCAGACCAACGGGCAGGGCTTCTACAATCCTTTACAAGTTTCTGGGATAATCTGGGATCGGTGGAGTAGAATGACATAAGTAGACACATACAATGGGCCAATAAGGGGCCTAAGTGAGGAAAAGGCCCAGCTAAACTATACTAACTAAATTATGGCTTGATGACGTCTGACCGAATGACATGAATGGAAGAGGAAACATACAAACGGGCAGGGAGAAGAAGAGGGGGGTGTTTTTCTTTGTATTGCTTACTTCTTATCTTTCGAGTGCAACCCTTGCATCAAGAGCTTGGTGAGGTTCTGGTTGACGGCTGACTTGTTTCTGCTCTTCGGGTCCAGGGAGAGGTTCTCCAGCCTCGCCTCCATTGGTACTTCCACCTGTCAGATACATAAATAAATATATTATATTTCTTACACTCAGACGAAACATCTAGCCCAAAGTAGCATTTATAATAGAAATTAGAAAAGTAGCTTTCGGGTGCCCCAAGGTGCTTATTGGTCAACACCGGGTAATGTCCCTTAATTGACTTTAAGACGCCCATGGGATGAGTCGGAGCCGGCCCATTCTACGTTATTTGCAGCATAGAAGACTTACAGCAAAGCTTGTATGTATACAAATACATAGCTTCTGTTGTAGTCAAAAATAGAATAGAAAACATTTATTGGCACACCATGAGAAAAAACAGGTACTTAAAAACAATGATACAAAACAAAACATTAGGTATATATACCAAAAGCACATCCCACGGTTGCACCAAAAGTTGCTAGTTCAGCATTATGTCAGGTTTTGAGGCCTAACACTGGTTTTCAACTAGCACCTATTTTTTTTGACATTTGGATGCCAAAAACTAAAATAAACAGTACAGTACAGTACAGTAAAACTAAAACAATTAAAATACATAGGTAAATAAAATTCCATTCCATAATTTAGCCGTGTGGTGACGGCAGAGTAGAATACAATTGTCACCACCCCAAATCTCTCCCGTGGGTGTCGTACAAGGCGACTAAGGATAAATCAATGATGAGGAATGGGCAGCAGCAGCGTTCCTCTAATACCACCTAGCAATAGCAAAGTACTGCGACTTTTGTGCCCGATATATGGCAATAGGCTCGCCACCTATTACATGGGACCTAACATAATTGGCGAAACGTGGGTGCTAGTTCACCTCTGCCTACCCCTTCGGGGATATAGGCGTGATTTATGTATGTATGTATGTAAATAAAATTCGATCAATTCAAAATAAATAAATAATATAAATAATAAATAAATCACATATTATTAATAATATACTTAGATAAAACTTATTAATAATATTAGTACCTATAAGTTTTGATTTTACATGCATTTAACTAACCCGTTAACAGTCACGTGACCGCATGTGACGTCATTTTACAACGCTCAGCAAATTTACTTCTCTAATCGGAATTTAATTTTTGACGTATCGAAGTCATTCTTTAACTTGTATTTTTGACAGAGATGAGAGCTAATAAAAAAAACAGTTAACATCCTCAATTATAGGTTGTAAATAAATATTATGGTATTAATACTCACTTGTGGTGTGGTTACGGCAGAGTAAATACAATTGTCACCACCCCAAATCTCTCCCGTGGGTGTCGTACAAGGCGACTGAGGATAAATCAGTGATGAGGAATGGGCAGCAGCGTTCCTCTTGTACCACCTAGCAATAGCAAGCTGCGACTTTTGTGCCCGATAAATGGCAATAGGCTCGCCACCTATTACATGGGATCTAACATAATTGGCGAAACGTGGGTGCTGGTTCACCTCTGCCTACCCATTCGGGGATATAGGCGTGATTTATGTATGTATGTATGTATATACTCACTTGTGCACCCGGCGTCGTCCGCTTCCGGCTGACACCACCAAGCGGCTCTACGTAGGTGACATCCTGTGAAGTGTCCCCTCGCACTTTGTTCACCTCGTTGGCTTGTTTGGTCTTCTTCTTCGGTTTGCTCTCTCCGCGGATGAGAACTTGCGTTTTGGACGTGAGGTCTGGAGTCTGAAAGCGGTGGAGATGGAATTCACTGTTCCTGCTCTTTTTTAAAACTTTAACAAATCCATACTGACGGCCGTCTTGATCGAATGCTCAGATTGCTGGGTATTGGCCAATAGGTAAGGGAGGGGCAACCTTTGTGATGACCACAAATGTTTGTTTCCGAGTCATGGTTGTGTATATGTTTATGTAGTATATTTTCAACATTTATATACCAAATTATATTAAAAATATGTTCGTCATCTAGTATCCATAACACAAGTGCTTAGGCTACTTACTTTGGGCTAGATGATAGGTGTGAGTGTAAAAATATTTATTTATTATTTATACTAATACTATAAAGCTGAACAGTTTGTTTGGTTAGTTGAACGCGCTAATCCCAGGAACATTTTCATTTTATTTTCGGACTACTGGCTCAAATTGAAAAATATTTAAGTGTTGTATAGTCCATTTATCGAGCAATGCTATAGGCTATATAATAACCGCCGTTAAAGCGAGCAAAGCCGCGGGCGGACACTAGTTTTATATAACTTTCAGATTAAAAAAAAATTGTTGGCTGGTTCTCCGATCCATAGGTGGCAGGACTGATTTATAAAATTAGTTGCAGCAAATTGTACTGTATTGATATATGTTTTAGAATGAAATAAAATATTTTCGATTTTGATTGGCTCTGGGGGATTAAACAAGTGACCAATCTCTTTCATCATCATAACCAGCCATTTTATCTCCCCATTGTTGGGGCACAGGCCTTCCCTACGGATGAAAGCATATAGGGGAATAGGCCATGACCCACCACGCTGGCCCAGTGCCACCAATCCGGTTGGTTTTAAAGACTGTAGATGCATCTGGGACCAACGGCTCAACGTGCCTTCCGAAGCACGGAGGAACCCCTCGACTAATTTCAATAACTATTTTTATTTTAAATTGAAAATTATATAAATGTTAGAAAATTAGTACAAAGTATATTGTGGATTTAAAAAGTTCGAAAAATTATAGTCGCAGATTGCTATAGGAATCTGCATGGATCACGAGAGGATGTGGGTTTTACCCGTATCAAGATATAATTTTTCGAACTTTCTCTAACCAGAATATTCTTTGTAATAATTATAATACTCACAATTTTTTCGAAAGTCAGTGCTGCACCATTTGTGTAAGCCAGTGTTAAGTCTTCCTGCATCAGTCTGCAACTGTTCAGGTTTAAAGGGACCGCTTCCGCTGTTGTCACCTGTATCGTCACAGACGGCTTGATTGGCTTGGCTGATGACCTGAAATATCCAATATAACTTATGGAGATTTAACTGGGCAATTGTCACCACCCCAAATCTCTCCCGTGGGTGTCGTACAAGGCGACTAAGGATAAATCAGTGAGGAGGAATGGGCAGCAGCGTTCCTCTTATACCACCTAGCAATGTACTGCGACACTTTTGTGCCCGATATATGGCAATAGGCTCGCCACCTATTACATGAGACCTAACATAATTGGCGAAATGTGGGTGCTAGTTCACCTCTGCCTACCCCTTCGGGGATATAGGCGTGATTTATGTATGTATGTATGTATGTAGATTTAGCTGGTATACCTCTCCCACCTCAAGAGGCCTAGGCTCATTGTTTATTTTGTGTTTATCAAAAAATTATATAAACAGTAATGATTGTTTTTCCAACAATTTGTGATAAAGTAGCCAGCTCCCTGTATGGTAAAAGGTTTCAGGTGAATCTCGATTCTACAGTGAGACTTTTCTTATTGTAGAACAATTCAAATGTCCCAATACGCATGTCATGAATTGAGTAGGTCTTAGCTTGAATGTTGTGCATATCTGTTATAGATGTAAAAAAAAAATCCTATGTTTTTGGCTTGTATGCTCTTTTTATTTTATTTATTAGGCACATAAACAATGTAAACACACAGTGTAATAAGACGTTATTACACTGTGTGTTTACATTGTTTTTTTTTTTTTTTGGTTGGTTTGTTAAGGGTTCTTATTGGTTTTCATAGCATGTGCTTTAGGGAAAATCACACCGTTTAATTTATAACTCACATACCCATTCAACGTATGTCTGTAATAGTGTACAACGCCGCTCCTAGTGGCTGCAGCCATCTTCAGCACGCTATCACCCTCTTCGAGTCTCAGCCGGACATCGACAAACTGTGGAGCGTCTTCTAGCACGAAGTTGTACGAGGGAGTCACGGAGCTGGTAAAGGACTTTTTTCGCTGTTTCTTGCTTGGTGGAGTAATCGCATCACCGTTAACTTGTGGCAGGTGTTCTTCTGTCACTGTGACATCCCAGAAGGAGAGCAGACGTTCACTCCTGAAACAATAAGTTTTGGCATAAGAAGATTCAGTATTATTATGCTTGTTGCTGGTATCTGGTGATCATTCTCTTTACTCTTAAATTGATTAATATTCTGACGTTATACAGGGCGTCCCACGGCCATGCCACACGGAGGGAAAGTATATTAAATATTGAACGTAGGACATTTTACTAAAAGAAGACATCGTTTTATTTTTAATAATGAGTAGAACTGCATTCACAGATTTTTTTAAAATAGCCTACCTCAACCGGGAATCGAACCCGCCAAATGTGATAGAAAAATTACTTGTATTTTATAATAGCGTTTCAAAGGGCTACTCATAAGCATTATTTTTTCCTAAATAACCTAGCATATTAAATTAAACTAAGATCATAAAATTTTTCATTTTATTTAAAATTTTGTTCAGGGAAATTTCCTCTGACTTGGCTATGCTTCCAACAATTAACATTATCATTTCAACCAGTACAACAACAGTTACAAAATGAACTTAGACGTATTATTTCAAACATCCACCAGGTAAAAATAAGTAAATCGACAGGCAGAGAAATTATCAAAAGAGTGAGAATTTGTATACAACAGAACGGATCACATTTTGAGCATTTGATTATTTTTTTTTTAAATAAAATGAAAAATTTTATGATCTTAGTTTCATTTAATATGCTAGGTTATTTAGGAAAAAATAATGCCTATGAGTAGCCCTTTCAAACGCTATTATAAAATACAAGTAATTTTTCTATCACATTTGGCGGGTTCGATTCCCGGTTGAGGTAGGCGATTTTTAAAAAATCTGTGAATGCAGTGACACATGTACCCTGCCAATCTTCACTTATGGTTGCCAAACTTGGGCACTCACCAAAGCTCAGAGTAACAGATTGAAGGTGAGCCAGCGAGCCATGGAGAGAAGTTTAATCAACAAGAGGCGAATTAATAAGATATCTAACAGAAAACTAAGAAACATTACAGGATTAGCCGACATTACATACAAAGTGAAACACCTTAAGTGGAAATGGGCAGGACACATAATCAGAGGGCCAGATAAATGGAGCAAAATAATTTCAACTTGGTACCCAAAGGGCTGCAAAAGAAACAGAGGTCGACAGTTTAAAAGATGGGAAGATGAGATTGTACAAATAGTTGGCAGGACCTGGACTAGAACAGCAAGGGACAAGGAAGAGTGGAGAAGACTGGGGGAGGCCTTTGCCCGGAGGCACACAGATATAATTTAAGATAACTAAATTGTAAATGGTTACCATACATTAATAGTTGTATGACGTATCTGAATAAAGGCTTTATTATTATTATTATTATAAATGCAGTTCCACTTATTATTAAAAATAAAACGATGTCTTCTTTTAGTAAAATATCCTACGTTCAATATTTAATATACTTTCCCTCCATGTGGCATGGACGTGGGACGCCCTGTATAATGTTCTTAAATTTGAATGCAGGAGGGTGGCAGATCAACGGGCAAGGCTTCTCCAATCCCCAGTATCGGTCCCAGAAGCTTGCAGCAGTCTGAAAAGGCTGCTAAGTTTATGGGATAATCTGTGATGGTTGGAGTAGTAATATACTGAGGAGACACGTACAATGGCCCAATCAGGGGGCTAAGTGCGGATAAAGCCCAGCTAAACTAACTAACTAACTATGTTCTTAAATTAGGAAACTTTGGAGAAATTTTTACACTGAACCCAGTTCTTACACATTATTTTTATCATGATTGCAGGATCATATTATCAGATATTGTTCAGTAAAATAATGCTTGACCTGCTTTTTATCGCCTGGCAAAATAAAAAAAAATTGAAATAAAACCATAAATTAATATAAATATTGAAAATATACTACATTCGTTTACATAAACAACCATGACTCGGAAACAAATCGACCGGTCCCAAGAACAAAGTTGTATCTTTAAAATTATCTAGTTGCAAGAGGTATTAAAAGGCAACAGTTACTATTGACTTTTAATACCTCTTGCAACTAGATAATTTTAAAGATATGACTTTGTTCTTGGGACCGGTCGAAATATCTGTGTTTTTCACTAAATTTGCCCCTCAGGATTCGAACCAAAGACCTCTTGGCTGACAGCCAGCAATCTGACCATTCAACCAAACCGGTTGTCATGTTGTTCACTTTGCGATAGATGATAAGTATGTATATGTTCAATATAATTCACTTATACTTACTGTGACCCCTCTAAGAGCCAAGTGGTATTGTTCAAGGTGACAATAGATAAAAGCACCCCAGGTGCTGTGTTGTGGCCAAGCTGCCGTACGATTGTAGGCTCCCCATCGAGCAGCCGCCAAACGCACACTTGCCATGATGCCGTAACTAGATATCTTGCTGTGGTTTTCTGCAATAACATGAGGATATATTACAATTATTTGCATCTCACCATGCCTGTCGATCTTCCAAAGGGATATGCAGAAAAAAGAATATTTATACTAAAAAAATAATGAGTATTATTATACTCAATACATACAAACTAACATTTGTATTAGGTAAAACTTTAATAGGCTTATAAAGGCTTGACAAGTGGTAGGAACTACAACAAAATAAACTTGAAGTGAAATTTTGACTCAGCAGATAGTACATGCATCTTAATAATGGACTAGATGAAAGTACTGAAGGTGACAAAATATAAATTAGGTATCAAAACCTTTTTTCTTTACATAAAATTCATATAAACAAAGACTACTTCTATTTTTGAGTAAGTTATGAAACTAACCTGATTATGAGGCACTATTTTGATGGCATTAACACTGTTTCCTTTCTTATTTTTACTATCAACTGTAACATTATACTTATTTCTAACACTAGCACTTTGTAAGTCCCACTCAACCACGAATCCGGCTCTGTTACTGCTGTACAACCCATATCTTCTGTGCCAATCTAGTGATGTTATACTCTTGTTTGTATTATGGGCATCTTCACAAAGCACACTTTCTATTTTAGCTTGAGAGACGGAGTATATTAGGATTTTCCCACTGGTCGTTCCTAATGCTATGCACTGGTTTTCCGGCTCACTTATGCTTTGTTTACGGTTGCCGCCTTTGCGTGGAGTATGCTGGAAAGGTTATGTTGATAGTAATACACAAGTGCAGTAAGAACATTATTAATATTGAGAATAAACATAGTATTTGAGGTGCACCGCAGCATTTTTAGAGCATACTACATTGACTATAAAAGCCTGAATGCATAAAAAGACGAACTAAAACCACGTGTTAACTTACTGCCGAATTTGAAACGTATATCCATTGCAAGCATGAAGGTGGAGAGGTCAAATGGAGGTCCGGCGTGTATTCCTGTTTTAGTACATTCGTTTCTGTGTCCCATAATTTTAATCTACCGTCTTTGCTAATAGAAGAGTAATATTTTCCATCTTCTGAAAACGCGGAAACTGCCATGTTTCATCGCACTTCATAAAATGACATTTGGACTTTGAAGTTTTGAAGATATTTTGTGATATTGACATTCCTGTGGATGCATACTCCTTTCTTCAAATAAATTGTGCACGTTAAACTGAAAATAAAAATATAAGTACAATACAGGAATACTTATTATTAAACCTATTTTCTAAATTATTACTAAATAAGTATTCTTACAAGTAATTTAATTTCTATTAAACAGAAATTCACTTTGATCTTACAAAAAGGGAGTTTACATTCTGCGTGTAATGACATTTTTTGTAATATGCTCATGGATTTGTTTTTTTAAATTTAATAAGCAAAGAATTTAATTACGTATTTCGAAGTAATTTATAAAGGAATAAGTGAACATATAATTAGCCTTTAATCTAAGTGTTAATTATTTTTTTTAAATACTAATGATTTTTCAAAGCAAAAATTTGGGATTCATAGCAAAAATTTGTTTTTTCATTCCACCCAAAGACCAAGTTTAAAGGCTGTGGTCCATTCTATCCAGTTGCATTTTGAACGTCATAAACACCTGTCAGTTAATCAGTACGTCATTGTCATTTTACTCAGCTCTCGATTCGATTGTCCGTGGTCGCGATTGTAGGTGGAGTTCGAAACGATTATTTTTTTTGTTTTGTACGTACAGTGTTCTCGTTCCGCTTTTCGATAGTATCTTTTATTTATAAATTCTGTGCTGTGCTTTATACCTAGTTTTTGTATAATTTGTGTAGTGCCACAAAGGCTGTGCTGATTTCCCACTATGGTTTTGTGAATATGATGTCACTTTTCTACTTGGAACCTTGAAAACATGAGTGTAAGTGTCGAAACGGACGTGTCCAGTCCTTTATCAGAAGGACAGAGCGGTACGTCGGACGGGATATCGAAATCGTCGTCCGAAAGCCAGAGCTTGAGCAAGAGAGAGGGCGTTGTGGCAGGTCAGGACAACAAAGACGATCGGTCAGAACCGTCCACACCGAAGTCTCATCCGATGGCTTTCACTATAGATTTCGGAGACTCCAAGCAGGTAGACAATCGGAGACTCGAGGAGTTGGCGAAAAAGTCCCAAGCTCGACATCAGAGGGTCCAATCGATGTCCGCAAGCATAACTAGGCCATCGCCTGTTGCCCAGAAGCCCCCAATGAGTGCCAAATTGCCGCGGAAGGCCCAAGGCTACAATTCTGAAGGCTACTTCTCATCCGACCAAGAAGACAGTGGTCTCTCTGGCTCAGTCAAACTGCGCCATTGTCCCCTAACACAAAGCATGCATATCACGTCCCCCACAGTTAACAGACATATGAAATCACCAACAGACATTTTCCAACCAAAAAGAACGTCCAAAAGTCCAATTGTTGATAGTATAATGTCTAGAAGCGATAATTTTACCTCGAGACAAGCTCTGAACCTGCCATTAAAGAATTCTACTAGTTCCTTCTCACGAGACGTCCATAGAACTCCAAGTTATGGTAACTTATCTTCTAGCTATCAACACAGGCATATGGCTGACATAATTGATCAGAGTCCCGAGGGAATGATGCTAACTGACATTTCAAGTCCTGAGTTAGATATTTTGACACCTGACAATGGTTTGTCCACACCAGAACCTTCTAAAAGTCCTGTAATGCGCACAGTTAGAGCCTCCTCTGAAACACAAGACTTATTCAAGAAATGTGTGCCAAAAGTCGAACAGTTGTATATAGAAGATGAAGTTGATAGAGCATCAAACAATTCTTCTACAGGCACATACACAATTGAAGGCAACAATTATACAGAAGAGCAAAAAGCTAGAATGAGCATAGATAGGACTTTTGGCACACATTTACTAGATGAAGCCATTGAGGATCGACTTAAAAAGTGTACTGTGACCAATGAGAGGGACCCAGAACTTATATTTGATTTCCAAAATCCTAGGGTTGTAACAAAGGAACCAAGAAAAGATGTAGCACTTAGAAGTCCCTTGGGCACTAGTAAGGCTCCAGATACACCTAGCAAAGTGTCTAAAGACAAGAATGTCTTAGAAATTTCTTGCTGTTATGAATCTCCGACTGAAAATGACTTAGCTGCTCAGACTTCAAAGCAAATTAAGTCCACTAGGAGTTATCTAGAGAAAATTAAGAATAGAGTACGGACAATAACTGAAAAAACATTTCCAAAGTCGCCACCTAAACATGAGGTGGACCCAGATGTAGGTAGCTTTACATCTGTAACAACTTCAGGGGTTCTGAGTTCCAAAAACCCACCGAATATTGATATACCACTGCGGAGAAGATGTAGCTTAGCAAAATCGGAGATTGATCAGACCGATTATGTGCACAGATTGTCCAGAGAGTCTTCTGTGCCTGTCTCGTTGCCTAGTAACAAACCGTTGCCGTTTGATGGTGCGAAGTTTGAGAGTACTGCTTTGAAGAATGCACAGAAGGCATTGAGAGATGACAGTGGAGTGTCTTCTGACATAACTCCCGAACAAGTTGTGGGTAAGCTGTCATATTTGAGTTTAAATAGGTGTAAAGGGGACAAGACATGGATACAGGAATGGGCCGAAAGTGTCAAAAAGTACAATCACAACACCCTAGGCTCAAAGGACGATCTTAATACTACAGTGGTGATTGATGGAGACAGGGCACAGCTCAGTCCTCGTCACATCTCTGGCAAACGTAAGTAAAAAATTCATGAATTATATTTTTTCATTGGTTGTACACTGTACTAAGAAGTCGATGCATGGCAGATCTTGTGAATTAATCAACTGTCTAGAGCTGGCGAAAATGCTGAGCCACTGTAATAATATGAGCATTGGCACCTCAAATGCCGTGTGGTGACGGCAGAGTGGAATACAATTGTCACCACCCCCATCTCTCCCATGGGTGTTGTACAAGGTGACTTAGGGTAAACACAGCAATGAGTAATGGGCAGCAGCATTTCTCTCATACCACCTAGCAATATATATTTGTACTGCGATTTATGTGCCCGATAATGGCAATAGGCTCGCCACCTGTTACATGGGACCGAACATAATAGGCGAAAAGTGGGAGTTAATTCACCTCTGCCTACCCATTCGGGGATATAGGCGTGATTTATGTGTGTATGTATGTATGGCACCTCAAATGTGACCTAAAATTTTTGACAATCAATGTGTTATTATTATTATTATTATTATTAAGCCTTTATTGCTGTAATTAGATTATCAGCGTGTCCTGTGACACATAGGCCTCTTCCAGCTTCTTCCATTTCTCTCTATTTTTGGCATGTCTTGGCCATATAGCACTCCCAGTTCTCTTTATGTCATCTTCCCATCTCTTCACCTGCCTGCCTCTATTTCTCTTCCCATCCCGTGGCTGCCATTCTGTTAGCATTTTTGACCATTTGGCCTTGCTCTCTCTTGTCATATGTCCTGTCCATTGGACATATGACAATCAATGTGTTAATGAGTCCTGAAATGTATCCTAAGGTATGAAATAATTTTATTACATATTGTTTTATATGGAAAAGCATTGTTTCTTCTTCTTGTGTTAGTAGCAATCAGTCTTACAACAGCAAATGACTAATATATTGTTTTAAGCTTACGTGGTCACTTTCATCTTTAAATTGTGAATAAACGGGATTTATATCACGTACCTGGATTTTGTTATGATTCCGATATTTCGGCACAGTTACATGCGCCATGGTCACGGATGACTGAAGTCTTGCGGGATGATACACATTATTACGGCAGACATATCTGTCTACCCTCCTTCTGACTCTTTTAACACGCCCGGAAGCAGTACAATCATAACAAAATCCAGGTACGTGGTATAAATCCCGTTTATTCACAATTTAAAGCAGATGACTAATGTCTGAATAAAGTGACTGCAAATACGCTTTGTGGTACTTAGAATTTGATCAGTAGGTAAAATATTAAGTAATATACAAAAACTTTAAAACTCATCAACCAAAGTATGCTGCATAATGCCGAGTATTATTTACTATGTTACCAGTGTGTATTCAAGTGTGCCCATGTTTGCAAAACATTAAGTTTTTTCCAAAGGTCAATGAGTGTTTGAGTCACGATGGGTTGTAGCGGTAGGATTGTACACATACAGTCAGCTTCAGAATTAGCTTGATGTTTTACAAAATCTCTAAACCTCTAAAAATGTTAGCGGTAGAACTGCTCATTATTGATTCATCATCACCAGCCTAATAATGTCCCCACTGCTGGGGCACAGGTCTTCCCTATGGATGGAAGAATAATAGGAAAAATGGGTCATAATAACCCACCACGCTGGCCCAGCGGATTAGTAGGTATTAAAAACTGCAGATGCCGCGTGGTGACGGCAGAGTAGAATACAATTGTCACCACCCCAAATCTCTCCCGTGGGTGTCGATGATGAGGAATGGGCAGCAGCGTTCCTCTTATACCACCTACCAATAGCAATGCACTGCGACTTTTGTGCCCGATAAATGGCAATAGGCTCGCCCCCTATTACATGGGACCTAACATAATTGGCGAAACGTGGGAGCTAGTTCACCTCTGCCTACCCCTTCGGGGATATAGGCGTGATTTATGTATGTATGTAAAAACTGCAGATGCATTCTGCAGTTTCTGCAACTCGAGAGAATAAATTGTTGGTCACCCATCCAATGACCGGCCTTAGCGAACATTGCTTAGTTTACGCAATCGTAGGCCGAACGGGTCAAGCCACTGCGCTGTCGAGCTGCTCCATTATATTGATTGAACGGGATATATTTTACTGATTATTTACGGATACTTCATGCATGATTGTCGGTACTTTTGACCTGGCCCTTTTTAATAGAATTTGATTAACTCTGTATAATAAGCGAGTTCTGTTAGCAAAAAAATAACGTAGAATGTGCCAGCCCCGACCCATCCCATGGGCGTCGTAAAAGTCGACTAAGGGAGATTGCCTGGTGTAGACCAATAAGCACCTTGGGGCACCTGAATGGTGTAGTGTAGATGAAAAAACCAACAACAGTATACCCAAAGTTAGTTAGTGTCAGGCAGGCGGCCGGTAAAACCCTAGCTAAAACCTTGAGCAGTATGGATTGGAATGTTGACAACATTCAAATCACTCTCTCCGTTCATCGGTCTCTCGATATGATGGTCCGTTCCATCCCCTTTCTATACATTCACACATCACTAGCGCCATTCCGGTGTAATGACATTTGACCGATGATATAATAGATGATGGAAGAGGAAACATACTGCGCCGACCCCAGATAGACTAGGAGCAGGGCAGGGAGAAGAAGAAAAATTGCTGCCTGTACCCAGCTCGCGTAATACATACATACATATGTCACGCCCTTCTCCCACAGGGGTAGGCAGAGATCACTTCTTTCCACTTGCTACGATCCTTACATACTTCTTTCGCTTCATCCAATCTCATCAATCCCTTCATGCATGATTTATTCGCCGAGGTGTTACCAGCGTGTTTCTATGGTAATGAGGTCTGTAGTTCGTCGCCGATTGATCTTCACATGACGCAAGAGCACACCTTGGAATGTTGCTGATTGCTTGTAATGTCACTTTCAACCTATTGCCATTTATCGGGCACATAATATAGTTCCCGGCACGTCATCATCATCATCACCAGCACTTTAATGTCCCCACTGCCGGGGCACGTTACCTATGGATGGAAGAACATAGGGAGATTGGGCCATAACCCACCACGCTGGCTGCGGGTTGGTGGGTATTAACGACTGCAGATGCAGCACGGAGGAACTCGAGATAATACATTTTTGGTTATGCATCCAATCACCGGCCTTAGCGAACATTGCTTAGTTTACGCAATCGCAGGCCAAGCGCGCTATGCCACTGCGCTAGCGAGCCCCTCAGGAAAAGTGTCTAAACTAAATTTTGATCGCTTGAAGCGGGTATCCCTACATTGCAATGCTCATACAGAGCCTCAATCAATACCTTAAAACAGCGCATAGGTCAACTTATGTCCCGGGTATTGTACATCTGGGTCTTCCATGCTGAGAACGAAAAAATAACGTAGAATTGGCCAGTCCCGACTCATCCCATGGGTGTCGTAAAAGTCGACTAAGAGAAATTTCCCAGTGTGTGTAGACCAATAAGCACATTGGGGCACCCGAATGGTGGAGGGCAAACCACTAACAACAGCATACCCAAAGAGGTTGATGTCAGGCAGGCACCCGGCTGTAACACCTAAGCCAAAACCATACCGGTCAAGGTATGGATTGGTTGTAATGTTATCATTCCAATCACTCTCCGTTCATCAGTCTCTCGACATGGTCCGTTCCGTCTCTTTTCTAAACATTCAGTCATCACTAGCACCTTGACGGTCTGATGAATTATATGAACCAAAAGGATGGCTCGATGACGTCTGACCGATAGAATGGATGAGGAAATATACTGCGCCGACCCCAGATAGACTGACTACTCTTACCCCCGAATACAGAAACGCTAATCAAAGTTTGAGTCTTGCTTAGCATTTAAATGTTGTCAAAATTAACGTTTTTCCATACAAATTCTGACAGGTCCACTTAAGTTTTTAAGCAGTGCCCCAAATTTGATTAGCGTTTCTGTATTCGGGGGTTAGTCTCCTTGTATGATACGACACCCACGGAAATGTTGGGGGGTGGTGACAATTCTATTCTGCTCTGCCGTCACCACACATCGATTTGGATTACATACATACCTAAATCGAGCATTACATACATACATATGAGATGCATTGGCGTTGAATAGTTTTATATTGAACAACACGCTGATGAAAACAGACAATTGGACGTGAGTAAGAAGGGCGTAATTACCTAACAACGTTGTTGCAAACCGATATCTATTACAAACGAAAGAGACTGATAATGCTATTAAAATATGACACAATGGCATTACGATAGAAAATATGCATACAGCAATCGTTATGATATATGAAAATAATACTAATGCTGCGATTAAAGTTCCCGGTGAATGGCAATAGGCTCGTCACCTATCACATGGGAACTAGCTTAATTCGCAAAAAGTTGGTGTTAAATTTACCTCTGCCTAACCCTTCGGGGATATAGGCGTGATTTATGTATGTAAGTAAGTAATAATTCTATGTTAATTAGGTACGTTGTTTGCCGTTTTAATTACCTGGCGTAATGACGTCACTAGATCGTAATTATCGTTATCAGATGATAATTAGTTTCATCAATTAAGCATCTATGATGGGGAATGGGCAGCAGCGTTTCTCTTATACCACCTAGCAATGTACTGCGACTTTTGTGCCCGATAAATGGCAATAGGCTCGCCACCTATTACATGGGACCTAACATAATTGGCAAAACGCGGGTGCTAGTTCACCTCTGCCTACCCCTTCGGGGATATACATACATACATAAATCACGCCTATATCCCCACGCCTATATCCCCGAAGGGGTAGGCAGAGGTGAACTAGCACCCACGTTTCGCCAATTATGTCAGGTCCAATGTAATAGGTGGCGAGCCTATTGCCATTTATCGGGCACAAAAGTGGCAGTACTATTGCTAGATGATATAAGAGGAACGCTGCTGCCCATTCCTCATCACTGATTTATCCTTAGTCGCCCTGTACGGCACCCACGGGAGAGAATTGGGTTGGTGACAATTGTATTCTACTCTGCCGTCACCAGGCGTGATTTATGTATGTATAAAAATAATACATTCCTCTTCATTGCTTATAATTTGTCATCCTCCCTTAGTCGCCTCGTACCCGTCGCCGAGATTGGGGTTGGTGGCAATTGTATTCTGCTCTGTCATCACCACTTGCATGATTTCGTAAAGAGGTCCCAATTATTGCTGTGATGATTCCTCAAAAGGTGCTTTCAATCGTCCATGTATGCAAGGTGTAAAAGAAATGTGCAATAATATTTAAAGGGGTTATTCAGGCCATCAAAATGAACAACTTTAATAATGAGACCAACAGCAAAATCTCAAAAAAAATAAACACTTCCATACAAACTGATGTCAGCTGGTTCTCAGCTTAGTATATGGAATGGATTTTTTTTCTGAGATTTCGATTTTGGTCCCGTAGTGAAGGTTGTACATTTTTGTTACACCTAGTATAAGTTCTTGTAGACCAAACTAAAAACGTTACTCAATCGATTTTGCAATTTACTCCTTACATTTTAAAGTCGAAATTCTCTTTGAACTGTTGGTACCTAAGTTTTTTCTTGCAAACTAAAGACATTGGTCAATCGATTTTGCAATTTACTACTTACACCTTTAAAGTCGAAATTCTCTTTCAACTGTTGCACTGTCTGTACGTTAACGCACACTTGTTTATTGCACAAAACATTACGTTTATGCAACACCGAAACGTATAAACACAGTCAGTCATATTCTAATCAATAAATTAATCGCGCTCGAAACTCTATTGCGAAATACCGCCAATTCGTTGGGTTTGCCACTCTCTAACGATTTAAGCAGAAACGTAGATTATAAAACTTGCGCAGTTATACTCAAGCCATTATTAAGACCGGGATGATTACTGAAATACATACATACATACATAATCACACCTATATCCCCGAAGGGGTAGGCAGAGGTGAACTAGCATCCATGTTTCGCCAATTATGTCAGGTCCCATGTAATAGGTGGCGAGCCTATTGCCAATTATCGGGCACAAAAGTCGCAGTACTATTGCTAGATGGTATAAGAGGAACGCTGCTGCCCATTCCTCATCACTGATTTGATACTTAGTCGCCTTGTACGACACCCACGGGAGAGATTTGGGGTGGTGACAATTGTATTCTACTCCGCCGTATATATAGTATTACATATAGGTTGGTTAGTCGGTTGGGCGCTAATCTCAAAAACTACTGGTTCAAATTGAAAAATTATATTTGTGTTGGATAGTACGTTTATTTAAGAAGGCTATATAACAACCGACATTAACGCAAGCGAAGCCGCTGACGACCACTAGTAGGTTATAAAACTTGCACAGATATTACTCAGGCCATTACAAAGACAGGGATGATGACACTAACAAAGAATCATTGAAATAATGATTTATAATATGATTCAGGGGTGCACAGTGCACCCTTAAGGGGGTACACATCTCTAAGTGCACACGGGTATGCGACCCCGGATTCCCGAGCTACTACGACTTTTTTCCCAAAGATCCTCTCCGAGTCAGTAGTATCCTAATTGTCCCTTTCCTACCCAAAATTCCACGTCCTTTTCATATTTAGACCTTATCCTACCCTGTCTCCTCTTTTCCCTTCCATTCCGCCAATCCAGGGTCTGCCGTGCCTGTGGATGCGTGGCTAGGGGCGAGCCTAGTCTCAAGCGTGCCTAAGCCCTGGGAGCAGGCGAACCCAGAAAAAGGCTAGCCTTACCCTGGCATGCGGGGCTCTGCCAGGGCCGACAAACTTTTCCCTAGCTTCTCGTGGGGACGCAATGGAATTTCCTAAAATTATCCATAAAAATGGCGGCGATGTGGTTCGCCACCCATCACGTCACGGACCTCGCGGGGGCGGAAAGTGGTTCACGGAGAGCCGCTTTGCTACGTTGAATGTTAGAGGAGGAATGCAAGGTAAGATAGATGAAGTATGCGAGATTATGAATAAAAGGCATATTGATGTGTTGTGTTTGAATGAGACGAAAAGGAAAAGTAGTGACACCACCGAACATGGCCCTTATACAGCATACTGGTCTGGAGTTCCCGGATCCAGCAGAGGCAAACAGGGCGTTGGGGTCCTACTTTCCAATAGAATGGCAGAGTGTGTGACTGAACATAAGTGCGTGAGTCCCAGGCTCCTCTGGCTTAGGTTGAAGGTTGGGCTTACTCGAATCTTCATCCTCGGTGTATATGCACCTACAGATTTAGGTTTGAGTAGGTCCAAAACAGACCTTATAAGTCAGGAGGAGTTCTGGGATAGCATGAGAGATTGCCTGAAACAGTGCAAGGAGAATGAGAGAATTATAATGTTAGGTGATTTTAACGGATGGGTAGGAATAAAGCGAGATGGATATGAAAAGGTATTAGGTAAATTTGGGGATGAAAGAGTTAATGAGAATGGGAAAAGCTTGTTAGATGTGCGTTTGGAATGGAACCTCTTAGTGACAAATACGATGTTTGCCCACAAGAGGATCCATATGTATACAAGAGAGGATGAATACTCGAAAAGTATGATTGATTTTGTGATTGTGGATGAAAGATTGAGAAGCAAGGTTCAGGATACAAGGGTGTTCCGAGGTAGCGGTCTTTACTCAGACCACTTCCTGGTAGTTAGCCGAATAAGTGGTCTGTTTAAACGATGGCGGCACCGTACCACGGCCCCTATAAGTATCCTGGAAAGGATAAAAGTAGAAAATTTGCAAGAGGTGCATGAGGAATATGTGCGAAAGTTGAATGAAAGGTTAATTGAATCTGACGTAGATTCAGTAGCTGAGATAGAAGACATATGGAAGGTTTTTAAAGATGACGTAAATGTAGCTACTGAAGTATGCGGTGTGGCGAAAAGAGGGAAAGGAAAGAGACAGAAGAGTGAATGGATGGATGGAGAAGTACAGAAGGTAGCGAAAGATAAGAAGAAAGCTTGGCAAGATTGGTTAGCAAAGAGAGCTGACCAAAGGATATGTAAGGTGACAATGGCGGATGTAGACGAAGCGAAAAAGAAATATAAAAGATTGAATTTGTTAGTGAAGAGTGTAGTGAATAGAAAGAAAGATGAACGAAAAGATGAGTTTGATAGAAAAATCTCTGACAATTTCCAAAATAACATTAAAGTTTTTTGGAAATCTGTACGGACAGCTCGAGGAAAGAGCGCAAACTCGGAGTTGATACGAGTCAGAGACAAGGATGGAAGTGTTTTGAATGGCGAAGAAAGAGTGCTGAATAGGTGGAAGGAATATTTCGAGAGTTTATTTGAAAGGTCAGATGATATAGTCCAGTCCCAGGCTAATCATGTGGAAGAAAATTTGAATGAGAATGAAATAAGTATGCATGAGATTGTGCAAACATTGAAAGGTATGAGAGCAGGAAAGGCAGCAGGGTGTGATAGGATATCGGTCGAGATGCTGAGGGCTGGTGAGGGTACCATTGCTAAGCAGCTGCACCGCCTTTCGCCACCTTTGTTGGGTAAGTGGCCAAGTACCAAAAGACTGGCGTAAAGCCGTCATTGTGCCACTGTACAAAGGTAAAGGGTCGCAGCTGGAATGCAAAAATTACCGTGGTATTAGCCTTCTTAGTGTTGTCGGCAAATTGTATGCAAAGATTCTGATTGAAAGGATTATGAAAGAGACTAATGATAGAATATGGGACGTGCAAGCAGGATTTCGGAAGGGAATGGGATGTAAGGATCAAGTCTTTTCTCTACGATGCATTACTCAGAAATCTCTGGCTAAAAGCCAACGAGTATATTGCGCTTTCGTAGACTTAGAAAAGGCTTATGACCGAGTGGTGAGGAATGAACTGTGGTCGATTTTGTCGATGTATGGGGTGAACAGCAGTCTGATACAGGCGTTGAAATCTCTTTATGAGGATTCGAACGCTTGTGTTAGGATAAATGGCGCATACACAGAGTCGTTTCGCATCGGTACAGGTGTGAGACAAGGATGTGTAGCGTCACCATGGCTGTTCAACTTATACATGGATAATTGTCTGACGAGACTAAAAGAATTTGATTGTGGATTACGAATGAACGAGTTACTTATCAAATGTCTGCTGTACGCTGATGACCAGGTTATATTAGCATCATCAGAAACAGATTTGCAGGAGATGGTAACAGTTATGCATGAAGCTTTGACAGAGAAAGGTATGAAAGTAAATGTAAGCAAGACAAAGGTTATGGTTTTTGAAAGGGATGAACAAATGACGAAGTGTGAAATTAAGATTGCGGGTGAGAATGTTGAACAAGTGAAAGAGTTTGTATATTTAGGATCTGTATTTACGAGAGATGGAAAGTGTGATAGTGATATTGAAAAGCGGGTGAAAGCTGGGAATATGGTAAACGGGGCTTTGCACACTTTTATGAACAGCCAAAGCGTGTCCAGAAAGGCTCGTATGGCTGTTCATAACGGAGTGCTGGTTCCGACATTAATGTATGGAAGCGAAAGTTGGGTATGGGAGAAGAAGCATGAAAGTAGAATAAATGCAGTAGAAATGAGAGCGTTGAGGAGCATGGCTGGAGTAAGGCTGAGCGACCGATTGTATAACAGTGTGATAAGAGAAAGGTGTGGTTTGAAAGAAGATGTAATGACAAGGATTGAGAAAGGGATGCTCGCATGGTTTGGTCACGTCGAAAGAATGGATGAAAGGAGAATGACAAAAAGGATTTACATGGCGAAAGTGAATGGAGAAATGGCAAGGGGAAGGCCTAGGCGGATCTTTCATAATCAAATTGAAAGTCTATTGAAAAAGGGCCAGGTCAAGAGTACCCGAAACCGACGGGCATGCATGAAGAGATTGATGAGATTGGATGAAGCGAAAGAAGTATGTAAGGATCGTAGCAAGTGGAAGGAAGTGATCTCTGCCTATCCCTGTGGGAGAAGGGCGTGACGTATGTATGTATGTATGTAATAATAATTTAGGATAAGGCAATTCATAACAAATCACTTGTTCTCAGATTATACTTGTGATTGATATATTTATTTTATAAAAAAATAAATTACTTAGCAATCAGCCATATTTGGTCAAACGCCGCGTGACGTCACGATTTCGTTAATACCGTTTTGACATTTTATTTGCCAATCAAAATCACTGCTATACGATAGAAACTGTCATGTTTTACGAAATCGTGACATCACACAGACGCGCAATGGCGTCTGTGTGATGTCACGATTATTTTGGCGTTATGGCGGAAATTTAAAATTGCCTATTTCAAAACATGTTTTTTTATTCAAAAGTTTGTTTTAGGGCCTGTTTCACAATCGACGGCTAAGTTCTGAATAGCTTACTTGAGTCAGTTGACATATACATTTATTTGTTACAACTGTCAAATGATTTGCCAAGTAAGCTAAGCTGTCCAGAACTTATTCGTCGATTGTGAAACAGGCCCTTATTAGTCCAACTATATATCCCCAGTCAATGAAAGCTGATTGTAAATTTTTTAACGAATTTTATGTTCTTTGTTCCAGCCCGCAGTCCTCTTGGTGGCACCCCCACCAAAATCCCTAGTCCTGTGGGCACTTTGCTCCGAAGGCGGACACCGGTAAGTTATTATGGTTATATTTTTGTTATATTACTGGCTGACCCGGCATACGTTGTAATGCCATATAAATTATCCCGTAGCCATGGTTACGATTGGTTGCCATGGTTACGTCAAATGTTTGACAGGAAAGCAGGTTAGGTATACCAGGAGACTCACAGGAGAGACAGGTCACTGCAAATATTTTTGGAATTCGTTCAGACCATCAAACTGAACAGTTGCTCCCATGGTGAAATTTGTTCAGTTTGATGGTCTGAACGAATTCCAAAAATTTTTTGCAGTGACCTAAAAGTCTCCTGGTATAGGACAACATTTTTCCTCGCAATTTTTCAATATTTTCTCACCTTTCCTGCCCTGGCTGGACCAAGACAATTTGGAAACCAAAATCAGCTAAATCGCCCTAGCCGTTCTCGAGCTTTAACGAGACAAACGCACAGCAATTCATTTTTATATACATATTATGAATAAAAGATTACTGACTGAACTCTGTTTAACGAAATACAAAATTCCTTTCCATTAAGGCTAGAGTTCACCAACACACAATATCAGGTTATTATTATTTAATCGTCGGTTTTTGACATTTTACCGTATGGAACAGCTGTCAAAAACTGACGGTTGTTTTTTAATCGCTTGTTTTCGCTCACGTTTATGCCATTGCCGCTTCTGAAAGTTGATTTCGGCTATTGGGCTTTGTAAACCGAGCGATGGATACCAGTAGGTGTGCATTGATTGAAGTGGGTCGAGATAGCGATTGATATGTTGCACAACAGCAACATATCAATCGCTATCTCCATTGTGTTTCCTCATATGGTGTATGTGTCATATCATGTCATACTATTACTAGTTGACCCGGCAAGCGCTGTTTTATCCTTATCATCTAGGGGTATAAAAAAAGCCTATTCCAAACAATAAACTATGTCAAACCATTTTTTTTGTCGGAGTGGAATGCATTTATGCACCATACCAGCCGTTAGCTAGGCGATTCGCGTGTGTGGGACTCGCTCAGCGCACGAAGCGTCAGCAATACCCACTGTTATAACCACCGGAGTGGTTTACTCCGGTGTTCCTCCTAGCCCTTTGAGCGGGGAAAGTCTGGGATCTGCCTCGCGGCAATTCAGCGGTCTAAACTTATTGTCAGACCTACCAAATATACCTAATATATAAAAAAAAATATCATAAAAATCAGTCTAGCCGTTTCGGAGGAGTTCAATGATGACACGAGATTTTTATCTATTAGACTAGCTGACCCCGGCATATGTTGTTATGCCATATTAATTATCCCGTAGCCATGGTTACGTCAAATGTTTGACAGGAAAGCAGTTTGTATGGGAAAGTGAAATTGTTGTTTTTACTATTTTCCCCGCAATTTTTCCATATTTTCTCACCTTTTATGCCTTGCCTGGCTCTAGACAATAATTTCTAAACCAAAATCAGCTAAATCGGCCAAGCGGTTCGAGTTTTAGCGAGACAAACACACAGCAATTTATTTTTATATATATACATATAGAAGAAGATTAGATCAGATGCCATAGTGCAATAAAGTAGTCGTAGTAGAGTGGTGGGTGACGGCAGAGCACAAAGAATACAATTGTCACCACCCCCATCTCTCCCGCGTGTGTTACTAGGCGACTAAGGGTAAAGACAACGCGATGACTGATGGCTGGCAACGTTCCTCTTATCCCTAGCAATGTACTGCGCTTTCTGTGTCTGGTAAATGACAATAGACTCGCCACAGTCGACTTAACCTAGCTTACGGGGTGTTAATTCCTCTGCTTACCCCTTCGGGGATATAGGCGAGATATGCTGCTGTCGGTAGGTACTCATGTTTTCTGGATTTAGGTCTGCACCATTAATATTAGTCCATTCTGTTCTGTACTCTAACTATGCGCTATTCTTAGAAGCAGCTATTTTGAACGAACCAGTAGGTCAGATCTCGTAGAACCTAGGAATCACAAACGTCTTGAAACTATTTGATACCTAGGTGGATTGTAAGATCAGTCAGAGCGACCAAAATCATTCAACCTATGAGTCTTTATTAATACACATTTACTTCTAATACCATACATTTGGATTGGAATGTTGTCATCCCAATCATTCTCTCAGTTCATCGATCTCCTTCGTCTCCTTCGTCCTTTCTGTCACTTCTCTATACATTCATCCATCACTAGCACCTTTCCGGTGTGATGGATCATATGAATCAAAAGGGAGTGGATGGCTTGATGACGTCCAATATACTGCACCGACCCCATATATTATACATTGGAAACAGGGCAGGATGAAGAAGAAGTCAACCCTGATATGATTGAATCTATTTGAAAACAAGACCAACACTTATCAGTAGTAGGGAAAGGAAAGAGGCAGAAAATCCTGATTAAGAATGTTTAATTATTTTTGCGAGGTAGCTCCTAAACGTGATGCTTCGTTAATCGAATTATCGTCTCGTAATCCTATTTGTATCATCAACAAGGTTTTTGGACAGTATGTATTATTTGGTGAGTGACTGTGGGTGGTTAGTGTTATGTTTTGACGAAACGAGCTTTTGATGGGCCGTTTCGTTTTGTAAGAACACTTGTTTGAGCTCGATGACACGTTGGGTGTGTCAAGCACCTTTCGCAAGATCCTGCTCCGCGGATAAGTGTCTGCCATGCTTCGGAAGCCACTATAAGCCATTTGACCTTGGTCGAAGGCGTTTGGTCGGCTTATGACCGTTTCTACATACATACATACTTAAATCACGCTTATATCCCCAAATAGGTAGGCTGAGATGATCTACATACGTACATAAATCACGGCTATATCCCTGAAGGTTACCCAAAGAGATTACTCTTCCACTCCTCTCTATCCTTCACCAATGTCTCATCCACTCCTCTCCCTATCAAATCCTCCTTTACACAATCCAGAAATCTCTAAATACATAAATCACGCCTATATCCCCGAATGGGTAGGCAGAGGTGAATTAGCACCCACGTTTCGCCAATTAGTTTGGTCCCATGTAGGGTGGCGAGCCTATTGCCATTTATCGGGCACAAAAGTCGCAGTACATTGCAAGTTGTAGGTAGGTATAAGAGGAACGCTGCTGCCCATTCCTCATCACGGATTCCTCTCCTTCTAAGTCCTTTCACGTTCAACCTAACATTATTTTGCCAATATATGTTGATTAAAACACGATTTAAAACTGAAACTTAGTGCACACGTACTAAGGTAGATTGTCGAGTCATAGTTATAATAAAAAAAAATGACTTATGAAGTTGTTCTTGAAAAAGAAAAGTTTGGAAAGGTCGATTTTATTGCCAGCCAGTAACCTCTTTGAGGCTATCGACCCGTATCGTAATTAGTGGATCGATATTTTTCAGTTGCATGCAATGTTTGTCTTACTTAGGATAGGAAGCAAGTTAATAGTCCATTTGTTCGTAACGTTGATGTTTATTTCCATCATAGTTATTTTGATTATTATTTGAACATTACAATGTAATCTTAGAAAAATTATTACAAAGATAATTGTGTATAGAAAAATCCAACCCGCGTCCTCTACAATCCGGACAGAATTTTTCGAACTTTTTCTAATCACAATTTTCTTTTTAATTTCCAACATAATATCATTCGAAAATTATAGATTTTTCTAAGAAATGAGCTATCGTTAATACCTAAAAAATTAACATAATATAATATACAACGTGTGACAAAGATACCTATATAAAATATATCCAAAGTCATAAATAATGTAGCATTTTGATATTAAAAGCCGCCATGTCAGTCAATTGCAACGGGCGCTACGGGATTTACGTGCCCGATAAGATGGCAATAGGCTCGCCCCATGTTACTATTTTTGAAAATATTTGAGAAAGAACAGTAGACAGAAAACCAGTTTATATGAGAATATGAAATTCTTGGTTTTTTATATTTTATCGCAATTTTTCCATATTTTCTCACCTTTTATGCCCAGCCTGGCCGAAGACAATCATTTCAAAACCAAAATCAGCTAAATCGGCCCAGCCGTTCCCGAGTTTTAGCGAGACAAACACACAGCAATTCATTTTATATATAAGAAGATAACAATGTTCTTGGCTTTCTAGGACCAGACAGAGCCCAGGCAGTTGAGAATTTTCACAATGTTCGTCCCACTTAACTGTCAATCGACCTAGAAGCGATTGTGGATAGTTGGAAGATTTTTTGCTACCTTTTTCTGTAATAAATAAACGCTTGAATTGGCCTTGTTTATTTAGTAGTTTTCTTATTAACACATTGACCTCCTTGGTCGGAATTATCGAAAAATTCAGGTTTTGTTTTGTAGTTTTACCCCCCGAATACTAAAACGCTACTCAAATTTTGATCACTGCTTATAAAGTTAAGTGTAAAATACCTGTCGGAATTTGTATGGAATTTAAGAAGCTACCATTAAATGTATATGTCACCGGCAATGTGTATATCCTGTGTAGGTAACGTATGAAATATTATTTATTTAATACTTTCCCTAATTATTCTGTACAAAAATGAATGTGCAGGCGGAAATGTATGTATAACTTACTATTTACCGACATGTATGTTAGTAAGAAGGTTTTGTATTGGTTTGGTAAGGTTTGCACATGAACCAACGAACAGCACGAGCCGAGCGAGTGAAGCGAGCGTGCCAGTAATTTGTGCTTATACCAGGAGACTTTTTGGTCACTGCAAAATTTTTTTGAATTCGTTCAGACCATCAAACTTTACAAATTTCACTATGGGAGCAACTCCTAATTCACGAAAAAAAATCAGCTGTTTCATATATTTGGGTCAAGTAGTTATTATCATTTTGTATGAAACAGCTGATATTTTTTTCGTGAATTTGGAGTTGCTTCCACAGTGAAATTTGTTCAGTTTGATGGTCTAAACGAATTTCAAAAATTTTTGCAGTGACCAAAAAGTCTCCTGGTATAGAATCTAATTGTTATTTTAACATCTGCAGGGATTTTATCACATTTCTAAGGGATTTGATTAAATCTCTATTTTCATCGTTTCCTCGCAAAATATAGACCAAGACCTATTTATTTTACACATTGCCAATGGTAGGTAGTCTATACAATCCCCAGGGGTTGTATACATTACCTAGGTAAAGTATGTAATAGACAATAAAGTTCATCATATTTCATACATTGCCAAGATGCCCCTGGTATTCTATACATTGCCTAGGTGCCTTATTGTATAGAATACCTGAATTATACACATTGCCGGTATCATATATAAATAATTGTGTTACTTGCTTAGCACTGAGGCGGCAGTTTAATTCTTACTTTGTCACTTCCTCGCGATAAAATTTTACATCACAATAAAGTGAAAACGCAATTTCTCTGTTCCACTCCAAATGTTCTTGCGCAATTAAAATTAGTATGTTTCTTCCAACTTTATAAAAATGACCGAAATGCAAGCAATTACAGTCGCATTCAAAGAAAACAAGTTTGATTCAGCATTCGATTCAGCCTTCTCATTCAATAGGCTCGCCACCTATTACATGGGACCTTACCTGATTGGCGAAACGCGAGTGTTGATTCACCACTGCTCACCCCTTCGGGGATATACATACATACATAAATCACGCCTATATCCCCAAAGGGGTAGGCAGAGGTGAACTAGCACTCACGTTTCGCCAATAATATTAGGTCCCATGTAATAGGTGGCGAGCCTAATGCCATTTATCGGGCACAAAAGTCGCAGTACATTGCTGGGTTGTATAAGAGAAACCCTGCTACCCATTCCTCATCACTGTTTATCCTTAGTCGCCTTGTACGACACCCATGGGAGGGATTTGGGGGGTGGTGACGATTGTATTCTACTCTGCCGTCACCACACGGCGTTCGGGGATATGGGATATGGGCGTGATTTATGTTTGTATGTATTAGTGATTTTTTAATATACAGGTTTTGGTGTTGACATTGTGGATAAATATAAATATTATTTTAATTTTAAAGTAATCAAAAGCAACAGACGTGCGTTAACTTTTTAATTTTAACAATCTTTTGCCACAATCATTGTCATGTGTGGACTTTTTTCTCTCCTTGACCTTCATGTCGACCAGCTGACAGAAAACCCATAATGGCCGCTCGCAGAAATGTTGGCAATCCAAAAACAAAAGACAGTCACGTAACAAGATCACGAATTCTTGAAGAAAGAAAAAAATAAGCGAGTACGAGCACAATGCATGGTTGAGTCATAGCACAGTATAACTAGAACAGTAATACGTCTTCATACAAACTGGTCGCTGCCTATTAGAACGTGTGCTTTCGTACTCGGCGCCGTGTAGGCACGCATTGTAACGCACACATTGACATAAAATACGGCATAAGGGTTCGGTGTGATCGCGCGTGTACAAGGTTATTGCACGTTCGCTCGCTGCTCGTTCCCGCTCGGCACATTCGCGCTCGCAGCCGCCGCGTAAGATCCTGTTCAGAAGCACGCGCGAGTGAGACGCGTTTCGTTATACATTGCTCGCCGTTAAGCGGCATTCATAAAATAGTGCAGCACACTAGTGGCGTTGTACACGAAAACGCAGAAGAATTCGCGATTTCGCGGAAAACTCGCTCCTCTCCTCATCACGCGCCCCCGCTAACATCAAAGAGTGCCTCTGTCTTATGCAGGAAGGTTGCGCTATAGTTATTACAACCCTAGCGTCAACGCAAGTAAGCTAAAGTCCGACAACTTCGTGCGCGACCTTCCCGCGGGGTGAGATACGTTGGGGGAGGGGCTGAGGTATTGTGTGCGTATTGTGTGTGTATTGCACGAGTTTTGCCTCCACCCCGCAACACCCCCTCTAACATCTAGAGTGCCGCGTCCCCACCACCGTCTCTCTCAACCCGCGGGAAGGTCGCGCACGAACTTTCTAGACTATATTTCGCCTGTAATTCATAATATAATTAATTATATAATAATATAATTAGCCGACAGGCCGCAGATAAGCTACTGTACTGCGTTTACTGTGGTCATAGAGTCGAGAACGTTGCCCCCGACTCCCGCGCAGCCGGTGACGCGGAGGGATGACTTCCGCCACGTTTTACTATTCACCTTGTTTATGCTTAATCTTCCATAGTGTTTGATTTATGGTCCACCATTAATTAGGGGCGTTTAGTTGGGCGATTTATTTTCTCTGTTACACTACGCACGCACCGTTGTTTTCGTAACGTCTTCAAAAGATTTCTTGGTTATTGTTACAAAGTGGTTGGGTTTTGTTGTAGTTTCGTGAAGTAGGTCAGAAGGATTATTATTTGAAGGGATGGTTTCTTAAAGATCAATGGCAACTGGTTTTTGTAGAGACCTAAGCTGGTTGCCGAGATGCCTTTATTTACAACATCTTTGGGGAAGCAAAGACCTTGTTCTCGATTAAATTCAGTATAATTACTGCCGCACTCAGAGACGTCAAGTAACTTTAATGAGAATTAAATGATGAATGAATTAATTTACTTCGACTTTTGTGCCCGATAAATGGCAATAGGCTCGCCACCTATTACATGGGACTTGACATAGTTGGCGAAACGTGGGTGCTAGTTCACCTCTGCCTAACCCTTTGGGGATATAGGCGTGTTTTATGTATGTATATATATTATTATTGTATTTATTTTACTCGATTGAAGTTGTGAGATACTAAGTACATAGTATTCCCGAGAGACATCACTACTCCGGTACAAGTTCTCGTTTTGCCAGTACTAAAAATACCAGAACACATCGATACCATCACACATGAACTGTATAACCTTTCGGGCTTTTTGACTTAATGTCAAAAAATTTCATTTAAATCTAGACCAAAGACCTGACAAGAATAGAGACTAGTTATAAAATAAAAAATAATAATAAAAAATGTTTATTTCAGTTTCTCAATCACAAGATACAATATTGTTTTTGGACAGCTCCTTTTAAGTTTAATAGAAAACTTGTGTTAGGAGCTACCCCTCTTCCTAAAACATAATACATCGGATTGAGTTTTTAACATACAAGGTTGTAGTCTATTTTATATAATAATAAGAGTAAAACTTATTAACTACTTAAATTGTGTGTTAGTGTGTGTGTGTGTGTGTGTGTGTTCGTGTGGGTGTGGTTGCTTGTGTGTACATATATAACTATTGTATTTACTTTATAATTTCCAGAAGGGATTCAGTATCTTCATATGTTAACTGTTTAAGCCAACTTTGTACAACTTTTTTACAATCGTGGAGCTTCATTGGATAGATGTTCAATTTTCCGTTTATTACGTTGTACAGACGGGATGATTGGGCGTTGTACTGTCGCCTTGCAAAAACTGATTTAATCGGTTTTGAATAGGCTACTACAGATTTTCTTCGTCTATTAATCAAAGCGGGGTCGAAACCAATACTTTTGTGAACCCGAAGTGTTACGTTCAAAATATACAACCTGCGGACTGTCAAAAGATCTGCATATTGATGATTATGAATTGTAAATTTTTGACATTCAGTACTCATACTCATTATCGTTAATTGACCTCTCTGAGTGCGGCAGTTAATGTTTTAGTAGGGGTAGGTGGTACAAAGTGGGTAGGTATTGTGTTTTCTATAATTATTAGTCTAATTGAATTTAAACCAAAAACCTATCGTTTAACAAATTAGACAAATTATCCGCATAGAGGTCAAAATGCCCTAAAACCATTATAGGGTAAGCCTAATATGGAGTTATAATTATCATTATATTTGGGTATATTCCAAGTATTAACGAATTTAAATCATTAACATTACTAGCCCCTAAATGTCCTAACTGCTAGGGTACAGGCCTTCTCAACGGATGGAGGAATGTAGGGAGAATGGACCATAAACCATAACCCACCACGCAGATAGAAACACGGAGGGACTCGAGACATTTTTGGTCACCCATCTTTATGACCGACCTTAGCGAACATTCTTTGGTGTAAGTAAGCAGTCGCAGGCCGAACGCGCTAGCCACTGCACCAACGACCTTCTCTTCTTCTAGATAGACTCTATTTTCAAATACAGTGATTATGTTGGTTCAACTTAATCAAACAATTTCTCGCAACGCATCCTCGCAAAGCTCTGGTGGAAAAACACCCTTAAACAGCGATAAATATAGTCAGACTTCCTCGTATAACAACGTAATAACGATACGAGCGTATACAATATCACCACCTCCATCTCACTCGTGGGTGTCGCACAAGGCAAAGCTATGGGTTTGGGTTAAGCAGCATTCCTCTCATATCACCTAGCAATATACTGCGACTTATGTACCCGATATATGGCAATAGGCTCGCCACCTATTACATGGGCCCTGACCTAATTGGTGATTGGGTGATTAATCACCTATCAATCCCAGTCACGCCTATTTATCCCTGAAGGAGTCCACTTCAGGTATAAATAGCCGTGATTTATTTATGTATGAAAATGCTAGTGCGAGTGAACGGTGCAAAGAGACAATGAATTGGCAACACCGAAAAATCAATACAATTTGTCCGGCGTGCGTTCTACGTCTCGATGGGAGATGTGCAATAAAATTGTTTTACAGGGCAATAACTTTGTGTGTGCAAGCCTTTAATCTTTGCTCAGTTCTGCTCGCGACGTATTTATTATAAAACAGTTTGTTTATTCTGTCTTCCAGAAATAATGCACTTCCCAACACTACCCATGCTAGCTTAGTATTAAAAGAACTATGGTCATATGTAAAAGTCAAAATTGTAATATAATTTTCGAATTGTGCCGTGGGGTGACGGCAGATTCCCATGCCTGCCCGGCTAGCATGACCACCGAAACCCGATATGACAATTTATCGCGTTGAACAATTAAAAATATTTGGATTTTAACACTGGAATAAGCCTGAATTGAATCATTAAATAAGCCTCTAAGGCTACATAATAAAGATAAAGCCAAAAATATGTATCAAAAATCCAATGATTTTTGTTCAACGCGATAAACGGCTTTATCATTTCGTGTTAGGGTGGTCATACTAGCCGGGCAGGCCTGGGAGTGAAAAAAAAGTATAATTTGCCAGGCACGACTCATCCCATGGGTGTCGTAAAAGTCGACTAAGGGAGATATTGCCCGGTGTAGTCCAATAAGCACCTTTGGGCACCCGAATGGTGGAGGGAAAACCATCAACAACAGCATACCCAAAGAGGGTTGGTGACAGGCAGGCGGCCGGCTGTAAAACCTAAGCCAAAATCTTGAGCGGTTGGATTGGAACGTTGTCATTCCAATCATTCTCTCTGTTTATCGGTCTCTCGACATGGTCCGTTCCATCTCTTCTTTATACATTCATTCATCACTAGCCCGCCTCAAGATCATAATTTTTCGAAATTCTTTTTCTAACCACCAAAATCTTTGTACTAATTTTTCTAACATTTATATAATGTTAAAATTAAAATCGAATAGTTTTTTTAAGCAAACCCAAGCTTAACCGAACGTACGGTATTTGTAAAAATATCTGCTTTGGAATGTTTGAAATTTATTTCTACATTGCGAGGGTACCCGTTGGCTTACAACGTGAAGTGTAAAGGTTAGAAGAATTTCGGCAAGTTAGTTAGTGTCTTGGGTGGCCGAGCGGTCAGGCACCTGCCCGGATAGCAGCGGACGCGGGTTCGTTTCCCGCCTCAAGATAATAATTTTTCGAAACTCTTTTTCTAACCACCAAAATCTTCATCACTAGCAATTTTAAAGTGTGATGGAAAGGGAGTGGAAGGCTTGATGATATCTGACCGATATAAGTGGAAGAGGAAACATACTGCGGTACCCCAGATAGACTGGGAACAGAGCAGGAAGAAGAGGTATACCATACCTACTAGTGTTCAAATAATATAGTATCAGTTTTTTTTTCAAACACCGCTTTCAAATGGCGAGAATTGAATGCGCTGCTACGATATTTATTTTTTAAAGAAACTGTAAAAGATTATTACCATTTACATTTACAATGGGTGTAATAAAAGAGTCATTGTCAGTTTCGTATTTTAAAAAGTGTCGCAGCCATTTTGAGCGCAGTTATTTCTTGGCGCGAAAGTTTGACAGGTGATTCAGGTTCCGTCGCTGGTCTGGTTTTTTATGGCGCGAGGAGAGGCGAACACCGACGATGCATGCAGCCAGCTCTATTGTTCTTTCGATTATATCTCTGGCATCGCATTCATTACATTTGCATGTCTATTATTCGGATTTGTAATTCGACTACTGGTAAGCGTGCTCTCTGATTGTAATTACATACTACTTAATTACAATTGTATTTGTTTAGTTAAACGCCTTTTAAATTTTATCAAGGCTTACTGCCGCACTCAGAGACGTCAATTAACGTTAATGAGTACTTAATAAAAAAAAATACAATTCAAAACTAGTCGCTATTCTTTCCAGGATTTTTTTTGACATTAAGTACTCATTAAAGTTGATTGACGTCTTTGAGTGCGGCAGTTAGAGATTGCTTTGCTGTGTGTAATATTGATCGATGTTATTGATAATGATGATGGATATTGAAGTAGGTATAGAAAGAAAATTGGATGGATTGAGTGAAGTATGAATTATGAAGGTCATTGGTATAGGTGAGGAGACGACGAGTGACATAAGAAAGTGGAGAAAGAGGACTTACTAAATCTTCGCGAGGAGCTATATTCTTCCATCCATAGGGAAGGCCCGTTCCCCAGCAGTGGGGACATTCAAGGGCTGGTGATGAGATGATGATGATGAAAATCAATTTTGAAGACATGGCTCCATGGGCTACTCCTCTTGCCTTCCGTAACGTGAGAAGAGATTTGAATAAAACATAGACACCTACTCCAAGCAGAAACAAAATGGCACGTGTTAATAAATCAATCGGTTAGAAGTCTTACTTGTGTTTCTCCTGCGAACAAAATGTGTTTGGAGTTGGTTGGCGCGTTAGCATCACAACTAATTTTAACTTTGCCACTGTTGCGACTAGCCCGTCTTATATTTAATCCTGCAAGCGAAAGATTTTGGTGGTTAGAAGAAGAATTTCGAAAAATTATGATCTTGAAGCGGGAATCGAACCCGCGTTCGCTGCTATCCGGGCAGGTGGCTGACCGCTCGGCCACCCAAGAAAGACACTCGTTGTACTAATTTTTCTAACATTTATATAATGTTATTATTCATACATACATACATACATAAATCACGCCTATATCCCCGAAGGGGTAGGCAGATATGAACCAGCACCCACGCTTCGCCAATTATGGTAGGTCCCATCTAATATGTTAGTTATGGTCAATTGTGACGTTGTCACTCGGACTCGGTAACGCGAAGAAAATGTAATGTCGTGTAATGATTTTCTCTAGAATAAATAATATGCACACAAAAGGTGATCATTATTAACAGGTTATGGGCCGCATCACCCGAAAAAGTGCATAAGAGGACGAAATAAGGTAAAGAAAAATATATAAATAATATTTATCGAAAAGTAGGAAAGAAAATTCGCAAAACAAAATGGCAGCTAGTTCACCAAATTTTCCGCAACTACAAGCCGATAATTATAATAATTGGATATTTAGAGTACGTTGCATATTAGAGGAAAAGGGCCTAAATGAAATATTATGTGACAAAGAAACAAAAATTGAAAATTTTTTGAATAAAGATGCAAAAGCAAAAAATATAATTGTACATTGTCTGCCGGACAAATATTTAAATATTATTAAAGACTGCGGTACGGCACGCGAAATGCTAGACAGAATAAATGAGACTTTCAATAGAAAAAGCGTTATAACAAAAATTCATTATAGAAGAAAGTTACTAAATATAAAGCACAGTAATACAGAAAGACTAGAGGAATACTTTTCAAGATTTGATGAGATAGTAAGAGAGCTAGAGTGCGCGGATGAAAAGATAAGCGAGATGGATAAAATTTGTTATTTACTAATTGGATTATGTGAAAAATATGATAATGTTATTACGGCGATAGAAACTTTGAGTAGCGAAAATTTAAGAATAGAATTCGTAAAATCACGACTATTAGACGAGGAATTGAAAATGACGATGATAAATCAAAATGACAACTCCACATCAAATGACGCAGCTTTCATCACATGCTATCGATGTAATAAGCACGGACATATAGCATCACAGTGCAGAGGCAGTAGTCGAGGTAACAGATATAGCAAACGCTGGACGAATCAACGCGGTAGAGGTCAGCACGAGCATAGAACAACACAGGACTCATCAGCTGCTACCATCGCTTTCAGCTTCATAACATCTACAGAATATTGCAATACATCCTATAAAGTCGGAGAGATAGAGTGGATAATCGATTCAGGTTGTACAGATCATTTAATTCAGGAAAATTTTGAGAACGTCATGAGTAACATTCAAAATTTAGAAAAAGAGGTAAAGATTCATATTGCTAATGGAGATTTTCTTATTGCTAAAAAGGTAGGTGAAATTAAATTGTTGACAAATGGTCATGTTGTAGCACTTAAAGCATTAATTGTTAAAAACATGAAATTTAATTTATTGTCTGTAAATAAAATTCTAGATAATGGTTATACGGTGAATTTTAACAAAGATAAAGTGTACATAAATGATAGGAAGTCTGGTAAATTTCTAACTGGTCTAAAGCAGGGCAAATTGTTCACTCTAAACACAGAACTTGCTCTCAGTGCAGGAACTAACTCTGACTATCTATGGCACAGGCGCTTAGGACACATTAATCGTCGTGGATTGAAAATACTCAAACTCCCCGTAAGTAATGAGATATGTGGACCTTGTATGCAGGGTAAAGCCACTAGATTGCCTTTTGTTTCAGTAGCAAGACCAAGATCTCGAGCGATAGGTGAATTAATTCATACTGACGTAGCCGGACCAGTGAATGTTCCAGGAATTTTTGGACATCTTTACTATCAAGTAATTATCGATGATTATTCGCATTTTTTAGTTGTAGGTCTACTCAAGCATAAAGGAGAGGCAACAAACAATTTAATAAATTACATTAATAAAATTGAAACACAAAATGGAGCAACAGTTAAAAAGATAAGATGCGATAACGGAAAAGAATTTAAAAACAACAGTTTAGAAAACTTTTGCAAAAATAAAGGTATAGATACTCAATACACGCAACCATATTCACCACAACAAAACGGAGTCTCTGAACGGATGAACCGAACACTGTATGACAGAGCTAGGACTTTAATGGTAGAGTCATGTTTACCTAAACATCTATGGAGTGAGGCAATAATGGCGTCGGCATATCAACTTAACAGATGTCCTTCATCGACTATTAATTTCAGGACACCAGCGGAACTATTTTTAGGCAGTAACGATCTTAGCAGACTACGTGCATTTGGGAGTAAAGCATGGGCTGTCATTCTACCTAGGTGGTCAAAATTTGAGCAAAGAGGTCGTAAGTTACTTATGGTAGGTTACTCAGACAATGGATATCGTCTATGGGATCCAATAAATAATGAAATAGTAGAATCGCGTGATGTTCGTTTTGATGAAAATGATGTGACATTTAAGGATAGTAAAGATAATAAGACAGAAGAAGTAATACGGTCCGAGGAAGAAAAAGAAGAAGAAATAGAACAGTCAAGTAAGGAAGTAACTACACAGGAACAAGATAGAAGAGAGTATGATAAGAATGATGTTGAAGAGAGAATTGAAGAAACTTTCAGTGAAAACGAAACAGAAAGAGAACATTTAAAGAAAACTAGGTCAGGAAGAATGTGTAAAACGCCAACATATCTCCGAGATTATGAATGTGAAGATGTAGTAAACGAATATGAAAGTAATATTGCATATTGTTTGATGACAGATCCTCAAACATATGAAGAAGCAATCGAAGGAGGAAAAGACTGGCAAGATGCGATTGACAGTGAACTAAATTCTTTGAAACAATTAGATACGTGGGAAGAAGCTACATTACCATATGGAAGGAAAGCTATTGATACTAAGTGGGTTTTTCGAACTAAACAAGGAGGAAAGAAGAAAGCTAGATTAGTGGCTAAAGGTTTTCAAACAGAAAATAGATATAATGTGTATTCTCCTGTTGCCAGACTATCTACATTAAGGATGATGTTTTGTCTAGCAGTACAAGAAAATTTACCTATGAAACAACTCGATGTACCCACAGCATTTTTAAACGGGTATTTATCAGAAGAAGTGTACATAAAACCACCAAAGGGAGTAAAAGTTAATAGAGATAAAGTCTTAAAATTAAAACGGTCACTGTATGGTCTCAAAGAAGCACCAAAATGTTGGAATGAGAGATTCCACAACTTTATTATATCCCAAAATTTTGAAAGTTCCAAATATGATTTTTGTTTGTATACGAGTTCGAAAACATGGATTCTCATCTGGGTTGATGACATCATTGTGATGGGTGATTATGAACCAATAATAAGTGAACTTAGGAGAGAATTTAACGTGAAGGAGATGGGAGATATAAGTGAATATTTAGGAATGGAAATATCAAGAAAAGAAGGAGAATTAGCAATCAAACAAGAAAAATTAATCAAAAAGGTATTAGCTAGATTTGGCATGGAAGACTGCAAGGGAGCATTGACACCTATGGAAGCTAAGATCAATATAGAAGAGGAAAAGATAAACGATGTGCCTTATAGAGAGCTTATAGGATGCCTTACGTATATTTCAACAACTTCTCGTCCAGATATAACATTCGCAGTTTCGTTCTTAAGCAAATATCTGGATAAACCTACAAGATCTCTATGGACAGCGGCAAAGCGTGTACTTCGATATTTACAGTCTACAGCAAGCAAAGGGTTGTTATACACGAGAGGAACAGATGACAAGAATAAGCTCGTAGCATATAGCGACGCAGATTGGGCATCCGACACAGTTGACAGAAAAAGTGTAAGCGGGTGTGCTATATTTTACTCAGGAAATCTTATTTCATGGTTTACCAAAAAGCAGAACACGGTTTCTCTATCATCGGCAGAAGCAGAATATATAGCGGGAGCCATGACAACAGCTGAGATTATCTATCTTCAAGGTATTTTGAGCACATTTAAATGTAAGGATGTTCGCACCTATTTGCTCATAGATAGTCAAAGTGCAATTCGAATGATTGAGTGCAACGAAAACAGTAAACGCACTAAGCATATCGATATAAAATATCATTTCGTTAAAGATGCTTTTGACCAAAAGAAATTTTGCATGTCTTACGTTTCTACAAATTATAATATTGCGGATATATTTACAAAACCTCTCAATTCTGTAAAGCATGCCTACTTTGTTCGAAAGTTAAAAGTTGAGTGAAAACTAAAATGTTGTATACTATACAGGTTGATTTAATGTTATGCATAAATATAGGATGTAGTTAATTAATTGTGTCATGTATGTAGGCAGTGTTTGTTTATGTTAGGATTTTTTATTTGAGAGGAGGCTTTGTTTGTATAATGTAATAAATAGTAATATAATTAGCAATCTTAAATTGTTTGCAATTTAACATTGAGAGGAGGTGTTAGTTATGGTCAATTGTGACGTTGTCACTCGGACTCGGTAACGCGAAGAAAATGTAATGTCGTGTAATGATTTTCTCTAGAATAAATAATATGCACACAAAAGGTGATCATTATTAACATAATAGGTGGCATGGCGAGCCTATTGTCATTTATCGGGCACAAAAGTCGCAGTACATTGCTATTGCTAGGTGGTATAAGAGGAACGCTGCTGAACATTGCTCATCATTGATTTATCTTTAGTCGCCTTGTACGACACCCATAGGAGAGATTTGGGGTGGTGACAATTGTATTCTACTCTGCCGTCACCGCACGGCGACTAAGGATAAATCAATGATGAGGAATGGGCAGCAGCGTTTCTCTTATACCACCTAGCGACAGCAATGTAACTGCGACTTTTGTGCCCGATAAATGACACGCCACCTATTACATGGGATCTAACATAATTGGCGAAACGTGGGTGCTAGTTCACCTCTGCCTACCCCTTCGGGGATATAGGCGTGATTTTTGTATGTATGTTTGTATGTAGGCTGATAGAACGTGAAGTAAGGTGTACAAAAAATAACCTTACACATTGTTGATGAGTGTATGTACGTATGTTTCCTTTGCAAAGCGCGCCGGCCCCGTGAGAACATTATTGGTCCAAGCACTGTATATTCTGAGCACAAAAGGCTATTTGCAAGTCTCATGCGTCACTGTATTCCGTTTTAGACTCATTCCGCATGTGCTCAGAGTTTAAATTCCCACCTCGTTATTTTGTACTGCATGCGGTTCCTGTCCAATCCCTGGAATGCATGGTTGAGTGATTGACAATGCATATTTATTGGTTTGCTGGAAACTGATTTACATGAGGTAGTGGTAAACCTAATAGGTGGCGAGCCTAATGCCTTTGGAAGCTAATCCAATTGGCATTATTGTATGCATGTTGCATTTCCATATTTTGGCCGTGTGGTGACGGCAGAGTAGAATACAATTGTCACCACCTCAAATTCTCCCGTGGGTGTCGTACAAGGCGACTAAGGATCAATCAGTGATGAGGAATGGGCAGCAGCGTTTCTCTTATAACACCTAGCAATAGTAGTGCGTCTTTTGTGCCCGATAAATGAATAGGCTCGTCACCTATTACATGGGACCTAAAATAATTGGCGAAACGTGGGTGCTAGTTCATCTCTGCCTACCCCTTCGGGGGTATAGGCGTGATTTATGTATGTATGTATGTATGTATGTGACGGCAGAGCAGAACATGCTCCGCCGTCACCACACATAAAAATAATGTCATCACCCCCCCCTATTTCTCCCGTGGGTGTCGACCTGTCGTGCAAGGCGACTAAGGATAAAGACGACGAGTAATAGGCAGCAGCATTCCTCTTACACTACCTAGCAACATAGGTACTGCGATTTCCCCCTCCCCCCACTACACGGCACGCCTGAGCCGAGGTCCGCGCCTTTAGAGGCACCCTCAGGCCTGCCGATCCAAGCTCCGTCTCGGGCGCCCTGCGAGGCTCTCCGCGGCAGTATATCTCCCTCGGGAGATGCCGTCCACCCCCGGGGGACGATTGCCGTGAAGGCACCCTCTCTCAGGGTGTGCTCGACGACTGCAAGGCTTGAGCACACGTTTGGTTTTAGGTCAAGGTCTTCACATCGCCTTCCCCAAAAAAAAAAAAAAAAGGTCGGGGCCAACAGCCTAGGTCCTTCAAAAAAAAAGGTACTGCGATTTATGTGCCCGATAGATGGTAATAGGTTTGTCATTACATGGGACCCAACTTAATAGGCGACAAGTGTGTTTGATTCACCTCTGCCTACATATAGCTGTCCCCAAAGCGAGGTTCCCTTAGGGGACAGCTGGAGAGACTTACGAGCACTCACATTCCAGGGCCAAAAAACCACTAGTATTTCTGCCCTACTACATTCGCCATCCGCAACAAAACGCAGATATCTGGGTCAACACATTTTTATTATCTCCAGATTTATCTGACCTTGCCGCCTCTCTTTAATTGTAACGGGGGTAATCGTGCAAAGTCAAAACAAAAGGTGACATAACGCCATTGTAGCGATTAGCGTTAAGTGTTTTTAATCTGTTCTTTGTTCCGATTGTTATGTTATCTGAACTCGGCTTGGTATCTCTAAAAATAATACCTACAAGATAAAGAAACGTGTATGGTGACGGTACAGGCAGAATACAATTGTTACCCCCCTTATCTCCCTCGCGGGTGTCATACAAGGCGACTAAGACCCCGTTCAGTTAGTTAGTTTTAAATTCTCCCTATATTTTAGGGAAGGCAAAGGGTCTAGCCCATACAGCCAAGTCTTTAGTGTATATTTTATCTGTAGTCTTATGAAATAATGAGTGGGTGAACGTTAAAATATGGGTGCCACATATTTTAACGCATCTAGGGAGTGCTTGGCGCGAATTGAATGGTAACAGAGTTAATGATGGTGCTTGATGAAATGGGTAAAACCACTTTTTATAGTGAAAAGACCCCGTTCAGATGAACGCGCGATTGAGACGCGTTTCGTTATACATTGCTAGCTATTAAGCAGCATTAGTAGCTTATTCAGTTTAATAGCGAGCAGTGTATAACGAAACGCGTTTCAATCGCGCGTTCATCTGAACGAGTTCTAAGGATAAAACCACAGATATATCAATTTAAGTATAAAACAGTGATTAGGAATGGGCAGCAGCGTTCCTCTTATACTACCTAGCAATATACTGCGCCTGTTGTGCCCGATAAATGGCTCGCGACCTATTACATGGGACTTAACCAAATTGGCGAAACGTGGGTGCTAATCAACCTCTCCTTACCCCTTGGGGATATAGGCGTCATTTATTTATGTATGAATGTAAAGAAAAATGTTACCTTTATAAGCTTGTTTTTCTTCCAGCCCTTTAATGTTTCCTCTTCAATTCATACCGGTCTGACGTCATCAAGCCAACCACTCCCTTTTGACTCAAACCATCCATCACATCGGAAAGGTGCTAGTGATGAGTGAATGTATGGAAAAGAGACGGAAAGGACCATAACGAGAGATCGGTGATCAGCCGATACCCGCGGGACAGAAAATTGTATTCAACGCTTCCGTCACCACACGGCTAATAAATTACAATATCAATGCCTCTAGCATGAACTTGTCGAATATTCTTATCGTAATCGTGTCGAGAAAGCACTCAATGTAATCGCATTCCTTCCTCTGTAAAGCCACCCTTCATTAGTTTCGACATCAATCGTCAAAAAACTATTATTTAAAATTATTAACAAGAAATATTGATTTATTTTAAACGGCTAAAAATCCATGGAATGCTAGAGTTTTCGTCCCTGTTATTGTTTAGAGTGCTTTCTCGATACTATTACGATGCGAATGTCCGAATACTTCGTGCTCGGGGCACACTCGTTATTATTTTAATATGTATCTGGCCGGCATTAATACGTTCAATCTTGTAATAAAACCATCGCCGTTGCATAAGAGCCAAACGATAAGTTTCGGTGCTCATTCGAATATTACGGGATTCGACGCGGACGATTAGATTTCGGACGGACCGAATGTTGCAAAACTTTCTCCTCCGGCGGAACATTACAAAAAAGAACGAGCAAATTTTTATTTTTGAAATGAGTCCGAAATACTTTGACCTAGACGGCAGAGTAGAATGCAATTATTGTCACAACAACCCCCATCTGTAGGCCTATTCGCTAACTTTTTTTGACACTTGAGAGTGATAATCACTGAACTATTTACTGATCCATTGCTACTTTACTATAATGCTATTAAGACACTTGTCCTATGATAACAGTAATGGATAAGTAAATAGTTCGGTGATCATCACCTTCAACTGTCAAAAACAGTTAGCGAATAGGCCTACTGTCCCGTTTAAGGTTAAAGACAGCGATGAGTAATCACCATCACCATTCCTCTCATACCACCCAGCAATATACTGCTATTTGTGTGCTATGTAATGCGATGTTGTACGTGTATTTATATGCTGCGATACATGGCAATAGGCCCGCCACCTAATTAGCGAAACGTGGGTGTTGATTCACCTCTGCCTTCCCCTTGGCAAGACTTGGGCTTGGTTGGCCGAGTGGTATATGAAGGGGACGCGGGTTCGATTCCCGCGTCAAGACTAAAATTATTTGGCCATAAATTTCTTCGTGACCATTCTATATAGCAAATTGTCATGCAAGGTACAAGGTAACCTAACTTAACTGACGAAAGGTGGGTGTTTAATACTTACACCTCTTGCCTACCCGTTCGGGGATATAGGCGTGATTTATGTATGTGTCGTGGCCAAATCGTAGAATTGATCACTTCATGATGTGGCCGACCATTTCATGAAATGGCCAGCTAAAACTGACCATATCATGATAATGCTCTGGTCAGATCAATGAATAAACAAGGTTTAACGATATCAACAGCTAAACGCATGGCTATTTCATGATATGGCCAAACATTATTAATCATATCGTAAAATAGTTACATTAACCACCGTTAGAGGCGCTTATTTTGATTTGTTTTTGTGATGCATCATGGCGGCGGACAATTATCCTAATAAAAAAACTATTAGTAACGTTGTAATGGAAGATAAAAGTGAAGTGAAATGACAACAAATTACTAGAATTTTACGTTTTAAGTCACTCAAAACGTTGACGTTTCAACGATATGGTCAGTTTTAGCTGGCCACTTCATGAAATGGTCGGCCACATCATGAAGTGATCAATTCTACGATTTGGCCACGACATGTGTACAATTTTCTTTGAACAGTGCCTACGTGCCTAGGTATGTGAATTTGCGAATGCTTAATTTCAAAATCGGTGTCAAAAGGTTATGCCGTATAAAAATACTAATTTAATTTTTACTTCAAACAACCAAAGAGGGCGCGCCGGGTGCCATTTTCCCGTGTGAATTTTACCGTCACAAGGTATTTTGGCGCGTGCCGAGTTGGAATAGAGCACGAATTCGCTTGACCCATGCCAATTCAAGGTGTGTCTCTGGTATTGCGTTATGTGTACGAAATTACTGTTTGACGTGCTGAATTTCTACTACCGAAAGTATGGGTGTGGGTGAAGACTTTGGATCACGCGTGTGTATTATAGCGTTTTTGTTGAAAAAAACCTTTACCCGTACCGTTATGTACGTAACATAGGTCACGCCTTTTTTTGTCGGAGTGGAATGCCTTTACGCACCATACCACCCGCTAGCTAGGCGACTGGCATGTGTGGGACTCGCAATACCCACTAAACCACTCCGGTGTTCCTCCAAGCCTTTTCAGCGGGGAGAGTCTAGGATCTGCACACTCAGAGACGTCAATTGACTTTAATGGGTACTTAATACAAAAAATGTCATTCAAAACTGGACCATAGACCTGCAAGAATAGCGGCTAGTTTTGAATTTTCATTTTTTGTAGAAAAAAAGTGCAAAAAGAATATTCTTAAAAGCTATATTCTTACATTAAGAAAAGGCTGGCTGGCTACTTATGAAATTTGCTCTTTGCGAATGTATGGAGAAAGTTTTCTTTAGTTTTGTTCTAGTAGGTACTCTAACCTCAGTTGATGTCAAAGGGTGTTTTAATCCTATATGGGAATGGGATCGATTGGCATAAAAAAAAATTACCTAATTCTGACTATTTTCTCGCTGACTGTACATTTTATCAAAATACATACGGGTACGAATTGAGTAACCTCCTCCGTTTTTTCGTCGGTAAAAAAATCTGTGAATGTCGATTAGTTGGGAAAGGTCTCGTAAGACCATTTTCGCGTGGCAGCAAGGGATCTGGTAGCTGCCCTTAATGCTCCGTCTCAACTTACATACATACATAAAGGGGGTATCCCCGAAGGGGTGGGCAGAGCGGAGGTGAACTAGCACCCACGCTTCGCGAATTATGTTAGGTCCCATGTAATAGGTGGCGAGCCTATTGCCATTTATCGGGCACAAAGGTCGCAGTACATTGCTGGGTGGTATAAGAGGAACGCTGCTGCCCATTCCTCATCACTGATTTATCCTTAGTCGCCTTGTACGACACCCACGGGAGAGATTTGGGGTGGTGACAATTGTATTCCACCCTGTATTCTTCTATTTAAAGGAAGGCCTGTGTACCCCAGCAGTGGGGGACATTGCCTGACTGACTACATTGGTCCATGTTTGTTGCAACTTCCTAATGCTATAGAATTTGTCTTAATAGCTGAGTCATTGATTGAATGGTTGTGTGCTTGCGAAAGGACCGCTAGACGAGCGATGACAATGAAGTCGCGTGTCAATCGGATTTTGACATCCATTGCTTAAGACTTCGACAGCTTGAAGCGCACAGTCAAGCAGCTTGGCGTCAAGCACGTAGACTTTCCTCGTCGTTCATCGTCTTCCATGCTAACCTGGGAGCGAAAAAAGAACGTAGAATTGGCCAGTCCCGACTCATTCCATGGGTGTCGTAGAAGTCGACTAAGGGAGATTGTCCGGTGTACACCAAAATGTACCTTGGGGCACCCCAATCATCATCATCATCATTAGCCCTTTAATGTCCCCACTGCTGGGGCACGGGCCTTCCTTATGGATGAAAGAATAAAGGGAGATTGGGCCATTACCTACCACGCTGACCCAGTGCGGGTATGTAGGTATCCGGCACCCGAATGATGGAGGGTAAACCACTAACAGCAGCATAACCAAACAAGGTTGGTGTCAGGCAGCCGGCCGGCTGTAAAACGTAATCAAAAAGCCTTGAGCGGTATGGATTGGAATGTTGTCATTCCAATCACTCTTTCCGTTCATAGGTCTCTGGTCCGACATAGTCCGTTCCGTCTCTTTTCTTATTAAAGGGAGTGGATGGCTTGATAACGTCTGACCGATATGAATAGAAGATTAAACATAATGCGCCGACCCCAGATAGACTGGGAACAGGGCTGGGAGAAGAAGTTTTTTGATACCATCGGAACTGCACTCTTCGTACCTATGAGCTAAACGACCTGTTGCCGATTGTACTTTAAATCGTCAAGCCGTTAACGTTACGCCATGCGTCCATAATTAATTAATTAATCTGTTAATTGCCACCAATTCGATATTGACTGCTGAATTTAATGATCGATTTTTTTGTAGTTAATTGTTATGTAAACACTGGACTGTTTTGATTGCCTAATCTGTTGAAGATTAAAATACATATTAGTCTCACTTAAAATAAGCGGAGAATGATTATAAATATTTATCGTGGTATTGGTTAATTAATGCTCCGTTATCGATAATGGTTTAACTGCCGCACTCAGAGACTTCAAATGACGTTATTAATGTCAAAAAATGACAATTCAAAACTAGTCTCTATTTTTGCCGGGTCTATAGTCTAGATCTAAATGAGATTTTTTGACATTAAGTACTCATTAAAGTTATTTGACGTCTCTGAGTGCGGCAGTTAGTTATTTAAACTTTTGTTTTTATTTATTTTTAGCAGGACTTTTATCAGTCAGTCCTATCCAAACACAACATGTCAACAGTACTTCTTCTTCTTCTCCCTGCCTGTTCCCAGTCGCAGTATGTGTCCTAATCCATTCAAATGGGATGATCAGACGTCATGAAGCCTTTTATTCATGTCATCCACCATCACACCGTAAAGGTGCTAGTGACGAATGAATGTATAGAAGAGACGGAAGTGGAGAGACCGAATGATTGGAATGACAATATTTCAATCCGTACTGCTTAAGGTTTTGGCTTAGTAAAACTTCCATGCCGGAATAGGAGCAAGAAATAATGCCAAAATACACCGAAATAGAATCGGTAAAATTATCCAAGTGATTGCCTATATCAATTATTTAAAGTTCTTTAACGATTTAGCTTAGCACCAAGGTTCTTTTGTTGTGACCTGTTGAAGGCAATTACAATCTCTTTTTGTCTACGAGTTAAAAATATGGTAGTGGTATCAGCCGTGTGGTGACGGCAGAGTAGAATACAATTGTCACCATCCCAAATCTCTCCCACGGATAAATCAGTGATTAGGAATGGGCAGCAGCGTTCCTCCCTATACCATCTAGCTATGTACCTACTGCGACTTTTGTGCCCGATAAATGGCAATAGGCTCGCCACCTACATGGTACCTAACATAACTGGCGAAACGTGGGTGCTAGTTCACTTCTGCTTACCCCTTCGGGGATATAGGCGTGATTTATGTATGTATGTATTTAGAATAGGAACTTACAATAAATATGCGTTAACAAAATATATCCGTACACCCTTTATATCTTAAGTTCAAAGGATTATTAAGGTACTCTGATTTGCACGAAATAAATATTTATTAGGTATCACAAATAAGATATATATTTTTTTAAGAATTTCATTTAAAGTTACTTAATATGTACTACAAATACAAATTGCGGGAAAAATTGTCATATTTTTTTAAATGTTTGTACGACATGATTTTGTTTAGCTTTCCAGCCATGATTTCTACTGTATGAAGAGCGTGGGAGACATTTTTTTAGTATGTAACCTCTTTACGTCTACATGCAGTACTGTTATTACCTATTATGCTGAGTTTTCTTGTTAATTATTACCGTGTCTTAAAAGAACTCGATTATCAGTGAGCACTAGAGCAGAATATTCGTTTTTTTTATTACAAAATATTTTGTCGCTAATCAAATTTTCATTGTAAATGTATAATACCCATGATGGTGATAATTTACATACTTCTTGTTCTTCTTCTTTCTTCTTGCTTCTGCTTTCTTCTTCTTTCTTCTTCTTTCTTCTTCTCCCTGCCCTGTTCCCAGTCTATCTGGGATCGGCGCAGTATGTTTCCTTTTCCATTTGTATCGGTCAGACGTCATCAAGCCATCCACTCCCTTTTGATTCATATCATCCATCACACCGTAAAGGTGCTAGTGATGAATGAATGAATAGAAAAGAGGCGGATCGGACCATGTCGAGAGATCAATGAACGGAGAGAGTGATTGGAATGACAACTTTCCAATCCATACTGCTCAAAGTTTTGGCTTAGGTTTTACAGCCGACCTTCTGACACCAACCCTCTTTGGGTATGCTGTGTTGGTGGTGTGCCCTCCACCATTCGGGTGCCCCAAGGTGCTTATTGGTATACACCGGGCAATTTCCCTTAATCGACTTTTACGACACCCATGGGATGATTTTATGGCTGGCCTATTCTACGTTATTTGTTCGCTCCCAGGCCAGCATAGATATAAACATACGTAGAAACATAAATCTCACCTATTTGTCTCCAAGGGGTAGGCAGAGATGAATTATAACACCCACTTTTCGTTAATTATGTTTCGTTCTATGTAATAGGTGGCGAGTCTATTGCCATCTAACGGGCACGTAAATCAAAATAAGAGGTAAATTGTCTGGTGGTATTGGTATAAGAGAAACGATGCTGTCCATTACTCGTGACTGTCTTTTTATAGGGATGGTGACAATTTACCTTTTATGAAAACGTAAAATTCATTACGGTTTTTATTTTTGAGTAGCTTTTGATGACACACAGTCATGGAAACCGGCCATCTTATTCTTTTATACATTCAATTCGTTCCAATAACGATATACATTACTAAAATTACTCATTTTGTGAAATTGAAAAAACTATTATCGCATAGAAAGGTGCTTCGGAGTCTTTGCGTTGTGATTCCGATATTACGTAAACAGCGGAACCCAAAAAGCATTCACATATATAACAAATTTCTATGTTAATAACAAACATGTAATAGTATATTGTGTTTCCGCAATAAAATACATGTTAAGTTCATTTTATTATTTATGTTGCCTATACTAATTCTTCTATGCTGGCCTGGGAGTTAAATAGTCTGTGTTTTCGTTTTAATATTTTTTTTTTTTTGCAATTTTTTTTTTTTTTTTTTGGTAGGTACTTTTTCTTCACCATTAGCGACACCACTAACTGAACAGATAAGTTGGTGGCACTATAACATAACTACACGACCGGTTACAAAAATACCTATGTCAAGTTTTCTTCATCGATTTTGAGCTTTACAGCAAACATGTTAAGGTTGACATTTGATTTCAACAGCTTAATTCACCCGGTATGCGATTTGCAGGGACTGAGTTCCGTGGAGAAAAAGATAATACAAAAAGACAGACGAAGTAGTAAGTAACCGTTTCGAACGTTCGCCATTTTTGTTATCGTTCTATTTTTGAATTCTGCATTCAATTCGCAGCCAGCCACGCTTCGATTGGCCGAGAGCTGGCTGACTCAGGGTGTACAGTTACAAAAAATAACCTACTATAATGGCACTTTTTGCAGTGCTAACTGGGTTAATAGTTTGGAGCATGTGGGTGATTCGCGAATGAGCGAGATTGCTATCAAAATTGTGATTATTCCGCTACTGGGTATTTTGGGGTTAGGTGAGGGCAATTTATTTTGTTGTTTTTACAGTGATTGAGCTGTGTTTAATTGGGTATTGTTAAATGCGAGGAGCTCGCTGGCGCAGTAGCATAGTGCGCTCGGCCCGCGATTGCGTAAACTAAGCAATGATCGCTAAGACCGGTTACTGGATGGGTGACCAAAATTTTATTGTATCGAGCTCCTCCTTGCTACGGAAGACACGTTAAGCTGTTGGTGTCCCGGCTGCATCTGCAGTCGTTAATGCTCACCAGCCCGCACTGGGCCAGCGTGGTGGATTATGGGTCTGGCCATTCTCCCTATATTCTTCCCTCCATAGGGAAGGCCTGCGCCCCAGCAGTGGGGACATTGAAAAGGGCTGGTGATAATGATAATCCAAAGACCGGCCTTAGCGAACATTAAACTAACCCCATTATTCATAAAATACTATTTTAACTAAAACACTGATCTGTCTCTTTTTGTCAAACTGAGTTTACGCTGTGATGAAAAGAGACAGATCAGTTATTTAGTTAAAACAGTGTTAAGAAACTGATTTGTAATTATGAATAAGGCGGTTAGTGTTTACGCAATCACAGGCTGAGCGCGCTATGCGACTGCGCTAGGAGCTCCTCCCGAGGTGTGATGGGTGATATGCATAAACGGAGAGAGGATGTATTATAATATTACTTGAAGGTCAATTCATAATTTGCCAAATATAATAACACCGCTTCTAAACTCTTGTTAGGGGGTTTATATGTAAACAAACAAAACGGCTCGATTTTAATTTTAGCATTATATAAATGTTAGAAAAATTAGTACAAAGATTTTGGTGGTTAGAAAAAGAATTTCGAAAAATTATGATCTTGAGGCGGGAATCGAACCCGCGTCCGCTACTATCCGGGCAGGTGCCTGACCGCTCGGCCACCCAAGACACTAACTAACTTGCCGAAATTCTTCTAACCTTTACACTTCACGTTGTAAGCCAACGGGTACCCTCGCAATGTAGAAATAAATTTCAAACATTCCAAAGCAGAATTTCGGCAAGTTAATTAGTGTCTTGGGTGGCCGAGCGGTCAGGCACCTGCCCGGATAGCAGCGGACGCGGGTTCGATTCCCGCCTTAAGATCATAATTTATCGAAATTCTCTTTCTAACCACCAAAACAAAGCTGCGATGCGACGTATCGCGCGAATTAGCATTTTTGTGCACCAGCCCTTAGAATTCGTGAAAGTAATTTTAGTTATTGAAATAATAGTCACGCGTGCTTCGTTACATAGAAGACAATAAAGGCTTGGCCGCGTTAATTAAACTAATTAGTTCGCATACTGCTGTCATTGGGGATCGTTAGAGGGCACTGTTGTACATACATACATACATAAATCACGCCTATATCCCCGAAGGGGTAGGCAGAGGTGAACTAGCACCCACGTTTCGCCAATTATGTTAGGTCCCATGTAATAGGTGGCGAGCCTATTGCCATTTATCGGGCACAAAAGTCGCAGTACATTGCTATTGCTTGGTGGTATAAGAGGAACGCTGCTGCCCATTCCTCATCATTGATTTATCCTTAGTCGCCTTGTACGACACCCACGGGAGAGATTTGGGGTGGTGACAATTGTATTCTACTTTGCCGTCACCACACGGCCGACGCGGCACTGTTGTACCTACAGTAAACAGCATGACAAAAAAAATGTCAAATTCTCTCAATTGATTTCGTGCATTACTCACTGACCTCTATTGAATAAGTGCGCTGGACTGAATACTTCTACTAAAAATGACAAATGTTCCTTGTGCCGATTTGAAGAGCCCCATCGAGCGGCAAGGGTACCTTAATTTGACGATTGTTGCTTGATTTTGACATTACAAATGCATCTCTATTATTAGTTCCGTGGACGTTCACCTTCGTACACCAGTGCCATCAGCGCAAGATGGCGATAATCGAATTGGCTTCATTTTTTGGATGACAATGAGAACCTTCAGTCCAGCGTACAATAATAGAGGTCAGTGGCTTCCGACAGTCAATCAATCAAACAATCGATTGGAGATATTTGACAGTTTTGACCCGAATGGTGGAGAACAAACCACCAACAACAGCATACCCAAAGATGGTTGGTGTCAGGCAGGCGGCCGGTTGTAAAACCTAAGCCACAACCTTGAGCAGTATGGATTGGAATGTTGTCATTCCAATCACTCTCTCTGTTCACAGGTCTCTCGACATGGTCTGTACCGTCTGTACCGTCTAGCACCTTTCCAGTGTGATGGATGATATGAATCAAAAGGGAGCGGATGGCTTGAGACGTCTGACCGATATGAATGGAAGTGGAAACATACTGCGCCGACCCTAGATAGACTGGGAACAGGGCAGAGAGAGAAGATATACCTAGGACCTAACCTGTATGTAGGTCTTGGACAGGATGTGGACAAAACCTCCACGGGGAAAAGAAAACATTTCCCTCTCGCTCCAACTCCCACTAAATGCCGAGACAAAACACTGTCAAGTATATTGGAGGAAGATTTTGTCCACTACCGGCCTACTGTGGCCAGTAGCCAACTCCTTGGTCCATGTAACTTGACAATCGGTAACAATGCACGAAAGACAAGCCGCGGATGCACGCTCGACTGCACGCCCCGCAAGTGTATCCTGCGCGTGTGGTACAAGCGAGAGGCTTGTGAGGGTTAATCTTTTTGATCTTTAATTACCTGGATTTTTTTGACTTAAGTACATACACACCGTGTAGTTTGAGTGGTTTTCCACACTTATAAAACGTGTAATTACATATTAACTTATACAACTAAATACTCCCCATGCTTTAAAAAAAAAACTCATGCAACATAAACATAGTCATCTGTATAATATGCTGTTATTAAAAATCGGAACTGTTATATTTTTTTTATGTTTTACCCATACAAATTGTTCGGTTAGTGTAGCAAAATGTATGGATAATTCTTATTTTAATTTTACAAATTAGAATTTTCTACATCACCATAGTTTTTTAATGCCTAAGTTAGCATGGATAGTGTATAGAGTGTGCGTTTTTTCTTTTAAATTTTACATAAGGGTATAAAAGGCCAATATTGACTTTTAATCACAACAACATTGACAATATAATACAATAGGTTTTGTAAAACCAATTGGGCCTTGCTGATCGATGATGGGATACTTTCTGAATTATTTGTTATAAATTACTGCGGTGCCGTTTAATTTTTTCCAATTTAATGTTGTCAACATTATTTCTAAAAGTTGTCTGAACTTTAGCCAGGTAATAATCATGAGCCTTCCTCGAGACCTGTTAATTTAGCTATATAGCTGCTATTTTATTTCCACTCAGACAAAAAAAGGTGCTATTTTTTTACATTCAGGTGAGCACCTTGGACCAAACACCTGCGCGCACGCAGGGTCTATGCAAACTACATCCACCTGCGGTGACGTCACGTCCGCCTGTCGTGCCTGCCTATACTCTGTCAGCTCAGGACATAATTTTTAGAATTTATTCTAACGTCTTTCTTCAAAATATCCTTTATTTATACACCTCTGCCTACTAGAGGCGATAACTACCAGCACTCAATGCATTCACCGTGTGGGCGGGTGCCGGGCCCACAGTGTGTTAGAGTCTGTCACACTATGGGCAGATATACTACACGTTCCAGTGTAGAACTTACGAAAGCCAAGGTATTTTAGCAATTAATAAAAGGATTTAACTGGTATATACATATAGCATAGCCATTTTTGTTATTTGGTTTGTTAAATCATAGTACTTATTATTTATTTAACGATATTATTTTAACAATTAGCCGTGTGGTGACGGCAGAGCAGAATACAATTATCACCACCCCCATCTCTCCCGTGGGTGTCGTACAAGGCGACTAAGGGTAAAGACAGCAATGAGTAATGGGCAGCAGCATTTCTCTCATACCACCTAGCTATAAATTTGTACTGTGATTTATGTGCCCGACATATGGCAATAGGCTCGCCACCTGTTACATGGGACCGAACATAATTGGCGAAAAGTGGGTGTTGATTCATCTCTGCCTATCCCTTCGGGGATATAGGCGTGATTTATGTATGTATGTATTTTAACAATTAGGTATGCAATTGGCCGGGTGGTGACGGCAGAGTAGAATACAATTGTCACCACCCCAAATCTCTCCCGTGGGTGTCGTACAAGGCGACTAAGGATAAATCAATGATGAGGAATGGGCAGCAGCGTTCCTCTTATACTACCTACCAATAGCAATGCACTGCGAATTTTGTGCCCGATAAATGGCAATAGGCTCGCCCCCTATTACATGGGAGCTAACATAATTGGCGAAACGTGGGTGTCACCTCTGCCTACCCCTTCGGGATATAGGCGTGATTTATGTATGTAGGTATGCAATTTAATTTAGCATGCGGCAATTACCTACTGTACTGGGGGTAGGAGGAGTGCGATAAGTAATGGACAACAGCGTTACTCTATGCCCCACCTAGCAACATTCTGCGATTGTTTTATGTGCCCGGTAGATGCCAATAGGCTCGCCACCTACTATATGGGAATTTACTTTATTGGCAATGTATGTATGTCTGTATCTTATGTTGATAGGTAAACCTCAATAAATTAGTTAAATATTTAGTTACTGTTATAATTAGTTAATATACAGATGTACTCATTTAAAGTATAGTAATTGGTGGAGGTGGTATTGGTCACACATTTACAAAATTCTATACAATTATGTGATAGTAGTTATAGTAACATATAATGTGTAACTGTTAATTTTCCCTAATAAATGAAAAAAAAAATGTTTAGAGGGCATTGCTCAGAAAAACCAAGACCGCCTATTGTCGCGATCTATGTTCAATGTTGACGCATCTTTCGTCCGGTGGTTTCCACATTCACAATCACATGAAACTTTTTTGGAATTCCTAAAAGACGACAACAAAACTGTAAGCACAAATCAACCAAAACTCGTATGTATGTAGTGAGGTCATGGGACGAGTCACTGACTCACAAATGAGTCACTAACCGAAGGCTCGCATCACCATTTTTAAGAGCTTTTTTGCGGTATTGAACTTGACTTACATCGCATTACGCTTGTCGACTTTTTTGCCGATCATTCTGATAACAGAATAGTTTGATATGTAATATTTGTACTTGATAAGATTTTTTACACTCGCACCTGTCATCTAGCCTAAAGTAAGTAGCTTAAGCACTTGTGATAAAGATGTTAGATGACATACAATTTTCATTTTGTTAAAAAACTTTCTCCATACAAAACACGCCTATAAACCCGAAGGGGTAGGCAGAGGTGAATCAACACCCATGTTTCGCCAATTATGTTCGATCCCATGTAATAGGTGGCGAGCCTACTGCCATTTATCGGGCACAAAAGTCGCATTAAATTGCTAGGTGGTAATAAGAGGAACGCTGCTGCCCATTCCTCATCACTGATTTATCCTTAGTCGCCTTGTACGACACCCACGGGAGAGATTTGGGGTGGTGACAATTGTATTCTACTCTGCCGTCACCACACGGCACCTATATAATTGTAAAAATGTCGTGTTTGTTATCCAACTTCTCTGAAACGTCATGGTTATGGCCCATTCTCCCTATATTCTTCTTCCATCCACAGGAAAGACTTGTGCCCCAGTAGCGGGGACATTGAAGGGCTGGTAGAGATGATAATCTAATGACCGGCCATAACGAACGTTGCTTAGTTCAAGCAATCGCAGACCTTATAACCGCCTCCGTTGTCTATGGTCCGAAAAGTTTTTGTCTATAGTTTGACGGCCGCCTTGGTAGAATGTTAGATTGCTGGGTATTGGCCAAGAGGTCCCGGGTTCGAATCCTGGTAGGGGCAAACTTTGTGATGACAACAAATGTTTGCTTCCGAGTCATGGTTGTGTATATTTTTATGTAGTATATTTTCAACATTTATATACATAATTATGTTAAAAATATGTCCGTCATCTAGTATCCATAACACAAGTGCTTAGGCTATTTACTTTGGGCTAGATGATAGGTGTGAGTGTAAAAATATTTATTTATTTATTTAAGTACTATTGTAATATAAAAAAATATAAAAAAGTTCGTTCGCGACCTTCCTGCGGGGTGAGAGACGGTGGTGGGGAGGCACTCTAGAAAAACTTGCTCCTCCCGCATCACCCGCTAACACGTTCATGCCCGGGCCATCAGATACCGCTCGATGCCCGCAGCCCGCCTTATCAGCGGATGACCCGGACGATGATGCTAACACTTTAGTGTCCCGTCCCCGCCACCGTCTCTCACCCCGCAGGAAGGTCGCGCACGAAGATGTCGGACTATAGTTGTTCGCCCACCGGAATTAAGATCCAGAAGTCCCGGGTTCGATCCTCAGGGTACAAGTTTGTATTCGGTTTGGTTGGTGGTACGGATTCTTTCAAGTTCGCTTGGTTAGATGAAGACGGTGGTAGACCATCTTATAGAAAACTGTCGGCATAATAATGTTAAAAGCAATGTGTTCCGACAATTGTGGTAAGATAGCCAGCCCCTCTGTGGTTGAGGGCTCCAGGTGAAGCTCGATTCCATCTTCAGCCCTTATCGCCATTTACCATCAGGTGAGATGAAGGGCAACAGATTCCCTGTCTAGCATAAAAAAGCGAGCCAAGCTACTGCGCCATAGAGCTTCGCAATTTAAGCTTCGATTAAATATGCGGACTACCGTATCGATACCAGATTTATATTTGTGACATTAACGTGGCCATATCTGGTGCTGCAACCTTGCCTTGTGACGCCCACGGCTCGTGTGAGGCCAGTGGGGCACTGCAGCGAAGCGGTGTCATGTGGACGCCATATTGGTCAAAGCTATTTAGCTATTACATTACAAGAAAAGTCGTTTGGGAAGCTTAAACAATTGGCATCATTAAAAAAATACATACATACATACATAAATTACGCCTAGGCAGAGGTGAACTAGCACCTACGTTTCGCCAGTTATGTTAGGTCCCATGTAATAGGTGGCGAGCCTATTGCCATTTATCGGGCTCAAAAGTCGCAGTAGGTACATAGCTAGATGGTATAAGAGGAACGCTGCTGCCCATTCCTCATCACTGATTTATCCTTAGTCGCCTTGTACGACACCCACGGGAGAAATTTGGGGTGGTGACAATTGTATTCTACTCTGCCGTCACCACACGGCTTTCGGTGGTGACGGCAGAGTAGAATACAATAAGTTACGACAATTACGAAACCATTAAAGGGCTGGTGGAGCTCGGTAAACTATTATATATATTTTTTTCAGAATTGATTACTTGCTAAGTTAAGAGATATTTCAAAAATAAAAATAAGTGGTAATCAAATTTAAAGTCTGCTAAAAAAGGGCCAGGGGCCTCACAACTCTAAACGCGACTCAATTCCCATTGTTAAAGTTTGACAACGCTATATACAACGCCGAGCAGAGCGGCGCGGGCGTCCAGTTTTTGTCCACCCGCGTTTGCATTGTACTAATACTTCATAGTACGGCCACAGGTCAAAAGTACGCGATATCGACGGGCATGCATGAAGACAATAAATGAGATTGGATGAAGCGAAAGAAGTATGTAAGGATCGTAGCAAGTGGAAAGAAGTGATCTCTGCCTACCCCTGTGGGAGAAAGGTGTGACATTTATGTATTATCCAATAACCAGCCTTAGCGAACATTGCTTAGTTTACGCAATCACAGGCCGAGAGCGCTATGCCAGTGCGCTAGCGAGCCCCTCCCAGCCTTGGCGGATTAGTTAGTGTTTAAATAAAAATCAAATTATTGTAAGAGTAAGTCGTGTGGCAGAGACAATTGTCACCATCCCAAACCTCGTGGGTGTCGTACGAGGCGACTAAAGATAAAACAGTGGTGAGGAATGGGCAGCAGCGTTCCTATTTTACCACCCATCTAGCAATATAATGCGATTTAATTTCTTTTTTGCCAAATAAACTTTATTTCATTTCATTTATGTGCCCGATAAATGGCAAGGGGCTTCTATTACATGTGACCTTTTTTTTTTTTTTGTCGGAGTGGAATGCTTTTACGCACCATACCAGCCGTTAGGTAGGCGACTGGCGTGTGTGGGACTCGCTCGGCGCACGAAGCATCAGCAATACCCACTAAACCACTCCGGTGTTCCTCCTAGCCCTTTAAGCGGGGAAAGTCTGAAAGGGCTAGGAGGAACACCGGAGTGGTTTAGTGGGTTGTGACCTAACATAATTAGCTTTGACAGAGAAAGGGATGAAAGTAAATGTAAGCAAGACAAAGGTCATGGTTTTTGAAAGCGATGAACAAATGACGAAGTGTGAAATTAAGATAGCGGGTGAGAATGTTGAACAAGTGAAAGAGTTTGTGTATTTGGGATCTGTATTTACGAGAGATGGAAAGTGTGATAGTGATATTGAAAAGCGGGGAATATGGTAAACGGGGCTTTGCACATTTTTATGAACAGCCAAAGCGTGTCCAGAAAGGCTCGTATGGCTGTTCATAACGGAGTGCTGGTTCCGACATTGATGTATGGAAGTGAAAGTTGGGTATGGGAGAAGAAGCATGAAAGTAGAATAAATGCAGTGGAAATGAGAGCGTTGAGGAGCATGGCTGGAGTAAGGCTGAGCGACCGATTGTATAACAGTGTGATAAGAGAAAGGTGTGGTTTGAAAGAAGATGTAATGTCAAGGATTGAGAAAGGGATGTTCGCATGGTTTGGTCACGTCGAAAGAATGGATGAAAGGAGAATGACAAAAAGGATTTACATGGCGAAAGTGAATGGAGAAATGGCAATGGAAGGCCTAGGCGGATCTTTCATAATCAAATTGAAAGTCTATTGAAAAAGGGCCAGGTCAAGAGTACCCGAAACCGACGGGCATGCATGAAGAGATTGATGAGATTGGATGAAGCGAAAGAAGTATGTAAGGATCGTAGCAAGTGGAAGGAAGTGATCTCTGCCTACCCCTGTGGGAGAAGGGCGTGACATATGTATGTATGTATGTACTAACATAATTGGCGAAACGTGGGTGCTAATTCACCTCTGCCAACCCCTTCGGGGATATAGGCGTGATTTATATATGTATGTACATGTACTTTTGTGATAAGGGCAAAACCACGTTAGGCATATCAGCTAGTGTTTAAATAAAAATCAAGTCATTGTACCTAATACGAGTAAATTAACGGCACTTTAATGAGCATACGGGTCGATAGTGATCGGTGTTCGGTTTGACACCTTTGTTTGGCCGAAATGCTCGTCGAACGAGTCGCCAAGGCTGGGCGAAAGCGGCTTGCCAAACGCGGCCTTCAATTAGGATGGTCGCATTCCTCTCTGGGGTATGTGATGTGAATGTTCGCGGCTGTGTTGCGTTAGATCGGCGACACACGATCACTCCAAATAGAGTGATGTGCGGATTCCCACACACGATCGCGTTGGATTTGTAGTTGGGAGCGGGCGGAGTGACATATTTGGATTATGGGGAAAGGTAAAATTTATCATACATGGAACATGGAGTGTTTTGGATTTGTGCGATCGTCTATGGCCCCCTTTTAGTGTGTTCAGTGTAATCATATCGTCCTCTCTCTCTCCAAGGCTCTCCAAAGGGCGCTCAAAAATATGCATACATACATAACTCGGAAATATTGGCAATGTTATAATTATTCCCCTTACAAGGAGTCTCTGAATTGTGAGGTCTGTTGGAATTTACCGTACCATGAAGTATTAGTGCGATCCAAACGCGGCCCTCAATAAGGATGGTCGCATTCCTCTCTGGGGTATGTGATGTGAATGTTCGCGGCTGTGTTGCGTTAGATCGGCGACACACGATCACTCCAAATAGAGTGATGTGCGGATTCCCACACACGATCGCGTTGGATTTGTAGTTGGGAGCGGGCGGAGTGACATATTTGGATTATGGGGAAAGGTAAAATTTTTCATACATGGAACATGGAGTGTTTTGGATTTGTGCGATCGTCTATGGCCCCCTTTTAGTGTGTTCAGTGTAATCATATCGTCCTCTCTCTCTCCAAGGCTCTCCAAAGGGCGCTCAAAAATATGCATACATACATAACTCGGAAATATTGGCAATGTTATAATTATTCCCCTTACAAGGAGTCTCTGAATTGTGAGGTCTGTTGGAATTTACCGTACCATGAAGTATTAGTGCGATCCAAACGCGGCCCTCAATAAGGATGGTCGCATTCCTCTCTGGGGTATGTGATGTGAATGTTCGCGGCTGTGTTGCGTTAGCGTCTTCAGTGTATATGTAGGTATTCGTCGACCTCTCTCCTTCCAGCCCGGCTGGCATGACCACCGAAACACGAATAAGATGTAACCATTTATCGCTTTGAACTGTCAAAAATCCTTAAAAATATCATTAAAAAAATATTTATTAGATATCTATAGATATAAATTAAAGCCGTGTGGTGACGGCAGAGTAGAATACAATTGTCACCACCCCAAAACTCTCCCGTGGGTGTCGTACAAGGCGACTAAGGATAAAATCATTGATGAGGAATGGGCAGCAGCGTTCCTCTTATACCACCCAGCAATGTACTGCGAATTTGTGCCCGATAAATGGCAAAAGGCTCGCCACCTATTACATGGGACCTGACATATTTGGCGAAACGTGGGTGCTAGTTCACCTCTGCCTACCCCTTCGGGGATATAGGCGTGATTTATGTATGTATGTATGTAAATTAAATCCATATACCCATATAAGATAAAGGGGTGATGGGGGCTCTAATAACATCTACCGAGACCCAAGCCAACCTCACCTGCACATGCGGTACACCCTGCTATATAACCAACGAGGCTCTGGCGTTCCCCACCAACCCGCACTGGGCCAGCGTGGTGGGTAAAGGCCCAAATCCCCCCATGATAATTTTAACACAAAATCGGTTTGGAGATCCTTGGGGGAGGCCTATGTCCAACAGTGGGCGTCTCTCGGCTGTATGATGATGATGATGGATTTTTGACAGTTCCAAGTGATAATTCCCATTTATTATTTTGTTTTTCGGTACTCGTGGTAGCCGGGCTGGGCTCTCCAGGGAGCGCGGAATTTTGACTATTGTGATAGAAATTATTTTACGTAGATCATTTTAATGATGTTGTATAATTATGCGATTATACAACATGTAGCAGAAATAACTTACAACCTGAATACTGCCCAAGCTAACAGAAATACTATGGTATTTATAAAAAATAGATACATATTAATTCACCAACAAGTAAAACAAGCGATAAAAAAATATCCGTCAGTTTTTGACAGTTCTTCCATCTATACGATAAAATGTCAAAAAATTACGCTTAAGTAATAATCGCCAGTTTAAGTGTTAATACTGCTTGAAATTATAGGCTGCTGTGGCTCACGATTATCATTGCTAAACACCAGTTATGTCACAGCGTAAAATACTTTGGAAGTACCGAGGTAGAACACTATAGGAGGCTTGTTTTCTGTCTCTTTATCAATATTTATAAAGTTAATAATTAACCAGTGATTCTTGGCTAATTAGTGCTCTAGGAATATAACTACGGTGCTGGCAGCGAAGTAAAAGTTAATTTGGGGTGATTTATTTGTTATACATGTCGCTTCTCTAAAAGAAAAGAGATACAACTCAAATTTGCATTTCTGGAATAGTAAATCTTACTGTCATAAATTTAGAGCACACAATAATTAAATTGCGAGTACAGTCAGCAATATTCACAAACACCTTTCACATCCATTGGGTGTTATTTTTGAGCGTATGAGCGTATGGGGTCTTATCGTATCCCATCACCTAAGCCCGTATGATTAAAATTACACAAATCACTCCTATTTATCCCCGAAGGGGTAAACAAAGGTGAATTAACACCCACGTTTATTATTTTTTGTCTCATGTAATATGTGGCAAGCCTATTGCCATGTATCGGGCACCTTAATTGCAGTATACTGTTAGATGGTTGTATAAGAGTAACGCTGCTGCCCATTACTCATCGCTGTCTTTTTGTCTGTCATAACTCGTTGACAATGGTGGGTTTCTCTACAGTCTTCTTGCGTACAGTTTTGCTAGCGTGGTGTAGGGTTTTGGGGACCCATCATTATAGACTGAGTCATACTGCGAACTCTCCCATCCTCCCTTGGATACACAGGTTTTCGATGTCGATATTGTAATCATACGAATAAACGAATTTTGATTTGCTTGTTTAATATTCCGTTTACTCTTTTTCAGGACCTAATACCAGCTCAAGACACCGAGTCGTATTTGCTGAAGACCCAGAATGCGATCTCAAACCTACAAGCCAAGCTCCAGTCGTCGAGGACAAGCAACCTAACGAACATTCCTTCCCAACTCACCTCCAGTCTCATCAGCGAGAAGACCGCCGCGTCCCGTCTTCCAGTCTCGCAGCTGTCCCGCTCCAACTCGCTCAACTACCGCCTGAGGAGGAAAGAGACGCCAACAGACAGCGGCAGTCCCCTCAGGAGTCCAGGGCACTACGTCATCACCGGCACCAGGCTTCCGGAAAGCACCAGAATCCTCTTAAACTCCGCTTCGAGGTCACTCGACACTGAACGCAAGAATGTTCTAGATTCGAACATGAACAGTCCGTCTTCCGATAGAGGTCTATTGAGCTACAGTTCAGACGATAAAACCTTGTCGAATAGACCCCCACACGACGTCACAGTAGTCCTCTCCCCCCACAGGAGAGCGCATGTCCGCCACAAATCGTTCGACGGCAGAAACTCCAACGAAATCCTCGGCTACGATGCCAGCAACGCGAACCAAACGGTATGCCTCAAGACCGTGCTCAAAAACAACGCCTTGGAAGCGAGCTACCCGAGGATCGACCAAACGCGTTGCCTAAGCGACGTGAAGAAACACCAGAGGGTGTTAAGCGACGGTACCAAGCCGTTCAAGGCACCGTTCGGCTCGTCCATAAAGCGATCCAGCTCTTTCAGCACCGTCAACAAAAACAACAATTATATAGATCTCGTCAAAGTCTCCCCGAGACAAACGAGCAATCATTCGCCGGAGTACAAAGACGATTATCTGTCCGACGAATCCGATAACGCTTCCCTGGAGAAATCCCAGGAGTTGAGGTACAAGCGGCTCGGGCAGCGAGCGAGAATCGAGTCGCCAGACCTGAAATCGGTAGCGCCAGCCAACTCGCCGAGGTGTCCCAACACGCCGGAGTTGCAAAGGAAGTTCGGCCCTGGATTGGTGAGGAGTTCTCCCAGGGTCGCCAATAAGGAGAGGGCCCTTAATACGCGCATGTCGGAGCCTCCGGTCGCGAAAGAGGATAGGGCCCGCCCGTCCAGTCACCAGAGCAGGAGGATATCGGAGCCTACCAGGCAGGCGGTGCTGAACAGGCTCACCAAGTCCCGATCCTCCACCAGGGAGTTCCAGCCGAAGGTCCAGGATAAAGGTGAGTCTGTTAGTTAACCTTTCCCTACCCCTTCATAAATGATGCCTATATCCCATATGCGTGATTTATGTATGTATGTGTATGTTTTTACATACATACATACATAAATCACGCCTATATCCCCGAAGGGGTAGGCAGAGGTGAACTAGCACCTACGTTTCGCCAGTTATGTTAGGTCCCATGCAAAAGGTGGCGAGCCTATTGCCATTTATCGGGCCAAAAGTCGCAGTACTTTACTAGGTGGTTTAAGAGGAACGCTGCTGCCCATTCCTCATCACTGATTTATCCTTAGTCGCCTTGTACGACACCCACGGGAGAGATTGGGGGTGGTGACAATTGTATTCTACTCTGCTGTCACCACACGGCTCTATTAGTAATGCGTGGTAGGTACCAGTATTACTGCGATGTAAACTCCTTCTTAAGAGATCGCAGTTACCTACCAGGGGCCGTTGTCTGTTGTTGGCCATGAAGTGTTAGTGCGATCCAAACGCGGGTGACAAAACGGGACGCCGCTCTACTCGGCTTATAGCGTTGTCTCACTTTGACAATGGGAATTGAGTCGCGTTTAGAGTTGGTGGTAAGGCCCCTGGGGGCCTACCGCCTAACTCGATTGCTAAAGCAAAAGCTATAGTTTATGACGTCATGCTGTAATTTCGCACCAAATGTGCCTAAACTATTAGCGATAACTTTGAACGAATGATCACCGAATGATTTTTATGAATTTGGCATAAAATCCGTACTGTCTAAAATTTCAGGATGGCTGCTATAGCCGTAAGTAGTACATTGCTATATAGCTATCATCGGCAATCGAGTTAGGCGGTAGGCCCCCAGGTCATGTACCGTCGTGTCGGTATACGGCCTTGACCCGAATTCCACTATCCGTTCATAGACGCATTCAATAGCTACTTCGAATATGCGGAAGTTACAGTTTCTCGGATTAAGACAATGGTGTTTGGATTACTTCATTGCGAAACTGGCAATGAAAAATTAACGATAAAATATGCATTGATTTTTTATATCAGCAATCTGCTTACAATGGGCCTCATAACAAGGCTCAAAGTCACTCAAAGGCTTCACTGTCTAATTAGAACACCATGTCCTTGTCTATGGTTGTCTGGAAGAGAGCGCTCTTAGCGATAAGACCACAACTTGTGCTCCGTTGTTTATGCTACAGACCTGTATAAGTACTGTATTTTGGTGAGCATTCTAGCAGTGATTGATGCGCTTTCAATGGTGTCAGTCAGATTTATTTTCATACATACATACATAAATGCAGAATCATTGGAAATAAGTTTTGTGAATTGTGTTTGATGTTGAGAATGTTATACATAGTGGCCTTCACCAACTCTTCAGTCGCCATCATGAAATCGCGCCAAGCAGTCCTTAGATGCTTTAAAAAGTAGTAGTTCAATTGTGACCAATATTTTAATATAAAAATTCATTTCATAATGTAATTTATTCTTTTTTAAACCTTGTGGTGACGGCAGAGTACCTACACTGTATACAATTGTCACCGCCCCAAATCTCTCCCGTGGGTGTCGTATAAGTCGCCTAAGGATAAATCAGTGATGAGGAATGGTCAGCAGCGTTCCTCTTATACCTCGTAGCAATATACTACGACTTTTGTGCCCGATAAATGGCAATAGACTCGCCACCTATTACATGGGACCTAACATAATTGGCGAAACGTGGTTGCTAATTATAGGCGTGATTTATGTATGTATGTATTCATTTCAAGCATTAATTTCATCATTCATTCAAAATATTGAAGTAAAGTAAATGAAAACGTAATGAAGAAAGTTCCTAAAGGACTTGTAAGCAGGAACGTTAAACCGATTTAAAAAAAAAGCATTTTATTCTCTTCTATTCTATGTTTGAACGTTCCAGGTCAAAAGAAGCCCAGTCAGCACCGCTCATCCTCAGCTCTGGCGAGCAAGGAGGTCGAATTCTCAAACTGGAAGAAGAGGTCCTCGTACGATCCGATGAAAGCGGCGCAGGAGGGCAGGCGGCGGCTGCAACAGTCGAAGAGGCAGGACTGCAAAGACGAACTCAGCTCGCCAAGGTGGGGACATACATACATCATACAGAACCCCCACAGGGGTAGGCAGAGATCACTTCTTTTCACTTGCTACGATCCCTATATAAAGAATGTCCCAAAATTATCGCAAGATAATTTGAATTTGAATGAATTTGCCACCATTTATTTATGCAGTAAAGTGTAGGCAGCCTTAAAAATAAATAATTTGACAGCTGACATGTTAACGTTAGTAAAAATGGTGTCATAACTCGTACAGACCGTGAAACAATTCAGTAGTCACACACTTCCTAGTCGTGTAGTCTCTCGTTTCGGTGATCAGAATTAGCCCCCTAGATCTTTGATTTAACTCCATTAGATTTATTTTTATGGAGTTATTTGAAGCTTGTTTGGTCTGTGTCAACAAGCTTCAAATAACCGCATACACACAAACACCCATGCATTTGAGAAGGATGTTCCATGCATCACCGAAATTCAGCCACATTTATGCAAAATGCTCATTTGAAATTTCGATAAAAGAGTGCGTTTTTGAGGTATGTGGAGGCCAGCTGCCCGGTGTGTTATCCCATAAGTAACCCGATTTTATGATTCAATAATAATATCATCTGAAGACTAAAAACTGTATTTTCTATTTCATTCAAATCTTGCGTTACTTTTGAGATATCCTTAATGTATATTTCTTTCGCTTCTTTCAGTGTTCGCATTGAACGGTGTAATTCAAAAAGCGCTAAATTTTATCTAACTCCTCCGAAACGGCTTCACCGATTGTTATGATTGTTTTTCTCTTCTCTTTGGGTATACTGTTGTTGGTGGTTTGCCCTCCACCATTCGGGTGCCCCAAGTTGCTTATTGGTCTACACCGGGCAATGTTCCAAAGAAATGTTTATGTGTTCATTTTTCAATTCCTCTGTTCTCGTTCTAGCCACTCCTCACCGGTCCACCGTTCTCAATCCTTCCACACCACCAACATAGCGGACCTGGAGACCCTGGACTACTCCTCGGAGGACGACCAACTGACCCTGCCAGCGGATCCAATGATCACTTCCACCCACTCAGATATTCTGGACTCCAGACCGAAGGCGGATGCAAGGGGGAGTCTTAGGAGGCAGGCGATGACCAACGACGTGGTCTTGGCGAGGGATTACGTGACGCATTTCCAGGTGAGGGTGCGTTTTTTTTAATTCTCTCTGTATTTTTAGAGAAGGCAAAGGGTCTGGCCCATACAGCCATGTCTTTCGTATGTGTGTGTGTTCGATACACGGGCAGTCTGAGGAGGCAGGCGATGACCAAGTACGTGGTCTTCGAGAGGGATTACGTCGTGCATTTCCAGGTGAGGGTGAATGGGTGCACCAGGTTTTTATTTGTTTACTAGCTGACCCGGTATACGTTGTTATGCCATATAAATTGATTACGATTTGGTGATGTCATGCCCAAACACGACAACGCTCGAGCGGACCCGACAAAGATTATAATGGCAAAATGATTTTTTAATCCTAGACGGGGAAGCTCTCTTTCCCTTCATCTGACTGCCCTTATCGTCACTTTCCTGATGGTAAGTGACGGTAACGGCCGAAGATGGATTCTAGCCTGGCTTACCTGGAATCTTCAACCACAGAGGGGCTGGCTATCTTATCACACATTGTCGGAACACAATAATGCTGTCAACATTATTATTATGGCGAAAGATTTTGATAAAATGGTGGTAGCTAGTCAGGAGGGCTTAAAAGAAGTCCTACCACCAACCAAACCGGGAGGCAGCTCGCTAGAGCAGTGGCATAGCGCGTTTGGCTTGGATTGCTTAAAGTAAGCAAGTAATCCAACACAAAAATATTTACATACATACATACATTTTAGATACATAAATCACGCCTATATCGCCAAAGGGGTAGGCAGAGCTGAATTGACACCAACGTTTCGCCAACTAGGATAGGTAGGTGGCATAAGAAGAAGGCTGGTGCCCATTACTCATCGCTGTCTTTATCCTTAGCCGCTTAAAACGACACCCACGGGAGAGAAGGGGGTGGTGACAACTGTATTCTGCTCTGCCGTCACATACAATATGTAAGCCGTCAAACACACGTCTGGGGGTATACAAGTTTATACCCCCAGACGTATACAAGTTTTATACATTTGTATTCTATTGGGTGGGTCTCCCGTGGGTGTCGTACAAGGCGACAAAGGATAAATCAGTGATGAGTAATGGGCAGCAGCGTCCCTCTTATACCACCTAGCAATGAACTGAGATTTTTTTGTGCCCGATAAATGGCAATAGGCTCGCCACCTATTACATGGGACCTAACATAATTCGCAAAACGTGGGTGCTAGTTCACCTCTGCCTACCCCTTCGGGGATATAGGAGTGATTTATGTATGTATTCTATTCGTCGTAATTGATTGGCCTCTTGTCTGGAGGGGCTGGTGATGATGATGATGATGATGATGATGTTGTTGTAAGAAATATTTATTTATTCATTTAACTTCTTCTCCAGATTCACCAGCCGACGGAGAAGAAGCATAGGAACGAGGACAAACGCAAAACGTTCATCATAGACGACATCACACCGACCAAAGAGAACGTGGACTTCCTGCCGAAGCGCGACGAGGCCATAGACAAGAGGAAGACGTTCATACTGGACAGCGATTCCACGACCAATGGGAGCAGCCCACGGAACTCTTCCATATTCAGCCACGAGAAGACATCGTTGACGACAGGTATGATTCTAATAGTTTGATCAATGCTGAATGACGATAATATTCTTCAACTAATTCTAAGATTCTTCACATGGGCTCCATAGGAAGTCAACCACAGAGACATTTCAACCACATTTTGACAACCGCAGATTCGCAGGGCTAGATGAATTTGGAATTTATTTATAATTAAGTATAAAATAGAAATTATTAAATTTATTACGCCAAGAGGTCCCCTCTGGCGCAAACATTTTATTTCCAATTGCTGTGCAGGTATTGCCTGGCAGGTATACCCACCTTACGATATTTTTAAGACCTATATACTCTGTACTGTATGTATAATGTGACATGCTATAAAGATTCTGTTTCTGATTCTAGATGATAGATTTGAAATGTATATGTAATATACAAGGTGTTTGGTACATGGGGTATCAAGCCGGCACCTACCCATGCGAACATAGTCATATAAATACTATAGTGATATCAAAAAATGTAATATGTAAACAAATAAATTGAATTCTCCATATAAAATAGTTGGATCAAAAAATGAAAATGTGTGAAAATTTTTAAAAATGTTTTTACATTTTTGATTTTTAATATCACCATAGTACTTATACGACTATGTTAGCAAGGGTAGGTGCCGGCTTGATGTACCAAACATGAACCAAATACTTTGTATATGTATTATATTTATTTATTATTTATTGTCCATCTCTGTCCCCCCAGGCACGAGTGACACAGAGGGGGAGAGCGGTCCAGAGAGCGCTCCCGTGGTGATGCGGAACCCTGGCGGTCAGCGCGCACACCAGAACGCGAACCCTAAACAGAGGTGTGTACTAATACATAAATACAGAAATGACTCTTATTTATCTCCATATACATACACAAGATTTAATTCACCTCTGCCTACCATACAGAAGTGAATTAAAACTTATGTACGGTCGCGGTCAGAAATAGTTTACCAGTTTTGAAATTAGATTCTACATTTTTAACTTTTTCACTAAAGTCAAAAATGCCATATCAAGTTACTTATTACCTTTTAATAGTTATTATGCAAAATGACACGTCGAGAATAACAAAGAGAATTATCAGAGGTTTTTGATGATAAAACACATTTCTTTATTTATTGAAATGACATTTTATCAAAAATTATTGTTTGAACGTCATGTGGACCAGAGCAAGATTTTACGAACGAAGGAAGGTTCTAATATCAAACCTTGATAGTAGTCAGTTCATCTCCAAAAGCGATTAATTGTCAGATCATTAGAAAGCAGATAATTCAATTGTCAATCAAATTAATATGAAACAGTCACTTAGAACTTGTGACCTAAATGTGTGCATGCAATAGTGATCCTTAAGGTGGTCATCATCTGTCCCCACTTTGCTTTTTTTTCTTCTTGGAGCATCTCCTTGGCTCTTAAGTTTAAAGCCAAGGGGATGCTGACCGAAAAGCGCCCCTCCGCCCCCATAGGTACAGCTGTGCCTATTCCATGTCATCAAATCATTGCCAATACAAAGGCCTTTAAAGCCAAACCGGTGTTGACCAAAAAGCGCCCCTACCCCCCATAGGTACAGCGGTGACTATTCCATGTCATCGTCGACCACCTCCAGCCAGCGGCGCGTGCAGCCCCGCTACCTGGACATCTCCAAGTACAAGAACGACAGCTCGCGCACGTTCCTGCGGCGGGACCCCAGCAAGACTTACTGCGCGTTGGACAGGCCGCTCGTTAGCAGGGGCAGTGCGCAGCATCTGGAGATGGGTCAGTAGAATCAACATCATGAACACAAGTTCACATATGAATGACTAACATAATCATAAGTACAAGCACGAATGACCATCATAATCATAAGTACACATTTGAATGACCATTATAATCATAAGTACACATTTGAATGACCATCATGGACACACATAAATCTTCATAATAAACAGAATGTGTATTTAACACACAAAACATTATCATAAACAAAGGTACACACTTAAATCACAAACATAATAATTACATGCACATTAATATTCATTATAAATACAATAAATACACACACAAATCATCTCCATAAACATAATAAATACGCACTTAAATCAACATCAAGAACATAATAAATACGCACTTAAATTATCACCATAAACACAATAAATACACACATGAATCATCATCACAAAAACAAGACGAACTGCGCACTCGACAGGCCGCTCGTCAGGCGGGGCAGTGCGCAACACCTCGACATGGGTAAAAAATACACACGTGAATGATCATCATAATCTATAAGTACACACATGAATCGGCATCATAAACATAATAAATACGCATTATATACATAATTATATTAAAAATATGTCCGTCATCTAGTATCCGTAACACAAGTGCTTAGGCTACTTATATAGCAGTGGCGGAGCGTCCATATAACCCGATTCCCAACAGCCGTACCAAACGAGCGAGCATAAAAAAATCATTACCATAATTCAAGTACAATACCATTTTATAAACAAATAAAAAAAATCCATCAATATAATCTTATCAAAACAGTATTAAACGCGCGCGAAACAATATGCAACACAGGTACATACAATTCGCTCCCGCTCTCTAGATTTCTTCAATTAACTCGCTAAATATCGAGTTATGGACGTCTGCGATACAGCATGCACACAAAGCGTAGTCTTGTCACGCGCACGCAACGAGAAATAGTACCTAAAGATTGCCTACAAGCCGGCATTTCGGCAGCCTACGCGCTTATGCATCGATACACTACGACACACGCACACATTAGTAATTAACTCCCACGAAAACAAGTTCCGTCAAAAGTAAATATTTTTAGATCTTATTACAATAGTATATCGCGGTCGTGCGGCGCTTCTGCAAGCCGCTCCGGACCGGGTTGAATCGTCCTTCCCTTTTTAACACGGCTTTTGTTTGTATAATGATCTCTCTTTCTGGCTGTCTAAAACAAAGCACAAAGCATGCAAAAGCGGCACAACGTAGTTCTCCGCTTCGCCACTAGATGGCGTTGAACAGTTGTGTCCTAGCAGGCGGTGTTAAAAGTTTATGCTTAAACCATAAGAGGCTTCATATAGTTGTGGCTTGCCTAACTTGTTTTTTCACGCCACGCCACTGTTATATAGGCTACTATATCAGTGTTTTTCAGTCTGTGGGTCAAGACCCCAAGTGGGGTCACGAAGCTTTACTCGGCCAGTCGCCGGCAAATGGAAAGTTCTATACTACAATACAAAACACCGTTTCAGTGAGAATCAAATGAAATAGAGACATGGACACGTAACTATTTGTCTGTATGTATACGCGCCCATTCAAAACTATTAAAAAACACCGGGCTAGATGATAGGGGTGAGTGTAAAAATATTCATTATTTATTTATCTCCTTTCAGAACAAAAGAAGCAAGAGCTAGAGAAGTGGAAACGCAGAGCGTCATACGATCCCCGTAAAGCTGCCGCCCTTGGGAAGGTGAAACCACCCCCCAAGACCGCCAGGTGAGTGGGTGAAGCCATCACAACCTGGTTTTGAGTTCAGTAGTAGCTAGCGGCGGATACGAGTTGCTTAAAGCGTAATCACATTTGGCCGCATGGAGAGAATTCCTTTGCACACAAAATTGAATGAATTAAATACAAGAAAAAAATATACCTAAGTATTTTTGTTTGATAAATGAACATTATATTAAAGTTAGAAGATAAAAATAAGAAGTCAAAATTACACTTGTGAATCCTCCAGACGCTAGACATCGAAGATCTGTGCATCAAGTCTGTAATGATAGTGTTATACATTCAAATTTTAAACACTTTAATTTCAATGTTATTGACTAAAATACAAAAGATAAGGCGGAATCGGCCAGATCCCGTTGCCTTCCGGAATGGAAGAAGAAAAAGCTCAAAAGGAGTTTTCTGTGGCCGTGAAAAACTCACAATAAAAAGGGAGAAGACTTCAAGCAAAATATGGTCTTTGTAAGGAAGCCAGATTATTAGTTCGCTGTGATAATTTTACATAATAATATAATATCTTATAATATCATATATAATTTCCAAGTTTCCAAATTCAACTCGTATTCGCCAAAAATTGATAATTTGTTATCTTACCTTAGCCATTGATTTATTTCTTTGTTTATGTTTTAATTTTGAATACATTTTTCACCTGGCAGGGGTTAACTTTTAATATCGAGAACGTTATTAATGAAAATATTAACCCTTAAACAGTTAGTTTTACATGATCATTGTGATAACAGTTAAAAATGTTAATTTAAACAGCAAGAAGATGTAAAAATACGTGTTTGCAATTTTAGAGCGTGACAGATGTCAAAATGCATGCAATTCTGGCTAAACTGACATGCTGGCGGCCATCTTGCGTTTGAAGGTTAGTCGATTGTCAAACGCACTGTGTGGGGTTTGACCACTTTTATATAATATTGGGAATATCCACATATTCACTCTTATAATAATAATTATGCTAACCTGTTCGCTAGAATCATTTTGTTAGTTTTAGTGGTGTCATTTTGTAAATAGAATCAACTGTGTAGGTTCCATAAATCACGCCTTTTTATCCCCGATGGGTTAGGCAGAGGTGAATTAACGCCCATGCTTCACCAATTATGTTAAGTCCCATGTAATAGGTGGCGAGCCTATTGTCATCTATCGGTCGCGTAAATTGCAATAACCTTTCCCGTGTGATGGATATGAATCATAAGGGAGTGAATGGCTTGATGACGGCTGACCGATATGAATGGAAGAGGAAACATACTGCGCCGATCTCAGATATACTGGGAACAGGGCAGAAAGATGGAAGTTTTAATTAAAAGTTCACTAAATTCTAGTGTTAGAAACTTTTTTGTGTTGCAGCCATATCAACTTTGGACGAATTCAAAATGACAGCACTGAGCTAGCATGAATCTATGTCACATTTTTCCACATAAAAGCTTATCATACGCTTTTGGGACGGGAACGCACTAATTGCAAATTTTAAGGATACATAATATCACAGTTAAGGTTCACAATCGCTTGGATGTATTAGATTGTTTTGTAAACTCTGACTTTACGTTGGCTGTGCCTTATAATTGACAACATTTCGAAAAAACTAGTTATGATAATTACGAAACCATTTGGAGCTTCGGTTATCTAGAACACTATATATATTTTTTTCAGAATTTATTACTTGCTAAGCTATGAGATATTTCAAGAATAAAACTAAATGGTCCAAATATGGAAATGTAGGATTACTAACAATATATAAAATACCTTTTCCATCTATCATTTTTTAAAACACCTCTAACTGCCGCACTCAGAGACGTCAATTAACTTTAATGAGTATTTAATGTCAAAAATTTTCATTCAAATCAAGACCATAGCCGGCAAGAATAGAGACTAGTTTTGACTTGTCATTTTTTGACGTTAAGTACTCATTGACGTTATTTGACGTCTCTGAGTGCGGCAGCTAGATATGAAGATTTGGCATTGTGATGTCAATTTTAATCTTTTATTTTGTAGAGCCTATGACATTAACCCACAAAAATCCTAGAGTTACACTTACGTCGTATTTTGTTTTAATTTTATAATTAAAATACTTAGAATCAAAATTAAAGAAAATTAAAAAATACGTGTCGAGCCTTTTAATGTCTACTTTCCATGGTTTTCATAAAAGAATAGCTTTCAAAATTGTAATGTTGTCAATTATGTAATTTTGCTCGCTGAGATTTAAAAAAGCAAATTATAATCATGGTTTCCTTGTTTTTACGAACTCTTTTCTTCGTTTCGTGTTAATAGGCAAACGGTATATTGTATTTGCTCATTTGTTCACTTTTGTGCCGAATATAAATAAATATCTTCGTACACCCATCATCTATCATCTAGCCCAAAGTAAAAAGTTTCATCGCTTATGGTATACGTTATGCACCCCGGTGTTGGACAGACATATTGTTTGGGGGAGTGTGTTGAATTTTTTTTAATTTATTAAATGTGTTTATAAGAAAGTAAAATATAATAATGGCGGCCATTATACGGTATCGACGCAGTGATATTGACTTTTTATTACAAAGAAAAAGTTTTGATTGATACGATAGTGAGGACTGTCCGTTTGTTGGCCATTTGATAAATAAAAAATTGTCACTCGTAGAATATAAGTAATAACACAACTATAATAAGTTTACTAACAAATTATGAACCTTCTAGTCGACTGAGTACAAATTTTTTTATTTTATTTTAATTATTGTCTGATGCGGTAATCGAATCAGGGCGGCTGCCTATAATACTCAGCCAAGCAGGAAGCCTGGACAAGTGATCTATTCGAACGAATAGAATACCAATATCAATTTTGACAGCTCCTCAACATTGACACAACGGTCGCCATGTTGTTTGTCTCAGTAATACGTCAGTTTCCTACTTTTTTCACTACCGTGCTGGCCTGGGAGCGAAAAAATTACGTAGAATATGCTAGCCCCGACTAATCCTTTGGGTTTCTTAAAAGACGACTAAGGGAGATTGCCCGGTGTAGACCAATAAGCACCTTGGGGCTTGGAATGTTGTCCCAATCACTCTCCGTACTTTTCTATAGGTATATTCATCACTAGCACCTTCCGGTGTGATGGATGATATGAATCAAAAGGGAGTGGATGGCTTGATGACGTCTGACCGATATGAATGAAAGAGGAAACATACTGCGCCGACCCCAGATAAACTAGGAACAGGGCCCGTAGCCAAGTAGCAATCGTTTCATAACGATAACGTGTCGAAGCTCGTCACGATCGGCCATATTACTTTGGTATCTACAGCGTGTTAGCTTGCGCTACCAACATAACTAGGAACTTACGAAGACAATTTTGGTCACGTGATTTCACGACGACTTACGTCAAATCCCATACATTTTGCTTTATCGAACTTCGTTATCTTTGGCGGTATGTTACTTTGTCTAGGCCCTGGGCAGGGAGAAGAAGAAGTATTCTATTCGTTCGAATAGACGATATCCGTTTCGAAACAATATTTTTTTTAATTTTTATCCGATCTAGATTTTTTAAATTCTTTTTCTAACATTTACTTTTCTAATATTTTATAAAAATCATCCTAATAAAAATCAAATAATAATTGACGTTTATTTTTCTTCTTCTTCGACAGCAGCAGCGTCCTACGATCTCAATCCTTCCACGGACCAGTGTTAGTGACTACCAGCTTAAGGTACCAGCCGACACCCACACAAATCAACGAGACCTACGACGCTTCAAGCGACAACGACTTCTAATGCGACAGCCAAAAGTCGAATTTACGATGGCAACCATGTGATAGTGCGTGTGTGCGTGCAGATACGTGTGAGAGAAATGAATTTATTATTAATGGAACGGTTTGATGATACTTGGTAGAACAGGGCGGGACTCTTTTGCCTGAAAAAGTAAAAAGTCAGTTTGGGTTACAAATGTCAATGTCAAAACTGTCAGTGACAGACGCTTACGCACCGCCTGTTTGTTTGGCCGTGTTCGTTCGTTTCGAGCTAGTATTTTTTTGTGGATATCTTATTTATAGAGTCATGATTTTATTTTTATTGACAAATGCAATGTTTACGGATTAGGGAAGATGCAATGTAAGTTACAATGTTTTCGCACTTTTATGATTAAGAATGTGGGAAAGTGATCATATCTTAATTTTCAAAATTTATCTTAATATTGTATACTATAATATGATTTATTTACCCAAAACGAGTCGATCTTTAGATACGTGTCACATATTTGAATATAAATTAATGTTAGTTAAGACCATTTTGTAATTACATAAATGTGATTTATTATTAAAAATATTTGATTATCTGATTAATCGGCGTACATATATATTTTATCACTTTAAGTGTCGTTACGAGAATTAGTATTATTTTTATTGCTAATTAGCTATACATATATATATAATTATGCTGTCCAATAAAAATAGGACTTTATTTACTACTCACGATGTAATGGAATTGTTTAGTCTTTTTTTTAAATGCTCATGTCGCCAACACAACGATTTGTAGTGTACTTAGTAATATGAAATGTTTAGTTTTAATTTTTTTTTGTGCAATAATTCTATCATCGCAATGCCTTATGATTTAGAAATTTAAAAATCTATCGTCTGTTAAAATAAATCAGACCTTAGAAAAAATTTTTAACATTTGGAAATTAGTCGAGTTAGCTGTGGTATAAATTTATTGTATACAACACAGTTAAAAAGTGGAAAAAATTACTAAATAATTATTTATTATTAATGTGCTTTTTTTTAGCAAAATCATTATTTTTGAGGTGGTAGCAAGCATCCTATTTATTTTCAGTGCAATGAATTTACGAGAAATGTGTTTTAAAATAAAATGGTTAACAAATCACAAGATTGTATTATATTACAACTAGGCCAAAAACAGTTATAAAATATACAATATCTACACTAGGGTGCAAAGAAATTTTTTGAATTCAGCTATATTTTCTTATTTGCTATTTATGAATCTATATTTTTAATAGTATGTTTGATTACTTAAAATGTTTTTTTTTTCAATTGTCATTCAAGTCAATCTCTTTTCATTTGAATGAGTTTATTACATACAAATCTATAATATTTAGTGGGTCATATAGCAATAGTACAAAGTACAAGAGAGATTTTTTTTATCTATGTTCCTTGGACACTCCCTGCTAAATTGTTTTGTTTTGTACTGGCAGCACTGTGTGTATCCATTGCCGTAAATAATAATTTTAAAATAATTGAATCAGTTTACAAGTGTTTCACCAACTTTTGTTAAAACTGTTACACATTTTATATGTTATGAGCATCTGTGCAAAAAATGTCACATTACCTAATAATAATATTTATTGCAAGTTGTGACACAATTTGTGACAAAATGCTACTAAGAACTGTTAAGAGTTTAACCGTTTGAATCAATTTACTCAAAATGTATGGGTTCATTTAAGTTTCGAAATTTACCTATTACGCAACGGGCCACTTAAACATTTAAACGCATCTCGAAATAATGAAATCTTATTGTTTTTTTATACTAAAAGACTGACCTATATTTCTCATGTCTGCACTTATTCAGTCTTATTTATGTATATATTTTTAACTGTCTTGCAGAGAGCCTTCTGAACAAATGCATGTACATTTAACAGCACATAAGGCTAACATAAAATGTCAGATTTTCACAGTCGTTTTGTGCTTTACTACCAACAACTTAAGGTTGACAATCGGTTGATGGAATTCGGCAGCTTTGAGTAGTCTGAAGTGCTAGCTAGATCATTATATCCAAATTTTTTTTCAATACATTTCTGTTACGGTCATGTTGGCTCGCTTGAAGCATAAATAGTTTTGTTTTATTTTTATTTTTCTACTGTTAAGGAGTTAGGTTCTGTGTTAGGAAGCTTCTGAAGTGTATTAGTTATGTAACGCCGAGCGAAATATTTAGTATTTGTATTTGAAAGCCCCAATTTATTGATGTTTAGCATTTCATAACAAAACACTATTATACAATAAAATGGATTCAAATGAATTGCTTCATTTGTTTTATTGAATTCCATAATGAAAGAGTAATTTATCCGAATCATACCTACTGTTTTTCAATGCTTACATTCAAAAAGTACGATCTATAGTCAATAGAAAATTTAAGTATCAGGCAACAGCGTTTAGGTAAAGGGAGAATAAAAACACGATTCTACATTTAGTATTAATGATTTTTATTCTTGAATATCAATTACACTTTTTCTTTTATTGTTACTTTATAAATTTTACATTTGACCTGGTACCGTTATATTTATTTACCATAATACAAATGTGCTTCACTATTTACGTAGCGTAATAATCGTTCTACACTTTCATTATAAAGGGACCGTGTACCAAACTCAGCGCCACACTTACAAAACGGAACAGCCTTAATTAATAATTAAAAAAAAAAAATCAATTTTTCGTTGTTCAAAGAATTCATTACAATACACGATTTGTCGAAATCATTTCTTTAAAAAAAAAAATCACGAGGAATAACATTTCAGAGTCACTTGCTTCGATTGTTTTTTAAAAAAACAACTGAAAGTGCTAGTCTTGTGTTCTTCCGTGACTCTCTATACTTAATTTCACAACCACATTTGCTCTTTATTAAATTTAAAAAAGATTTTCTCAATGCATAATATTTTCCGCTAAGTAAAAAAAAATAACGAGAATAATATTGAGCAAGTTATAAAAAGTGACAATAAAACGTTATTCGTCAAAGAAAACGACCGTTTATTTTCAGAATATAATAGTCATACAAAGTTTTAATATTCTTACGCCATAGAGATAAGTGGTTCGTACTGACCTTGCTCGGAACTGTACCACCGTATTCTTCATGTTGTGAAGATAATATTATAATATCCAATAAATAAACATAGTGTGGACGTATAGCCCTTATACAACTACCTACACACATTAAAAAAAAGTAAATTCACCTTGTTAACTCCACTTGACTTAATTAGATCAGTTGTGAAGTTACAACACAGACATAATATAACGCGCGCGCGTATCGTAAATTAATTATTCTATTTACACACTTAGGTCACAGGGCTCTGAGAGAAATCATATTACGCAATTTCCATTCTTTGGATGTCGTTTACGTTTACAATTATATAGTTTAAACTTTCAATCAAAAGTCAATAATTTATAACCAAATTTACCATGATACCCTGTCATTTCATGCCCCAATTAATTATAGAAACAATATATTGGTAACATACGATAAATGCGTTTCAAGTAGGCAGTTAATAACGAAACAGTATTGGCACTACTCTGAAAAAACAAATGATCAAACCATAGATTCTCTAGAGTTGTCTCTTAAAATCTATCTTACAGTGTAATTAAAGCATCCTCCTATGTGATAAACACACATTTGAAGTAATATATAATAAAACTATATCCATAATTTCTAATGTATTAACTTTTAGGTGGCCAAAATCTAACATGTCCGTGAAGTAAACGAATGTGACAAAGACTATAGATTATTTAAGAAAAACAAAACGTCAGCTGTTTCCCTCCATTAGTAGATACATACATCAACATACATAAATTTTTTACAACTAAAAAATGACACAGTTTCATTCATTCTACGCAACTACAATAAAAGATAACTTCATTATAACTTTATTATAATTACAGTGTATATATGTTTTATTTATTAGGGGCGGATTTACACAAATCTCTACATCTTTAAAAAATATTATTTACAAACATTATAAAGTATGTATAAGCTTTATTAGTCCTTTAGCCTACCTAAGTCTACAATACGTAACCGAATCAAATAAATAACGAGTAACTGACCCGTGGTATTATAAAAACAATTTAGTAGTAACAAAATAACATGGCACTTTATCACATAGTGTAGTTTAAAATTGTACACGATTCTTAAACGTAATCACCTATGTATTTTTGTTAATTGGAATGTTGTCAAATTCAATTAAGTGCGTCCTTAATAGACCAACGCCTCCAGATAAGTCGCCAATCTATTCGAACGAATAGAATACAAATGTATGACACTGACGTAAAAACAAAATGGCGACCGTCGTGTCAAATATAAGAGAAGTAGTATTTACATTTTGTATTCTAAAAAAATTTATGGTTAGAAAAAATTAAAATTATAGTCTTGATGCGGGAATCGAACCCGCGTCCTCCGCGTTTCGGGCAGACGGGCCTGTACCATTCGGACAACAAAGACGTTAATTAACTTGCCGAAATTGTTCTAACCACTTCACGTTGTAAGCCTCGTTGTAAGGATACTCTCACAATGTAGAAAGTTTGCAACATCCAAAGCAGGGTTTTAAAAATACCGTGCGTATGGTTAAGTTTACTTAAAGTTAGCATTTTTATCCTACTCGTTCGAATAGTGTGGCTACTTGTCTAAAGGGACAGTTTTGTTAACATACCACGCGTAGCTAACTCCTTAACATAACCAAAACATTGTACTTAGGGTCTTGTTGCATAATTCGATAACATTGACCTTAAAATTTAGAGGAATTCTATTCAATTAACATTCGGAATATAGCCGTGTGCGTGTTTGGCTCATATGTTTTATAGGTTATGTGGACTATTGATATAAAATACATTTCGCAGGCAGATCGTTTAATGAGACGTATATTGGTTAGATTTGGTAGATTGGTTAGACCTTGTGATGTTACCAGCTGTGTGGTGACGGCAGAGCAGAATACAATTGTCACCACCCCTGATCTGTCCTGCGTAAGTACAAGGCGGTTTAGGGCAAAAACAACAATGAGTTTTGTAAAGGAAAGGATTTGTAAGCCTTCCACGTCGTGTAGGTGTTAAATGCAACGTCGAATTAAACGATCTGCCTGTGACAAACAATAAAAAAATGGGCTTTAAACGAAAACGGTTTGTACAAAACCTGCCCAGCACTAAACAATACGCCCCACAGAGTGTCTATAGTAGAAAAAACTAACAGATTTGACATTATCTATGATTGAACTACGCCACCGCAAAATATTGAGCAAATTGAGCAACAACAAACGACTATTGTCTAAATAAGCAAGTTATAGGAAGCCATTTTTGTTTCATCAAATGAACTTTTCTTTCTACATTTTTCTCAATTTAGTATAGTACAATTTTAACAAAACGACACTGTACACGTCCCGACAAAAATAGGTACAACTTTCGAAATTAATAAATATATTCTATTAGGTATATTAATTTCTTTACGTTTCCTCTTTTAATAATATGTCCCCAAATTACAAACCACTTGACGCGTGCGTAACGCTTACTCATACAAAAGTCTGTCTAATATTAAATATATTATGGTAGTATTTACACCTAGCATTAGGTAACATTATTTTTCTAATTTAAACGTTATCATAGTTCGTTTCCCAACGGCGGCACTGCACTTGAGAAATACCGTTTCGAGTGGCACCACACTACCGTCGCATTCTGACACTGACACTGACAGACGTCACAGCCTAACAGCTGATCTCTGAGTCGCCTATGAACTCCGTTCCGTTGCTACCCTGTTTAGTTACTTTAGCTTTACCCCTAGTGTCGTTGATTAAGACTTCAGTATAATTCTTTTTGTTTTTCTGGTTATTTTTCCCGTTGCTGCCCGAGCTAGAAGATGCGTTGTCGCTGTCAGCGTACGGTACATCTGTCATCGGTCCGTTTAGCAGACTGGCCGCAGAGTTGGACTGCTTTAGCTTCTTCTCTTCTTTGACCTCCTCCTTTGGAGTCTGGAGGTCGTCAATGACTGCTTTCTTGGGATCTATCTGTATGGTTTTCGCTTCGGAAAGCTTGTTCGGTGTCACTACATTGATGTATGGCGGCAAAATGTTCATAGTGGTTAAGTTGACTGAGCCGCTGTTTTTCTTGAGGGCGTTTAGGTTTTGTTCTAGCTGTGCGGCGTCTAGGCATAAGGGTTTGATCTTGGCTGGCTTCGGTGGGTCTTTAGTCGCCCACGCGTTGATCCTGGGTGGATCAGGGGAGGCGATGGGCGCGGTCTTCCATTCGGGCATCAGGGAGTTTTTGTGGTTGGTTTTGTCGATTACGTTCGCTTCTATCGCCAGGGAGAGGGCGTTCTCGGGCGGTTTCGGGGACGTGGGTGTTATGCTGATTAGCTTGTCGACCTGCAATGAAGATGACATGTATCTATACTAATATTATAAAGCTGAAGAGTTTGTTTGTTTGTATGGTTGGTTTGTTAAACGCGCTAATCTAAAAAAACTACTGGTTCAAATTGAAAAATTCTCTTTGTGTTAGGTAGTCCATTTATTGAGGAAGGCTATAGGCTATATAACAACCGACATTAACGCGAGCGAAGCCGCGGGCAACCACTAGTAATAATATAAATTACATTGTATTGGCGCCCAACGTGGTACCGATTCATAAAATTCTAAGCATACATATATTATACAGCATACATATATCAAAAATCACGCTTATATCCCCGAAGGAGTAGGCAGAGGAGAATTAACACCCACTTTTCGCCAATTATGTTAGGCCTCACGATTACATGGGCCTATAAGGTGGCGAGCCTATTGCCATTTATCGAAACGAAAGTCGCAATACATTGCTAGATGGTATAATAGGATGAACACTGCTGCCCATTCCTCGTCAGTGTTTTAACCCTTAGTCGCCTTGTACGACACCCGCGTGAGAGGTTTGGGGTGGTGACGATTGTACATTGTAAATTAAATTACAATTTTGTTATTAGCGTGACAAAAGTGTCTCATTAATAAAATACGGCATTTTTAACTTGTCCAAGAATGTCGATATCTCATGCTTGTAAACAGAAAATCAAAGTACCATGGTGTTGGCGCCCGACGTGGGACCGATACAATGTGTTGGCGCCCAGCGTGGGACCGATACAATGTGTTGGCGCCAAGCGTGGAACCGATACAATGTCTTAGCGCCCAGCGTAGGACCGATACAATGTGTTGGCGACCAGCGTGGGACCGATACAATGTGTTGGCGCTCAGCGTGGGACCGATTCATTAAAATTCTAAAGGCGTCTAAAGATAGGTGTACCTCATCAATAAATACATGAAAAATAAGATATCACTCACAGCTGGTCCATCATCCGGTGGCCGGTCGGCAGGGTGCTCGGTGAAGGAGGTCTCCCAGATGACCGGCTTGTCTTCAGACTCGGAGACTGTGTCCTCGTCTATGGACGTGGAGCTCAGCAATCTATAAATTACAAAATAACATTATTCCCATCATCATCAGCGCCAGCCCTTATAATGTCCCCACTGCTGGGGCACGCGCCTTCCCTATCGATGGCAGAATATAGGGAAAATGGGCCATAGCTCACTCTCGGTGGTCTCGTCAGTGGATATAGATACCGTGGTATTTCGTAGTATTCATTACATTTAATATCAACGTTATATTTAATACCAAGATTCAATATAAATATTACATTTATCCCCAAATACAGAAACGCTACTCAAATTTTGGCGTTATAACGTTTACTGGACAAGACGTGTCAGAATTTGTACGAAAAAACGTCAATTTTGACAATACTTAAATGTTAAGCAGGACTTAAACTTTCAGTAGGTAATGTTTCTGTATTTGCGGGTTATTGAAATTTAATTTACCTGTCAGTGGAGTTAGACGGCAGAAACTTTGTGTTGTTCCGAGTCTCGGCGGCGGAAGCTGAAGCATCGGACCGCTTTGCGCTCGCGCTGCTCCGGCACACCATTGCTATGTTGCCATATTCTTGTGATGCTACCAACATAGTAGAAACTTTAGAAACTGTAGAAACTCAAATTACCATGCTGGTCACCATTGCTTTATTGCCATATTCTTGTGATGCTACCAATATAGTAAAAACTTTAGCAACGCTGAGTTATCTGTAAACTCAAACTTCCATGCTAGTCTGGGAGCGAAAAAGTAACGTAGTGTAGGCTACTCTCCTACATTTATTTAGTTTATCTATAATAATTACATATATTATTAAACTATTTATCATTGTATCTATATATTACACATAAAATAAATAATCACCTATACAACCTATTTATGTAACTGACGTGCACCCCGCGCCGCATCGCGTTGCCTAGCAACGAATCAACAAGGTCTCGAACTTACACCACGACGCAAAGTGCACGTTGCTCTCTCTTAAATATTAATTGTAAATTCTTTTTTAATGTAAATTGTGTATATGTTATTCCTCTACTGGAGAACCAAAAATATAAGCTTTGGACTGTTATACTGTGAGTTGGATTATTCTTTTACTTTTCACACACCAAAATACCAAAGTAGAATGTAAGCCCCGACTCACCTAAGGGTGTCGTAAGGTTCGACATAAATCGCAGTATATGGCTAGGTACATACATACATAAATCTCGCAGACAGACAGACAGGCAGAGGTGAACTAGCACTAGCACCCACGTTTCGCTAGGTCCCATATCATTTATCGGGCACAAAAGTCGCAGGTTGCCCATTCCTCATCACTGATTTATCCTTAGTCGCCTTGTACGACACCCACGGGAGAGAATTGGGATGGTGACAATTGTATTCTACTAGCTAGATATTTACTGTTAGTAATCCTACAATTCAACAATTACAACTAAGCAAGTAATAAATCTTGCAAAAAATTAAAGTGTTCTAGATAACCGAGGCTTTAAATGGTTTCGTAATTATCGTAACTTGTATTTTTGAAATGCTGTCTATTGATATAAAGAAGCAACTATATAAGGACCATGTCGATCATAGGGCTACTTACCTTTCGGAAGAGGTGGAAATTGTGAATCCTCCGTTTCTGGGCTGTCTTGTGCCGCCGTTGGCGATTTGCTATGAGGCACCAGGTGATCCATTGAGCTATCAAAAATCAATTAATTCAATAAATATTGTCACCCAACCAATGTTTGGCTACAAACTTTTTTTAAAAGAACCTAAGCTGTTGGCCGTGAGGCCTTTACAGCATCTACCGGATTTTTTGGGGAAGGCGAAGATCTTGTCCTCAAGCCTTGCAGTCGAGCACTCCCTGCGAGGGTATCTCTACAGCAGGCATCCCTCATGCGGGGACGGCATCTCCCGGGGGAGATATACTGCTGCGGGGAGCCTCACAGGGCGCCCGAGACAGAGTTTGGATCGGCAGGCCTGAGTGTGTACGTAAAATTTCTAAAACATAGATTCAGTAATGGGCCTATTAAACTTCAAGTTATATAAAATACTCGGGAATTTAAGTCACTTGTCTCACCGTCGCCGGTCAATCGCCAATCGAAAACTTAACGAAATGTCATAATATATCTACGGGGTAAAAACTTTAGTACAAAATGGCGGCTATGAGCCATTTGAGGAGTTCCCTGGTTGCAATTTGTCACCTCTCTAAGCGGTACAGATTAAACTTTTTTATTGAAATTATTCACCTCTGTAAGGGGCGACAGATGAAACTTTTTTTATTGCAAATAGTCACCTCTGTAAGGAAAACAGATTAAACTTTTTATTGTAATTTTTCACCTCTGAGGGACAAACAAAGGTGACAGATAAGAAATATAATGTTCTGACCGCTAAGCGAGCGCCATCAGTCAACGGATATCATCATTGATAGACAGTCGTATTATTTGTCAGCATCAATGTGAGCAGTCAGCGATATAATATACTATTATCAAAGAGATAGTGGTTTTTTTATTGAGATTTCGTCTCTTTTATTGTTGTACAATCAACAGCACGTCAGATTTTACACTACTGACAACTATCTCAAATCCATGCGCTATTAACTTGTTATGTGGTGACTTAATAAGAAAAATAAAATGCCACTTTAAACAAGTGGCCAATCTACTCGAACGAATAGAATACAAAATTAAGCTGTTTCACAATCGACAAATAAGTTTGAAGTAGCTTACTTGGCAGTTCAATTGACATTTTCTTAATACAACTGTCAAATGATCTGCGAAGTAAGCTACTTAGAACTTACTTGTCGATTGTGAAACAGGCCCTCAATGTATGAAACTGACGGATTGCTGAGAAAACAAGATGGTGACAGTCGTGTCAAACTTAAGAGGAGCTGTCAAAATTGACATTGGTGATTTGTATGCTATTCGTTCGCTCGGCGAGCGACGGTGAGAGAAGCGCCTCTATCTCATCTGTTTTTATTTTATTTATTAGAATAATATTTATCTATCAGATTCTCTTTGTATTTAGCAATCGAAACACGGCTTAATAGGAATACTTTTCTCCTGAACATAATAATGGGAAGAAATAACACCCAAAGATGACAAGTCAACATTACCTAAGTGCAGTAACTAAACATTTTATTTAGTGTCGACAGTAATTATTTAGATAATAATTTGTTTAAGGGGTTGGAAGTATTTCACTAAAACATGCCACTACTCTGTCTTCGGAGAGCAGTTTCTAATCATCTGTTAATAATCATTTTGCCTTTTAAAATCTCCCTCAGACATGCGTACAACAAAAGCACAGATTAAATTATTATTAAGTCACAAATTTCGTTACAGATAATCAAAATGTCACGGTACGCTTTTTTGTCTATGGGAGGTATTAAAATAACTGCGGAACACTTGTTACTATGACAACATCGAATCGTGAAAGGGAGTGCCACAATAATATTAATAGTTTAAGGTTTTAAATTGAGTGAGATATGTTGGAAGAGACGGGCAGACATTGGTTTAATAAGGTTTACAAAAAACACTTCAAATAAACGGATAGTGTATAAGTCAAAATTCCACAGATAACTTATCGTGAGAGAACAACTGCCGATTATTATTATTTAGATTGCATTCCTCAATTCAAAGATCCTTCCACGGTAGTTCGGCGGATTTATTCTGAGTTCTGTCGGAAACTTTGTAACCGCGATTCAGGTCTTGTTAGCCTCGTTCAGACACATCAAAACAGTCATCTCTAGACTTCATTTTAATCGTCAGCTTTTCAACCATTTCTCGGTTACTTATAAATCTATTGCGAACGGATGGCGTAGATTTGTTCATTAGATATTGAAAATTTGTGTGTCAATAGTAGGGTAGGTTGGGGGTTTGATTGTTGCTAGTGCTTAGGATCTTTCGATTTATGTTAGGTGACTTGTGGGATTGTATCTGTTGCAAACTTTAATCTACTTCCCCAAAGACCACGCTATAAAAACCAATAAGCCATCTTTTGTGATTTGGTTTGTTAAATTACTTTGATCTACATGGTTGGTTTGTGTGCTGTTGAGGTGGGAGCGAGGATTAATTATACCAGCTAAATGCCTATATTCATTACTGAGAGACTTTGGGTTGTCTAGAGCTTTCGTAAGTTCTACACTGGAACGTGCTTCTAAGGCGGCTCTCACGGAATCTTACCAAATATGGCTGGGCAGAGAGAGAGAGATCGGTGGCGAAGGTGAGTGTTGACATGTTCTGAAGGGATCCCGTAAACCTACACTTGGGTCACAAGTCCCAGGCGCTGCCCCTGACTTCCCTAGCCACACTATGGGCCCGGCACCCGCACTGTGAATCCAAGGAATTCTAAGAGTTTATCCTCTCAATACTCAGCTTAGGTCCGTCAATGTTAACGTCTCCTAGCTATTTTAAAGTTCCTCCTTTCCATTAAAAAATTCCATAGTTAGATGTAATATTCACATTTTTTGCAGAGTTTAGAGAATATGGTACAAATGTAGCTGCAGCTAAAAACCAGCAAATTGTCGAAAGTGGTCTATGAGAAAAAAGTTTGTGAACCCCCAAAGGCCAAGCACGGGACGTGGACAAAATCTCCCTCCCCCACTTGACGGTGTTTTGTCTCCGGATTCAGTGGAAGTTACTGGGGCGAGAGGAAAACATTTCCTTCTCCCCGAGGAGATTTTCTCCACGCCCCTTGCTACGGGGGTTGTTGAAGACTGTAGATGTCTTTGAGGAACTTCTGGGGTGAGCCGCGGCGCCCCTTGACTGGGTGCTGCGGCCTTTAGGAGGAGAGCCTGCCATAGGTGGGCAACGCTATGGGGGAGCGATGGATGAAAGGCTATCGCCATGTCCTACCGCGTTGAGGAGAGTCACCCAGGGGATGTTTAGTGGATATGGGGGGGAACGCCTTTACCCCGAGTCCCACATGACATGCCCCTTGTGGCGGAGTTCCCGCCGCTGCTAGGGGATGCGTCAGAGGCGGATTAAACGGTGAGAGCGTCTCATTGGCGCCCTTATATTAAAAATAAATCTTTCTTCTTTAAAGCAATAAATTGAAGCAAACTGAGGTTGTGAGCAAAAATAATAGCTCTCATGGTGTAAGTAGGCGGCTTACTTACTGACGCAATTAATTTTATGCTATATTTTTTTTTTTTTACATTTCCGCCCGCGGATCAAGGATAATCCGCCTCTGGGATGCGTAACTTAAATTAGACGCCTGGCAAAAAAAGAGAATACCAAAAAAAAAAAAAAGACCGTAGGTGTCTGCCCGTCCCTACTATTTACCTAGTGTTCGGCGTCTGGTGATCCTGCGGAGACATCGGCACCAGGTAGTCGCACGCCGGCGTCCGCTGCCAACATGCCACTCTCAGTACACACGCGGACAAGGGGAGACTCGGGTGCGTGCACTAACTAGAACCTTAATGCTTGGACGGTACGGTGCTAAATCAAGTCCACCTTACGACAGGTGTATCTACGCGGATCGAAACGAGTGACATGGTCTTTCGTCTACTGTTCTTCGGCTGATGACGGTCTGCTTCCGGCAATTGACACCTTTACTGGCAAAACCAGCCAACTCCACATTTCATCAAAAATATCGGCGTGATTTGCAAAAAAATTACAACAACATACATATATAATTTTTTTCAATTCATCACGCTTCGCCAATTAGTTTCGGTCCTATGTGATAGGTGGCGAGCCCATTGCCATTTATCAGAGAAACACTGCTGCCTATCACTCATTACTGTCTTATCCCTTAGATTTATTTAAGTAAAAAGAAGGAAATGAGAAGTGTATTTTTTTTTCTGTAAAGAAAAGATTCATCATCATCGTGGTTTGGCTCTTGTAAAAATCTTTATTGATTACTCAACGAGTATTTGAAAATAAGCACAATAGAACAACAGTAGTAGGAAAAATAAGAGTTGAATCCTTATTAAACATTTTTAATAAATGTACGCGAGCGTATATCTTTGTTTTATTAAACATTTTTAATAAATGTACGCGACCGTATATCTTTGTTTTATTTGACGAGGTTACCTTTTTTTTATTATAAAAAATGGAAATTCAATAATTACTATTATTATTAATGCAAAAACTCACGATAATCGGTCAAACAGTTTTAGTGGATTCCGTTAACAAACACTATAACACGAGATTATTTTATACTTATATTTTTTGTATTTATTTATTTTGTAGTATAACCTACAGCTAAAAAGACCATGTAAACTCTTTTTGCCAAATCGATTTTTTTTTATAAAATCTCCCCAAGTCTTCTGCTGTAAATCTACGCGTGCATTAAAAGGCTGGGCTCTCAAAAAATATATTTTTAATAACCACTATAGTTACATAAATCTTTAATTTTTTTTTGCTGTACAGTTCTTGCCCTTCACCTCACCTGATGGTAAGTGACGATGAGGGCCTAAGATGGAATCGAGATTCACCTGGAACCCTCAACCACAGAGGGGGCTGACTAGCTTTTCACTAATTGTTGGAACACAATTAATTAATTATCATTAGGGCGAAAGATTTTGATAGGATGGTGGACGCAAGCCGAACGGACTTGAAAAAAGTCCTAGGTACCACCAGTAAAACTGAGTACAGTTACTTATAGTCCCGCCATAATCTCTCAAGGGACAATTATACATCTTGTGGCACGTTATATAATATTTGGCAAAAAACAGCTTTTAAGGTTTCAATGCGTGGATGTTTATAGGTGTTTCCAATTATTAAATCTCGATGTTCAATCACTATAATTTGTGTGAGCATCTTAATTCAATTTCACGACTAAGGTAAAGCATCTTAAAACAACGCACTGCAATTATTGTTATACCATTAAAGTCTATGATGCGACGCTTAGAAACAATGATGATATCAAAATTCGATAGAAAATACGCAAACTATGTGCTAGAATCTGACACGTGAGGCGTACTTTAAAAATAAGATCTTTACAGCTCGAAAAATTTTAATAATGGATGTGTAACATCGCCCTAATATCGGAATTCAACAATAGCAATTAACAACACCTAAAATTTTAATAAAGTTATCCCTGAAAACCGTTTTCTTACTGATAGTGCAAAACTGCACATTGAAGACAAGTTTTTTTTCTTAACTTTCTCTCAATATTTTTTATAGAACCCAGCACGAGGGGGCATAAGGTAAAATAAAGAATATATATATAGATATAGATCGTCGCTATAGCTACTAGGCAAGTAAACACTCAATCCTTAAGGAGTTCATTGATTAAGAGATTCTTTGAAATGTTCCTTTGGTGATCAGCGGATGGAGATGAATTTAGGCGGAATGAGTAAGACACTTCGTTACAGGAATAGTCAGTTTTTTAATGACACACATAAATCATGCGATGGTGTTTTTTGTTTTTAACGCCCACAAATGTTTCAATGTGTTTCATTCCAATGAATCTCAGTCTAACTACAGGGAGTCTATGTCACTACTTTCTCATTCGGGACGAGGAGGGGGTGAATTAAAAAAAAAGAAAAAAAAAGATACAGTAGTATAAAAAAAAATGGTTAATGATCATGCGCTCGGCAAGCACGTCTGCGGAACCACGGATCTCTAACACCGATAAGATATATTAAAGAGAATAAAAAAAGTTTAATTTGCAAAGGACCATTTACTTGTTTCTAGTAGCCAGAGCGATTACATACGGAAAAAAAAGAGAAAAAGGTTCGAATTAGATACAATATTATTTTTTATTAAAGTTTCCTTTTTAAACTGTGAGGGGTACTAAGACACTCAAAATTGATGGTAGTTATTAAAAAAAGTAGCAGTAATAAGTAGACATGTAGAAATTATTATTCGAAAAACAATTAAGTATTGAATAGTGTTTTTTTTTCGTTTGTGAGGACTTAATTGGTTCAGAGGGAGGTGTCGTCCTGTAATTTTTAATAAAAAAAACCTATTTATGTTTTTGTTATTTTCTACTGTCACAGCCTAGCATAGACTCCAGATGTGTCATCTACAACTGATATGTCGAATATTCTAACCTATTTTTCATCTACAACTTGATATAAAAAACTGTGTAGCTAGGTGTTATAACTACTATTTTGGCGATCTATCGCCCTAAGACACACACATGCCTCACAAACTCACAACAGCTCATGTAATTTATTTCAACGTTAATTTAAACCGTAAACCTCATACATAAAAAATAAATTTGTTCCAAAACAAGCCCTCTTTTGTCTCTTTCTGTCTAATGTGTTTACGGTGCCATTGAAAAGAGACGGCTTAGCGATTTAGTTCAAACAGTTTCTATGAAGAATTATAGTTTTTATGACTAAGGGGGTTTATTAATTGCAGTTTGGGAATCGGTGTCATAGTCTACGGTTTCTGCATCTATAGGCGAAACACTTAGCTTTATCGTCAATCTAATCTAAGCTCTTGCCCTTCATCTCACCTGATGGTAAGTGACCATAAGTTCACCTGGAACTCTCAACCAAAGAGAAAAGGAATTTTATCACAAATTGTCAAAATACAATAATACTGTTGACATTATTATTATGGCGACATATTCTGATCAGATGGTGGTAGCCAGCCAGGGGGACTTGAAAGAAGTTCTATACTACCAACCAAACCGAGTACAATTTTGTATCCCCTTGGGATCGAACCGGGACCTCTGGATCTTAATTCCGGTGGGCGAATCACTAGACCACGGAGTTGGATTTTATGATAATTGTGGTAGCTATACCTGTTTGTGTTTCAATAAATAAATTAATTAATTAAAAGCTGTGTTATTAACTGCTGTCTCAAGGAGGACCTCTTCTGGACACAATAACCCATCACGTTAAGGTGGTCACCCTAATTAACGGCCTTTGCGAATATTGCTTGACTAACGCAATCCACGGCGAGCTCAGTAGCATCACCAATCTTTTTACGCGACAATTTACAACAACTTGTTTATAGTATAGTCTATACTGTTCCCAAGCGAAAAAAGCCTTTTCAACCTCGAAATTTCAACAGAAAATCCCATTACTAGCACTCAATCAATATCAACATTTAAAAAATCTAACCGTTTTCAACTACAGTAACGCATTCAAAGCGGAAGGAAGCCATTAGAAGATCTATAGAGAAAAAACACTCGTACAGTTTCCTTATCTATGGCAAATGGCGCCAAGCTCTAAGCCATGACAGTAGGTTTCTTATTTAGTTTTTAATGTTTTTTTAATCAACGGCAAGGACAACAGCTCCCTCGGGCAAGGGCGAGGGTGGCACTATACGTACCTGTGGTCCGTTGGCGCTCGGCATATCCGCAGGTAGAGGTAGTAAAGACCTGACTACCGGCAGCGGCGCACTTACGATCTCAGGATCCTGTGGCATTTATTTTTTTATTTATTTTAGTTAGTTTTAAATTCTCCCTATATTTTAGGGAAGGCAAAGGGTCTAGCCCATACAGCCAAGTCTTTAGTGTATAATTAGTGGGTGAAATGGATGAATGAAATGAAATTTACGTTAAAATATGGGTGTCACACATTTTAACGCATCTAGGGAGTACTTGGCGCGAATTAAATGGTAACAGAGTTCATGATGGTGACTGATGAAATGGATAAAACCACTTTTTATAGTGATCTTAACCACATGATCAAACACATCATAAGACTTGTTTTCAATGATTCTGCATAATTGCACATCAACACGGATGCTTGTGCATCAAAATAACACCACTTTCACTGCACAAAATCCACTCTGTAACAATTTTTGAATTAGCGAAAATAAATCTGACTGACACCACGAAACGCGCCAAACACTCCCCCTTTATTTATTTTATTGACAGGCACATTTACAGACCACAGATTACAACGTTCACTTGTAAAACATCACTAAATATAGTCATCATCATCATCATCGTGACCAGCCTTTTAATGTCCCCATTGCTGGGGGACAAGGCCTTCCCTATGGATGGAAGAATATAGGGAGATTGGGCCATGAAGCACCACGCTGGTTAAGTGCGTAATGATGTCAATGGCTATATTTTTCCTGTCCTTAAATTCAAATTACAAATAAAAAATATATGAATTTTTAATTTAACTAAAGTATTGACATAAGTGCCCTCCCTTTTAAATGTCTCCAATCATCAAATTATAAGCATCTAACGTTATATACATATGACGTGTTATCCGATATGACAAAGAGAAGAGAGAAGTCATGAAAGAGGGAGAAGTCATGAAAGAGGAGTGGGAGTTAGCGAATGGAATAGACCTAAAATGTTCTCATAAAATATTAACACGAGCGAGCACTACACATTTGAAATTAAACAACTTTTATGGGTTAGACTGGCTTATTTGTGCTTTAGCATATTTATTATTTTGGTACACATGACTGTCATAGTGTAAGGTTAAATAACGTCTTAGTTGGCCGAGTGGTCTGAGCATCTACCTGGATTGCAGGGGACGCGGGTTCGATTCCCGCATCATGACTTTAACTTTTTTGAACTTTTCTAACCACTATTTCGTTCGCTGTAAACGGATCCAAAACGCCGGGTTAATTAAATAATGAAAATGGCCAACACCTTTCTATACATACGCGAGTCTTAGTAAAAGTTGTTTTATTTCAAAATTATTTCGATTGTCACGAAGGTAGGGGAGATTTTTTTATAACAATTTTTAGTTAAATCTCTTTCCTGCTTACTTAGGGCCGGTTTTTTGACCCATAGTTAACTCAACCAATTGTTAAAAACTGTTACTAATTGTTAAATATCAGTCTGATATTTAAAGATTACTAAAAATTTTTAACAATTGGTTAAGTTAACAATGCATCAAAAACCGGCCCTTAGAAAATAATAACACACCTGGAACCCTCAACCATAGAGGAACTGGTTATCTTATCACAAATTGTCGGAACACAATAAAGCTGTTTATATTATTATTACGGTGACAGATTTTACGACGATGGTAGCCAGCCAGGCGGACTTGAAAGAAGTCCTATCACCAACCACACCGAGTACAAATTTGTTCTTCAGGATCGAACCCGGGACTGGATCTGGATCTGGATCTTAATTCCGGTGGGCGAACCACTATGTTTATACCCACTATAATTTTTATACGGCCCACAACGGATTACGGTGGGTGCTTTTGTCAAGGCTTGAATACGTGACTACGGGTTTTCTGAGGAAGGTGACTCACCTGCAGGAATCTCTGAAGCCGGTCGAACATGGTGGCGAAGGAGGGCCGGTCCGTGGGCGTGGGGTTCCAGCACTCGCACATCAGCCTGTAGATGTCGTGGGGACACCCTGCCGACACCACCCACAGATATACACCACCACATATATAATTCTCCCGCGGGTGTCGTACAAGGCGACTAAGGATAAATCAGTGATGAGGAATGGGCAGCAGCGTTCCTCTTATACCACCCAGCAATGTACTGCGACTTTTGTGCCCGATAAATGGCAATAGGCTCGCCACCTGTTACATGGGACCTGACATATTTGGCGAAACGTGGGTGCTAGTTCACCTCTGCCTACCCCTTCGGGGATATAGGCGTGATTTATGTATGTGTGTATATATAATTCTAGGAGGCTACAGCATCAAGGTGCAGCAGAAACATACATAAATCATGCCTATAGTAGGCAGAGGTGAATTAAACACCCTCATCAACAATTCACAAAAATAAGTTATGATAATTACAAAACAATTTGGAACTATAAAAAAATTAAATTTATGATTCAATTTTGTATAAAAAAAAAAAGATTTTATGACGGGATTTTATGTAAAATTTGACAAGAGAAATCTCAATTTTATTTAATTTTTCGACGATTTCAGTCACTGATTACAACAAATGAAGTAACGGATGCATGAGAAAGTCTAATGGGGTCCTTAGACGATCAAAATTGCTTGACCAGCATAGTTGATATGGGTTGAAGCAACGTCAAGAATACCTGTCAAGCATTCGCATTCATTTCGTCGATGTCGCCTTAAAAAATTTTAATTTTTCGTCAAGCATTGTCAAACGCGTAGTTTGCTTGTCGAGCACATCAAGCTTCGTTCTAATAATAAAACGAAGGTCAAAATACATTGACATACATTCAAAATTCACGTGCTTGTAAATTTTGATCGTCTAGGCACCCTATATAAGAACTTACCGTAAGGTTTCTCCAGTCTCCCGCCCCCGGAGACCATCTCCATGACCTCGCGGTTCGCGCAGCCGGTGTACGGCATCACGCCCAGCGAGAACACCTCCCACAGCAGCACCCCGTAGGACCTGGTAAGGTACCACGCAACATTTAAGAGAGTTACATATTTAGGTTAGGTACGCACAGGATTGCACGGCACGTTTCTTTGCAGGACCGGTCTTACCGAACAAGTAGTGGCTTATACATTGTGCTTTCGACTGACTGAAAACTCTTTAGGTTTTTATATGACAATTTGATATATTTTTGAGAATGAAATACCTATTTGGCCGTGTGGTGACAATTGTATTCTACTCTGCCGCCACCACACGGCGTGACAAAGATAAATAAATGATGAGGAATGGGCAGCAGCGTTCCTCTTATTACCACCTAGCAATTTAATGCGACTTTTGCGCCCGATAAATGGCAATAGGCTCACCACCTATTACATGGGAGCGAACATACATATTCGTAATTGGCGAAACGTGGGTGCTAGTTCACCTCTGCCAACCCCTTCGGGGATATGGGCATGATTTATGTATGTATGTATGTAAGTACCTATTTGTCATTGAGTTCGTACTATTAGTGTGTGTGTCATGGTTAGGTTTGTATTCTCGCATCAATTTATCGCTATTATATTTCTATTTAATATCAGCCCGTGTTTCCATCATCATAATCCACCTCACTCCCTATCACATTGAGTATTGAACCGTTCACATGTCGCCTGTACTGAACTACAAAAAACGGACACTCAAGTATTACGGCTCTCACAGTATTACGGCCAATACTCAATGTATGGGCCGTAATACTGTGAGAACCTAGCCTTAAGTGCCTTCAGACTGCCCGACACAGTCGGATTTCCTCAATCGATTGTAAACCTTAACTTGTTTGTAGTAAAGCACAAAGTCGACTGAGAAAGTTTGACCTTTTGTGGTGGCCTGACGAACTGTTTGTTAACTGTCCTATTATTTTTAAACTTATATGTAATTTAACAAAATCACCTGATTTAAGGTTTAGATTTGTTTTTTTGGTTTTGGCCCTCGATACTTATGATCACTATTTGAAACTTCGAAAAGTTTGTGCTAGGGGCACGGAACGTGTTATCAAAAATTAACATTTGTACGACAGAAAGAAACCTCATCATCATTTGCAACTTTACACGTAATCGTACAGTATCCAGAGGAGCTCGCTAGCGCAGTGGCACAGCGCGCTTGGCCTGCGATTGCGAAAACTAAGCAATTTCGCTAAAGCCGGTCATTGGATGGGTGACCAAAAATTTATTATCTCGAGTTCCTCCGTGCTTCGGAAGGCACGTTAATCCGTTGGACCCGGCTGCATCTGCAGTCGTTAATACCAAGGACCAACCAACCCGCACTGGGCCAGTGTGGTGGGTTACGGCCCGCACTCCCTATATTCTTCCATCCATAGGGAAGGCCGGTGCCCCAGCAGTGGGGTCAACAAAGGGCTGGTGATGATGTTAGGCCCATAGGTTCAGACACGACCGGCCCCACTCTGGGGACCGACTCGTACTTCCAGCGCGTATGTACCGGCTATTTTTAGTCTGGTGACGCGCTTGCGTCACCCCCCCTCTGGGTGTGATCGCTACAGATGACGCCTGTAGACCCTTCCCGGGTAAGGCAGAAAGGTGGTTTTAGTGGGTGAAAGTCCTACATATCCCCCCAGGACGGCCTCGGGGTGAACTCATTAGGTTCCCACCTCCCTCCCGTGAGGGTTGCCATTTCCAACTTCGGGCACAAAAAAAAAAAAAAAAAGTACAGTGTCCACTCACCACACATCCGTCTTGATGGTGAATATGCCGTCGATGTACGCCTCGGGCGGCATCCACTTGATAGGCAGCATGGCCTTGCCCCCCTTCTTGTAGTAGTCCGCGCGGTATATGTCGCGCGCCATGCCGAAGTCCGCGATCTTGACCACCCGGCCCGGCCCGCGGGAGGTCAGCAGGCAGTTGCGGGCCGCTATGTCCCTGGTCCAAAAACAACAACATATACAGGGTTATTTTTTAAAAAATGTATTTAGGATTACAAACAATTACACACTTATGCTATAGATACAGCCTCTGATACAAAGTATTACTTACTGCCGCACTCAGAGATGTCAATTAACTGTAATGAGTATTTAATGTCAAAAATTTTCATTCAAATCTAGACCATAAACCCGGCAAGAATAGCCACTAGTTTTGAATTGTCATTTTTTGACGTTAAGTACTCATTAGCGTTATTTGACGTCTCTGAGTGCGGCAGTTAGAGGGCAATCAGCACCGTAATCCTCAGATTATTGCATACAAAAATAGAAACATATTACTACCTACCTACCTATTAGTTTCTAATAATCACTCTAATGACATCATAGGTAATCACAATTTTCATACTCTGGAATGAGGGTTATTTGTAAAACACTAAAAACCTCACAGGGGTAGATAGCTGACATCTTAAGCGACAACGTTTGTTTTAGGAGTTTTATTAAAACGTAACACATACATAAATCACGCCTACATCCCCGAAGGGGTAGGCAGAGGTGAACTAGCACCCGCGCTTCGCCAATTTTATTAGGGCACAAAAGTCGCAGTACTATTGCTAGGTGGTACAAGAGGAACGCTGCTGCCCATTCCTCATCACTGATATATCCTTAGTCGCCGTGTACGACACCCACGGGAGAGACTTGGGGTGGTGACAGTTGTATTCTACTCTGCCGTCACCACACGGCTTGTAATATATATTACCTGTGTATAAACCGCTTGGCCTCCAGATAGCGGCATCCCTTGCAGACGTCGAGGGCACACAGCAGGAGATCCTTCATGGTGAGGGCGCTGGCCCTCTCCGGCCTCGGTCGGGACTCGCGCAGGAAGTTCTTCAGGTCGCCACCAGCCAGCAGTTCCAGCACGATGAAGCTGGAAGTGGGAAGGCAACGTCGTCAGCCTTTTCGCTTACTGCACGATGAAGCTGCTGCCCGGCTAGCATGACCACCCAAACACGATATGATATAGCCATTTATCGCGTAGAACTTACAAAAATCATTGAACTTTTGAGGGTTCAACGCGATAAATGGCTCCAGCGGGGGCACAGTAGATGATTTTTTGACCTAGCAACGGACGGTCGACTACCCTCATCTCTCGCTCCAATCGGAAATAGTTAGTGGTAGTTGTCTAACAGCGCTGCGAATCACCTTATAAGAAAATCACCGAATCACGTATAAGACAGAAGGACGAACATAAAAAGCCAATAAAATCAGGCTCAATTACAACCTTCAGAACCAGTGCCGTAAGAACCTAGTCATTAACCTCCTTCTCTTTCATAGTAGACCGCTAACTGCTCACATTGATCAAACAATTGACGTCAAAACAAATACAGAGGTACCTAGATTGCTCACATTGATGACGTAAATAAGAGCGAGAGCCATAAACTGTGCAGTTCGACTCACCGCGGATGCCGATCGAAGCACACGCCGATCAGATGCACGATGTTGGGATGGTTGAACTTGGCCATGATGGCGGCCTCCATCAGGAAGTCCGACTCGGCCTGCCCGGTCGACAGCTCGGGCAGGGTCTTGACCGCGACGGGCATCTCCACGGAGTCGCCGGACCGGTGCCGGTACAGGCCCTGGTACACTTCGCCGAAGGCGCCCTGGCCTAGGGCCCTGGAAAAGAACACATCGTCATTTCATAGTGTCTTCTCTCCCTGCCCTTATACCCTCATCCCTGGTAAGATCATCAAAGAAAATTGTAGGTAGAAATACATACTTATCTATATAAATCATGCCTAGCTATATCCCAGTAGGCAGAGGTGAATTAACACCCACGTTTCGCCTATGAGATCAGGTCCCATGTGAACACTTTTCAAGCAGAGACGGCAGAGCAGAATAAAGTTGTCACCACCCCCATCTCTTCCGTGGGTTGTTCAAAGCCGCTAAAGGTTTGAACAGCAATGAGCAAAGGGTTCCTCTTACTGAGCGGGTTCCCGTTGCTGCAACAGTATTAAACTAAAATGAGGATGACTCCCTTACTTGACCAGCTTGAGGCTCTCCCTGGAGACCTGCGGCAAGCCCCTCACGTCGATGCCCTGCGGCAGGATGCTCTCGCTGCCGTAGTGCGGGTTGAAGGCCATGCTGAGGGGGTTCTCGTTGCCCCCGGGGGCATTCCTCAGACGATGCAGTTGCACCTCTTGTTCCAGCAGTCGCTTCTGGCGAAGCTCCGTCTCCTTCTTGCGCTGGTAGGCGTTGTCTGGAAATGGGTTGACAAGAATTTATAGTAGTAGCAGGAATGCAAATTTTGAATTCTATTTCTTTTGTATTTTTAAGAAGCGACAAAAATACAAGATATAGATATAGAGATAGTAGACCAATAGGCACCTTGGTGCACCCGAATGATAGAGGACAATCCACCAACAACAGCATACCCAAAGAGGGTTGGTGCCAGGCAGGCGGCCCGCTGTAAAACCTTGAGCAGTATGGATTGGAATGTTGTCATTCTAATCACTCTCTCCGTTCATCAGTATCTCGACATGGTCCTTTCCGTCTCTTTTCTATACATTTATTCATTACTAGCACCTTTACGGTGTGATGGATGATATGAATCAAAAGAGAGTGGATAGGTTGATGACGGCTGACCGATGTAAGTGGAAAAACCCGCTGGATATGCCACTAATTGTAAGGAAACTAAAATTTGTAAGAGAACGGTGGAGAAAGAGCACTTACAGAGATACAGACAGACGCAAAGGACGGCCAGCGCGCAGACGAATACCGCTATGGAGAGCACGATCACCAGCACCCATGATATCCGTGGCCAGGCATCTTCCACTGTGGAACAAAGTTCAACATAAACTTAATTATTAATACCACTACTCAACTTACTGACATGTTTTTAAAAACGCAAAAGATCTAAGTTTGTACAATGTTCGCTAACGACTCTTAACTTTAAATAATCTAAGACGGCTCTCTAATAATATAATATAATAAACAAAATATTTACTAACAAAACTTAGTGCTACAGTTGTTAAAAATATGAGTAATCTGAGGTAAAAATATAAAAATACTACGCAGAGTTAGGAAATTCCTGTGTATTCGGCGGTAAAAGGTAATCAGATAATCACAATTATTTTAAACAATCTATAATAAGAACAAAATATATATGTACGACTATGTAATCTAATCATGCGATTTGTATAAAAAATAAAATGTGTAGCGTTTTCATATTTCCTCAATCCAATGGCCAATAAGTATAAATTATTATTCTTGGCAATTTTTTCTAAAAATTAGAGATAAAACAAAAAAATCATTTACAGATTTTAATCGATACACATTTTTTGTGGACTATAATAGTCCACAATTTTTTGTGATACCTATGTGTCATCCTGACGACGTAATCGCATTAGTATTTCCGACAGTTATTTTCGACCAACATTCCACTAGTAATGACACATAAATCTATGTCAGACAGCATGTCAAATGTGCGGATTGTTGGTGGCATAATAAACGTTTTAATTTTAATTTGGCTAGGCAGAAAGAGAGGGTCGCGGAGGTGAGTGTTGACTAATTGTCAAGGGATTCCTTAAACCTACACTTGGGTCTCAAGTCCCAGGTGCTGCTACTGACTCCCCCCTCTGCCACACTATGGACCCGGCACCCGCACAGTGAAACCATGGAATGCTTAGAGTTATCGTCTCTCGCTCGTCAGTTAGGTTAAACCACTAGCGTATAGCAAATTTATTTATTTTATTTATTAATTCAGTTTCACATGTTGGTTTACAGAGCAAGTCCAACACCAACAAGTCAATATACACAAAAATATACATTCATAAAATAAAATAGAATTAAGTACATAATAATTGAGAGAAAAAATACATCAAAGTCAACGAAGTTACAAGATAAATTAACAATTGTTATTAAAAAATAAAAGAGAATGTCAAACCAAGTATAAAAATTAAAATAAACTAGCAATCTGCATAAGACAGATAGTCAAAAAACATTATTGTGAATGTCAAATATTTCAGATTAAAAAAAATAATATTAAATTGAAACCCAGAGTCCAAAATCTGGCGAGTCATAATCATTAACCTCCCCAGGCCGTCAGCAAATAAGTCTAGGTG